>CM065390.1:31535000-32135000 GCA_033060915.1 Euryodendron excelsum
AGTCCACCTTCCATGAAGCATAACTTCTTCACCCGAAATGTGTTTTTGGCTCATGACCTATCAAAATATAGGCCTCTAAGCCTATTTTCAAATAGAACTAGCCTTAAGTGTGAAATCATCGTTGAGAAGTGGTTGGGACTCGATGAAAGAGTCGACATTCCAGCTTTCATGTTCAAATCTCAACTTCATATACTTATTATACATCGGGGCTTTGTCCTAGAGTTTAGCCTCGCTCTCCCGTTAAGCGAATGAGGTGTTGTTGAGTTGTGGTCGAATCGGTTACGTGCTTAGTCTTGACTTGCTTGTTATTGCTTTGCCTTAGAGTCTTGTATTGATGTTTCTTTGCTTCTACGTGCATTTGTATAGGAATACCTTGTTTGTCACCCGTCCAATTGGAGAAAGGTGAGTAACGATATGCCATGAGTAAAACTCTAGTATTTTCTAAATGTTTTAAGCTCACCTCTATACCATGAATGTTTTCCATACATTTCAATGCATCAATGCTACGTTCAATTACAAATGTCATATTTCAAATGCATGCAAGCTATATTATGTTATGAATGGAAACCGTGGACTATAATGTTTAAATGAAAGAGATGCTAAGTTTCCAATGTATGGTGCCAACTCGAGTCTTCTCGTGACAAGACCTTAATCTAGCCTGATAGTCCTACGATAGGGGACGGGAAATAAACTATCTATGTTGGGAGACGTCCCTCGCTTAAAAAGCCTTAGCGTGACCTATATGGTTACTATAGAGCCTAGCTCATATGCCGAGTTACAGCACACTTATGTTTTGAACTGAGAACCATGATATGTTCACATGTTTTACGACAAGTTATGAAATGCTATATCAAGAATAATGTTATGTTGCATCTCATCTTATGATATTATGTTTTGAAATGTTGAAACATTTCAAATGATGTTTACGTTACCTACGAGTTCCAAACCTAAGCTTTAAACGTTCAAAAGCTCATTTCCTTATGCATAACTAATTATCGATCCTTGTACGTTGAATATAATTGCTAGTCCATGATATTTTCTCGCTCATGCATCATTGTTATTCACTAAGCATTAGCTTACGTTTTTTCAAATGATTTTCAGGTAGCCAATCCGGGAGGCCCTAGAGCGAGGCCATATGTGGATTTGAGCTACGGCCTACGGGCCTATGTTTTGTATAATGTTTGAGGGCTGGACCCAATGTTTTGTATTGATATATTACTATAACTTTTGTGGACCTTGATTGGTCCTTATGTGTGTTATGTTTGAGATTAGGCATAGCTCTACCATGTATGACACGGATTATGTTTTTAAGTTATTAAAAGTTCTATTTTTTGCAATTATGCATCATTATAAATGATTATGCACAGGTGATCAACCAGTTTATGTAATGCGGCCTTGGGTAGCCTTGCTACTGGCCGGTCATGTATCCTAAATCCGTATAGGCCGGGTTATGGGGCGTGACAGCGTGGTATCAGAGCTATAGGTTGACACCGTATGATTGTGTCATGTCTAGATAGGATTCTACATTTGACTTGAGTATGTGCTATGTGTATATGTATGTGTACACTACATGTATAATGACATGCCAAGGTGCATTACGTATTGTACTATGTTATGTACTTGATTGTTTGTTTGATTTAGAGGGCGGCCAAGTTAGGTCACCAAGTGAAGGACTATCCGAAGAATATTAGGGCACAGGGATATGAGGCATCAGTATCAGTCTTCGTTCAGTAATCTACGGCAAACAGGAGAGAGAATCAACCACGGCAAGGTCGAACTTTCGCACTTACACCGGGAAATACCCCAACTACTGACTCCGTAGTGTCAGGCGTACTCCCTATTTGTGGTCGACCTGCACACGTCCTTATTGATTCCGGTTCTACACACTCATTTGTTTCATATCTCTTTATTCAATACTTGTATACATCACCGGCACCTCTTGATTATGCTTTGGTAGTATCGTTGCTATCTAGGGATTCCATGTTACGTGATAGGATTTATAATTCTTGTGAAATTCTTGTTAACGATGTGCCCACGTTTATAAACCTCGTTCCCTTAGAAATACACGGCTTTGATGTCATCTTAGGAATGGATTGGTTGTCCTCTCACCGTGCTATCATTGATTGTGAGCTTAAACGAGTCGTGTTTCATTCTTCTAACCATTCGTGACTTGTATTTGAGGGAGTTGGTGTCGTGCCTCCACCCTATCTCATTTCATTTATGCAAACACGTCATTTAATTCAAAAAGGGAATCGTGCATTCTTGTGTAGCATTTTTGACACACACGTTTCCCTACCGCCCTTAGAAGACATCCAAGTTATCCGGGAATTTCCCAATGTCTTTCTGGATGAGCTACTTGGTTCCTTAGTGGACCGAGAAATTGAGTTTCACATTGACCTTAATCCAGGTACTAGACCCATATCCAAAGCTCCATACTGTATGTCCCCTTTAGAGTTAAAGGAGTTGAAAATTCAACTCCAAGACTTGTTAGAAAAGGGATTCATCCGTCCTAGTGTTTCACCATGGGGTGCTCCGGTGTTATTTGTGAAAAAGAAAGATGGAACCATGAGATTATGCATTGACTATCGAGAATTGAACAAGGTCACTATTAAGAATAAGTATCCATTGCCGAGAGTGGATGATTTGTTTGACCAACTACAGGGCGCGCAAGTATTCTCAAAGATCGACCTAAGGTCGGGTTATCACCAACTGAAGGTGAGGGCAAGTGATGTGGAGAAGACGGCATTTCGAACTAGATATGGTCATTATGAGTTTTTTGTTATGCCGTTTGGAGTCACAAATGCACCTGCCGCTTTCATGGATTTGATGAATCGAGTTTTTAAGCCCTTTCTTGATGATTTTGTAATTGTCTTTATTGATGACATCTTGGTGTATTCTAAGAGTCTTGCAGATCATGAGCACCACTTGAGGATGGTTCTCCTAACCCTGCGAGACAGGAGATTGTATGCCAAGCTGAAAATATGTGAATTTTGGCTACCGAGTGTAGCATTTCTAGGACACATCATCAGTGTGGGTGGAGTGTCTGTGGATCCTTCAAAGGTTGAAGCCATTGTGAATTGGCCGAGACCGACGAATGTATACAAAGTTAGAAGTTTTATGGGCTTAGCTGGGTATTACCAAAGATTTGTGAAGGACTTCTCCAAGATTGCAACTCCTTTGACACAGCTTACCCGGAAGAACACACCATTTGAATGGAGCAAGAAGAGGGAATGGAGTTTCCAAAAATTGAAGAACCGATTGGTGTTTGCACCAATTCTAGCCATATGAGGTTAGATTGGACTGCTAAAGAGAAGGTCTAGAGAGAGAAAGGGTTGTAGAACTATTTGTTTTATAAAAGGAAAGAAAGGAGATGAAAAGAAAAAAATAGAAAGAAAGGAAAAAAAGAGGAAAAGATTTGCCAAAGAGCAAGAGGTCAAAAAAAAAAAAAAAAAGAGTAGAAGCGTATATCATATCTAAGAAAAGGCATGAAGAAAACGGTGCCTTAGAAAGGCCGAAAGGGAAGGGAATCACGTGTGTATATAGCAAGGTCAAAAGTCGAGAGGCATTTTCACCCTCAGAAGGGTATCGTAAGAGCGAGGAGGAAATTTAAAGGTAATCCTAGGTTACAAAGAAACCTAGTAGAAATGATAGGTTCAAGCCTTTACCCTTTCTTGCAAAAACCCAAAATAGCCTACATTACAACCCTACTAAAGTCCACTCTTATTGAAAACGGATTGCTTGATCTAAATGAGCTAGACACGCTACCGAAGCTAAAGAAGGATGCTGACCCTACTAAAAAATAGTCGAAGATGGTATAGATCTAAACACTGTTGAAAGTAACATCGAATTTGAGCTTACATATCCCGTTGTTTCGAAAACCCCATAACCTAGCCTACATTACGGTCCTGAAACAAAGTCTCCTCAGATTGACAAGATTGACCACTTATCGCTCTGCTAAAGGTCGGGTAAGTTGTTGCTAAAACCCCGAGAGTTGAGAGTTTCAGCCTAATAATCCCATACACTTACCTTGAAATAGATAATCGAAGGCGGTCAAAAGGTTGAGAAAGTTACCAAATGCTATCATCCGATCAAGGTAAAGTCGAGCCAAAGGAGAGGCCAGATCCCCAAAAGGAAGGAATTACCGTTCCAAAGATACCCAGTTCGACAGCACCCCTTGTCATTCTGTTAGCTAATATATTCTTAATATGTGCATACATTCTAAAAAAAAAAATCGGCATGAGCTTTGCATACATAGGACATAACTCCCTATAGAAATGGAAGTCACCAACACAACTTAAATATCAACTCATGTAATAGATACACAACATCATCATCCATCACATGCATCTGATCATATGCTTAGCTGTAAAGATCATAAATGTCTCTGTCTATCCATGCACCTAAATCTTATAAATATCCATCAAAATAAAACTGTCTAACATAAGTACATCTCAGGAATAGGGGCAAAGGAAGATCAGGGTCTATGGTAAGGGGCATCTATCAAAGGTCAAAATCAATGTCCTCCGGATCGAAGTCCCCAAAACCTAGATCTAGAGGAGGTGGATAACTACTCGAAGCACCAGCATCCTACAATGAAGATAAAACTAAAATCGGCCACATGAAAGAAAAACTAAACAACAGTAGAGCAATAAGAAGGAAAGAAAAGACGACATACCCCGCCACCTCCCATCTGGGCTATCCGAGCCGTTAAGGAAGCCACCTCTGCCTAATACTGATCTGGCTCCATCTGGTACCAATCCCTCTGGTCCCTTACAGTAGCAAACTCAGCTTGGGGCACATATCCCCCGGCACAGCGCCACAACTCAACCACCTCCTAGCCCACAGCATATCCACCAACTACTACCTCAAACCGAGTGAAGGCACCGATAGAATGAGCCCTGAAGTGCGCAGCATAGTCCGTATCCGGAGGAAGCAAGAACTCGGCACCCGACTGTCGCTCCTGATAGGGGATAGGCACTCCCACCACCAAAGCTCCAAACATATACTCCAGTAGAGCTCCTGCTGATCGAAACTCCTCATGAAACTGCCGCTAGTATAGCTCTCCTAGATAGGACTCCCAAATATCGTCAATATAAAAAGCAGCCCTCGACAGGGAAAATAGGACCAAGTATTGTACCGTCTCATACTGAACTGACCCGATGAAGGGCCGCCAAGTCACGTCCCTCGCCTTAATCAACTCTAGGTTCGCCCGCAGCGTCACAAAATCAGTGAGCTCCGATCGCTAAGCTACCCGGTCATGAGCCCACCTCAAAGCACGAGGATAAAGGTCGTCCTCGATAACTGCAGGTCAACAAACAGGTAGGTACTCATAGCTCCACTAGACAAGAACGGGCCAGAAACTAGTCATGCTGCCCCAACGGGAAAAAATTCAGACCCGCATCTATCGAAGGAAGCAACCAAAGGAGAAGGACCACCAATCCAGCTCAGATAAAGCCCCAAGATCAGCTGAAGATAATATACAGAACAAGTAGCCGCCTCATGATGTCACGCCGAGCAGGTGAGGGCTCAACTGCAAAAGTACTATCATCCCGACTGAGCCAGGAAACTAAGAAGGCAGAGTGCTCCGGAGGGGCAAGTCCAGCAAAACACACACGGCGTCCCTACTGACTGGCTACAAGATGATCCGCCGACCAATGAAGGAAAGGCCCGTGATGATGGTCCAGTCCAAGAGGGTAGGACCCAACTCAAAGCCAACAAAATGAAAGGTCCCAATCTCTCCAAACCGCCTCTCGATCAGCACTAGTACAAGGTGTCTGTTCAGACGATTAACCTGTAATCCCATGAAAGCTTCGAACCCGATCTCAGCCAAGAAAGCGTGATATGATGGAGTAGCCCGGTGCATGGTCACAAAGACCTAATGAACAGCCCCTCTAAAAGCTGTGTGTACCCGCAGAGGGGACAAATACTGTCTAGAATATACACTAAGGTGATAAGCAAGATCCCCGAGCGTTGGGATGTCTGGTATCTGCAGGTCACCCAAATCAACATCAGTCTGCCTATGTCTAGAGGAGGCTCTCCCATAACCAGTCACCTGGTCACCAAGACCCAGTACCGCCTCCTCATCACCAATCTCCTCCGCGAAGGCCTACTCAACCGTAGAAAAGGGGTCGACAGGTGGTCTACTCCCTCGTCCACTCTAACTGGAGGAGGCCTGTCTAGTGGATTGATGGCTACCCCTAGAACGGCTGGAGCCGCTAACAGAATCCGTCCAAGCCGCCTTCCCAGAGCGGCGTCTCCTCTCGAAACCATCATCACCCACATCTGCCATCCTAAAAAGGTAAGCCAAGGTAAGAAGTGATAATATACGGTATATGCAAATAAAAATAATAATAATAAATAAATAAATAATCAAAACAAACATAAAATAATAAAATAACATAAAATAAAAAATAAAAAAAAGATTTCAAGTTCTAAGTTAAAATGAATTTCCTATACATTTTGATTTTAAATTTTCCATGTTAAGTCAAAATGAATTTCCTACACATTTTGATTCTAAATCCAATTCTAAGTCAAAATGAATTTTCTACACATTTTTATTTTAATCTTCTACGTCAAAATGAATTTCCTACACATTTTGATTTGTCAACTTCGAGTCAAAACAAGTTTTCTAAAATTTTTAGGGTTTTCTGTCTTTTTCCTTCAAAAAGATTTTATTCCAAAATTTTTCCAACCTTTTTCTGAATTTCTAGAAATTTCGACAGAATTTTGTTTAAAAACGGTCCTTACAACACCCACACATCAACACAAAACATAAACTGTACACTTCACAACATCATAATCACACAACAACAATACCCGCTCACGCCTTTTCAAATTTCCAAGCTTTTCAAAAGACTCGTTTTATTTTCCAACAAATCAATGATTTTTAAAATTATCCTAAAATTTTTCAAAATCACTTCAAATATTTTTCTAAAAAATTCCTACACTTTTCTAAATTTTAAACTCTAAAATTTCAACACATTCTTAAATTTTCTTAATTTTCTAAGTATTTTTCTATTTTTTAAAAAATTAAAAATTCATCGAGTTTTCAAAAAATCACAAAACTTCACACGATTGTTAAACACATTTTTCTAAGGCACAAAGTACAAAAATCTAATCGAAAAACTTAATACCCAAGCCTGTAGAGACAAACCCCCAATTCTTGTAGAAATTCCCTTCACATAATCATGCACAATCACTCAAATTCAATCAAACAAGTATCAAAACGCAAAAATAACATCACCACAGTGTTCAAAACATATCAAAACATCAATTTCCACAGTTCACACGACCTAAACAAAATTCTACACGTTCAAATCAACATAAGATAGATAACTCACCTCTTGGAGTTCTCTGGCGAAAACTTCTCTTCCGACGACTTTTCTAGCGATGGTGTTCACTTCCAACAATCCCCCGTGGTCTCCAAAAAGCGCTATAAGCACCCCATTTTTGCCCTCTTGGCAGTCTCCGGTCCGTCTAGACTTAAGTTCAAGTCAATATGGACATATTCTAGTTTTTCAATCCTAATCCAGTCAATCCATCGCTTCGTGGGCCCGAAGGGCCCAAATAGAGGCAAAATGACCGAAATGCCCTTGGGGGCATTATTCGGTCCAATTCTAGTAGGCACGTCTTCTCAAAGATGGTAAGTCTCCTTTTTCAAGTTGAATTCCAATTCCAATCCCTCCCTCGAGAAAGTTAATTCCTCGAGGCGGTAAGTCTATCCTGTCCGGCACGTTTCGAGTAAACTCTTCAGAATGGTAAGTTCTTTCAAACCCGTAGACCGGGACAAGACCCCAACTCCCCGAGATGGCAAAACGGTCCACCTTTATTGCCTACTAGCCCGCCAATGCAGAAATGTTCATTCTAGCATGCCTTTCGAGAAAATTGATTCCTCATGCGCTAAGTCCATCTAGCAGCTTTCCGAGATCAAACAATCTCGAGAATAATCGCGAACCGTCAGAGTAGCGAAAATACTCGCAAACATCGCAACTGTCAAAGTAGCAAAAATACTCTTAAACAGGTCAGTACAGGAAATTGCCAACAAGCTCCTGTATCACGAGACCGCCGTCAGAGTGGTAGAAATACTCAAAACCCAAGTTAACGCCAGTGCCTGCTAGCCTACTCTGGTGAAAAATGGCCAAACTACCCCTAAGGCCATTTTTCAGCACATTTCTCGAGATAGTATCTAAGTCCTCAGAACGGTAAGTCCACCCTTCCAAAATCGTCCCAGAGATGATCCGGCATGAATAGGTGCCCTCCAGTCAGTTTCAGACCAATTTTGAGACTCTTTAGTCAAGATGACCATTTCGCCCCTAGGCATCTGAATGCCCTGGGAACCACATTGGCTCTGGGTATCAAACCGGTAACCTTCCGAGAATGATTTTTATAGTATTCCTGACATTTCATTATCTTTCTGGATCATTCCAAGTCAATTTTGGCAAACTTGATGCAAAATGACCGTTTTACCCCTGGTGAGCCGGTCGCCTTTTCCGACCACACTGGCTCTGGGTATCAAACCGGTAACCTCCTGAGACATTCTAAATAATGCTTCCGAACCTCAAGTTTTCTTCCAAGACATTTTGGGTCCGTCCCGGCAGCTTTCCGGTCTGATTGACCGTTTTGCTCCTAATGGCCCGGTCGACCCCTCTAACAAACCCTGACATCCTTTTTCAAGTTCATTACCCCCGGGACCCTATTCTAAGGGTTTATGTCCCTTTTTGGCCTTCCGAGTCATTCCCGGCTCCTTCAAATCATTCCCGGACCTTCCGAAGTCACTCCTAGTAAAGTCGGGCAAAAAATTACATGGTAGTCACTAGTACAGGCGCCCAAATCTTCTGAAGATACATTGCTTGTCGACTTTAAAACTTTCCTAAGTAGTTGGCGCCACTACTCCAAGCCAAATATTGGCCTGGCGCCACTGCAACAGTCGCCAGGTCATTCTTCTTTCTATAAATACAGAGCCTCTTCCAGCGTGAAAAAGGTTCGCAAACTCAATCTAGAAACCCTACTCTTTGATATATAGAGCTCGTAGCCTCCCTAAACCCTAGTCTTCTTTAGGTTTTCCAAACCCTAGCTCCCATACGCAAACCCTAACTCGCATATACTCCCATTCACCCCTATAAACTCATACACTAACCTCCAAAGCCTCCATTGAAAACTTGAAGTGTTGCAACTTCCAAGTTTCCGAAAATCAAGATAAAGACTGAAGCGAAGACCAAAGCAAAGCAAGAAAAACAAAGCACGCAAAGCAAAGCAAAATAAAGAAGATACAAGGTAGGCTCTCTATTTAAGTTTATGCATCTTCTCCCTCTCTCTTTTCTCTCCAAACCCACTTGGGTTTTCTTCTATTTTAATTCTCCATCTTCTTCCCCCCCTTTCTTGCATGCTTGAAACAAGGAACTTCTCGGTTCATATGTAGGATTAGGCTATTGGAGGTCACCGTGTCGGAGGCTTTCTTTTAATCTAACTGGAGACCACGTGGGTTCGGACCCCTTGATTATGTGGTGAAGCCATTAACCTTGAATGTTCACGACCCCAACTTGCATTGTGCATATCGTGATCTTGCATTCGCTCCAAAATCCATTTTCAAACTTGTTTTCAAAACTTGCATTAAAATCATTTTCAAAGTTTGTGTTAAAATCTTCTTCTTCAAAACTTATTTTCAAAATCACAATCCTAAAGTGATTCTAGTCTTTCCATGGCTAGGGTTGCTTTAAAAAAGTGTTACATTTAAAATGACCGATATGGTCCATATTTTAAAAATCCCCATTGTTTTCAAAACCACTATCTTAAAGTGGTTCTAGCCTTCTTATGGTTAGAATCGCTTTAGGAAAGTGAGATATTTTTATGAACTTTCCAAAAACTTTCTTTTCAAAAATCTCCCTTTCTAAAAAAACCTCTTTTCCAACGTACTTTTCAAAAAAAAAAAAAAAAAAACTCTCTCCAATCTCCTTTCCAAAATTGTTTTCAAAAACTCCTTTCAAAAATCTATTTTCCAAAAATACCTTTCCACAATCTCTCTTTTCAAAATTCGCTTTCCAAAAACTCCTTTTAAGATCTCCTTCCAAAACCTCTCTTTCCAAAAACTCTCTCAAAGCTTTACTTTCCAGAATCCTTTTCAAAAAACTTTCTTTTCAAAATTCACTTTCTAAAAACTACTCTCTAGGATTCCTTTTCAAAAATCTCCCCTTCTAAAAACTCACTTTCCAAAATCTCTTTTTCTTAGAGTTCAAGTTAAACCCTAGAGCCGACGATTAGGAAATCCTAATTTCCTTTCTTAAAACATGACTACCATTTTGCCTCAAAACCTAGGTTTCCAAAACCTCCTTCTTTATATCTAAATCCTAGGTTTCCAAAACCTATTTTCTACATCAAAACTATACTCTTCCAAATTTAGGATTTCTAAAAACTTCACCTACCAAATCCACATCAAATCCAATCTTCCCTTTAGGAAACCAAATCTAATCTCCTCATTTAGGAAACTTGATCCTATCCTTCGTTTTTAGAAACAAAATCACACCATCTCTTTTAGAAAATAAAACCCAATCCTTTGTTTTAGGAAATAGGAATCTCCATCCTTCCTAGTCTAAATCTTTCCTAATCCACTACTTCCTAGTCTCATACTTTCCTAAACGTTAAGTTTCCAAAACTTGAACTTTTAAATCTTCCCTTAAACTTTATACTTCTTAATCTTTCCTAATTTCAAACCTTCCTTAAGTTAAAACATTCTAAATTCAAAACTTTCCAACTCCAATACTTTCTTAAAATAAAACCTTTCCTAAATCAAAAACTTTCCAACTTTCAAAATCTTTCTTAAATTGAAACTTTCCTAATTCGAAAACTTTCCTAAAATCAAAAATTTTCTATTTCGAAAACATTCATTTTTCCTAAAACGAAACCTTTTTTATTTCAAAACATTCCTAATCCGAAAACTTTCCTAAAATGGAACTTTCCTAAAACGGAACTTTCCTAAAACGGAACTTTTCTAAAATGAAACTTTCCTAATTTGAATCTTTCCTAAATTCAATTTTTCCTAAATCCAATCTTTCTTTAATCTTCCAAGTCAAACATTTGAGTCAAATCTTTCTTAAACCTCAAGTCTTTCCTAAATTTCATCTTTCCTAAGTCTAGGTTTTCCAAAATTCTATCTTTCCAAATCTAGTCCAAGTTCTCTTCCAAGGGTCAAATCCTCTTTCAAGTTCAATTCTAGGTCTAAGTTCAATCCTGATTTCCTAATCTTCCGATTCGAATTTCAAATCAAAATTTCTTTCTTCCAATCAAAATCTTCTATTTTCTATCGGACTCTTGTCCGAACTACGACTGACCTGATTCCTCCAAAAGGATACGTAGGTAACCCTCATGGATGTGGTCACAACCTTTTTCAAGCTTTTATTTCCATAACTCTTTTTCAAACTTCCAATTCCGTAATCTATTTCAAGTTTCCAATTCCAAAAATCTCTTTTCAAATCTCTATTTCCAATTTCTAAAACTTTTTAATTTCAAATCTATCTTTTCAAATTTATTTTTAAATCAAATCAATTTCTTTTCAAATCTATTTCCAAATCTATTTTCCAACTCTCTTTTTCTTGCACTTGCATATCATGCATCATGTAAATTTCTTTCTAAAAATTCTTTTCAAAGTGGATTGTTTTGGACATTTGTTAGTTGAAGACTCTCATAGGTGAATCTAGGGTGAATAGACATGTAGGTACCGCAACGACGGGGTAGGGCGATGGCTTAGTGCGTCTTCCCTACACGTAACCAACCTCTGAACCTAGATCACTGTTTTTGAAAGACCAAAATGGAGTTATTTTTCTAAAGAGGGCTTAAAAATTTTTCAAAGGTTGCTAAATAACCTGTTTTCCTAAAAACCATCTCTTGAAGAATTATTTTCAAAATCGTTTTCAAAAACCGTAAGTGTAATTTTTGGATTGTTCTTAGTTTTTAGGTGACCTAACTCACCTTAATTAAGTTAGGTGGCGACTCCAAATTATTTTCCAAAAGCCCTTTATTCAAATCAATTTTTAATTCAAACCTAGTCGCACTTATTCTTCTAGGAGGGTAGGTTCTAACGAGAGAGTACAATATTTTTTCCGCTTATGTGTGTATTCCTCGAGTGCAAAAAATTTGGGCGCGACACACAAAAGAAAGGGGGATCAAATTTCTGGTATGAAGCTTTCATTCTCCGATTTTCTCTGTTATTGCACATTATTAAAGTCATTAAATTTCGAGCTTGTTGTTCATATTGAGTAAGGTTTTATCATCATCAAAAAGGAAGAGATTGTTGACTCTATGCCTTGATTTTGATATTACAAAACATGTGTTTGTTATCTAATGGTCTTACTTAGTGTGCAGATTATGTAATGCCTTAATCCCAATAAGATTATGACTTGAAACTTGTCATATTGAAAGACATTGAAAGAGTTGTGTGTTGCAAGCATACTAAGTATTGTTGAAGGTTAATGAGCATAATGGGTTAACGCATTCATTGAAAACCTCTCAACAAGATTAGGATCGATGATCACTTAGATTTGAAGAGATGGACTAGAAAAAGAGATCGGCATAAATGAAAAATAGATCAGCATCAAGTGTGATAAGATCGCATCAGTTGAAAAGAAGAGATTTCAAGACCTAAAAGCTTTTTTGAAATATTTGAAGATGTCTTGAAAGTATGAAAAAAAATATCATAAGACTTGGAAAATATCTTAAAGAAGTCTTGGATCAATGGAGGAAGCTATGTTGATTGAAGAACTCTATAAGGAATCAAATTGTTTGAATTTATCTCAAAGAGATTGAAGGTGTTCTTGGAGATCAACTTACTTTGAAGAAATCATTTCAAGCCTTAGAAGCTTCATTTTGATGATTACTGAAGAGCTTGAAGATTTTGAAGTTGTTTGAAGAAGACTTGCAAAAGATATAGAATTACTAGAAAAAAAGGTCGACTCATGAATTCTTAGGAGTTGACTCATTCAAACAGTGGACTGGATAAAAAGGATTTTGATAAAAAAGGCCCGACCCCTCCTAACTCAGGAGTCGACTCTTCAGTCCAGAATGTGAAGTCTTAAAGAAGGTCCAAAAATGGTTGACTCCTGGTTTCTCAAAGGTTGGCACCTTTGGACAAAGCCTTGATAAAGTTTGGTCAAAAGCTAAAAGAGTCGACCCCTCATTCTTCAGAAGTTAACACATTTGGATAGAGCCTTGGTAAAATTAAACAAAACTCTAAAAGAGTCAACCCCTATTTCTCAAGAGTCAATACATTGGGATAAAGAGCTGAGGAAAATAAGAGTAGAATAAAAAGGGTTGACCCCTTCAACAAGAGAGTCAACTTTTTCACTATAACTGCTAGTTTTTCAAATGGTCTCTTAGCTTGATCTTGCATTAAATGAACTCCCAACCACCACCAACGGTTATAATTAATTCAAGGCTATATATACAATATCCCCACAACATATATGCATAAGAATATAAGGATTTAAGTGATATACAACAAATTAAAAGCTGATTCTCTGCACCGAACTGCAACATTCTGTTTGTTGGGGTATTCTTTGCACTTCCACTTGCTTATACACTCTTTGAGAGAGTTACCTATTGTACAATCTTTGTATATTTCACTTGGCAGGGTTTGTATACCTGAGAGTTTGAGTGTTCTTGTTAAAAACACTTGTAAGTTTGAATAAAGCTTAGACAAAATCACTTTGGGCTTTGAGAGCTTGGGAAGAGCTCTTATAAAAAGTGAGCTGGGCACTTGGGCAACTAGCACCTGCTGTGTAAAGGAGTTTTTGCATAGCAGAAGACTTTCAACGGGATCTTAGGAGTGAGGACGTAGATCACACGTTGTGATCGAACCTTAGTAAATCTGGTGTTCTTCATTGTGCTCTGTTTTTCTTCTTTATTCATATCACTTGCTTGGATTACATCTTATTGTTTGCTTGCTTGGTTTATTATTTGATTAGCCACTGTTACATCGCTTAATCAGTTTTTAATTGCATTATTTGTGATTATATTTTAAAAACTCAATTCACCCCCCCACCCTACCCCCCTCTTGGGTTGCCTACTTGGGCCAACATCTATCACCTCCCAATTAGGAAACTCCCATCCTTCTCCATAAAGGAATAAAAACTTGTTCCTCCAGCCTTTAAGTGAGGACGGTATTCCCGTGATGAGCTTCAGATCCTTTGTTTTGGCTGAGAAATACCAAGGCCCTTTCCCAGACTCTGTCATCTTGTGACAATACAAGAATTCGTTGATAGTCAAATGCTCCTTTCTAGCACCAAGCACCTCCCGCAGCACCATTGTAACACCCTAAGTCCTCACATCTCGTTTAAACATTTAATTATGAGATATTTGTGCCTAAGTGTGCGTATATTGTAATTTTATGTGACCTTAATTGAGTTAGAATTGTGTAGGTGTATATACCTAATTAAGGCTTTCTTATAATTAACCGAATTAAATTTTAGATGCATTAGATGTGGCAAAATAATTTAATTAGTTGGCTTTAACCATAAATACTTAAAATTGACTTATTTTTATTAGTGCATGAACCTATCCACTTAGTTGCGTAAAAGTGTGACACATCATTATAAGAACTCTCTCCTCACTCCATAAAGGGACATATGTCTCACTATACAAGCAAAAGATAGTACATTTGAACCACCATCATGTACTTTAGCATTTGCTTGCATTGATGTAGAGAGAAAATGAGTGGGAAGTATAGAGACCCCACTACCTGACACACCTATTTGTGTCTTTCAATTTGAAAGAATTGAGACTTCTATGACACACTACACATAGATATTTTCATATTGGCATGAGTGGGTAGCTATGGTAGAGAGAGAGAGAGAATGGATAAAAGGTGGGTCTTGCTAGACCTTCTTGTTGTTTGCTTAAGGTAAAATCAAAGAGAAATTGAAAGAAAGTGTAGAGAAAGTGAAAAAAAATTCATACAAGACTTCAACCTACCTTAAACAAAGGTATGTAAGTGATTTATTTGTTCATACTTTTACATTTAATCGGTTATAAAATCATCTAAAACCTTTTTATGATGAGACATTATATTTTGGAAAAAGACCATGCTTTAATCAAGACCATGATCTTCAAAGGAAGTAATGTTTTATGAAGATTTTCAAAATAGTTTTGTTTTGATGATCTTTCGTGACTATAATCATGTTATGACTTTCCTTTACCTAGGGTTGGAACCATAAGGTCTTATTACAGATTTTGAGTTCTCCATTTTGATATTTGATCTTGTAGAAGAAAACCATTTTTGAATGAGACCAAGATTTAGTCTGTTTTAAATTGAATATATGTTTATGATGCTTAAAGCTTTATTTTAAGACCTTTAGACCTCATTGACTTGATGCTTCTAAGATGAAAACCTATATAAGCAATTTAGATAATGATTTTGATTAAGATTGAATTCCCTTGTTTGGGCAATCTCCGATATTTGGCCATAAGTGTCACAACTCTTGGAATGTTATTATGAAACCAAGGTTGTTGGAAAATAGACTTTTATACCTTTTTATTGATAGTTTATGGACCAAAATTTGAGTTAAAACAAATGAGTTACGGATATTTCAAGTTAGCACCCTGTTTCTATCCCAAACTTATTTTCTGTATGCAAGAGTCGACACCTGTGTTAAAGTGTTGACACTTCTGAACCTAAAATTTAGACCTGAGCAATATGTTAAAAAAAAAAAATAGACACTTTCAGCATAAGAATCAACACTTTCAACCCAATAGTAGACTCCTTCTGCACAAAAGTAAACACTTTTACCCGCGTGTTAGACACTTTAATCAAGAGTCTACACTTTAGCTAGAACATCAAAAGTTCTTCTCTAGAATACTTTTGCACTATTTTAGGACCTATTAATGGGAATTAAGAGCCACTGCTTGAACATTATATATCTTTATTGTGTAGGATTATCATAAGGAGAAATTTGCAGTATTAAGTGACTTAAGATGAGTAATGGAGTAATTTGAGTAACTCTATTGTATTTCTACACAAATATTTTTCTTTAATTCAAGCTTGCACAAATGATACCCTTTCAATGCAAAGATTTCATTTATGATATCTTTCAAGCATAATTACCATGTTTTGATGATAAGTTTTGTATCTATCATAATATGCAAACCTATGGACTTAATTATATGGATGTTATTTGGAATACACATTTGAAGCTAATATGCGTCATTCTTAGTAGTCCTACACCAAGGGACTTAAAAATAAGCTGAAAGCATGATAAATTATTATAGAGGAGACGTCTTCAAGGTGGCCATTGACAGTCTGCTCCTAGATGTCTATGGTCTTGGAAGATGGGTGAAAGTACCACTTTAAGATGTACCACTAGTGGATACAAACTCGTAGAGGTTTACCATTGAAGGGGTGAATCACTTTTGATACAAAGTAATGGACACATTAAACATATTTTGTCATGTTGATAAAAAGATAAAGGTTTCGATATGATGATAGCTATAAATGATCTTTCCTTTAAAGTTTTGAAGTATTTTAAGCTACCTTTTTGAGAAATGCAATTTACAAGCATCAAGAGATTTATTTTAACTTTATAAATTATAATACTCTTGCTTATAGATTAGCGCTCATATATCAAATGTTTTGAGATAATTAGATGGCTTATGCTTTCAGCTAAACTTATCCATAGTATTTTCATACTTCAATTGCTTTATTATTCACCGGGCTTTTAACTCATCTTTTTACTTAGCAATTTTAGAGAATCAAAGGTAGGAGCATATGCTTGAGGGCATATTTTGATGAAGATGCTTTATGGGAATGCTTGAGACTCATGTTATATTTTGTTGAGTTGTATGATGTATCTTTGTAGGAGTTTTTGGATTATGTTGGTTTGTAATATACTTAGAGAAACTGTGTTATGTATCAATATATGTATGACTCTAGAATGGGACAATAGTTATTATAACTTTATGTTATGCTAGTGGCATGGGTTGATGGAGTCATAGGCACTTGCTCTGGTATATGGACGTGTGCACAAATTATTTTGATTATACTTCCACAATTATATATTCATAAGCAGGTGATTAATCCTTTGATAGCTAAGCTACTAGTTGATCATGGTCCCTAATCCGCAGAGGGTGGGTTTGGGGTTCTGATAACTATGGTCCCAATCAAGAAGTGCCAGGAGTTAGGGACGAGCTGAGCTGGGCCCAGCGAGGTACTAGACCTTGTCCTCTTCACCGAGATCCTCACTAAGAAGATCTTTTAAGTGGCTCTCTGAATGAGCACCAGAGGAAGAAGGAATCCCTACAACTTGCACCATGGGACCATCCACCTCCGTAGAAGTGCTAGGTCCATCGCTTGGTCCATACAAACCCTAAAGGCAAGGTCACTAAGGGTGGCAGAGGAAGAATCTATATCCTCAGGATTCTCCATGGTTCCTAGGGGCCCTATGACATAAGAAATCTCAAAGGCAATGCAAATTGGGTTGGTCAATTCAACAAACACCCGGGCTACAAACACTTAAACAACCCAGAAGTGTTCGAGACCTCGTTATAATGAGTGAAGAATCTACTGGAAAGGAAAGAATATTCCTTCCAAAATAAATGCAACATATAATGAAAAGGAGCAAAAGGGAAATTTCAAAAACGAAGGGTAGAAGATTAACCAATTGACAAAGAATTTGGAAGCCTTGAAGAACTCAAGAAAAGATAAACTGGAAAAATTAATATATGCTTAGGCAAAAACAAAAGTGTCCAAAGTGAAGAAAAACCGCCAAAAGGTGTATGAAACCTTGAAACGAAATCAAAGGCTAGGATTGACCCACGTGCCAGAGATCTAACGACCAGCCTTGACTGACGCACACAATACAGGACATGGGGGCACCAGCCATTTGACAACGAACACTTGGCAACACCAGAATGGATTGGTGCAAGCAAAGGAATACTTTTCCATAATGGCGGGTGGTTGGCACGAGTGTAATATATGCACCCTAGTATTAATGTACAATGGTTTCCAAGGGCGGTTGCCCATTCGACTAATCATATTTGGCTGAAACTATGACAACCTCAGGAATAGGGGGCCACTGATAAGCACTGTGGTAGTTGCTCTACTCTACGGCTCTGATCGCTAGGGCATCCCTTCTACTTGATCTCAATAAGAGCTTAGCATATGGATAAACGGGCCAGGGAGATCCACGATCGGCCCTCCGATCAACTTTGACCTCAACCGCAAGGGAATCCGTCACCCGTATATTATTAGGAAGCCCAAGATTATAGTCTAAATATATTCCAGAAATCATCATCTCCAAACGGTCAACCGAGATTTAGGGCAAGTAATCAAGCCCAAATCACTCAATCAATCTACTTTATAAGAAGGACTTCACTCCATAACGAAAGTACACCCTAATAATGACATTCTATCAACATATTTCTACAAATTCCTTACCACCATTGTGCTAACTTAAGCATTGGAGACTACTTGGTCAACACCCCACCAGTGTTTAAAGTTGTCTATTGTTCTTGACCTTTGCAGATTCGGGTCTTGTGAAGGCAAATAAGTCTGTTACATCATCAGTAGTCATGATAACTATATATAGACCATTGCAGCCATTTTGGCAACCATATAATAGTAGGATAGTTGCAAGAAGAATTCAAAACATGCATGAGATGGAGATCTAATAGTGGTTTTGGCTTCTCGTACGAGGTGGGGGACTTTATCTCAGCAAAGATAGGCATAGTGGTAAGTGAAAGTATATAAGGTTATATTCTAGTTAGTGACCATATATATATATATATTCATATATTCATATATATTACATTTTTATTGGAGAGATCCTCTCATCAATGTGCATGCACTAATATTGAATAGATTAGAGTTGCGATTATTATTTTCAGTGTTAAAAAACAAAAGTAGTTAGAATCTGAGCCCAACAAAAGTAAAAGCAAGATTTTTTCTATTTTCTATGGACATGAGATGATTGTGGCTTTATAGAAAAATAAGTAAAATATTCTCTTCTATGCTAGCAACGAAGAGATCAAGCATGTATGAATTTGCCATTAGCGAATAAGGGGAACGACATATGCATGAACATTAACAAAGCACAAACATTAAGGAAAATCTGCTCTAGAAAGACTAAGTAGAAACATTATTCTGCTTTTAAGATGTTAATTATGAGTGTAGATGGTTTGTGATATCCCAAACCTCTGTTTAATTATATTAATGAGAATTTCTAGTTTATATAATATTTAATGTTAATTATTTTTTCTTTTGGGTCAAAAATGACCAATGAGAAGTTGTGTTGTAGCTTGTATTGAAGGTGTGAGACATATGGGATTATTTCCCATGTGTGTCTTCTAATAACACACACACACCAAAATCGGTTGAGAGAGGGAGAAAGAGAGAAAAGGAAGAAGGAAGGGAAGATTGAGGGAAGAAAGGCTTGAAGGAAGAGCATTGAAGCCATTGAAGACTTCACCAAGCTTGAAGAAGGTAAAGTTTCATTTATCTCTCTACAATTACATATACACATGTATCTATCTTGTGTGATTTTGTTGGGTCTTTGTATATATACATATATATGAGTTGGGTTTGTCTTGGGGGACTCCTTGAGTCCCAATTAGTTCAAATTTGAGAGGTTGAAACCCAACTCATAATTGGAGGATTAGAGAGTGGGAGGTTGAAACCCCTAAATATGTGAAGTAATAGGGTTTTTGATTTCTTCTTTAGATCCCTTTGTTTTGATTATTCTTTCTCCCCCATTTTGAGTTATTATTATCCTTGTGGGCTAATCTTTGAGCCCTAAGAGTTTTGGGAAGGTTTGGTTGTGTATGGAGGAGTTTTGATTATGTTTTGGTTGAATTTCGGGGTTTACCCAGATCAGGGCGTTCGAACTCCCGATATAGAGTTCGAACGGTAGGAAATAAGCCTGAGCGTTCGAACTCTCCCAAGAGGAGTTCAAACCCTCAAAGAAAGGGTTTTTTCCAATTTTCTTCTTGGAGTTTGAACTCCCATTTGGGCGTTCGAACTCCCAGTTCATTTTGCCAAGGCATTTGAACTCCCCAGTTGGGCGTTCGAACGGTCTCTCAGCTCGGCTACTATTTAGTAAAATGGGTATAACTTTCTCCAGAAAACTCGGATTGATGCACCGTTTGAAGTGTTAGAAAGTAGACTCATAGACCTTTGTACCCATATAAAGTTTGTTTTCTAATTCCTTATAGATCAAGAGATATTGGGGTTTGAATTTGACCCAAAATCTATACCAACAACATTGTTTTCCAAAATTTTAGTCCACCTTCCGTGAGGCATAACTTCTTCACCCGAAATGTGTTTTTGGCCCATAAACTATCAAATAAAGGCCTCCAAGCCTATTTTTAAATGACACTAACCTTGAGTGTGAAATCATCGTTGAGGGGTGGTTGGGACTCGATGAAAGAGTCGATGTTCCGGCTTTCATGTTCAAATCTCAACTTCATGTTCTTATTACACATTGGGGCTTTGTCCTAGAGTTTAGCCTCGTTCTCCCGTTGTTTGAATGAGGTGTTGTTGAGTTGGGGTTGAGTGAGTTACGTGCTTAGTCTTGACTTGCATGTTTTTGCTTTGCCTTAGAGTCTTGTATTGATGTTTCTTTGCTTCTACGTGCATTTATGTAGGAATACCTTGTTGTCACCCATTCTATCGAAGAGAAGTGAGTAACGATATGCCATGAGTAAAACTCTAGTATTTTCTAAATGTTTTAAGCTCACCTATATATCATGAATGTTTTTCATACATTTCAATGCATCAATGCTAGGTTCAATTGCAAATATCATATTTGAAATGCATGCAAGTTATATTTATGTTATGCATGAAAACCATGGACTATAATGTTTAAATGAAAGAGATGCCAAGTTTTCAATGTATGGTGCCAACTCGGGTCTTCTCGTGGCAAGACCTTAATCTAGCCCGATAGTCCTACGATAGGGGATGAGAAATAAACTATCTAAGTTGGAAGACGTCCCTGGCCTAAAGAGCCTTAGCGTGACCTATATGGTTACTATGGAGCCTAGCTCATATGTTGAGTTGTAGCACACTTATGTTTTGAACAGAAAACCATGATATGTTCACATGTTTTACGACAAGTTGTGAAATGCTATATCAAGAATAATGTTATGTTGCATCTCTTCTTATGATACTATGTTTTGAAATGTTAAAATGTTTCAAATGATGTTTACGTTACTTATGAGTTCCAAGCATACGCTTTCAATGTTCAAAAGCTCATTTCCTTATGCATAAATGATTATATATCCTTGTGTGTTGGATATCGTTGTTAGTCCATGATATTTTCTCGCTCATGCATCATTGTTATTCACTAAGCATTAGCTTACGTTTTCTCAAATGATTTTCAGGTAACCAATCCGGGAGGCCTTAAGGCGAGGCCATATGTGGATTTTGAGCTACGGCCCACGAGCCTATGTTTTGTATAATGTTTAAGGGCTAGACCTAATGTTTTATAATGATATATATATTGCTATAACTTTGGTGGACCTCGATTTGGTCTTTATGTATGTTATGGTTAAGATTAGACATAGCTCTACCATGTATGACACGGATTATGTTTTCAAGTTATCAAAAGTTCTATTTTTCGCAATTATGCATCATTCTAAATGATTATGCACAGGTGATCAACCAGTTTATGTAATGCGGCCTTAGGTAGCCTTGCTACTAGCCGGTCATGTATCCTAAATCCGTATAGGCCGGGTTATGGGGCGTGACATGGTTAGATCTGAGCACCCAGCTAGCGGGTAGCCACTCGACGCACACGTCCCCTTGGGGCTTTCATGGAGGTTGTGGTTTGATAGGTCACGAAGGAGTGCTAGTTACAGGATGATGTACTGCCGCGATCACGCCATGAACACAGGCATTGCCCTCTAGCTAGTTGAAATTTATTTTGAGGAGAGAATTGGAAAGAGGCTATAGGACACGTGTCATCCTCTTAAATGGACAACTTTTTGGACATGTGTCCTTACTTTATTGGGCTCGATTCACATGTGTATATGCCACACATGTGACCCATCTATAGAAACCCACATTTTTTGTTCACTAGTTTATATTATGGAGATTTGGTTGAGAGATATCATACATACACAACGCTTTCTCTTTCTAACAGAGAATTTTGAGCTCTCTTTATGACATATTAATCTACTACTTTCAATGGGTCTCTCTCTCTACCCATATTCATTCTCTGATCATTCATCATTGTGCCATTGGCAATGGGGCCAGCCTCTCCCTTCTCTCCATTATCTCTCCTGCTCTCCCTCTTTTCTCGATCAAGCTACATCTCTCTTTGAGACTTTTTGGCGAGACAAGTTCAAAACCTATTATCTCGAGCTTCTTTACGTGGTTCTAGTTATCTACAATGAGAAATCCCAAACTCATAATAAACTCTTCTATCTATGAAAAGTTAAAGGAAAAAAAGTTACTAGAAACATGCATTGCATTGACCAATTTGGATTGTTCCAATATGCTTACACTATGCTAACTTATGACATTTCTGGCACGACCCAGGATCTAAATTATAGAATGTTTCCTACTTTATGACATTTTCATGTGTATAATATTATACGCTTTGGGCATTGGCTCGCAAGCCTTTAAAATGCATTGTACCAGGTAGATATAATTGTTTACATATATAACATTTCCCTTCTTCTTCCCTAGGTGATATAGGATCATAACATATAACCTTGGAGTCATCCTATCCTTGCGTTAGGTTGGATCCACACACTTCCAGCAAGGACTAGCTTTGATACAATTATGTCATGACTTAGGATCCACATTGTACACCATTGTCCGCTTCAAACCTTCGCCCGTAAGGCTTTAAAACGTGTTGTACCAAGTAAATACAAGTGCCTACATTTATAGAACTTCCCTTCTTCTTTACTCGGTGATGTGGGATCGCAGCATATGACCTTGGAGTTAACCTGCCATTGCCATAACTTGCCAATATCTTGTCCCCTCCTATATTCAGCCGCTTGGGTCTCACAATCCACCCTTTAACAAGAAACGCATCCTTACATTGGGCTGGATCCACATACTTGTAACTGGGATTTACTATGATACTATTATGTCACGACCCAGGATCCATATTGGACAATATTATCTGATTTAGGTCTTGGCCTACATGACTTTAAAATGCATTGTTCTAAGTAGATACAAGTGCCTACATATATAGCACTTCCCCTATCGTTCCCCAGCCGATATAATATCAAAGCACAGAACCTTGGAGTCAGCCTGCCACTACTGTAGCTTGCCAAGATCTTGTTGCCGCCCATGTGTAGCCGCTCGGGTCTCACAATCCACCCCTTAATGAGTAACGCATCCTCGTGTTGGGCTAGATCCACATGCTTCCGACTGGGATTGGCTCAGATATTATTATGTCACAACCAAAGATACACATTGTACGATATTTGTTTGTTTCGCTTCTTGGCCTGCAGCGCTTCAAACTCATTATACTAACTAATACAAGTGCTTACATGTATAGTACTTCCCCTCTCCTTCCCCAAGCAATGTGGGATTGTAGCACCTAACCTTGGAGCTAGCTTGTCACAACCGTAGCTTGCCAGGATCTCCTTTATAAGGACCCTAGTTTTGTCTACTCAGCAATCTCTGCTTAACCAGACTCACATCCAAGCTTTATAGACACATTCAAGCCCAAACTGGCATTTCAAACTCCAATCCAATCAATCAATCGATTCCTGGGCCCACTAGGCCTAATCAAAGCCATATGACCATATGCCTCCTTGGTATCCCCTCGCAATCAAGTAGCTTCCCGAGACCTAGCAGTCTCAAGAACCAACACCACAAATAGCTTTCTGAGACCGGGCAGTCTCGAGAACCAACACCACACAGGTAGTTTTTCGAGACTAGGCGATCTAGATAACCAACACCATATAGGTAGCTTTCGGAGATTAGACAGTCTCAAAAACCAACACAACATCAATCATAACTGGTTCACTTCTAGTGCTTACTATCCCACCAATGTACAATATCTACTATTAACACGTCTTTTGAGAAAATACAAAATCCCACTAAGGTTGGAGTCCACCAAGCCAAATTCCAAGATAGCACATTCACCAAAAAAGTACAAAATTCCTCAAAACGATAAGTCCCTATCAACACATCTCCAAGAAAGTACAAAGTCCATGAGATGAAAAGTCCGTATCAAATCCAGACCTCTCAACACCGACGCCTGCTAGCCTATTTCAATGAAAAATAAATAAATTGCCCCTGGTGGGCCTTACTCAGCATGCTCTTCGAGAAAATACCTAAGTCCTCAGAGCAGTAAGTTCATCCTTCTTAGGACTGTCCTAAGACAGTCCAGCATGCTCGAATGTCATTCCAACCAACTCTGGACCCATCCTGGTGACACCAACCAAAATGACCATTTTGCCCCTGGTGGGTATGTCAACCTTTTCAACCACACTGGCTCAAGGTATCAAATCGGCAACCTCTGAGGCACTCCTACAAGTGTCCCTATCATTTCTAGCCAGGCCTCACGGTTTGGTACCTTTCCAAATCAAACCGAAGCTTCTCGGAGCCACTTGTAGTGGAGCTTGGCCAAAAAATGGCTTGTAGCCACTAGAAATGGCACCAAGATCTTCACCTTGCAGTCCATGATCGAATCAAATCAAATCTTCACACAAAATGGGTAGGCGCCACTCCGGTGCCTGACCAAAATTTAGCCTGAGTGGTGCTACCTCCTGTAATTTTTGCCTGTAAATACAATGCACCCTTAGCGTACAACCACTAAACTTGAAAGAATAGAAACATTGGGAATTAGAGATTTTGAAAAACCATCTTCATGCAAGTTGGAATGTAATGATGCAAAAGTGAGAGTTACGGGTTAATGGGGGATATTCTAAGGCATGATTTCTAAGATTTCATCCTAAACTTCAAGTGATCAAATGTTAGAACCCTTTGAAAGGAGTATGGAGCTTGAAAGTGGCATGGAAATAAGAATAATGCAAGCTTTGTAGAACATGGTTATAAACATGAAAATGAAGCCAAGCAGACAAGACATGATCAAGATAGCAAAATGCAAGGGGGTCATGAATACATATAAGGCTTTAGGCTACATCACATAATCAAGAGGCTTCTAGGTAATACCATCTTAAAGTAGGCTAGTGAGAGATTCCCCTACACGATGGCTCCCACTAGCTTTCCTCTAGGCATGAACTAAGAGCCCTCTTGGCTTCAAGCATGCAAGAAAGGGGGGTTGAAGACGGGGATTGAAATAAAGAATAGCCTAAGTAGGCTAGGAGGGAGAAAAGAAGAGTGGGAGAATACAAAATCTAAAAGAAATACCACCTTTTGCCTTCTATGGATGCCTTGACTTGAACTTGGATGGCTTCAAGTAGGCTAGAGGGGCTGGAAGGAGGAGTTTAATGGTGTATAGGGCTACGTAAGTGAAGTGTATAGGTTAGGGGGAGGTAGAATCTAGCCTAAGTGTTGAAGGAGTGAGATGTATATAGAAATTCGAGGTTCTAGAGTAGTTTCAGCAGGGCTTCACATCAATTTTCAATTCTGGAATATGCAAAAGGGGAGGCTATATTTATAGGCAATCTGGGAGGAGACTGGCACATGTGCTACATGCGCCTGCCCAAAGTTCGCCCTGCCGCCAATATTGTTCCATTGCCAGAATGCCATATAGCACCCATTGTACTGGCTAAATCCTGATAGTTGATCGAATTTTGGTCAATTTGATCAAAATCTGAGCGCATGTACCATATGCTCTGTCACTGGGAGTGTTCGTTTAAACTTTGCTTCGATAATTGAGCTAACCGGGAAGGTGCCGGAGGAATCGATCACACTCACGGTGTTCTCCTAGGGTTTCTTATGAACTTTCGTGTTTTCGAAAAGTTCAAATGGTGTTCTGAAGTTTGAGATATCGTCTCAAAAAATGTGTATAAAATTGCATCTTTGCGGAGTGTCTGTGATACGCTCCGCGGGGTTTCGAAAGAAGCTATTTTTGTGTTGCATGATCGGGGCCTTCAGGAAGCGACCTTTTCTATCGGACCGTACCAATGGAAAGTTCTCTGGAAATACTTTCAGGAATTCCCTAATTTACGCATTTCTTGAGTTGTTTGACGGTGCATTTTAATCAGGGAATTGGAAAAAAAGTCAACCTTGGCTGAGCGTTTGTGAGATGCTCCAGGGGTTGCTGAAAGTAATAATTTTCAGGCCACGCAATGAGGAGCTTTTGGGAAGCGATCTCTCCGATCGAGCCCTATCAATGAAAAAATCTATGAATGAGCTTTTGGGAATTCCTCGGTTTGTGCATTTCTCAAGACATTTGACGGTGCGTTATAACCAAGGAATCGGGAGAAAAGGCAATTTTGGCGGAGCGTCTTGAGGAACTTTTATCTAGTCGTGGGTGTTTAACATCGTAAGGTTCTTCTTAGGTTAAACAGGGTTGTGTGACACGACCCGTTGTTCAATATCCTAGGACCAGTGTTATTTTGGGGCACGTTTGGGTTGCGAAGGGTAAAATAGTCATTTTGACCAAATCTGGTTGGAAATGGTCAGGAATGGATCGGAGTGTTATGTTAAGCGTGCTGGGTCATTCAAGGATGATTTCGGGAGAATCTTTTACCGTTCGGCAGAGTTTGTGCAGTGCTGGGGTGTTCAAGGGCAAAATGGTCACTTTGACCGAAGTTAGCCGAAATGGGACCGAAATTGGACCGAATAGCGTGTGAAGTACGCCTAACTACTTAGCATCACTTTGGAAGGGTGGACTTACCGTTTTGAGGGATTTTGAACTTTCCTAAAATGTGCCTAGAGGCCCAAGGGGCAGTTTTGGTCATTTTTCACCGATCGAGCTAGCAGGTGCCGATGTTGACCTGGTGTTGGTTCCTTAAACCACCCGGTCTAGGAAAGCTACTTGTGCGATGTTGGTCCTTGAGACCGCCCGGTCTCAGAGAGCTACCTGTAGGGTGGTGTTGGTTCCTGAGAACACCTAATCTCAGAAAGCTACCTATGAGGGTGGTGTTGGTCTCCGAGAATGCCTAGTCTCGGAGAGCTACCAAATAACGTACATTCTACATTGGCAAGCTAGCAGGCGCCAAAAGTGAATTATTTGAAATTTGATGAGGTGTTGGTCCTCGAGATCGCCCGATCTTGGAAAGCCACCTGGATGGCATTGGTTTCCGAGACCGCTCAGTCCTGGAAAGCTACTTGGAATGATGTTTATGGCTTCATTTGGGCTTTATGGGCCCGGAAAGCGACTAGTTGACTGGATTGGAGTTTGAAAGACCCGTCTTGGGCTTGCCTGTGTTGTGATGTTTGAAAACTGGATCCGGTCAGACTGAAGATTGCCAAAAGGGCAAAAATTGGGTGCTTACAGTAGGGTTTTTTTAAGTTTATGCTCTCCCCTTCTCTCTCTTCTCCCTCTTAGTCCACTTGGACTATTCTCTATTTTAATCCTCATCTTCTTGCATACTTGGGGAGGTCATCGGTCGAGGGCCTTCATATAGTCTACCTTTGATGGTGTGGTCGCGAGCCCTGTTGATTATGTGATTAAACTTTAAACTTTGTATGTTCATGACCCTTTACATTATAATTGTCATGATCATGCATCGTTTACAATTGCTTTGCTTTCAAACTCACAATCCTAAGGTAATTCTAACTTTTTCATGGTTAGAGTTTTCCTAAGACGGTGACATACTCAAAGTAGCGACTAAAGTCCGTATTAGGGTTTCAAAACCCTAATTTGTTTTTCAGAATCACAACCCTAAAGTGATTCTAGCCTTTTTCATGGCTAGGGTTGCTTTAGAAAAGTGAAACATTCAATATGAATTTCAAAGTCCATATTAGGGTTTTAAACTCTAAACAATATTTTCAAAACTCTAGTTGTCATAATTACTATTTCGTTTTATAAATTGCATATTCAAATTTTTTTCTAAAAATTGGTCTAAGAGTTGCTTTCTTGAAGCCTATGTAGAAACACGAGTTTTCAATGTCTTAGGGAGTCCCTTAAACCTCTTCATCTTCATCTTGCATTCATTGCATTTCAAATTGCATCAAAATGGTTATCAAAGTCATTGTTGCAATACGCTTTTCAAAAAGTACATAACTTTCTTGAGTTGTATTTCAAAAAGTGCACATAAAATCACAAAATTTTTCATATGAAATCATAACATTTTCAAATCCATTCTTACCATTTTCAATTTCAAATTAAATCAAATCTTTTCATTTTGGAAACAAAATCAAATCAACCATTTTTAGAAACAAAATCAAATCTTCTATTTTTTTAAACAAAATCAAATCTTTTCTTTTTTAATTTCAAATCAAATCTTTCCTTTTTCAACATAAAATCATATATTTTCTCACATAAAATCATAGATTTTTCAAATTTCTTTTTCAAGTCCATGTATAAAACCACCTTCCTAAACCATCTCCAAACCATTAGTGTCAAACCCTAACCCTAACCCTAAACCATATTCCAAAACCACCTTCCAAAATCCTAGGTAACATAACCCAAGATGATCCAACCCTAGGTCAAACTAACCTTAGTCGATCTAACCCTAGATCAACTTGAACCCTAGTTGGCCAACCTAACCCTAGTTTGATCAAACTTAAGTTAACCTAACCTTAGTTAGTTAACCCTAAGATAACCTAACCCTAGTCAGCCCTAGGTCACCTTGACCTTAGTTTACCTTAACCAAGGTTAGATGGCTTCAAGACTCCAACTCGAAACCTCTTTTCAAACCATCTTTTCAACTCAAATGATTATTTCAAAACATGTTTACAAAAACCTCCCACTCCTTTGAGTTTTCAAAAACCCTAATCCAAAAGTCTTTTCAAAATACTCCTCTACTCCACTTAAAAATATTTTTGAAGGCTCTCTCAAACTTGTCTCAATCCAAAATGGCTAGACATTTACCATTTTTTTAAAAACTAATTTAAAAAATAATTTTAAAAACTTACAATTTGAAGGTGATTCTAACCTTTTCATGGTTAGGGTTTCCTTAAGGAAGTGAAACATTCAATGAGACCTTCAAGGTCCATATTGAGGTTTTAAGCCCTAAATATTTTTCAAACTCACAATCTTAAGATGATTCTAACCTTTATATGGTTAAGTTTTCCTAAGGGAAGTGAAACATTCAATAAAACCTTCAAGGTCCATATTAGTGTTTCAAACCCTAACTATTTTCCAAACTCTCATTCTTAAGAGAATCCTAGCCTTCTCATGACTAGGGTTCTTAAGGAAAGTAATACATAAAATGAAACCTCCATAGTTCACTTTAGGGATCTTAAACTCTAAACATTTTTCTAACCCATTTCAAAATCAATTTTCAAACATCACACTCTTGAAGCAATTTAAGGCCTTATATGGTTAGGGTTGTCTAAGATGAGATGAGATATTCAAACAAGGTTTCTAAAACCCTCAAGCTTTCAAAACCCTAACGGAAGTATCTAGCCCCTTTTCAAAAATGTTTTTCAAAACTCATAGCCTTAAGGAAGCTTAGTTCTCAATTAGCTTACCTCCTAAAGGTAATTGAAACATTAACATACCTTCCGCAAGGCATTCAAAAACCATTTTTAAAAACCTTTTCAAGTTCACAAGAGCTGGGATTGTTCCTCCCTCTGGTAAAAAGCCTGAAATTGAGTCTTGACCAAGCATATTTACGTCCTCAAAGGCATGTTGGTCCACTCGCACCACAGATGAAAGTTCTGAAAACAAAGTTGGTGGATGGCACCATGGATTAGAACTCTGAAAGCTATTGTTTTTCCTAAAGAATCAATATATAAAAGTGAGTAAGAAAATGTGAAAGTTGAAAAAGATGTCTTGAATAATGAGATTGCATGGCATTGAGCAGAATAAATGATCAGAAACTCGAATAAAGGAATAAGATCAGTATTATTACATTAAAGTGAAAGTCAATTTATCATATGCATTGCAGTTTACTATTGTTATTAGGCCTATATTATGCTATATATGTTACATGTTGCATTTGGATGTTCCGGATTACTGGACATAAACTCACACCCCACCAGACCTTGCAGGTTTAGGTTGGGATATGAAAACAGAATTGAATTTGCTAGATGTCAGACATGATCTTTTCTAATGTATTTATTAACACTGTATAAATTTTGTATTGTGTTATGTACTAGATTGCTACATGAGATTATAGGAACGGTTATATTAATTTTGAGAGACGTGTAGACGCTTTGTTGTACTTATGGATATTTTAAATTAGACATTATTATTACTTTGAGAACAAATTGAAAGTTTTGTTCTATTTTTCTTAAAATTATTGATTTTTATTATAAATCACCTCTGAATTTTGGGGTGTAACATAGGATGACCTAAGGTTAACTAACTTGAGTTAGGTTAACCTAGGGTTTGAATGTGTCCTATGGTTGGGTAAACCTAGGGTTTTAGAAAGTTGGTTTTGAACTAGGGTTTAGTCCTAGTGGTTTTGAAAGGCTTGGAAAAGTGATTTTATGCATGAAACTTGAAATGGTGTTTTGAAAACCATCATTTCATGTAAAAATCTTTTTATTTTATGCGAGAAACATTATCATTTTATGTGAAAATTTTGACGAAGTGTTTAGAAGAGTATCATTTTATGTAAAACCTTTTGGAAAAATAACTCAAGAAAGTTGTGAGTTTTTGAAAATTATTTTATCAAAACCACTCAAGTAAGTGTAGGGTTCAATGTGGTTGATTTTTGAAAGTCACTAAAGAAAAGGTTTTATTGGGACCATTCCAACCACTAACTTAAGAAAGTAAAACTTTGAAAATCAATATAGACTGGATAGTTTTGAAAACTATTTTGTTGAAAAATCAAGAGAATAAAGATTTTAAAAACCCTTCTTGAAGAGGGTTGTTTTGAAAAACCACTTTAGCAATGTAAAAACCACTCAAATGAGCAAGGGTTCATATGGTTGATATTTGAAAACTGCTCAAGAGAAGGTTTCATTAGGACCATTCCAACCTCAAAACTTAAGAGAGCAAAACATTGAAAACCTCCTTGGAGGAGGGTTGCTTTGAAAACTTTGAAAATCATGAAAACCTCTTTTAGCGAGGGTGATTTTGAAAACTATTTTTTATGCAAAACTTGAGAAAGTAAAATGCAATAACGGAAAGTAGAGATTGAGGGGGTTTTTTTTTTTTTTTTGGGAAGTTTCCTAAAGCGTGGAAAAGTAAGGCTCTTGGCTCTAAATTTCAAGAAATTCCAATTTGAAAACCTTTAGAGGCACTTTTTAGAAATCATTTCAATATGAACTTTCGAGAACTCTTGAAGATAGAACCAATGGAGGTTTGAAAAGGTTTTAAACATGAAAACAAGATCATCATAAGCAATATATGAACCTAGTAACAACTATAATGCAAGGGGATCATAAATCATACAAGGTTAAAGGCCACACCAAGTTGCAAGAAGCTCTTATGGCCATACCATCCACAATTAAGCTAATGAGAGGTACCTCAACTAGTGGTTCTCACAAGCCTTCATCTAAACATGGACATATAGCTCTCTTATTTTCAAGTATGCAGGAATAAGAAGTAGTAGATGGGGATTAAAAGAAAAGCATAACCCAAGTGAACTAGGAGGGAGAAGAAAATGAGTGGGGAGTGCATAAATATAGATAGAAGATCACCTAGGCCTTCAATCTAGCATGGCTTCTTCAATGGATGGCTTGGTCTTCAAGGCTTCTTGAATTCTTGGATTTTGGACACTTAGATGGAATTTTGAAGGTTCAGGAGCTATTTTGGCAGAGTTTCCTCATTACTTTCCTCTCTAAATTACGTTGGGAGTGGCTTGATATTTATAGGCAAAATTATTCCCAGTCTGCACATGTTTTACATGCGCATGGCCAATACATGCGCAGGTACTCAACCAACAGTTGTGTGCCATATGGCACCTCCGTACTATCCTCTCTTAGTCTACAAAGCAAGTTTTGGATGATCTGATCAAATTCTGGGCTAATGTAATGTCGCACTCAAGGAATACGCAGACAAGCGGAAAAAATATTGTACTCTCTCATTAGAACTCATTCTCCTAGAAGAATGAGTGCGACTAGGTTTGAATTGAAAATTGACTTGAATAAAGGGTTTTTGGAAAATAATTTGCAGTCGTCACCTAACTTGATTAAGGTTTGTTAGGTCATCTAAAAACTAAGCACAATCCGAATACTACACTTAGGGTTTTTGAAAATGATTTTGAAAATACTTCCTCAAGAGAGGGTTTTTAAGAAAATAGGTTGTTTGGAAACCTTTAGAAAATATTTAAGTTCTTTTTTGAAAATAACTCCATTTGGTCTTTGAAAACAGTGATTCTAAATCCGAAGGTTTGTTACATGTAAGGAAGACGCACTAAGCCATCACCCTACCCCACCCTTGCGGTACCTACATGTCTATTCACCCTAGATTGATCCATCAGAGTCTTCGATTAATAAATGTCCAAAACTATCCACTTCTGAAAAGAATATTTAAAAGAAAAAGACATGATGCATGATATGCAAGTGCAACAAAAAGATTTGATTTGGAAATAAATTTGAAAATAAGAATTGAAGTTTGAAAGTGGAAAGAAAGTTTTGGAAATTGAAATTGAAGATTTGAAAATAGATTTTTAGAATTGGAAGTTTGAAAAGAGATTATGGAATTGGACATAAACTTTCTTACTTTTAAAAGTTCTCTATTTCGAAACATTCCAAATTCAAAACTTTCCAATTTCAATACTTTCTTAAAATGAAACCTTTCCTATTTCAAAATCTTTCTTATTTCAAAAGTTTCCTAAATCGAAACTTTCCTAAATCGAAACTTTCCTAAAATGAAACTTTCCAAATTCAAATCTTTCCGAAATCCAATCTTTCCCTAATCTTCCAAGTCTAACATTCGAGTCAAATCTTTCTTAAACCTCTATCTTTCCAAATCTAGTCCAAGTTCTCTTCCAAGGGTCAAATTCTTTTTCAAGTTCAATCCTAAGTCTAAGTTCAATCCTGATTTCCTAATCTTCCAATTTGAATTCCAAATCCAAATTTCTTTCTTCCAATCAAAATTGTCTATTTCTATCGAACTCTTGTCCGAACTACGAATGACCGGATTCCTAAAAAAGGATACGTAAGCAACCCTCATGGGTGCGATCACAACTTTTTTCAAATCATTTAGAAAGTTTTAGATTTGGAAAGATTTGAAGTTTAGGAAAGTGTACGATTTAGAAAGTGTTTGAGTTTTAGAAATTCTTGGAGTTAGAAAAGGTTTTAAGTTTAAAAAAGATTTGAAAATTTGAAGTTTTAAGGGAAGATTTGAAAGTTTAAGTTTGGGAAACTTAAGGTTTAGAAAAGTACGAGATTAGGAAAGATTTGAATTAGGAATGATTTGGAGTTGGAAGAATTGAGATTCCTATTTCCTAAAACAAGGGATTAGATTTTGTTTCTAAAAGAGGTGTTTTAATTTTATTTCCAAAAACAGAGGATTGGATCTAGTTTCCTAAATGGGAGATTGGATTTGGTATGAATTTGGAAGGTAAAGTTTTAGAAATCTTAGATTTTGAAGGCTATAGTTTTGATGTAGAAAATCGGTTTTGAAAACCTAGGATTTAGATGTAAAAAGGAGGTTTGGGAAACCTAGGTTTTGAGACAAGATTGGAAATCATATTTTAAGAAAGGAAATTAGGGTTTCCTAATCGTTGGCTCTAGAGTTTAACTTGGACTCTAAGAAAAGAGATTTTTTGGAAATTGAGTTTTTAGAAAGGGTGATTTTTGGAAGGAAATCCTAGAGAGGAGTTTTTAGAAAATAAATTTGAAAAGAAAGTTTTTTGAAAGGGATTTTAGAAAGTAAAACTTTAAGAGAGTTTTTGGAAAGAGAGGTTTTGGAAGGAGATCTTAAAAAGGAGCTTTTGGAAAGCGAATTTTGAAAATAAACTTTTTGGAAAGGGATTTTTGGAAAGAATTTTTCTAAGAAAGAGTTTTAGAAGAGTTTTTAGAGATTTTAGGAAATGTTTCTAGAAAGTGAATGTTAAAGGGAGCTTTTTTGGAAAAGAGTTTTGGAAAATAGATTTTTGAAGGGAGTTTTTGAAAACAATTTTGGAAAAGAGATTGGAAGGGAGTTTTTAGAAAGTATGTTGGAAAAGAGATTTTTAGAAAGAGAGATTTAAAAATAAGTTTTTTAGAAAGTCCATAAAAATATCTCACTTCCCTAAAATGATTCTAACCATATGAAGGTTAGAACTACTTTAAGATAGCAGTTTTGAAAACAACAAGAATTTTGAATATATGGACTATATTGGCCACTTTAAATGTAACATTTTCCTAACGCAACCCTAGCCATGGAAAGGCTAGAATCACCTTACGATTATGATTTTGAAAACAAGTTTTAAAGAAAAAGATTTAACCCAAGTTTGAAAACGGTTTTGATGCATGTTTTGAAAACAAGTTTGAAAACGAATTTTGGAGAGATGCATGATCATGATATGCACAATGCAAGTTGGGGTCGTGAACATACAATGTTAAGGCTTCACCACATAATCGAGGGGGCCGAACCCACATGGTCTCTGGTTAAACTAAAAGAAAGCCCCAGACACAGTGACCTTCAATAGCCTAATCCTACACATGCACCAAGAAAGTCCCTTGTTTCAAGCATGCAAGAAAGATGGGAGATTAAAATAGAAGAAAACCCAAGTGGGTTAGGAGAGAAAAGAGAGAGGGGGAGTTGCATAAATGTAAATAGGAAGCCTACCTTGCGTCTTCTTATTTTACTTGCTTTTATTTTCTTGTTTGCTTCCGTCCTCACTTTGCTTTGCGTTAGTCTTTAAGGGCTTGTCTTGATCTTTAAGAGCTTCGGAGTTGCAGCACTTCAAGTCTTCAATGGGGGCTTCGGAGGCTAGTGTAGGAGTTTATAGGAGTATGTGTGAGTTAGGGTTTGTATATGGGAGCTAGGGTTTGTGTATGGAAGCTAGGGTTTGGAAAACATAAAGAAGACTAGGGTTTAAGGAGGCTACGAGCTCTGTATATCGAATAGGGGAGTTTTAGACTGAGTTTGCGGACCCCTTTCACGTTGGAAGAGGCTCTATATTTATATAGAGTTGAATGACCTGGCACTTATTGCAGTGGTGCCAGGCAAAAATTCCTTCTGGCGCCACTTCAACCACTAAGAAAAGTTTTAAGGTCGGCAAGTAACATATCTTTAGAAGATTTGTGATGCCTATACTAGTGACTACCATGCAATTTTTAGCATGGCTTCACTAGGAGTGAATCCAAAAAGTCCAAGAAGAATTTAGAGGATCGAGAATGGCCCGAAAGGCTGGAAAGGAACAAGAACCCTTAGAATAGAGTCACGGAGGTATTAGACTTGAAAAATGATGACTGAATATGTTTGAAGGGTCAACTAGGCAATTAGGGGCAAAACGGTCAACTGGATCGAAAAACTACCGGGATGGACTCGAAATGTCCCAGAAGAAGACTCGAGATTTGGAAACATTACTTAGAATTTTCTAGGAGGTTACCGGTTTGATACCCAGAGCCAGTGTGGTTAGAAAAGATGACCAGCCCACTAAGGGCAAAACGGTCATTTTGCCTTGGGTTTGCCAGAACTGACTCGGAATGACTCAAAAAGGTGATAGAAGGTTGGGAATACTATACGAAACATTCTCAGGAGGTTACCGATTTGATACCAAAGTCGGTGTGGTTCCCAGGGAGTTCGAATGCCTAGGGGCAAAATGGTCATCTTGACTAAAAAGTCTCAGAATTAGCCCGAAACTGACTAAAAGACACCTAATCATACCAGATTGTCTTTAAGATAATCTTAGAAAGGTGGACTTACCGTTCTGAGGACTTAGGTACTGTCTCGAGAAATGTGTCAAAAATGGCCCTAGAGGCAATTTGGCCATTTTTCACCGAAATGGGCTAGCAAGCACCGGTGTTGACCTGGGTTTTGAGTGTTTCCGTCACTCTGGCGGCGGTCCCGTGATATAGAGGTTTGCTGGCAATTCCCTATATCGACCTGTTTACGAGTGTTTCCATCACTCTGATGGTTGCGATGTTTACTAGTATTTTCGTTACTCTAACAGGTCGTGATCATTCCAGAGACTGCCTAATCTCTAGAAGCTGCTAGGTGGATTTAGCGCCTAAGGAATCAACTTTTTTCGAAGGCATGCCGAAACGGACATTTCTACATTAGCGGGCTAGCAGGCACCAAAGGTGGACCGTTCTACCATCTCGAGGACTTGAGGTCTCGTCCCAGTCGATGGGTTTGAAGGGACTTACCGTTTCGAAGAAACTCTTCGAAAATGTGCCGAACATGATGGACTTACTGCCTTGAGAAATTAACTTTCTCGAGTGTGCCGGATTTAATTGGAATTGGAATTGGACTAGAATTGGACTAGAAAAGGGGACTTATCATCTTCGAGAAGACGTGTCCACTGGAATTGGACTGAACAATACCCTCGAGGGCATTTTGGTTATTTTGCCTCTATTTGGGCCCAAAGGGCCCGCGAAGCGATTGATTGACGGGATTAGACTTGAAAAATTGAGTTAACTCAGAATATGTCCATATCGACTTGAATACAAGTCTGGACGGACCGGAGACTGCCAAGCGGGCAAAAAGTGGGGTGCTTACATGTAACACATGCTCCACTACCGGAAACTTGTATGCTGACTTTAACTCGATATTTGTGCCATTCAAAAAAGATCTAGGAAAATCGGACACGTTCATGATGTTTTCCTACAGTTTCTCTTAAATTTAGTGCCCTCAAGGAGCCTTGGATGTTTCTAGGTGATAAAGATATTTCCTCAAGAAGAGTACCTAAAAATAAGCTTACGAGAGCAATTATAAGATGCGCTGTCAGTTTTTCAAAGTAGTTGTTTTTGGACCACGTGACCGTTGCTTTTGAGAAGTAATCTTCTCGATCAAACCGTATCGATGGAAAGTGCTCTGAAAAGTCTTCAAAAAAATTTTTGATTTACGCATTTCTCAAATCATTTGACTATGCGTTTTAATCAGTGAATGAGGATATAAATTAACCCCAGGAGGTGTAGTTTTATTTTTCCTAAGTGTTAGAAAAGTACCCCTCCTTGGGCCATATGTTTGCAACCTTCAGGGGATATTATTGATCATCGAACCGTACCGATGGAAATCCTATCACTCAAGCTTTGGGGAATTTCTTATTTTATGCATTTAACTAGGAAAGTGACAAAAAAGTCAACTTCGACGAAGCATCGCAACACGCTCCACGAAGCTATTGCTCACTAAAGGGTGGTTTCGAGTCAAGGGACTCACTTGAAAATGGATAGGGATCCTCGTTGGAGTATCCCAATGGATGTCGTTTTGATTCCCAAAGCCGATGTGGTTGGAAAGGGTGCCTGGGTCACCAGGGGCAAAATGGTTATTTTAACCAAATATCACCGAAATGGCTTCGAAGTCAGCTAGAATGGCATATTGAACATGCTAAACTATTTAGGGACAATCCTAGGAAGGTGGAATTACCGTCTTGAGGACTTAGTACTTTCTCGAAAACGTGCTAAAGTGCATGGGGGTAAAACAATCATTTTGACAGGGTATCACCAGAATGGGTCCAAAGTCGGCTGGAATGGCATAGTGAACATATCGGATTGTCCAAAGATAGTCCTAGGAAGGTGGACTTACTGTTTTGAGGACTTAGTACTTTCTCGAAGAAGCGTCGGGGTGCCTTAAGGGCAAAATGGTCTATTTTCACCGTGTCAGGCTATCAGGCGCCAGTGTTGACCTATGTTTACGAGTGTTTCCATCACTCCAATAGTTGCAACGAGTTGGTTTTCGAAGGTCTCTCTTTTTTTTCAAAAAAACTTGCCACAGTCAAAGGGCACTTTTGGTCCTGTGACACTATTTACGGCATACCCGTGTTGACCTATTTGTGAGTGATTTCTCGCTATTTCGGTGGCTTAACGGTTTGTGAGTACTTTCGCCACTTCGACAGTGTTGGCGATGGTTCCGGAAATTGCCTGATCTAGGGAAGCTAACAGATGCTAAGGAGCATAATAGACATTCTATATTAGCAGGCTAGCAGGCGCCAAAAGTGAACCGTTTAAGATTTGCGAGTATTTTCGTCACTCTGACGGTGTTGGTGATGGTTCAAAGATTGCTTGATCTCGAGAAGCTACCGGGAAAGCCAAGGGGCTTTTTGGTCATTTTGGCTTTGGTGGGGCCCTCGGGGCCCAGAAGCGACCACTTTGATTGGAGTAGAGTTTTGAAAATCTAGTTTGTGCTTGATAGTGTTGTGACATTTTACTGGAGGATTAATTTGGATTGGAGATTCCCGAGTGGGCCAAAAAGGGGTGCTTACAAGTTTGAATAAAAATGGTTTTCAAAACCCACAACTCTCTTGAGTTGGTTTTCTAAAAAGTTTCACATGAAATCACAACTTTCTCATTTAAAATGTCACTTTTCAAAGTGTTCCTTTAAAAGTTCTTCACATAAAATCATAAGTTTTCTACATGTAATCATGATTTTTCTACATAAAATCATAAAGTTTTTACATGAAATCGTAGTCTTCTAAAGCATACTTTCAAAACCCTAATTCAAAACCCCAGTTCAAAACCACTAGGTCCAAAACCCTAGTTCAAAACTATCTTTCAAAACTACTAAGTTCAAAACCATCTTTCAAAACCACTAGATTCAAAACCCTAGTTCAAAACCACTAAGTTCAAAACCCTAGCTTCTCTCTCTAGGTTGCAAAACCCTAGGTCAACTTAACCTAAGTTAGTTAACCCTGGGTTAACCTAACCATAGGTCATAATTCCAAGTCTTAAATTCCAAAGTTGTTTTTACACTTGTTTTTCAAAAATTTCCCGTCTCTTGCATATTCAAAAATCATGTTAACAAAAATTTTCATCCTAGGTCAACCTAACTTAAGTTAGTTAACCCTAGGTCAATCTAACTTAAGTTAGTTAACCGTTTATTAATCTAACCATAGGTCCTAATTCCAAGTCTTAAATTCCAAAGTCATTTTTACACTTGTTTTTCAAAAATTTCCACTCTCTTTAGAATTCAAAAATCATGTTATCAAAACTTTTCAAATGCTTTTATAAATTTCTCAAATTGTTTTCAAAAGTTCTCTTGAACTCTTCTTAACCAAAAATGGCTAGATACTTGGCATTTTCAAAAACTACTTTTTCAAAATATTTTCTAAAAGCTCACAACCCTAAGGATAATCCTAACCCTCTCATTCATGGTTCATATTAGGGTTCCAAAGCCTAAAGATTTTTAAAATCTCTTTCAAAATAAATCTTCAAGAGTCACATTCTTGAGACAATCTTAATCTTTCTATGATTAAGGTTTTCATAAAAAAGTGAAATATCAAGTGAGACTATCATAGCTCACCATAGGGTTCCAAAACCCCAAACTCATTCAAAATCTAAAAGGAAGCTTCTAGCCCTTTTTTTAAAAAGCATTTTTCAAAAATCATAAATCTAATGGTGTTTAGTTGGATCAATAATTAATCTCTTAAAAGTGATAAAACATTCAAACAAGCCTTTTATAAGGCACATAGAATGATTTTCAATACTTTTCAAAGACAAGTTTTCAAGAGTTCTTACTTTGTTCTAATTCGAACTCCATTTCAAAACTCTCTTGAGTTGATTTCAAAACTCTCCTGAATTGATTTTAAAACCATTTTAAAAAATTCAATTTAGATCTACTTCAAAAACACTTCAAAACTCTTTTGAGTTGATTTCAAAGTTCTACTTCAAAAACTTTCTCGAGTTCTATTTCAAAAACATATCCAAAACTCTCTCAAATTCATTTTCAATTCAAAACTCTCTCAAGTTCAAAATTCCAAAACCTTCAAGGCTCCCTTGAAGTTCATTTTCCAAATCGTGCTCTTACACGAGCTACGAATGACCTAATTCTCACCAAATGAGAAACATAGGCAACCTAAATAGGTGCAATCATAACCCTTATTTCAAGTCAAACATCTTTGCAAAACTTTCCTTCCATCAAAATTACTCTTAAAAATCAATCTTTTCAAAAAAATGCATCGTGCATCATTCATCCTGAAAGTAATGACTAAACTCTCCTTTTCAAGATTACATAAGTGGATATAATGGATATTAGGTAACCGAAGATCAGTGAGTGAATTAAGGGTGGATCTGTCACACCCCAAAATTCAGGGATGATTTATAATAAAAATAACTAATTTAAAAAAAATAAATCAAATTTCCAACAACACTTTAAAAGAAAATTAATAAAGTTCAAGTTAAAGAAAGTTCAGAAATACAACAGAGAATCTACACGTCTCTCAAAGCTAATACATCTATATTCCCAAGAATCCCATGTACAAAACTAAAACCAAGTACACTATACAATTTCTTACGGCAAATGAACTAAACATAAGAATATCCTATCTAATATCCAGCTAGCTCAAACCATCTTCTTTGTGTTAAAACCTGAACCTACAAGGCTTGGTGGGGTGTGAGCTTACGCCCGGTAGTCCGAAGCATCCAACATATAGCAAATAGCATACAAAGTAGTATATATGCATGTGAATAGAATGTATATCAGCTATGCGACATGTATGCAATGCATACGTTAATCCCTCTTTCAAATTAATACAATAACTATTTATTCTGTTCAATGCCATAATATCCCCTTATCAAAGACATCTTTTCCAACTTTTGCATTTCCTTTCTCACTGTCATATGTTAATTCTTTGAGGAAAACAATGATTTTCAGAGCTCTAATCCATAGTGTCAGCCACCAACCTCATTTTCAAAACTTTTATCTGTGATATGAGTGAACCAACACGTCTCTGAGGACGCTAAACACGCTTGACCAAGACCCAATTCCGGGCTTTTCACTCGAGGGAGAAACAATCCCTACTTACTTACATCTCCATACTTGTTATTATCTCAAAATTCTCATTATTCTCAAATAACATTCTTTATAATTCTATCTCTTTCAGATAACACCATTTCTTATCATTTTTATTCAATATCTAATGCACGTGACCATCACTCAATTATGTTTATGCAACTCAATGCAATGCATTCCTCAATCGTGATAATATTTAATGAGAATATTCAATAATACAATGCATCACCACGATAATGTTGATATACAAATTATGGCATCACAATCATAAATAACAACAATCATACCCAATAGCCTTGAATAATTAAAGCAATAAATAAAAATTCGTCATCACATAAATATCGATTTCACCACATGTACCGAACAATATCATGTTATGCAAACAAATCTAGAATATCTTTCTATTAGATCCAATATGTTGGTTTATTAACAATTATTATCAAAATCAACATATTATAATTCCATAGGAATTGGAGCACGTTTGACCGTAAAACACTCACACGGCCATTTTGGCCATTCATTCATTACCCACTTGTTATCACTATACTAGCATATGAATCTGATCAAGAAAATCTCAAAATTAGATTGTAGGCATCGAAAAACCTATGGTGAGGTTGTTTTTCGAACTCAAAAGCTATTTGAGTGCACACAGTTAAAATAGGATCCACCGTTACATTTGGTAGGCTTGCCCACACTAAATTTTCTTTTCAACTACATCATCTCTTACCTGTTGATGGACCCAGCAGCTTTCTCACTCTAAAACACAATTCACTATCTAAACAAATAGGACACCAATCCTTCTCCTATTGTCTATTTCCTCTCTTTTTTTTCTCTTTCTTTATTTCTCTCTCTCTTCTCTTTCTTTCTTTCTTTTCTTCTCTTTTCGTGGCCATGACTGGCCATTATTTTTCTTGAGGAAACAAGCTGCCCAGCCACCACTACGAACCAGCGAGCACCCAATTTAGTTTCTTTCTTCTCTATTTTTTTTCTTCCATCTTCCTTTCTCTGAGATTTCAATCATGGTCAATATAACTCATGGCCCAAAGCTCACAAAGGCCATAGATGACCAGCTATGATGCTGGTTGTCTCTCTCTTTCCCTAAATTTGAAACGCAGACACAATGCAGTCACATAGACAAAGAAACTTACATATACATACAAATATCTTACATAGATTATTATATAACAAGTAGCCACAGATTCATGATAATATACATATAAAAGGAACTTTCAAGTCCCATGGCCAACCATGGCCTAGCTGCAATCCGCCACACTCCAATCACGAGATCCATAGCTACCCATGATACTCACCATATGTAGCACATGTAGCTCTACACACACTTTCTCTTACTTCACTGGGGTCCCTTTCCCCACTAAATTTCTTTCTTTGTCTACATCGAAAGGCACACACAGACACAAACATATATATACATAGACATACACCTAAGCACCCAATTTCTTGTTTTTGCCTCCCACAATCTGAAATACCCCTATTTGCAACCATTGCATCATCATTGCAGCCGCACACCAATAAAACCATTTCCAGTCTCTCACAGCTAGATCACCTTCCATTGAAACTTCGCTAAAAGTCCATACCAAGGCCTGCACGCTTCTAAGTTCATTCAACAACCAATCACAGATTTTCATACACATATATAATGTCTAGATGTTTAACTACACGGATTATAGCAGTGAGTGTTCGTGTATATAAGAACATAGAATACAAGAGAATTAGTTCCATCACCCTACAGCCACCATCCACAGCCCAATCACAAACTCATCAACACTAAACTATGTCACAGGCACACATATATACGAGACAATTTTAGATTTCATAAAGCTACATATATACATGTATGTATTCAAGGAAAACAAAGTGTTCCTTCACCCTACCTCACATCGCCAGAGAACTCGTCGAAAATCTCCATGCAAGGCCGCACACCACTATCTTCTCTCCAGCCGCAGCTCCCTCTCTCTCTCTCGGGGTCTCTCTCTCTAACGGCTGTCTCCCATGAATAAAATCCAGCTCCCTCCTTCTCTTATATATTTTTAAGGATCATAAAACCCTATTCCATAATTAGGTCTACTAAATTACAATAATAACCAATTGTAGCCTCAAAATTACCAAGACAACCCAAGTCTTAATAGGAAAGAAATTTTGTAAATGTTACCCAAATCAAACTTGCAATTCAATTTAAATTATGATACAAATATTCACATGAAAAGAATTAGGAAGAGTCAGGATTTTACAGGATCGACATATAGGTACCGAAAAGGCAAGGTTGAGTGATGATCATAGCATATTTTTCCTACACGTAACTAACTCTAGGACCATAGATTTCTAATTCAAACACCAATTCAGAGTTATGTTTTCAAAAGGGCATTAAATTATTTCCAAAAAGTTGCTAAAAACCTTGTTTTTCAAAACCTTCTTTATAAGGCATTTCAAAATATTTTTAAAAAATCGAAGTTTAGTCTTCATATTACACTTAGTTTTTAGGTGATCTAGCACATCTTTAACTATATTAGGTAGCGAGTCTAAATTTTTTCAAAAAGCCCTTGTTAAATTTCAAGTTTAAACCCATGTCGCGCTTGTCCTTTTAAAAGTGTGAGTTCTAATATAGAGAGTATCGGTCTTTATCCGATCCAAGAGTAGATTCAAGTAAAAATCGAAAGGCGAAAAGCCTAACTTGAATGGCTTGTGTCCATGGAGATCTGTTGGGTATGTCACAATTCCTCTATAGAAATTTGGCCCTAGAGCTAATAAATGTGTTTTTACTAGATAGGAATCTTGAACTTTATGAGTTGGAAGAACCTGAAGGAGATGCACATTTATTTCATAGGCAAGATAAGGAATCCCAACCTCATCCTGTAGTTGCCGAAGAAAGTGGGAGCAATCCCTTACATAGTGGGAGTGTATCATTAGGTGATTCTCATGATTCACAGTTGTGTAGGAACACTCGAGGAATAATTTTACGTCGTCCCTTCAAGATTGAAGAAGAGTCCTTCATAAGCATATGTGTAGATGCTGATAAGCAAACTTCTTATAAGGAAGCACCTACTTCTATGAAATGACTAGTTGCTATGTATGAAAATATTAGTGCAATGATCAAGAATAAAATATAAGAGTTGGTTGATCTTCCACCAGTGGTGAAGGGTTATACCCAAAAGGAGGGTTTAGATTATAAGGAGACATTCTCCCCTGAGTGAGATTTACCTCCATTTGCCTTATTCTAGTTATCGTTGGACATTCATATTTGGAATTGTTCCAATAATGCGAAGACAACATTTCTCAATAGAGACCTAGACAAGAAGATCTATATGGATCAACCCATTGATTTTCAGACAAAGGGATAACCATGCAAGGTTTGTCGCTTGAATCGTTCGTCCATCTATTGCCTGAAACAGTTGTCTAGGCAATGATATTTTTTGTTTCATAGAGCAATTTTCTCTATGGGCTTCACGTTGATTGAAAAAAACCATTGCGTGCATGTCAAAAGGAGTCAATAAGTTTCTTATCCTTTTACTTTATATGGATGATATTTTTTAGCTGGAAACGACTTAGAGATGATTGTCATCACTCATGAGTGGTTTTTCTCTACATTTGAGATTAAAAAAATATAGGTCAGGCAGATTATGTGTTTGGGGTTAAAATCTCAAGAAGTCGCTTTAAGAGCTTTCTAAGTTTGTCTCAAGAAACTTACATAAAGAAAATTTTAGAACGTTTTGTATGCACTATTTGAGACCTATAGATACTCCAATTCTATGAATCCGATGTGCACAAAGTTAACAACGAATCATCTCCAACATACAATAAAGTATAAAAAAAAATTATAATTTTAATTGCGTGTTGCACATACAAAAACCAAATTAGACTGAATACCATCGCATTGTCAAGTTCACCAATGTTTAGAAACAAACTTCAGAAATAAAGAACTAAGTAAACAAGTAAAAATAAAGAAATTTAATGCCCCAGAAGTAAAAGAGAAGTTGCAAAAATTTAAGGTAACGTTGAGTGGGGCTTTTCAAAGTCCTTCCAGAGTACAGAAGCCCTTTAGAATTTTTTTTTTTTTTTTTTTTGGGTGAAAATAAACGGAAGGACTTTTACAAAAAGCCGTGAACTCCCAAAGCCCGTTTAAAAGAAGCTGCCTTGGGTGAGACTTTCTAAATTCCTTCCAAAACCACTTCTCGTAAAGTCAATTGATCAATTAAATGAAAACTTTAGTTTACCCATACTACCCATAATATTTGTAAAAAATTGCTCATAATACCTTATTATATTATGACATTAACAAACCTAACCTAATAATATTACAAAATGAAATACGTTATTAAAAAAAGATAAATTACATTACTACCTTTGAGGTTTGACAAAAATTTAAAGAATTACTTTTCACATTTTGACAATTATACTACACTCTCTTACTTTTAAAATTTTGTAATAGATTCTCCCTTCCATTACAATAACGTTAGTCAATTAACTTATATTGACCAGATAATTTTTTAAATTTTCTATTATACCCTTCACAATAACATTGGCCCAAAACTAAACACAACCTCTACTGCCACCAGTGGCTTTGATTTATGTATACATTCAGGAGTAGGAATATAAATAGATACACACTTGTATATTTGTACATGTATGTATATATATATATATAGAGAGAGAGAGAGAGAGAGAGAGAGAGAGAGAGAGAGAGAGAGTAATTGAATCCTGCTGTATACAAACAATGCGCCTCAAGGCTCTATCTCACTCTTCTCGTTCTTGCGGCAAACTCACCTCTCTGTCCTCTCGTTCTAGCACAACTCACTATCATCTCTATAATTACGCAGTCCCATCAAAATTGCTGCAACTACATAGCAAAATCGCAACAATTGTGGTGCATTTTTTATATGCACAAACACACACACACACATAGATATATATAATTTCAGATGGTGTTGGTGCAAGAGATGATTCTTTTCACTTCACAAAAATCGGGTTTTTGGTGGTGGGCAGCGGACAACAATGGCGCTGGTAATGGCTAGAGTGGTGGACAGCGATGGGTTTTGAGGGGGTGAATATAGAGACCGTGTGTTGGTTGGTAGTTCACTGGTTATTGGAAAAGTGGTGGGTTGGTGGTTGCTAGGGTTTGGTAGTGCAAGGAAATTGAAAATTTTGATCTCAATTTGTATAGATGACTTGGGAATTTCACTATAGATGTGGAGAGTGTAATCTGGACATCTTCAATTTGGAGTTGGGTTTGGGTCTTCATCTGGACATAATGGCCGTCGGTGGGTATGGCGGTGGTGATTGGTGTTGGCCATCGGGAGTGAGATTGTAGCCTAGTATCATGGGTTTGGGCGGTTGTGGTGATTGGCGGAGTATTTTGTACTTGTGAGAGCCCAGTCCCCTGAGCAGCAGCTATGTGGGGCGGGGGCTTGGGGTTGGCAGGGCAGCGGGGTTGTGTTGTTCATTGGTTGTTGTCATGGATGGTATAGAAAGAGATAGGGAGGTAAAGTGAGTGATGGTTGGCACTAAATAGCAGCGGTGATGGGGGTGGGGCTGGTTGCTCTAGTAGGTGTGTTGCTTGCAGTGGTGGTGGCTACTGTAAACGGGGGAGGAGGAGCTGACGGTGGCTATTGTGATTGGTGGGAATGGCAGGATGCCCGGATGGAGTTGCAGAAGTGAAAGGGTTAGACAGAGGGGTTGTTTTGAGAGAGGGTGAGATTGTTTTGCTTGAAAATCGTGACCTAAGATTGGTGGCAGTAGAAAGAAAATTCAATGAGTTAATAATGGTGAAAAAGTCATTCAACGTTTTTTGTTAACTTTCAACTCTAACAATTATTATCTATTGTCAAAACGTAAATAGTATTTCCTTAAATTTCACCAAACCTCCAGCGTGGCCAGTGTAATTTGCCCCCTTAAAAAAACATCGCCGCGAGTGTACATCCCCACGAGTGATCCGTTCATCCCTTATTCCGTGAGCTTCATGAAGATCTTCTAAGGAAGCAACGTCTCTGCCTTTTTTTTTTTTTAAACTGCTGTGTATGCGTTGAACAGATTATACCCAAAAAAAAAAAAAAAAAAATTAGATTGCGTTGGCAATTGTGGTAGGAGGCACCACATGAGTGGGGCCAGGGGACAATCTTCACAAATCTACACGCATGTATATATCCACGCACACACACACACATATATATATATAAGGAATAATTACATTTTATTTCTTTGTGGTTTAAATCAAAATTAAATAACCCCTTTATAGTTTAAAAGTGAATACATAATCTTTTGAAAATTTGGACTTATTTATAAAATAGATGAAAACCGTTAAATTTAATAGAAATTCTATCATACGGGTATTTTTATCATTTTATCTCTCTAAATTAAAACATAAAAAAAAAAATTTGGTAAAATAAAAAAACAAGAATCTTAATAGACAAGCTTTTATTTTGACATAAAAGGGTCAAATCATCTTTTTGATATTTTAATTTGGAGAGATAAAATGACAAAAATACTCTTATGATAAAATTTCTCTTAAATTTAACGTTTTCATCTATTTTACAGATAAATTCAAACCGGGCACGAATGCAATCTGATAATCTTATACAAATATTTTTATCATTTTTTAGTTTTTTTATTTTTTTTATTTTTGCTTATCTTTAGCTTGTAAAAACAAAAAAGTAAAAAACAAATTTAACTTTTTTACTTATAAGCCAAAAAATCAAAAAAAAAAAAAAAATTGTACCAAACGGGCCCTTAATTATTGTTCTAAACCAATACATATAAAGATGATAGCATTTATTAATGCCTCACAGAACTTCTCACTTTCTAATGTGATATTCTCATTAAATAAGGCAATAAAAACTTTTTCAAACTATTCAAAATCTTTTTTAAAACTCTCAAAACTACTGCTATATAATATAGAAAATAATTTCAATATTTAATCACGTACCCATGAAAAATAAGCAAACTCACTATTTTGCAGAAACAAAAAACAATGAAAGGTAAAGCAAAAAATGATTACTTGAGAAAGGAAGTAAATAAAATGAAGTAGGAACAACTAGAAGAATAAAAACGAGCTAGGAAGAAAAAGATAATGGAGTATATGAGTTCGAAACACGCAAAGCGGTGGCATGCGAAGGCGGAAGCCCATAGAGGAATTACTAGTAACATACCAAAATTCTAACTAATTAATTAATGAGATCTCTAACTAACTAAGTTGTTGGCATAACAACTAATTTCCCATTTGAGTAGCCAAATGGGAAGACTGAACATCCCAATTTCTTTGCGGGTACGCTGAGAAGGAGAAGGAGAAGGAGAAGGAGGAGAGGAAATTTTACTGAATCAAAAGACGAGAAGAATAGCAGTTTGGTGGTACCATTATTCACAGCGCACACAGAGATGATATAGGTAGGTGTATGTACGTCCAACAGCTGAGCTAGCACCATATATAATATGTAGTCTCAATAACAAAGTAATTCATTAATCACATCTTTGCGTTTGGGTTTGGGTTTGGTTTTGGGTTTGAGATTGAAAAAAGTAAGTAAAGCAAAGGTTTAAAGAAATGAAAAAGTAATTTATATATATTAAATAACTTAATTGGATAGAATTACTCACCTCACCAAGCTAGATAGAATTCCGGCCGAAATACATTATCTGGTACTAGCCATATTCAATGTAGGGCACCAATTTGAAAAGGAGTTTCAACAATCAAGCGTTCACCCAATTGGTCTTGGTGATAATTGAACTACTACTCACAACTTCCAACTGGGGCTTTAGAAAACAAATCTGGTTTTTTCCATTTTGTATATCTAAATATGTATACACACATTCAAAATTTATTTATTTATTCTTTAGTTTTGTGATTTCTTTACTTATCAACTCCAAGATAAATTGCTCATAACTATCAAAGTCCCAAGCTTCACAAACCCATCATTTTCCCATCAACCCCTTCAAGTCAACTGAAAAAAATCCATTTGTCACCCAAATCACAACACGTCAAGCCGTACGTGCAAGTCACGCAAAGAATGAAATTTTAGAAATCAAATCCAAAAAACCACAAACAAATCCCCAAACCACAAGCAAAACCACCACAGATTAGCACAAGCATTTCATCAAACAATTTTGAAGCAGAATAGAGAGAGGGGGGGGAGCACAGGAGAGAGAGAGAGAGTGAGTGATTCAGAGAGAGGAGGGCAGAGCAATGGCCCTGGTCGAATGCAGTTGGCTGTGAACGAGACATAGGAAGTAGGTGGCAGAGTTGGTTGGACCACCGGTGGTTATGCAGGTTGCTGTAGTGGCCTGTGGCTGAAAAGGAGGGAGAAGAAAAGAAAGACTGGAGGATTAAAGAGCCGAGAGAGACAGAATAATGAAGAGATAAAGCCAGCTGGCCGTAATGGGTGCCTGCCAAGGTAGTCACCTCCACTTGTGATAATGAAGATGGATGCTGGATTTTCGGTCAACATTTTTGGGTTCTTTTTTTTTTTTTTTTTGCTCAAATAAAAGAAGAGTAATTAGTTTCACTTTTTAACATTAAAGGTGTCCCTTTTACAGGCCCTGACCCGTTAAAAATCACACGTACCAACAAAAATTTCTAGCTCTTAATTAGACCAAGTTAGGACTACTAGCTTGAAACTTATATATTCAGTGACTCCACTGTAAAGGAACAATGGAGATAATGGCATTTCAACTGATCTTGTCGAACAGTCGAGTCAGTCCCATAAAGGATTCGTCTATATGGTACACAATAAAAATGCAATTTTAACTTCCTGCTTCCATACATAACTAATGCAACAATTATTACACCGTTTGGGGGGGGGGGGGGGGGGGGGGGGGGGGGGGGGGGGGGGGGGGGGGGGTTGCCGCAAATTGCAACAAGCTTTATGTTTTAATAACAAGGCCTTAAAAAGAAAGGTGAACCAAGAATAATTATGTTTCGGTGTAAGTCAAACCATTCTCCTAAATCTCACAAAAACAGATAGTACTGCAAACATAACAGATGAAAGATTAAGAGACCAAAAAAGAACCCAAAAAAAAACTCAGAATCTTCAAAATCCTTTGATGCCAATCCTACTAATCGTCAAATGTTGTCTTCTTCCCTGCATCAGTGCACAGGATATTTAGAACCATCAGAAAATTGAGAAGGCAATGCTAAGAAAAGACGAGAGAGAGGTGGCAACTAATTAATCTCCCAAACTGAGGCACTTCTCCATATATACCTACCACATTGTAGTTGTTCTAATAGTTTCTGCCTGTAGTCAAAAATAAATAGAAACCACCACATTGTAGCACTATTTCAGTGTGGACAAAGACCTCAATCACAATGTAAACATGGCTAATAAAATTTATTAAAAAAAAAACACTTACCTTGTTAGAAAGGACAAACAAGAACAAATAATTTCTTTTTGAAAGAGTACCTATTTCTAGCACAAGAAATGCTCTGGGAGCGGGGATATCATGCAGAATCATTCCGCGAAGCCTCACATAGAGGAGCAATGCAGTCCAGATATATCTTAGTTATAAAAAATTGAACTTAAAAGACTTAAATTAGTTATAACCCAATGCAAACTCATCTAATTTAATGGATGAAATGTTCACAATAATCATAGAATGACTGAAACCAGTAGGAAGCCAATGTACCTGTACCAGCTGCACCCATGCTTGGCTTGCTGGGCGTACCACGTCCTCTACCCCCCCCTCCAAAACGGCCACCACCACCGCGACCACCACTTCCAAAACGGCCACCGCCACTGAAACGGTCACCACCACTGAAACGGCCACCTCTACCGCCAAAACGACCACCACCATCTCTACTGCCAAAACGACCACCACCATCTCTACCGCCACTTCGTCCACCACTTCTGCCAGCATTATCTCTTGGCTTCGCCTCTTCCACCATCAAGGTATAACCTTCAAGTTCAGATCCACTGAGTTCTAGAGCTTTGTTGAAACTGTCACTGTCCGTAAAATCAATGTAAGCAATCCTGCAACCATAAGAAACAGATAGCTTGTCATTGATATATAGCATGTATGGCATTCAACTCTCAACCTCAGCCAAGAAAAACTGTCTCACAATACCCCATGGGTATGACAAGTTGCACAATTTCTTCTACTATGTAATAACTGGTAAAAAGCAACGGTGAATATCATGGAAGCTTTGTCGAAAAGTAATGATTGTGCAGCCCTCAAGGTCTTCAAATATCCCTTTCTTAAAATGATTTCCTAACTAAACACACCACTGACACTGTAAGACCAACCTACCTTAACTAACTCCCTTCTAGCACTCTGGAGGAGCATTCTAGCCTAATCGTAAAACAAACATTTTAGGGTTTGATTTTCGTAAGAACCACCCAATCAGATAGGCTAGCTGGTGTGATAATATCATGGTTTAATTCCCCTCCCTTCAACAAGCCCTGACCCTATCGGCAGTTGAAACCACATTTTCACCTAAACATAACACCTTATTATGAGCACAAGGGTAGGTTGACATGTAGGCATAGTCAGAAGTCTTGAAATGGATTATCCCTTGAGACACAGATTAGTGTCAACAAGGCTCACCTAACAATGCACATCTCAAATTCATCCAGTACCAAATCAAAAAATTAACAGTGCAGAACATGTGCACCCACTGAAAATGGTTCTAAGTAACACAAAACAGGACATACATATTACAAGACATGGATGCATACACGCATGCACTTAATCATCACCGATGTGGCAGTTATCATGTGAAAGAGTGGTGTAGGGCCCTTTCTAGGTCTGAGGTTTATGCAAGCGGTCATCTATGGAAGGCTTAAAAACTTTACATTTTTTAGCCTTAGCAGAACTCTCAACTCTTGAATTTATTGGCGGTTGAAGGCTATTGTGGGAATACTAAAATGAGACAGCTTCAGTACACAAAATGGGGAGCTGGCTTTAAAACATAGGATAAATAAACTGGAAGAAGACCAAATAGAATAAGTCTATACCTCATAATCATACATACATTCTAATTAAGATTGTCTTATTTCTGTACCCTTCCTAGTAGATCTCTATGGGCCACAGCCAAAGTTGCCTTGCAGAATCAACATACATTTCTAAAGTTAAAAATATCTATCATTGATATGTACGTTCATATCGACAGTATACCGTAAATAGGATGCATACCTGACACATCATATCTTGAAAACACATCTTATTATAAAGCTAATTCCATAATAGAGTAACGAGTCATGCGAAATAATTCATAACATATGCAAATATTTCTTCTCCCTTATTTTCTGCACATAATATTTTTCAATTTATTTTAAAATATAAAATGCATGTCCAGATAATAGACTACATCAAATACGCTACACAATTATTAAATCAATACACGATATACAAAGCTTAACTACTAAGACCATAACCAGCAATACTCAAATTATGAGAAAAGTGAGGAAATAAGGAAAATACCCTTTAAGTTCCTCAGCACCATACTCTTTTGGGATGGATACCCTTGAAATCTCTCCACAAGTACCAAAATGCTCTTCCAACGCACTCCTAACCTGCAATCCATATTCATTGCACATTATTCACAGATATAGAGAAATTACAATGAGAAGGAACACTAGTGATAGGGATATGTGTTGGCAAAACATTACCTGATCCTCCCCACTGCTTTTATCAAAGCCACGGACAAAAATTGTTTGCCCTTGGGCTCTCCCTTCCTTTTGGTATGAATTTCTCTCTTTCCTACAAGTTTTGGGGATGAAAATTAATTTCATGAATCTTAATCAGTGTAACTCAGTTAACTTTTGAATTAGATGAGAAAAGTGCACAATACCCGCTAAATGGAGTGTAGGACCCCCTTTCCTGTGCCACATCAAGTCTCACACGGCGACCCAACAATTCTTGACCATTCAACTCCAGAGCCTGCAATTAAGACATGCATATGGTTTAGAATTACTAATCTGGATCACAACACAGTTACCTATAATCATCTCCTAACCTCATTCTTCTAACACAAGGTTTAACTAAATTGAAGCATAACTCAAGATCACGCTACCAGATTCCACCAATGTACGCCAAGACTAAAGTCCACCACTATACCTGCTCTGACAAAATATTCTATATATACAAGCCACATTTTCAACGTCAAATAAAAACACCATTCATCGAGCAACCTCAGAAATAATTATCCATGAGGCATTTGGGAACATTTTTTAAATGCCACATTTGACCATTCTTTTATTTTTTTATCAGTGTTGTTAGTCACTGATAATGTGCGTATAAACCCTCACGTCCCGTTCAACATCCCAAACAAGCATAGGTCCTGACACTTCGTGTTTGGTATCCCAAACACGTGTCACCAATGTCCGTTGTAGAATTAAAAGACATCCAAGTTAACACTAAAAGATTATATATAAGACTTATTTCTACGTGGCATGAACATGGATGCAAATTACCTACATGTATTGAACAAACAGAGCTTCATCAAATTTGAATTATTCAGTGGAACTTTTAAAAAACTGTTTCAAACAAGTTAAAGAGTATTCATGTACATATGCATATGCCGGCACATTGTATATATCATCAAGTGTGTAGAAATCTAACTGGAAGCAAAAGTTCCAACAAATGAATATTCTGATAAGAAAATTTAGGGGAACAAAGGAACCAATAGGCCCAAAAAGTGAGACATACTCCATCATCCAACAAATAATTTCTATGTTATTACAATTACATTATTGATATGTTTGAATGATGATCCAAACAACCCCAGCCCAAACAACCCCCCCCCCCCCCCCCCCCCTCACTCTCTCTCCCCCTTCCCAAAAAAAAAAAAAAAAACACAAAAAAGGTCCTGCCCCACTGGGAAGTAAAACCAAAAAGAAGAAAAGCCAGCCTGATATTGGCTGTTGGAGAGACTGTAAAAGCTTTAACTAAACACAAACTGGAAAAGGAGAGAGATGTACCTTCTGTGCAGCTTCTACCGTGGCAAATTCAACATGGCCATAGCCCCTAAATGCTCCTTCTTTATCTGCTGCGAAACGAATATCCACCACCTCACCAGCATCTTTAAAAAAGTTCTCCCTGTAGGAGTCACTAACTGTTAGATGAAGATCAGCTTGGACTTCAATATTTCCAAATTTATGGTAAGGAACACGTACACATCAGCTTGTTCAACAGAGAAAGATAGGTTCCCAACAAACAAGGTTTTTGATCCTGCAGTTTGAACTTGGGGAGTAACTGGGGTTTGGGGCTGCATTTGGAAGAATTACATTCTCTTTCAATTGTATAGAATAAGAGTTCTTATTAACAGTACAACAGCTAAGAAACAACTACAGAAAACTAAAAGAAAAAATTAAATATGAAGTTTAGTGCTTACAGCTTTTTTCCCAGATTTGCCAACTGCATCTACCATTTCTACGTCGCCCTCCTGTTTGGCCAAGAAATTTGTTGGATAAGTTTTTGTTAAGAGCCACCAATTTGGAATCACCAGTAGAAGTGTTTTCAAAAGTCTATAACTATCGTAATTTCCAGTTCTAGTGAACCCTGAAAAACAAATGCCAAGCTAAATAAAAAGTTTTAACCCAGTGCGCAAGGCACCTGCTTTTACAGAAGTGTTGGGGAGAGGTGATCAGTAGCCTCTCACTCAATTTTTTTTAGGGAGAGGCTGATTCTCACAACCCATACCCATGCCACAGCACTAGAGCGGATGAGCAATTGCTACCATGCCGGGTCACGAACTCCAGATACCAACATAGATATTCATCCTATTGCTTCAACACCAATTCCAGTAACACTAACTATGCAAATGTTCAATTTTTGCATTATGTGAACTGACACAAACCCAGAGAGTAAACACTTGTAAAACCACAAATTACATTTTACCTTACACATTTACCACAAATTGTTGACTACAGGCCATTTTATATATCTAGATTCATCAACTCCACAGGAGTTTCCATCTCTTATAAAATGCCAATCCAAACATATCACCGGTATCATAGTCTTTAATTAATTATTCGTAATTGATTTAGCTGAATCAGAAGTGAATACAGCTATGGAAAACAATTTCAACTTACTATGGAAAAAAAATCATATCTTGAAATAAAACATTATTTTAACTAATATTATATAAGGAAGGGGTTGTCACATTTTTTTTTGGAGTCTTGGAAGGCTGTTCCTCTTCTTCCTCGGAAGTATCATCTTCACTAGAACTGTCGTTCTCGGATTCCTCGTCAGATGTACTGCCTTTCTTTGGAACAGGGGTAGGCTGCCATGATCATGAACAAACATGAATGGAAGTTCCAAACAGTAAATGTTATAAGGTTGTAAAATGTAAATCAATTCATCAACCCTCCTCGTACCTTCTTTACCAATTGTGCCTTTGCAGGCTCATCCTCGGAACTTTCATCGGAACTGTCATCAGAACTCTCATCATCATGGCTGTCTACCTTTTGTGTAGCTTTTGCACTTGGTTGTCCAGCATTTGGTGTAACAGTGGGCTGCACCATATTGCACAAGGTGATCAGTTGCATGCAATTTATTATAAAGCAAGGCTACACAAGAAGCCTGTGGCTGATATTTAATGCTCATGATATAACATACCTGAGCTTTTGTCTTTTTCCTTTGAGGTTCTTCATCCACACTATCATCTGAACTACTATCATCACTGTCTGCTTCTTTAAGGTCTGCCTTCTTCTGTGGTAACGAAAGAATGTAAGATAAATGAACTTTACAGTATCAAATCTACCACCAGTACAAAAGCCAAAGAACTCAAAACTGCTGTCAAAAGTTTTCCAAAACCCCCATGAGTTGCTCATAAAACTGGAGGCCAACACAAAAAAGTTATCGTTCTCATGAGATGCTTTGTGAACTGTGAACAATTTATTCCCTTGTCAACTAAAAGAAGTATGCAGAGACAGAATGAAAAGACCTGTTTAGATTCCTTTGTTTCAGTTGCTGAAGATGGCATTTTTGAAGGGAGAACTTTGGTTGCTGGGGCCTGCAAAGAATTTGATTCCTATAAGCAAGAACACAACAAAAGATATCCATGTGCAACACAAAACAGAACAAAAATGAAGCAGTGAGCAATTTTCTATGTATTTTCATCACCATATACATGCCTAGCGTTTCACTAACCTACTCACCCAATTTCATTTTTCCAAATTTGGCCGTCATTTATATTCAAGCTCACAATCAAGGGCAGTTTCATAACAATATACCCTTCAATCCAGGAAAGGATCCAAGAGAGAGATCTGCTGAAATGGATGGGAGGGCATGCCAAATGATGAGAAAATGATCAAGGAAGTTGGGATGTTTTCCACGAGGAACTTGTGATGAAGGAATTAATGGCGGTTTTTGCTACGAATTTTTAGGACAAACAAATCAGTTAAAAACTTGAATTTAGCAAAAATGGCTATAGTGGTCAAACAACCACAGATGGGGGTGACTGCTCTTGCTAGCAGAGACCAACAATGGGGAAGACCACCAAGAAGCGGTAAAGATCAGTTTCACAGAAGATGAAGCTGCACCACAGGTACTAATCAATGTTTCAACCAGAGATGGTGGTGGAAGTTTTCAATGGCCAAACTTTTCTCACTCGTGCTTCCTCTTCTGTGCCTCCATGTAGTTTAAGTTTTAAATAAATGAACATCTTAGATGAAAAAAATCAGTTTAATAGCTACATCAACAAGTTCCTGAAATTCAAGGCAGACTTTTGTTTGGCAAAAAGGCCCAACACTGTCCTTTCCATAAAAAAAAAAACCCAAAAATAGGTACATATATTATGTATAAGCACAGACATATACATAAGTACAGAGACTAGCGAGTAAACTGTTTGGCCACCATGAGACGTCAAACTCAGAGGTGGGGAACAAAATGGGGAAAAGGAGAGGGGAAAAAACCTATGGGATGATATTATTAAATTCCAATCATGAAGTAAAATGGCAGAGAAAATGTTCAGTAGGTCTGGCTCATAGATGAGGCATTTACATTGTCCTAAATTTTAGAGCCCTTCAACATTTTCATGCCAACATACCCACTAAAGGATAACAACAGTAGATCTTGCACATAAGTTCATAACACTTCAAATACCTAACGAATGCCTAGTACCTACCTCATCAACCATAGTTCACTAGTATAATATTTTGCTAAGGCTACTATAGAGAAACATAACAGCACATGGCTATTAATACTTTGCACAAGGCTACAACAATGAAAAACAATTACATGTTCTTCATACAACCATAGTTCCTCCCTATATATTGCACCTCGTCTTATCATAGAGAATCATTGTAGTATGAGAAATTACCCCTTCAGCCTTATCACCATGTCCTAAATTCGAATATGGATTAATTAGGCACCCATGCCCAACACAGGCACACAAACATTGTATCCATGTTAGATGTCAATTAAACCAAATGATGTAAATGACTGATGGCACAATTGGTGGTGCAATCAAAGAACTAACAAAGAAACACTTTGTCAAACACATAAAGAAACTATTGTAGCAACTAGTTGCAATAAAATAGAATGGAGAGAGAGAGAGAGAGAGAGAGAGAGAGTACCACAACTTCCTCAGATTCACTGTCAGAGGAGCTATCACTAGATTCCATCGTTTTAGTTGCTGCAGCCACTTCCTCCTACATATCCCAAATAGAGTAGGAATTAAATAAATTACAGAAAGTAAAATTACTATGAATTTACTATCTCTTATCACATCTGCGAACCAAATTTTAGGGTAGTATCACGATAAACAAATTAGCTTCGATTTCAATGCAAGTGTACAAACTTTTCTCCAAACATAGTTTCACGTGCTAATAGACTCAAATAACTATATTTGCAGTCTCACATTGTCCTCATCTGACGAGCTATCAGAGCTTGAATCGCTTGAGTCGTCCACCTTCTGTGGGACAGTGGGAGGCTTCTTCTCTTGGGTGGCCGGGGTTACTTTTTTCTGGAAACAATATACATGATAAAGTAACTTACAAGATACAGCTCTCGTACAAAATTAACATCAGACAAAATCCAACACTACTGAACTTACATCGTCATCTGAGCTACTGCTGTCATCTGACTCAGAATCATCACTGGATTCAACTTTCTTCTTTGGAGCTGCTAATAAACCATTCTTAGCTGAAGCTACAGGCAATTTTTTGGAAGGAACAGCTACCTTGCTTTTAGGATTCTATAGACAAATTGTAAGATAAACTCAGAATGAAATATAGACTGACAGTAATGGTACAAAATATAGGAGATATATTGAATGAAAAATAGGAGCCAATTATAATCAGAAAGCACGCCAGTAAATAATCTCACAAATTTAGCCCTTACACATACTTCATCTTCCTCGGAATCACTGTCTTTCAAAGATTCAGAACTGCTAGGCAACTTGCCTTTTTTACCAGTGCCGTTTTTAGAAGCAGCCACAGGCTGTTTCTTCAAAGACACCACAGGTTTGACAGGAGACTCCTGAAACAAAAGAGAAGAGTCTGTAAGAGAGCTACATGATAAACATAATGTGAGGCATTGAAAGGGCCCTAAAAATATGGAGGGGAAGCAAAACAAATCCAACAAAAATTCACTGCAGTGCTCACTTCGTCTGAAGAGGAATCATCACCACTAGATTCTTTAACTGGCGGCTTTGCCGGAATTCCTCCCTTCTTAGATGCTACCTTAACCTGATAGAAGCATATGACCATCAAGCCATGAACTTACAGCATGTACCCAGTTAAACAATATATCACAAACTACAGATTATAAGATAACAATTCAAGATTGAATCCGTCAATAAAGAATTCAACAGAGGCATAGAGCAAGCTACAGAAGCCACCAACACAAAAGCCGTGCTAGCCACATTACACCCTTCGTGGAAAAAAGATCCAAACTAAAAACCTGACATGGCAAGGAAGGAAAATTATTATGTTCTCTTCCATTATCTTCCTGTCCTCAAGTTCCAAACAGGTTGAAAGCCTCGAGAGAAAAAGCGAAAATTCCAGTGTTATCATCAAGCCTATCTATATTAGCAGAGTAGTATTCCAAATATAAACATAGAAAAAGAACAATACAAAGACATGTACAAACAGACACACTTTCCCTACATTTCTTTGCAAAACCAAAGATTCCATTCCTTTCTCTAACCCTCCACAACTTCCAAACAAACGTAAAATGAGTGAGAAAATGTAATAAAAATAAAAATAAAAAATAAAAAAGCCTGATGTGGAAACAACTAGAAAAGGGGTGCTAACCAAACCTTCTGTTCTTCTTCAGATGTATCCTCTGAACTACTAGTTTTCTCTTTCTTATAGGTTTTCTTCAGGGTCTTAACCTCGCTCTTCCGCTTCTCAACAGCCTGCTCTGTCCCAACATCTCTCCTCTGTTTCTTCGCACTCGCTTGCTTCACTATAGCCTCTTCGGCCTCTCTCTTACCTATACACACACACACACAAATTCAATACCCAGAAACAATTTAACAACGAACTAAAACCTAAACACACACAGAATCAGAAAGCTTCACAAGACCAAACCTTTCTTCGCAGATTTGGTGGGTGGTGTTACAGCAGGAGCTGCATCGACCTGCATCAACATCAAAACAATCGTAAACTTATTAGTACAAATACACGCATAAACAACCACAAACATAGACACATGTAGACAAAGCAAGACAAGGGTGTTACTTTGGTGGATTTCTTGGTTGATTTACCCATCTGAAGGAGAAAGAAAACTCTCAATATTGTTTGGCTGCTGCTGCTGCAGAGCTTTTATAAAAACCCTAAAAGTTTTTAGGGTTTTAAAGAGAGAGAGCTGTGAGATATCGCTATGGTTGTATATATATAGATAGATAGATAGATAGATAGATAGATAGATATATGGGGAAAGGGGCAGTGCTGAAACGGCGCTTATTTTAGGGTTTTGTGGGATATTTTATGTCTAGGGCCAAGTGTGCGTATATATGAGTGTGAAACAAGTGTGCGTTCAATCTTGGCCACTTCACAGAAAGACCACGGTGTTAGCAAAATATGTGCGCTCGTTTTCATCTCAACCGTCCGTGCGATGATCGCCGACCGCTAAATTTTCTTCTGGAGAGTTATACCCGGGCTAGGCTATGTGAGAGAGGAAAATTATTTCGGCATTTAGGTAGTATGGATTGTTCGAAAGTAACCACTACATAATGATGATATATGATAGGTGAATACAGTAGCACTTTTAATTTGTAACTTAGTAAAATGATTTTTAAAAAAACACTCTAGATTTTATTAGTATTTTTTATAAAAAAATTTACTGTATAATAAATTCAAATTGTTAATATATTTACACTTTACGTGTTATCATTTGATATAAATTATTACCGAACATTCGGTACTAGCTATCTTTACTAGACTTTTTGAGCATCTTCTTTTCAATCAAAGGACTTTAAGCGTTGTTTCAAAAATCAATATTACTTTACAATATAAACCGTCTGATTTTGTTAAAAAAAATTTAATGATAATGATAATGCAACAAATTTGTAAAGTCTGTCTCCAGGTCGACGGTGAATTGAGAAGGGACGAAAGGGTAAGGGACACCGGTGTGGTGCCTGCCAAGAACCCTCTAATGGTAAAGTTAGTTTTCTGGAAATATTTGTCGCGCCTCAGTTTTTGGGTCTAAGTCCTTTCGGCTCGGGAAAAACACAGAACTCTGTTATTAGAATTCTTCCTTCTAAAAGGACGAGTGTGACTAAGTCTAAATTGAAATTGGTTTGATTAAAGGCTTTTTAGAAAAATAGGAATCGACACCTAACTTGATTAAGGTAAGTTAGGTCACCTAAACTAAGTGTTAATTCGAAAATTAAACTTAGAATTTTTGAAAAATGTTTTGAAAAACTCCCTCAAAAAAGGGTTTTAAGAAAAATAGGTTGTTTAGCAACATTTGAGAATATTGAAGCCATTTTGAAAAATAACTCTATTTGGTCTTTCGAAAACAGAAATTTATGGTCCGGGGGTTGGTCATGTGTAGGGAAGATATCCTAAGATCATCACCCTACCCCGCTCTTTCAGTACCTACATATCTAATTACCTTTTGTTCACTCACTAGAATAACCGGTTACCATTGTCCACTCAATATCCACTTTAGAGTTTTGAAAACGAGATTTAGTCATCGTTTTTCAGATGAATGATGCATGATGCAAGTTTTGGAAGAAATTTGAAAACATGGGAGTTTTGTAAGGGTTTAAGATAGAAACTTTAAATTAATAAAAACTTTTAAAAAGGAAATTATGATTGAAATAGAAGTTATGATCGCACTATTTTAGGTTGCCTACGTATCTCATTTGAAAAGAATCAGGTCATTCGTAGTTCGAACAAGAGTCCAATAGAAAATTTGGTTTGAAAAGAGTTTGATTTGGAACTCGGATTTGAAAGATTGAAAATTAAACTTTGATTTGAAATTGACTTAGAAGATTTGAAAAGATTGGACTTTGATTTAAAATAGAATTGAGGATTTGAAATAGACCTTAGAATTGATTTTGAACTTGATTTGGAAACATAGAATTTTGAAAACATCTTGACTTGAGTTGATATTTGAAAAACCATCTCCGTTTAGAAAAGAATTTTTGGAAAAGAGTTGGAAGCTTCCTAACTTTAAGGTTAGGGTCGAACTAAGATCTAGACATCCTAGAACTTAAGGTAATCTAGGGTTGAAGCATGTAATTGAATTGACTTGACTTGAACTTGAAAAGCTTGATTTTGGAGAGTTTGGTTTTAGAAAACCTAAACTTAAGAAAGACTTGAGGTTTAAGAAAGATTTGATTTGACCCGGAAGAGATTTAGAAAAGATTTGACTTGAATGTTGGACTTGAAAGATTTGAAAAGTTAGAGTTTAGGAAAGATTGGATTTAGGAAATCTCGGATTTAGAAATGTTTCAAAATAAGAAAGTTTCATTTTAAGAAAGTTTCGAATTAGAGAAGTGTAAAATAAGAAAGTTTTTAAAATTGGAAAGTTTTGAATTTAGAAAGTTTCAACTTAAGAAAGTTTCGAATTTGAAAAAGTTTCCTTGCTAGGAAAGATTTGATTAGGTTTGAGAAAGATTTGGAATTTGGAAAGTCATAAAATTAGAAAAAGTTTGGGTTAGGAAAGATTTGAATTCTATTTTCTAAAATAAAATACTGGATTTTATTTCCAAAAAGAGATGATTTGATTTTGTTTCCAAAACAGAGGATTTGATTTAGTTTCCAAAAACAGAAGATTTGATTTAGTTTCCAAAAACGGAAGATTTGATTTGATATAGAATTGGAAAGGAAGAATTTTGAAAAACTTAGGTTTGGAAAGCCATAGTTTTGGTGTAGGAAAAGTGATTTTGGAAATCTATGATTTAACGTAGAAAATAGAAATTTTGGAAATTTATGTTTTGAGAAAAGATTGAAAATCATGTTTTATGAGAGAAAATTAGGATTTCCTAACCATGGCTCTAGGGTTTGACTTGAATTCCAATAAAAAGGAATTTTGAAAAATAGATCTTTTTGGAAAGAGAGATTTTTAGGAAAGAGATTTTTGAAAAGTAAATTTGAAGAGAGTTTTGAAAAGGAGATTTGTAAAGAGATTTTAGAGAGGGTGTAGAAAACAATGTTGGAAAGAGGATTTGAATGTGGATTTTTACGAGTCTCTAAAAATATCCCACGTCCCTAAAACGATTCTAACCATGAAGGGATTAGAACCATTCTAGGATTATGGTTTTGAAAACAATAAAGATTTAAAAATATGGACCATGAAAGTCACTTTAAATGTAACATTTTCCTAAAGCAACCCTAACCATGGAAAAGCTAGAATTACCTTAGGATTGTGATTTTGAAAATAAGTTTGAAAAAAGAAGATTCAATACCAGTTTTGAAAACGATTTTCGATGCAAGTTTGAAAATAAGTTTTGGAGATATGCACGATCATGATATGTGTAATGTAAGTTGGGGTCGTAAATGTACAAGGTTAAAGGCTTCATCACATAATCAAGGGGCTCCTAGGCCATACCATCTTAAAGTAGGCTAGTGAGAGATTCCCCTACATGGTGGCTCCCATTAGTTTTCATCTAGGTATGAACTGAGAGCCCTCTTGCTTCAAGCATGCAAGAAAGGGGGGTAGAAGATGAGGATTAAAATAAAGAATAGCCTAAGTAAGCTAAGAGGGAGAAGAGAAGAGTGGGGGAATACAAAAATGTAAAAGAAATATCACATTTTGCCTCCAATACACTTGTAATCCTCTATAGATGCCTTGACTTGAACTTAGATGACTTCAAGTAGGCTTGAGGGGCTGGAAAGAGGAGTTTAATGGTATATAGGGCTTTGTAGGTGAAGTGTATGGGTTAGGGGGAGGTGGAATCTAGCCTAAGTGTTGGAGGAGTGAGAAGTATATAGAAACTCGAGATTTTAGAGCAGTTTTAGCAAAGCTTCGTATCAATTTTCGATTATGGAATATGCAAAGTGGGAGGCCTTATTTATAGGCAAAATTTTGGACACTGGCACACGTAGGACATGTGCATGTGTAAATTTTACACAGGCACATCTGCTACATGCGCCGGTACTATTCTATTGGCAGAATGCCACGTGACACCCATTGTACTGGCTAAATCTTAACGGCTAAGTGAAGTTTAATTGATTTGATCAAAATCTGGGAGCATGTAGCATACGCTCCGTCGCCTGGAGTGTTCGTTTAAACTTTGCCTCAATAATTGAGCCAACCGGGAAGGTTTCAAAGGAATCGGTTGCATCCACGGTGTTCTCCTAGGGTTTCTCGTGAACTTTTGTGTTTTTTAAAAGTTTGAACGGTGTTTGAAAGTGTGAGATATTGTCACGGAAAATGTGCATGAAATTGCATTTCTGCGGAGCGTCTATGATACGCTCCGCAGGGTTTCAAAAGTAGCTATTTTTGTGCCGCGTGATCGGGGCTTACGGGAAGCGATCTCTCCGATCTGACCGTACCGATGGAAAGTACTCTAGAAATACTTTCGGGAATTCCCTAATTTACGCATTTCTCAAGTCATTTGACGGTGCGTTTTAATCAGGAAATTAGAGAAAAAGTCAACCTTGATGAAGCGTCTGTGAGACGCTCTAGTGTTGCTGAAAGTAGTAGTTTTCAAGCCACGCAATGAGCAGTTTCAGGAAGCAATCTATCCGATCGAGCCGTATCGATAGAAAGACCTATGAACGAGTTTTCAAGAATTCCTTGGTTTACAGATTTCTCAAGTCATTTGGCAGCGCATTATAACCAGGGAATCGGGAGAAAAGGCAATTTTGGCGGAGCGTCTACGAGATGCTTTAGGGAACTTTTATCGAGTCGGGGGTGTTAAGTGTCGTAAGGTCCTCCTCAGGTTAAACTAGGGTGTATGACAAGACCTGTCGTTTAATATTCTAGGACCGGTGTTATTTTGGGGCGCGTTTGGGTTATTAAGGGCAAAATGGTTATTTTGGCCAGGTTTGGTTGAAAATGGTCAAGAATGGATCGGAGTGCTATGTTAAGCGTGCTGGGTCATTCAAGGATAATTCTAAGAGAGTCCTTTACTGTTCGGTGGGATGTGTGCAGTGCCGGGGCGTTCAGGGGCAAAACGGTCATTTTGACCGGAGTTAGCCTGAATGGGACCGGAATTAGACGGGAAGGCGCGCGGAGTATGTCTAAATGCTTAATGGCACTTTGGAAGGGTGGACTTACTATTTTGAAGGATTTTGAACTTTCCCAAAATGTGTCTGGAGGCCCAAGGGGGCAAGTTTGGTTATTAGGCCTCTATTGGGCCCAGCGGGCCCGATAAGTGATTGACTGATTGGATAAGGGTTTGAAAGTTGATTTGGGCTTGAATGTGCTTATGGAGTTTTGAAAGGGAGTTCGATCAGGCCGGAGATTGCCGAGCAGGCAAAAGTGGGATGCTTATAATATTTCAACAGAGTTTTGACTAGGGTTTATGTTTGCGTACCTTATTAGAGAAAATGGACTTTTCCTTTTATATGGGTAGGCATTGTGGTAACCCTAGGAGGGCTTTGCATGGATGAAGATAGTAAGAGATGGTTGTCTCTCCATGTGGCAAAGTGGCATTGGAGGGCTAAACTGGTAGTTGGATAATGGGGGGAGTGGTTGTCCAACCTCACACGTGGCTCTCCCTTAGGAGTGTGTCAGAGCGGGGAAGGTAATTACCTCCTGCTACACGCGAAGTCTTGAAGTTGGGAGCACATTATCATGATTGGGTTGTCAGTGATGGCCCCAATTGTTGTGACCAGGGGGGGGGGGAATGATTAGCACAATCCCACAAGGTTTGCTCGGGCATGGTCTGCTCGATCGTGCTGGGCATGGTCTGCTCGATCATGCTTAAGTCAGTTGGAGTTCTCAAGGTTGATCTCCATTGTCTTCTTGCTTGACATGTATCCTGGGCACCATATCCTTGATATAAGCACTGGTTAGCCCATTGCGAAGAGTCTTGATCGGTCCCCATCAGTTACCCTCAATTTCTCTGAGTACCCTAAGCATGGTTAAGGGAATTCCTGATTGGTCCCCATCAGTCTGATAATGCAGTAAACTTGTAAGGTTAGTCTCTAGGCCGACGGTGAACTGAGAAGGAACAAAAGGGTAAGGGACATCGGTATGGTGCCTGCCAAGGACCTTCCGATAGTAAAGTTAGTTTTCTAGAGATATTTCAACAGAGTTTTGGCTAGGGTTTATGTTTGCGTACCTTATTGGAGAAGATGAACTTTTCTTTTTATATGGGTAGGCATCGTGGTAGGCCTAGAAGGGCTTTGCATGCATGAAGATAGTGGGAGATGGTTGTCTCTCCATGTGGCAACGTGGCATTGGAAGGCCAGACTGGTGGCAGGATAGTGGGAGAAGTGGTTGTCCAACCCCACACGTGGCGCTCCCTTAGGAGTGTGTCAGAGCAGGGAAGGTGACTATCTCCTGTTACATGCGAAATCTTAGAGTTGGGAGCACGTTATCATGATTAGATTATCAGTGATGGCCCCCACTGTCATAACAGGTGGGGGGAAATGATCGGCACCATCCCACAAGGTCTGCTCGAGCATGGTCTATTCGGTCGTGCCGGGCATGGTCTACTCGGTCATGCTCGAGTCAGCTGGAGCTCTCAGGGTTGATCTCCATTGTATTCTTGCTTGACATGTATCTTGGGCACCATGTCCTCGATACAAGCACCGGTCAGCCCATTAGGGATAGTCCTGATCGATCCTCATCAGTTGCCCTCAATTCCTCTGAGTACCCTAAGCGTGGTCAGAGGAATTCCTGATGGGTCCCCATCAGTTACCCCCAATTCTTCTAAGTACCCTAAGTGTGGTCAGGGCAATTTCTAGAACGACGAGTGTCTCTTCGTAAAGGTGGAATGCATTTACGACGCCGTAAGTGCATTTATGACTAAGGCTAGCGATGAATAAATGCGTTGATTGACCTTTCGTCACGTGGGGCACGCTCATTGGTTTCCAAAATATGACGTGACTTATGGACTGCCAGTCGTTGGATCTATGGGCCGATGAGCCAATCTGGGCTGTTGATTTCGAAAAGGACGCTTTTAGCCTAGGCAGTTACACCCTTTAGCTTTCACTTTACATATGCCATACTTGGAAATTTCCATATGACTCTACAGATTTTCTGCTTCGCTGTTTTCTGCCATGTTGTTTTGCAACTTCCCCGAAGGATTTTCTGCGTTGCTTGGTAAGTTTCTTTGTTGTAGCTTTTAGCTTTTACGTGATCCTTCCTGAGTCAGTGCTTTTAAGCACTCATCGAAGGGTTTGTGAGCTATCTTTGAGTTGCTAAGGTGGGTTTGAGAACTGGCTGGGTAGAAGTCAAGCCTAGGAAGAAGGGATATCTAATAGGAACCACGGACGAGAGAGAGGTGCAATCATCAGATTCTGAGAATACCCCTTCTTAGGATCTGGTTAGGGTAGGCCTGGGCCCCTGATAGTTCATCAGTGGGTCCTTCTGGGGCTTTTGGGCCTTCTGGAAGGAGAGTGGCACCTGGATCTAGGACGATGGTGGTGCCAAGAGTGAGGGAGTTCAACTTTGCAGAAGGGGGTGTCCTATGTGATGACGGAGAAGAGGATGAAGAGGATTTGGAAGGAGTACCAGATGCCCCCTTCGCTACACTATAGGATTCCGAAGAGAAGGGAGTGGGCTTACTCTGGCCGTCCAGGGAAAATATGTGTGTATGAGGCCACTCTGTCCAATAGCCTTAGATTCTCCATCCCTGCTCTTATCAGGGAGATCATGGGTGCTCTGGGGCTGGCTTTTAGTCAACTCATGCCCAACGCTTGGAGGATTTTGGTGGCGTGCGTCGTGCTGTGGCAAGTACAGTCTCACTGTTGACGAATTTCTGTACTACTATAAGATGTCAGAGCTTGAAAATGGGTGGTGGTACTTCTCTGCTAGGAGCAAGTGCATTGTTTTGGTAAAGGGGCTGCCCTCTTCTCACAAAAAGTGAAAAGACAAGTTTTTCTTCATTTACGGTGATGGCTGGGAGAGCCAGCCTTGGGAGCCAGTGGATGAGACATTCGTTCGGGTTCCTCAAAAGTGGAGGTGGCCTTCTAGGAAGGGTACGCTCTTCAACCCTGGTATTTTTCTCTTTTGTCATTAGATTCTTAGGCCTGTAGAATACTGATTTAGGTTGTTTTCTTTTAGCCTGTGTTGCCCCTACTTTGAGCGAGACGCTAAAGAAGAGAGTAGACCACGTTATCAAGCATGGCGTTACCGATGCTTGTGCCTTGGCAAATGTCGAAAATCTGTGTATGTTCTTGTTGGGCCCTGAGCCTACAGATTACACTCTAAGGGCAGAATTGCAAGGAGTGAGTACTTTGTGTTTTTTGTTTAACTGTAGCCTGTTATATTCTGAAGTCCATGCCTTGCTTTTTGCAGATCAAGGGGTTGAATTGCCTGAGGAGGAGGAGGAGGAGGAGGAGATGGCACTGAACAGAAGTTTTTTGAAAAAGACCAAGCTGACCACAAACGCCGACCCTCCTGCTCCGGCCAAGCGATTCAAGTTGGCATCTGGCCACAAAGTCCCTACCCAGGCACCTGCAGAGGGGAGTAAGGGGAAAGCGATAGTCCTTAAAGATGATACTCCTTAGTTGGTTGATGTTCCTCCTCCTGCTGAAAAGACTCTACCTCCACCTCCCTCAGCGTTTGCCACAGTCATTGCTGAGGTACCCCCAGCAGTTGCTCTACCTTTGGGGGATGTGCCAGTCTTTCCCCCCTCAATTTTTTAGAGTGCCAGTGAGGCGACGAGAAAGCTGAAAAGCATTATTTCCCCTCTGGACACCAGCAAGTTGTTTGCCCTGGCCTTATCGATGCTGGGGAAGGAAATCTACTAGGACCTATTGAAGGTATGGGAGTGTTTATTTGTGCTTGGCGCTTTAACCTTCTCTGGTTGTGTCGCTTCCTTTTCAGGCTGTTAACCTTTTCTAATCGTATCGTTTCCTTTTCAGGTTACTATTAGAGTAATGACCCTTAGTGGCAGATCAATGGATTCTAAAAAGGCCTTTATGGAGGAGAAGAGGACTTCTGACCAACTCCAGGCTGAGCTGAACACAGCCCTGGCAAAGGTGAAGGAAGCTGAGGGCAGAGTGCAGTCCGTTCAAAGTGATTAGGCGAAGCTGAGGGCTGACTTCGAGAAGGAGAAGGCCTAAAGGAAGCCTGTTGGGAAAAACTGTCAACTAAGAAGGCTGCCCTGAAGGTTGTCTATGATTAGATTGCAATATTCCCTGCTCGACTGGAGGCTGCCAAGAAAAAGGCTGAGTAAGAGTACATAAATGGGGCAGAGTGCCAAATTGCTTTTGTCTGGATCTATATGGATGGCTTTGAAGAAGCTTTCGAAGCCAAAAGTCTGGTTGCTCAAGCTCATCCCAATCTGAACCTGTCCGTGATTGAGCCAGTGGTCGAAAATGATGCTATCTCTCAGGCACCATCGAAGAGCAAGGCGCAAGACAAAGAGAGGGTAGAGAAAGATGACGCCCAGTCCAAGACTGCTGCTCAGTAGAAAGCTCCTGTGGCCAAATGGACTCCCCTTTGTAGGTTTTTGCAGTTGTCTTCTTCTTCTGCCTTTGTAGTGACTTTCATGATGTAATATTACTCTGGCTTTTGTAATATAACTTTTATAAATGAAAAAAACCCTTTTTGCCTCCGTTCCTATAGTTTTTGCTTTAATCTATAGATTTTGTTGCACATAATACTTCCTTAGGTGCTCAGTATGCCATGGGTGGGGCAATTATTTCTCGTTCAAGCCCTTCAATCTATAGGTTCCCGTTTTGGTGAAGCTTGTCACCTCATAAGGTCCTTCCCAATTTAGGCCGAGCTTTCCGTCTTGTGCAATTGTGGTAGACTAGTTGACTTTCTTCAACACCAACTCTCCTGGCTTGAAATCCCTCAAGCCCACTCGGCTGTTGTGGTACTGGCGCATCTGTTGTTGGTATGAGGCCACTTTAATTGCTGCCTGGAGTCTTTTTTCCTCCAGTAAGTCCATGTCGACTGTTAAGGCCTCGTCGTTTGTCTCTGGGTTGCAGTTTTAAGTCATGGGGTTGGGGAGGCCAATTTCTACTGGTATGATTGTTTTAGCCCCGAAAGTGAGGGAAAAAGGGGTTTGGCCGGTGGAAACCCGCTTGGTAGTTCTGTAGGCCCATAAGACACTGGGGAGCTCCTCTGCCCATAACCCTTTTGCTTTCTCCAACTTGGTCTTGATGATCTTTAGAAGAGACCTGTTGGTAACTTCCATTTGTCCGTTTGCCTGACAATGTTTTGGTGAGGAGAAATGGTGGCTGATCTGCAGGTTCGAATATAACCCACTAAACTGCTTTCCTTCAAACTGCTTACCGTTGTCAGTAATGACTACTTTATGTGTTTTGAAGCGGCACACGATGTTCTTCCAGAGGAAGTTGTGTTGGTCCAATAGGCAACCTAAGAGGGGGGGTGAACTGGGTTTTTCACAAATTAATACAAGTTAAGATTAATTAAAATTAATCTAAACAATATAGTCAAGGCTAATTTATGTGCAAAGCAAAGATATTAATGAAAACAAAGAAAACAGAGCAATGAAGAAGAGACACAGATTTACCGAGGTTCAACCACAAACCATGGTCTACGTCCTCACCCCAAGACCTCCTTGAAGCCTTCTTCCACTATGTAATCAACTATTACAAGATGGGTTGCTAATTGACAAAGTGCTCAGCTCACTCTATAAGAACTCCTCACCGAGCTCTTCAAATCCCAAGTGGTTTTGTCCAAGTTCCACTTAAACTTTACAAGAGTTTTACTTCACACAAGAGAACTCTCAAACTCTCAGTTACAAGTGTATAGGAGTATACAACTCACAAACAAACTCTCTAACTAGAGTAGATTTACAATCAAAGCTCACAGATGAAAGTTGGAAGAATATTCAGTGTATATCAGTGATTCTTGTCTCTTGTTGTTTCTTCACCTTGATTCCTGTATATAAATGCAGTTGGAGGCTAGTATATATACTCTTGCATTGATTCCATCCGTTGGAGGTAGTTAGGTATCATAAATGCACGTCCAGTCTGTTATAACGTTAAGAAAAGTAGCCGTTGCAGCAGAGGGAGTCGGCTCCATTTTTGTGGTGTCGACACTTCTTGCTTCTGCATTTACCAGATATAGTTCACTGAGTTCATGAGTCCCCTCTTCAGGTTGATGAGGCGACTCCTTGTTCATCTGTCTTCTTCATACTAGGCTTCTGCTGTCATGAGGCGACACTTCTGCTTCAGGTGTCCACTCATTGATCATTTAAACTTCCAGCCTTTTGCTTCTACTACTAGGAGGCGACACTTCATCTTCATGTGTCCGCTCATTGATCGTTTAAACTTTCAGCCTTGGCGTCTGTGTTCATGAGGTGACACTTCATTGCAATGTGTCCGCTCATTGATCGTTTAAACTTTCAGCCTTGGCGTCTGTGTTCATGAGACGACACTTCATTGCAATGTATCTGCTCATTTTCTATTTGGTCTTTACAGACAATTTGCTTCTGTGTGCAAGAGGCGACACCTCAATTCCATGAGTCCCCTCTTTGTTCAATATGTCTTCAGGCCTTTTAGCGTCTGTGATCAAGAGGCGACTCCTTATTTTCATGAGTCCCCTCATTGCCCAGAATTCAGCCTTCAGATTTCTATTGATCAAGCTTATCAAAGCACTGGTATAAAATCTTCAAGGAGTATGTCTTTGGGGTATGATGATCAATCAAATCTTCTTAACTCATCAGAGTTAACTTCTATTTAAATTTGGATTGAATCAATCATTGGATGTTGATCTTCTTCTTGAATCTCAAAACTTTATTTGATTAAAGCTGAACTTTACTTCTTCATTTACAAAGCTTCTTCAATCATTGTAGAACATCTTCTTGAGTGCCAATCTTCCTGTAAAGCTTCACAATGCTTCATTTCTGATTTCCTCTCTTTGATAGCAATTCTTCATTTTGGATTCCATGTAGAGATTAAATATTCATTGTGAGTCATCTTTTCAGCAACTTCAATCTCACTGTCTTGAATTGGTCTTAAGCATACCAGATGAGATCATCTCTTGAGCATTTTCCAAATTCTTCAACAGCCAATTCATCTTCAACTGAGCATTGCACTTCTTCAACTGTCCTTTGCATATTCTGATGAAAGCTTTAGTCTGGTGCAAGTTAATCTTCTTTGAAACTATGCATACTTGAAAAAAGCTTCAATTGAACACCTTCAATCTCTTCGAATGTAGAACATATGTTTGAACTAAAGATAGGCATCATTTCTTAGTTTGGTTCATTGCATAGCTCTTTGAATTCATTGCTTGCATCTTGAACTTGTTATGCATTCATTTGATATGTATTAGACTTAAGATCCAACTTTAATTCTAAGTTATGAACTTGTTAATCTACACACTAAGTAGATTCATTAGTAACATAACGCAAGGTTTAGTTATCATCAAAATCAACATGGGAATTAGCATTGAGTCAACAATGATTAACCTTGACTCAACAAGTTGGTCATTTTCTACTCTATGATGGTGGTGAGGGCCTCTGCTTTGACCCACTTGGTGAAGTAGTCGATGGCTATCACAGTGAACTTGTTCTGCCCCCTGCCTAGGGGCAATGGGCCCACGATATCAATTCCCCACTGGGAAAGGGCCACGGACTTTGAATGGGAGTTAGCTCCTGCGCGGGCTGCCTTTGAATGTTGGGAAACTGCTAGCACTTGTCACACTTTTTCATGAATTCCTAGGAGTCTTTATTCATGGTTGGCAAATAGTACACTATTTTGAGGATTTTTCTAGCCAAGGACCGTCCTCCAGAATGGTTGCCACAAATGCCTTTGTGGACTTTCCTCAGGATGTAGGTGGCTTCCTCTTCGGTTGCACATCTGGGAAGAGGAGTAGTGTGCCCTCGTTTGTATAGGACGCCGTCAAATATCACATAGCGGCTGACCCTAAAATTGATCCTCTTTACCTCCAGCTTGTCTTTTGGGAGGGTGTTGTGTGCCAGGTAGTCTCTGATTGGTTTAGCTTATGAGGCTTCTGTGTCGAGCATATGGACTTCTAGGGTTTACATGCTCGGCAAATCAAGAGTTTCCAAAGGTACTTCAGGATCAAGTTGCTCTGAGGATGCTATTCTTGCCAACCTATCTGCTTCCTTATTCTCCAACTGGGGGACCCTTTGCAGTACTACTTTTGAAGACTTTTGGACCAGGTCTCTGGCCATTTGGCAGTACTTCTTCGTCTTCTCTCCCCTGGCTTCGTCTTCCCCTTGGACCTGTTCAATTACTAACTACGAATCTCCTCTGACAGTTACCTGCTCTGCCCCCATGCGATGAGCAATTCGAAGCCCAGCAATTAGCGCCTCGTATTCTACCTTGTTATTGGTGCCAGGGAACCGGAACCGGAGGGCATACTCCATTTTTTGGCCATCGGGGGTTACAAGAACAACGCCTGCCCCGCTTCACTGTTCGGTGGAGGATCCATCAACATTCAACACCTAACTATTCCATGCATCCTCTATGTGGGGTTGGGTGTCTGGGTGGGTAGTAAATTCTGCAATGAAATCTGCTGCTGCCTGCCCCTTAACGGCTGTTCTTGGTTTGTATTGAATGTCAAACTGACTGAGCTCCACTGACCATTTTATGAGTCGACCAGAGGTTTTAGGCTTCTGCAGCACTTTCCTGATGGGTTGATCTGTCAAGACCACGATCATATGAGCTTGGAAGTACGGTCTGAGCCTCCGCACTGAGTTCACCAGAATGAAGGCTTGTAACTCCATCTTCGGGTATCTTTCTTTGGCCCCCCCTGAGCGCTCTACTTGTGTAGTACATCGGCTTTTGAACTCCTGCATCTTCTTGCACGAGAGTTGAGCTCACTGCTATTGCCGAAATAACCAAATAGAGATAGAGCTCTTCCCCTATGACAGTTCGGCTGAGCAGGGGGACAGAGCCCAAGTACTGCTTTAGCTATTGGAAGGCTTCTTCACACTTGCCCGTCCACTATAATGCTTTCCTTAGAGTTTTGAAAAAGGGGATACACTTGTTAGTTGATCTGGAGATGAACCTATTCAAGGCTGCCACTTTGCCTACTAGCCTCTGAACATCCTTTATCATCTTTGAGGCCTACATGTCCAGTATAGCCTTAACCTTTTCTAGGTTTGCTTCAATGCTCCTTTGTGATACCATAAACCCCAGGAACTTTCCTGAAGCTACCCCGAACTCACATTTGGCCGGGTTTAGCTTCATATTGTAACGCCTGAGGGTTTAGAAGGTTTCCTTCAAATCCCCCAAGTGGTCGGCAGCTCGTTTGTTTTCGCTAGCATGTCGTCCACATACACTTCCACATTCCGTCCTATATAGGACTTGAACATTCTGTTGACCAACAGTTGGTAAGTTGCCTCGACGTTCTTCAGTCCGAAGGGCATCACTTTGTAGCAATACAATCCTTTATCGGTGATGAAGACGGTATGTTCCTGATCTCGTTCTGCCATTCTGATCTGGTTGTACCCCAAGAAAGCGTCTATCAAGGAGAGCATCTCGTACCTGGCAGTAGAGTTGACCAGAAGGTCAATGGTAGACAAGGGGAAGCTATCTTTAGGGTAGGCCTTGTTAAGATCGGTGAAATCTACCCACATCTGCCATTTTTTTTTTGCCTTCTTCACCATCACCATGTTCGAGAGCTAGGTCGAGTATTGTGCTTATTTGATAAATTTGGCTTGGACGAGCTTCTCCACTTCTTCTGCCATGACTTCTGTCACGACCCCAGACCCACCTTGTGTGGATTAGGAATCATAACCAGCTAGTAGCTTAGTTACACAAGGCCGAACTAAACTGAAAGACTGATCACCTATATTTGATATAATGCGGAAGAATGATTTATTATTCTTGTAAACATAAAGCAAATATCTATGCCACCATCATAACATAGTTTTATTACACAAGCATAGTCTTGACACAAATCTAGGGAAATCTACTAGTTCAAACTTATTACAAAGCAAAATATAACTCAAGTCTTCATGACATTCACATACAGGTAGCTTAGCCAACAACTTCTCAATCTTGGTTACCTAAAAATGTTTAAGAAAATATGAGCTACAAGCCCAGTGAATAATAGAATAATTGAAGCATCAAAATATACCATGGGTTTGATTTACATATGACATAAATATCATTTGCATAAGATCTTGAAACAAGTAAAAGAGATATCCATATACTAAACATAAGCATACCTTTCAAAAGATGATAACTTAGTCTAATACTTGCAAAAGCATCTAAATATCAACATTATATATAATTCATAATGTACTCATGATCTCAGCTAAATGGAAAATCCATAACAAAACGTATGCACTAGTGATGCGTAACAAAACGACAAAAAGTAGTGAGGAACGTCTTCCTAATCATATCAAGCTTTCGACTTATTTTTAAGTCCCCTAATATAGGACCTCTGAGTATGGCACATATAACTTCCAAATCTTATTCATTGTATACAAAATTTAATCTATGGATTTTCTTAATAGAATAATACAAGGTTTAGCATCAAAATATAGTAACTATTTTTGAAGAGTAACATAGACATATTATCATTTGCTATGTAATGTTAAAATATAATTTGTAAAAAAAGAATATTTACATTGGAAGTATGTATGTTTTACTTCAAATACACCATTACCCACCTCAAGTACTTAATACTTGGAATTCTTCTCTAAATGTTAGTACTTGATCTTCAAGAGCAATTTCCTAACATTCACTCTTCTCTCCTCACTTTGCTTAGGTTTACTTGTATTCAAACCCTCTCATCTACATGTACTATTTATAGGATGAAGTAAAAGAAGTTAGTTTAGTACTTTACTAATTCTTTCTTCTCCACTAATCCACTAATTTAGTGAGCTAACTTTCATTAGCATTTAGATGAAGATAATCATTCCACTTGTCAAGTGAAGAAACTTTATTCTCCATTTATCTAAGTGGAGTAAAACTTTCATGATTACTTTGCTAAGTACTGCCACCATCAAGTGGAGAACCTTTATTCTCTACTCATTTAAGTGGAGTAAAACTTTCATGATTATTTTACTAAGTGCTGCCACCATCAAGTGGAGAAACTTTATTCTCCACTCATTTAAGTGGAGTAAAACTTTTATGATTATTTTGCTAAGTGTTGTCACCATTTGCTCCTCTTTAGTTGTGTATAAATAGAGAAGTATAAGCATGAAATTAATATATACATAAAAGAGAATTATGGAGTGAGTGTAACTTAGTGAGTGTGAGGATTCTAGGGTGTTACAGCTTCATTACGATCAGGTGCGAAGCTCCTCATTTTCTGCTTGATTGGCCTGGCCTTAGGTGAAATGTTGAGATAATGGGCGGTGATCTTGGGGTCGATACTTGGCATATCTTCATGGGTCCAGGCGAAGGTATCAGCGTTGTCCCTTAGGAAATCTCGTAACTCTGGCTTGAGCTACTTAGGAATGGTAGACCCGATCATTACAACCTTTGGTGAGTGTGGACTGTCCACCCGGGCTGTACTATGGATGGGGACTTATTCCAGCTCCTCCACGGGTTCCGCTCGCCTTACTTTTTCCTCATCTTTAAATTCCAATTCTTCTATCATGAGGGCCTCTTTGTTGGCGTCTCCTTTGAGGGATGCCAAGTAGCATTCTCTTGTTGTCAATTGGTCGCCCTTTACCATTTCTATTCCGTGCTCTATAGAAAATTTCAATCGCAGATGATACGTGGACATGACCACCTTAAACTGATTCAAGGTCGTACTGTCACGCCCGCTCCTAATCAAGCGTCATTAACGCCGTCTTAGGATGAACGTGATCACACAGGTCACCTACCTATAAGTGAAATCTCAACATAATCCTAAAAGATAGAAATCTTATAGGAATACATAACATCATATTAAATAAATATTTACAATACCATAAAATAAACAAAGCTCTAACAAGATTTTAATATAATGTACAACAATGTACATGACTAATAACTCAACTAAAGAGCTTCTCGAAGCTCTCTAACTCAACACCAACAATGGACTCAACATCTCCCATTTTCCTGCAAACAATTTGTGTGGGTGTGAGCTATATATCAACGTGCTCACAAGATAATCAAACTCATAAAGAAGGAATGATAAACATTCACTGAATTAATCATCAATAGATAATACACCAACAACAATAAAAACAATGCCTCTTGTGATGCAATGTATGATACACCACATATGTGTGCGCTATTTTGATAATATTGGCCTAATATATCGGTAGCTTGTTATCAAGAATATCCCACATCAATACCCTTTAGGTTTTCCCCACATCGGCTAAACCTTAGGTTAGCCCCCACTCGGCTAAACCTCCTCTATGCAATGCAAAGTGTGTACACAATGTATAAATTATATGCAATTATCACCTCATAATCAAATAATCACCACCAATGTAGACAATAAACCATTCAATACATTATGAATAAGATCATCTTATATTCCTACCTGATACTTGTCTTATACACACTGTCGAGTCACTCATTTGGTTGAACCGGAGTGTTTTGATCCGCTTCTGAACCTACCAAACACCACCATATCAAACTTGATGAAATAGATGTTATAATTCATAACCAATGCATGACTATAGCTTATACACCTTAAACATGTAATTTAGAACACTAATAATGCATTAGAACTCAATAGGATGTTAAACCTTTCCGCAATGCAATGTAATGTCAACTTTAAACTACAATGTCTCACAATCTACAAGGATTTAAAGTACCAAATTTATATCACTAGAAAGATATATGAATCTACGTTTCGTCACTTCAAACGGTGCATCAATCCGAGTTTCTTAAAAAAAGTCATGGTCATTTCACTAAAGAGTGTCAAAGCTGTCAGAAAGAGTTCGCTGGGGCTAGAAGGTAGCGAGACTTACTGGATAAGTTCGCTGGGGCGAGAAGGTAGCAAGACTTACTGGATAAATAAGTTCGCTGGAGCGAGAAGGTAGTGAGACTTACTGGATAAGTTCACTGGAGCGAGAAGCCAGCAAGACCTTAGCGAGATCTGCTGGACATGGCTCGAAATCACTTCCTAACCCAAGGTTTCTCCACTTCAATCCACCACAACACTTCACATAAACTCACCAAAGATTCCAAAATGCAATACCAAGCTAGAAGTAAGATTAAAGACAACCAATAACATATTCACCAAGATAAATCAAGGCTTTCACAATAAAAGCCCTCACCCCCTTTTCTCCTCCATCACTTCAATTCTCACTTTTATGGCATGAATTGATATGTTAACATACATAATCAACAAATATGTAATGAAACAAACATAAACATAAGATCTCTCACCTTCAACAATGAAATTACAAGCTTCCCCTTCAAATTTCTCCTCTTCTCTTCTTTCCTCTTCTTTTTCTCTATTTTCTTTCACTTTCTTTCTTGCCAAACAATTTTACTACATAAGCTCCTCTCTTCTCTCTCCTCCCCTTGTCTTGAAGACAATTATAGATACAAAATATATCTATCATTCCACATGTCACACACACACACTTGCTAGCAACATTAGTGAAACACACACCTAGGTGTCTTAGGGTTAAACCTCCATCTAGCACTTCCTTGCTTCCTTAATCCACCTCTCATCCACATGATTAACATAATTAATCATACTTATGATAATTCATCATGATTAACATAAGCTAAGCATGAAGATTAATTAAACTAATTAAGTATGAATTAAGTTCACTAATCATGCTTAAAAACATGATAATCCCCCAAATGCAAGCCCTCATTAAACTATGCTAAACAAGCACCTTGATTAAGGACAATCATGTACCATAAATATGCTATTAAGTTAAGCATGATGCTAACTAAGTTAGGGTTTTACACATACGCCCTAATATTACATTGTAGGCCGAAGGGCAGTCCACGACCAAGAAATTGACCAGTTTCGTAGCTTGTTGGGGGTCGTCCCCTAGGGTGATGGGCAACTCAATGGACCCCTATCTCTGGCGAATCCTATTAGGGGAGAGGTCACGAGTTTTAGTGCCTCCCTTTGTATCTGCAACTGTTCGAAGGCTCTCCAGAAGAGGATGTTAGCCGAGCTACCACTGTCGATTAGGGTTCACCTGGTTCTAAAATTGAAAATAATGGTGCTGACCACCATGGCATCATCGTGGGTGACTCAACTCTGCCGCTTCGTCCTCGGTGAACACTGTGTCTGGAACGTCAGATCGAGCTTTTTTTCTCGGTCTATCTACAGCGAACATCTCTGTGTGTTTGGCTTTCCTGGCATGGTTCTTTTTGGCTGACGAAGACTCACCGCCACCTCCAAATTCCCCAACAATGACCATTATCTCTCCGATCGGGCGCTGGTGTGTTGTGGCCTTATCTGGGCTCTTATTCCTCTATGCTGCTCGTGCTCGATCTTGTTTGTGGCCAACAACATACCTCCCCAAACACCCCTCCTTGATTAGGTTCTCTATCTGTAGCTTGAGGTTGAAGCAATCATTAGTATTGTGGTCATGGTCCCTATGGAATTGGCAGTACTTCTTCTGATTCTGCTCTTTTGGGGGGCCCCTTAACTTCCTAGGCCATTTCAGGCATGGGTTGTTCTTTATTTCATTCAGGACATGCTCCAGTGGCATGGTTAGGGGGGTGAAGTTACATTCCAAGGCCGCAAACCGATTTCTTGGCTGCTCACCCCCGATTGACCGGTCGCCCCTTGACGCTTTCTTGTCTCTGTTGTCGTTACTGTCAATTGACCTCTTCTTCTTCTCCGATCGGGAGCTGGTGCCCTCATCACACTCCCTTCGTGTGTTTATCATATATTCTGCATTTATATGTTTCTGGGCTCTGATTATAAGGTCTGCTATGGTCTTCGGGGGCTCCTTAGCTAATGAGAACATGAACTTATGGGTCCTGACCCCACTTATAAAGGCGGTGACGGCGACCCTGCCATCAATATCTTCCACTTCAAGGGTTTCCAAGTTGAACCTAGTGACAAACTCCCGAAGGGTTTTGTCCTTCTTCTGCTACACATTAAGCAGACTTGTTGCTAGTTTCCTCTGCCTCTAGGCTCTAATGTAATGTCCAACAAATAGTTTGTTGAGCTGAACAAAGGAGTTAATAGTGGTGGGTTGGATCCGGTTGAACCACACTTTAGCTGCTCCTTTGAGAGTGATTGGAAAGGCTCTACATATGATCTCGTTTGGGACGGCATGCAACTGCATCAAGGCCTTGTAGGTTTTTAGATGATCCAACAGGTCTTTAGTCCCATCAAACATCTCTATAGTTGACATCTTAAACTTGGGAGGTAGGGGGACTTGCATGACTGCCTGAGTGAACGGGGAGTCGGTTCTATTCACCAACTCTTCGATGGTGTTAGGAGTCTTGGTCTTCATTGCCTCTATGACTCTGGTCATCTGGGTCTAGAGGGCTCTAAAATGCTCATCCCAAGCCGGGGGTTGTCTACTTTTTCTCCTTTAACCTCGATGTGTTGGGAGTGATGCCGCTAGTGTGAACCAAGGGCCTGACTCTGTGCTTCCTCCGGTTGGGCTTCGCGGTTTCGAGGTGGTAAAACGCCATCAAGCAGTAACGCACCACTACCTAGAAAAATGAGGTCTTCATTCACAAACCTACTGGCGTGGCTTCTTCCTCCATTTTCAGGTTGAACTCGAGGGGGTTGGCCTCCTCCTGAGGCAACAGGGAGTCGTTGAAGCAACTCCTGATTCTGGTGATCAGCCTTTGCACATTAGTCATCATATCAGTCATCTGGGTTTTGAGGGCTATAACTCTGTTAGTATTTTGATCATCCATTGGTTTGGGTACGCGTGAAGTGCCGAACCTGGTGAGGACCATAAAGACGGAAACAATTGGTCCCACATACGGCGCCAACTGATAATGTAGTAAACTTGTAAGGTCGCTCTTCAAGTTGGTGGTAAACTGCTCCGGTCAACTAAAAAGGGACGAAAGGGTAAGGGACACCGGTGTGGTGCCTGTCAAGGACCCTCCGATGGTAAAGTTAGTTTTCTAGAGATATTTCAATAGAGTTTTGGCTAAGGTTTATGTTTGCATACCTTATTGAAAAAGATGAACTTTTCCTTTTATATGGGTAGGCGTCATGGTAGCCCTAGGAGGGTTTTACATGCACGGAGATAGTAGGAGATGGTTGTCTCTCCACGTGGCAGCGTGGCATTGGAAGGCCAGACTGGTGGCAAGATAGTGGGGGGAGTGGTTGTCCAACCCCACATGTGGCGCTCCCTTAGGAGTGTGTCAGAACGGGGAAGGTGACTAACTCTTGCTACACGCGAAGTCCTGGAGTTGGGAGCACGTTATCATGATTGGGTTGTCAATGATGGCCCCCACTATCGTGATAGGTGGGAGAAATGATCGACACCATCCCACAAGGTCTGCTCGGGCATGGTCTACTGGATCATGCTCGAGTCAACTGGAGCTCTCAGGGTTGATCTCCATTGTCTTTTTGCTCGACATGTATCCTAGGCACCATGTCCTCGATACAAGCGTCAGTCAGCCCATTGTGGAGAGTCCTAATCGGTCCCCATCAGATAATACTTTAAAAAATTTCCAAAAGTTTAAAGAGTCAAAATATTTCCAAATTGTTTCAGCAATCAATGGTAATTATTCATGTCAAACTGATGTTTTTAGAGTAATGCATCTAGGTAGACTTTAGAAAATGGTATATCCTGATTTTCTAAAATAAAATAAACTTTTGAGTAGCTATGCAAATGTACACTTTTTCACAACATCAAAAACATGTTGAGTTTGGTACCAATTTTTTTACGAAAAAATCGTTGAAAAAAGTTCAACAAAAAAGCCAGCTAAAAAATCAAATTGAGTGTTTGGTTACTTAACGAGAAAATTGTACGTTTTTAAAAAAGTTTTACTAGGCATCTAAGTAATAACTTTTTTTTTCTTTCACTTTTTATAAGAAAAAAAGAAGAAAAAAAGATGACCACATTTTGAAGGCCTGATGTTCTCTCTGTTAGAACCTACCTTCCTAAAAGGACAAGTGCGATGAGGGTTCGATTTTGAAAAATTGATTTGAATAACGACTTACTGGAAAAATTTGCAATCACCACCTAACATAGTTAAAGGTGTGTTAGATTACCTGAAACTAAGTGTAATCCCAAGATTGAAATTAGGTTTTTAGAAAAATGTTTTGAAAATTTCCTCTTAAAAGGTTTTTAGAAAGTAAAGTTTTTAGCAATCTTTTGAAAACATTTGAAAGCCCTTTTGAAGCTGTGACTTTGGTGGTATTTGAAATTAGAATTTTATGGTATGAATGTTAGTTACATGTAGGGAAGATATCCTAAGATCATTACCATACCCCGCCCTTTTAGTACCTATATGTCTACTTATCCTTAATTTACTCACTTGAATTACAGGTTACTAAATATCCACTTATATCCACTTTAGAGTTTTGAAAATGGGGTTTGGTCATCACTTTTTTGATGAATGATGCATGAAGCATGATTTTGAAAAGTTTTTTTAAATTGAAAATTTTTTGAAGTGTACTTTGAGATAGAAATTTTGATTGACCGAAAGTTTTGAAAAAGGAACATTTGACTTAGAAAAAGGGTTATGACCGCACCATTTTAGGTTGCCTACATATCTCATTTGGCGAGAATCAGGTCATTCGTAGTTCAAATAAAAACCCGATTGGAAATAGATTCATGGGAGTCTTGGAAGATTTTTGAAAGTTTGGATTTAAGAATTTTGACTTGAAATAGAACTTGAGAGTTTGAAAATGTCTTTGGACATAGAACTTGAGGGATTTTTAGAAAAAATTTGAAACAACTCAAGAGAGTTTGAAAAATGCTTTTGAAATAGAACTTGAAAAAATTTTGAGATGTTTTGGAAATAACTCAAGAGAATTTTAGAATTTTTTTAAACAACTCAAGAGAGTTTTGGAATATTTTTTAAACAACTCAACAGAGTTTTTGAAATAGTTTGAACATAACTCAAAGGAGTTTTTAGAGATGTTTTTGAATTCAAGAAAGTTTTTGGAAATGTTTTACAATAACTTAAGAGAGTTTTTCAAAAATGTGTTTGACATAGACTTTGAGAGAATTCTAGAGTGTTTTGAGAGCTCGGTTAGGGATTTTTGGAAATAGATGGATTGGAGTAAGGTAAAAACTCTTGTGAACTTGTCTTTGAAAAGTTTTGGAAATCACCTTAAGGAAGGTATATTGAATATCTCATCACCTTTAGGGGTTAGCCATTGAGAAGATTAAACTTCTTTAAGGTTATGACTTTTAGGAAACGATTTTGACAAAGGGATAGGCACTTCCTTTTAGGTTTTGAAAAACTTTAGGGTTATAGAACCTTACTTTTGAGAGACTGGCCCCAAACAAAATTTTTCAATATAGGAGCCATATTTTTCCTCTCATGGAATTATCAAGGAGTTGGGCAACCCTTGACAATTCGTGTCTTGCGAGAGACTGTTTCGCCTCATCGCCCTTCCATCGTTTTTTTTTATGGAAACAAAGAATAAAGCAAGGAAAATAGAGGGCATCTGGAGATCGCTTAAGTTTGATGATAGTTATTATGTTGATCCAGAGGGCTTGCGCTCTGGTGAAATCCGAAGTCGATATCCAAGTACAAGACTCAAGTAAGAACATTATTCATGTGCATGTTTCGTCTACTGATTCTCCATCGCAATGGGCTACAACCTTTGTATATGAATCTCCGTCATCTAAAGGTATGCAAAATTTTTGGAACCATATTGGGAATAACACTTTTTATGAAACTCTCCCATAGCTCAGCATTAGAGATTTTAATGACATTTCGCAGTCTTACGAAAAGAAAAGTGGGAAACTCCCCAAAAACTCCGAAGCTAATGTCTTTAATAGCTTATTTTTGACTATGAACTAATGGATTTAGAATTTAAAGGCCCCCTTCACTTGGAGACAAAAGAAAGATGGTCTAGTGCGAGTCAGGGAAAGGTTGAATAAAGCTTATGCTAATGTTAATTGGAAAAGTCTATTCCATCAAGCCTTAGTGAATCATGGAACTGCCATTAGCTCGAACCACTGTCCAGTTATTCTAAACACTTGCCATCCCTTAGAAAAAGTCCATAGGCCTTTCAAATTTGAATCAATGTGGACTACTAAAGAGGAATAGGAAGAGGTTATTAATTCCAATTGGAGTACCTTTATTAGAGGCTTTGATCAATTCATTTTGGCTAGGAAGTTAAGGAAATGTCGGCATAGCTTGAAGAATTAGCATAGGGAGAAGTTTGGATTAGTGAAGGCTAGAATTGCAAAGACCATGGATAGAATAAGCATTTTACAGTCAGATACTAATGATGTTTCAAACATGGCACAAGAAGATAATTTGGTGGAATTGGTCAACAATCTATGGGAGAAGGAAGAGATGTATTGTTAGAAGAGATTCAAATTGCAATATTTGAAGTTCGGGGATAAAAACTCTCACTTCATTCATGTTGCAACTACTTAGAGGAGGCAGAGAAATCAAATTATTAAGATTAAGGATCATATTGGGGTTTGGAAAACTGACTGAGCTGACATTTCTGGTATAATTTTAGATCTTTTCAAACAATCATTTGAGGATAGTAATCCTAAAGATGTTTTAGAAGTAATTAGTTTCATTGATGCTAAAGTTTCTTTAGATATGAACTATGTTCTATGCAAAAATGTCACAGATCTAAAGATTAAAGAAGCTACTTTCCAGCATGGCTCTCTTAAAGCCCTATGACCAGAAGGCTTCCCTGGTATTTTCTACTAGAGATATTGGAATTCAATTAGCTCCTGTTAAACGGTTCAGGCCTTTTTCAAGAATGTTTACCTGTTCAAAGAGCTTAACCAAACCAACCTTATTGTAATCCTTAAAATCTAGCACTTAGAATCCGTAGGTCAGTATAGACCCCTCAGCCTCTACAACTTCTGCCATAAGGTTATTTCTAAAATCCTGTTGAACAGAATCAAACCTTTCATGAATTCTATAATTTCTTAAGAGCAATCTAAATTTGTTCAAGGGAGGGAAATTTAAGATAATATTATTATTGCTTCTGAAGTCTTTCATTTATTGAAGCATAAGAAGATAGGTGATAAAAACTTCTCTGGCCATGAAATTGGATTTAAGCAAAGCCTATGACTGAGTGTGTTGGGATTTTCTAAAAGCTGTGATGGGAAAATTGGGTTTTGATGACATATGAATTCACTGGGTCATGCAGTGTGTCTCTTCAGTCAGATATTCAGTTATGGTCAATGATACGAAACTAAGGGAAATTAATCCTCAGAGAGGCCTTAGACAAGGGGACCCCTTATCCGCTTTTCTGTTCCTTTTAATTTGAGAAGCTTTATCCTATTTGATCCAAAAAGCAGTGGGCTAAAAAAAAAAAAAATTTCTAGTATCAAGATTCATAGGAAATGTACTACTATGTCTCACTTACTATTTGCTGATGACTCCTTAATCTTTTTCAAAGCCAATGTGGAGGAATGTGTGAAATTTAAGAACATTATTAACAAGTTTTGCAATACATTAGGGCAAAGAATCAATTATTCAAAGTCTGAGATCTTGTTTTCATCAAATATGAGTCAGGTCTCTTAAGCCCATATCTTACCGTTCTAGATCCGAAAGCTAAATACCTTGGTCTACCAGCCCTTTGGGGAGGATCTCAAAAGGAGGCTTTGGGTTTTATTTGAGATAAAATTGTTAGTAATGGATGTTCAGATTGACTAGGACTTTAGTTGTTTGAGTGTCAACTACTACTTATAGAACTTTGGTATGAAACTCATTAGATTAGAGTGATATAAGTTCATCTTCTTATTTTCAATTTACTATAAGTTTATACTATTTGAGCATGTGGTAGTACTAGGATATTTTATATAGTAGATGCATATTTATTATGTCTAAGAGCTAATACCTAAAATGGAATGACAAAGGATAAAAACATGTGCAATGAGTACAAGTTTAGTACCCTATTGCTATGTTTGAATTCCGGATTTTGTGGAGTGAAAGGAAAAGAACTGGGAAAAGAGAGGAAAAGTAAATAAAGGAAAAAAATTTAAATTATTTTCTTTTGTTTAGTTGGGTTAGGAAAAATGAGAAGAAAAAAAATTAATAGGCATTTCTTAAAAAAAATGCAATTTGTTAGTTTGGTTACTTATGAAAGAATAAATTTGTGTAAATAATTTATTTTTCTTTTTGTTTTTCTTTTTCTTCATAAATTTCTATCCAAATATAGCGTAAATGTTATATCATTAACAACGAACTAGTACATTATGGGTACATCCATTTGTGTATTTCGAAATAGTCGAGGCGGTGGGTGTGAGGCAGTTTCAATGTATGAGCTGGCAAGACAAGCGCTTTAGCATTTGGCAGTATACGACATGGCGTCAGGTTTGATCGTATTCTAACACTCTTCATCAAAACTCTTGTTGGAGGTGGTGGAGGGTTTGACGAAGTGTAGGTTGGGGTAACATGTTAGCTATGGCACAACCGTACACAGGTTAACTAGTTTAGGGCATGAAAGTAATTTTACACTAGGAGAATAATGGGTGTTTGCTCATTTCTATTATAGTGTTATAAACTAAATAAAATTGAAGCAAGTAAAATATCAAACACAATATTTAATAAAACGTTCTTCTGGAACTGTCAAATAATAATTAACTAGTTCTTCTAGAACTATGGGGATAGATTTTCTTGATCACCTAAGCATGTATTGCTTTCATAAGACAAAAGATAAAGACAACAGAAATTTAAATAGTATACTTACACTCTTTGCTTTTTCCTTCTTCTCTTTTTTCTTCTTCTCCTCTCTCTCTCTCTCTCTCTCTCTCTCTCTCTCTCTCCTTTTGCTGTCTCTCTTCTTTCTCTTCCTACGCAGTTCCTTTTATAAGCTAAGAATGAAGTAGGTAGCCCCATATGACAGCACCAGTCATCGGTCATCCACCAACTCATTTCATAACTCTCTCCCTTGGATGACCGTTTCAAGAAACTTCAGAAAACTTGAGCAAAGAAAAATGGGTGCGCTAAAAATTACCTCGTTAAAACCTTGCTAAGAAAAACCCTATGGGAAAAAAAACTATTGGTGAAGGAAAAAGAGTACAGTCTGTGACTTCCCCTCATTCATACATCTGGCATGAAGTTGAAGTTTGTAACTTCAATTGTTCAAAGCTTTAAGACGACGCATGCCAATGTTGTGTACCAATTTTTCAAATGTTGCAGTTGGGAGTGCTTTAGTAAATAAGTATGCCAAGTTGTCACGTGAACGTATCTGCTGGATATCAATATCACCGTTTTTCTGGAGTTCATGTGCATAAAAGAACTTTGGCGATATATGCTTGGTTCTGTCACCTTTGATGTAACCTCCCTTGATTTGTGCAATACATGCTGCATTATCTTCATATAATATTGTTGAGGTATCTTTGATCGAGGATAGTCCGCAAGTATCTTGAATATGTTAGATTATTAATTTCAACCAAATGCATTCTCGACTTGCTTCATGAATTGCGATGATCTCAGAATGATTTGAAGAAGTTGTAGTTAGTGTCTGCTTCACAGATCGTCAAGATATAGCAGTGTTACCATAAGTAAATACATACCCAGTTTTTGATCATGCTTTATGTGGATTAGAGAGGTAACCAGCATCTGCATAGCCAACTAACTCTGATTCTGGTCCCTTTGAATTGAACAAACCCAGATTTGTTGTTTCTCGGAGGTAACGGAATATGTGCTTCACCCCTTTCCAATGTCTTTGAGTTGGTGTAGAACTATATATTGCCAATAAATTTACAGAAAATGCAATATCGGGTCTTGTGCAATTTGCAAGATATATAAGATTCCCAATAGTATTTAGGTATGGTATTTCAGGACCAAAGAGTTCTTTATCGTCTTCTTGAGGGCGAAAAAGATCCTTTTGTACATCTAGTGATCGGACGATTATAAGAGAACTCAATGGATGAGCTTTATCCATATAAAATCGATTCAAAACATTTTCTGTATATGTAGATTGATGGATGAGAATTCCATTTGATAAATGCTCAATTTGTAATCTAAGACAAAATTTATTTTTTCCAAGATCTTTCATTTCAAACTCCTTTAAATAACGAGCAAATGTTGTCAGCTCTTCAGAAGTTCCAACAAGATTCAGATCATCGACATAAACTGCAATAATAGCAAATCCATATTCTGATTTCTTAATAAAAACGCATGGACAAATTGTATTATTCACATATCTATTTTTTAATAGATATTCACTAAAACGATTGTACCACATGCGTCAAGATTGTTTAACCCATACAGAGATCTTTGAAGCTTGATAGAATATAAGCTTTGAGATTTTGAAATATTTGCTTCAGGCATTTTAAATCTTTCAAGAATTCTTATATATATATCATTATCTAATTCACCATACAAGTAGACTGTCACGACGTCCATCAGACGCATATCCAGTCCTTCTGAGACTAACAAACTAATTAAGAATTTAAACGTAATGGCATATATTACAGAAGAGTATGTCTCATCATAATCAATACCAAGTCTATTCAAGAAACCTTGTGCTACTAGTAGCGCTTTATATCTCACGATTTCATTTTTCTCATTTCGTTTTCGCATGAATACCCATTTGTATCCAACCGGTTTTACATCTTTTGGTGTTTGGACTACGGGTTCAAATACTTTGCATTGTGTTAATGAGTTTAATTCTGTCTCAATAACTTCTTTCCATTTTGACCAATCACTTCTATGCTGACATTCGTCAACTGTCTGTGGTTCATTCTCTACATTACTTCTTGTAATTACAAGAGCTACTTTAAATGAAAATATGTTGTCGACAATAATTTTATTTCTATTTCATTTTTCTCCTGTATTCACATAATTTATTGAGATCTCATTACTTTCCTCTGCAGGGGATATCTCTTCAAGAAGTTTCTCTTCTGAGAATTCTTTTTCAAGAGTTCCTTCTTCTGGAGGTTTAGATACTGTGGTTTCTTCAAGAATACTGACTTGCTTATGCATTTGTACCTTCTTTTTTCTAAGAACTGTGTCTTTTGCACCAATAGGTCTCCCACGCTTCATGCGTGCTTGAGATTCATTTGTTACTATATTAGCATATTGTCCTACAGGGACCTCAATACGTGTTGGGGTATTAGCAGCTGGTATATATGATTTTGTTATCTTCTTGGTGTCAGTAAACACATCAGGTAATTGATTTGCAATCGTTTGTAAATAAATAATTCTGTGAACTTCTGATTCACATTGATTTGTTCGAGAATCAAGATGAGATACCGTGGAAACATTTCAAGTAATCTCATACTGTTTTTCTAGTTGTGTTTTATCTCCCCTTAATGATGGGAAAAGTGTTTCATCAAAATGACCATCCACAAAACGTGCAGTGAATACATCTCCTGTTAAAGGTTCAAGATATCTACTAATAGATGGAGAATCAAAACCAATATAAATCCCAAGTCGACATTGGAGACCCATATTAGTACATTGTGGTGGCGCAATTGGTACATATATAGCACAACCAAAAATCCTTAGATGTGAAATATTTGGTTGTTGACCAAAAACAAGTTATAATGGTGAATATTCGTGGTAAGCAGTGGGTCGGACACGGACTAATGATGCAGCATGCAACATGGCATGTCCCCAAGCAGAAACAGGTAATTTTGTTCTCATAAGTAAAGGTCGAGCTATAAGCTGAAGGCGTTTGATAAAAGATTCAGTTAGACCATTTTGTGTGTGTGTATGTGTAATGGGATGTTCAACATCAATTTCTATGGACATGCAATAATCATCAAAAGCTTGAGATGTAAACTCACCAACATTATGCAGTCGTATCGACTTAATCGAGTAATCTGGAAACTATGCTCGTAATCTGATAATTTGAGCAAGAAGCCTAGCAAATGCAACATTACGAGTAGAAAGCAAACAAACATGTGACCATCGAGTGGATGCATCTATTAAAACCATAAAATAACGAAATGGTCAACATGGTGGGTGTATCGGCCCACATAGATCCCTCTGAATTCTTTGTAAAAAAGTTGGGGATTCAACTATTACTTTTGAAGGGGATGGTCTCACAATTAATTTCCTTTGTGAACAAGCGGGACATGTATAATCACTCGACAAAAGAATCTTCCGGTTCTTTAGTGGATGCCCCATGAGAGTACTCAATTATTCAACGCATCATCGTTGATCTCGGATGACCAAGACGATCATGCCAAAGTATAAAATTCTTTAGGTCAAAACACTTCTGGTGCATCACTTTAGGTGATCCCAAAATTCTTATAGTTGTATAATATAATCCAGAAGAGAAGGTAGCAAGTTTTTCTAATATATGCTTATGGCATGAAACAATAGAAGTAATGTAAAGATATTTTTTATTATCTTCATTTGTTGTCTCTATATGATATCCATTACTACGTATATCTTTAAAACTGAGCAAATTCCTTGTAGCTCTAGTTGAATACATAACATCATCAATATAGAGTTTTGTTCCTTTTAGCAATAATATATTGACTCTTTCGGAACCTTCAATTAATTTTGTACTGCCAAATATTATCTTAACGTTATTTTCAACTAACGTTAAGCTAACAAAATATTTTTTCTCTCGAAGAATTGTATCAGTTGTTACACTGTCTACTAAACATATATCTCCATCGTTCATCTTGGAAGCTACTAATACTTTGGTAGATTCCATGTTTCTATATAAAATATGAAATTACTTATTTGATAAGAAAACGAAAATATTCATTTAACAGAAATATGCTTAGAAAAATATTACACAAGATGACAATAAACTTAAAAGAATAAGAACATAAACTAGTTGGTGTGCACATTTTCATCACCAATTAAATGATCTATTTTCCCATCAATCTTTATCAGGAAGATTTCCTTCACATCATTTTCATTGTGCATTTATTTGAATAATAAAAATTATACTCATTGTTTTTTATTTGGCAACACTATACTACATCCTTGTCATTACAATTTCAGGTGCACTAAATCATTGCCTTACAACTTCAGGTGCATTCAACCATAATCTTGTAACTCCAAGTGTATTTATTGATTATGTTGCAACTGCAGGTGCATTAAATCATAATAAGCTTTTGAAACATTCAGCGGCTATAATAAATATACTTAAATAATAGCAACAACTTAAATGAAAGCAATAACAGGTGGCAAGCCGACCTCATAAAGTAACAATAATTAAATAAACTGCTTACAAGCTTTAATAAGCATTCTATAGGAATACTTAATTTGCATTTTTTTTTCATACATTACTGATCATGTAAAACATTTACCAAACATATTAATGTTAAGCGGGTATTATGATAAATGGTAACCGAGAGAATGATAAATAGTATTACTGTACTATTGATTAGAGATGATTTATTATGTAATTACTATGCAATTAGTATTTATAAATAGTAAAAAAAACTGTGCATAACAGTAGGTATCAATTATAATTCATTACACTATTAATGCATAGTATTTATTACTATGTGCTTATCGATATATATATATATATATAATTTTACTATTTTTGTCTCCATTATAATTTTCAATCTAGACATCAAAATATAGGCAAGTCACATGTCTATGGAAAGGTATTGAAATAAGGATTCCAGATCTATAAATATCATAGGCCAAATATTGACAATCTGAGAGAAATAAACAAACAAAGTTTTAAAAAATTACTATTTATCACTATTCATCAACTATGCATCACTATTCACCAACTATATAATAAATATAAATTTTGCCATGAAGTAAAGAGTGAACAATAAAAAATTCAAAATAAAGATAAATGAACTGAAATATTAATGATATATACATGAAGTACCTTCATTAATATAATGAAGTACCTTCCAGATATACAAGTACCTAGAGTATCGTGCTGATAACGTGTTATAAACTAAATGAAATTGAAGTAAGTAAAATATCAAACATAGTATATAATAAAACGTTCTTCTGGAATTGTCAAATAATAATTAACTAGTTCTTCTAGAATTATGAGGATAGATCTTCTTGATCACCCAAGCATGTATTGCTTTCATAAGACAAAAGATAAAGACAACAGAAATTTAAATAGTATACTTACACTCTTTGCTTTTTCCTTCTTCTCTTTTTTCTTCTTCTTTCTCTCTCTCTTCTATCTCTCTCTCTTTTCTCTCTTTTTTGTCTCTCTCTCTCTTCTTTTGCTATCTCTCTTCTCTTTCTTCCTACACAGTTCCTTTTATAGGCTAAGAATGAAGTAGGCAGTCCCATGTGATAGTACCAGTCGTCGGTCATCCACCAACTCGTTTCATAACATATAGTAGATAGATAAAAGCGATACTTCAGCTGCTTTTTTCTCTGGTATTTTGAAGTCTTGGATTTACTCCCTTCATGTTTGTTTCTAATTACCATTGACCCGTGCGGAAGCAACCATTGTACCTTTCTCTTTGGCTGTTTGCTCCACACGAACCTATACATTTACAATTTTGTATGTATTTTGAAGTTTTGGATTTACCCTTCACGTTTGCTTTTAATTACGATTGACGTGTGCAAAAGCAGCCGATGTACCTTTCTCTTTGGCGGTTTGCTCCACTACAAACTTATGCACTCTTTACCGGTAGGACCCACCCACCACCGCCTTGTTTGTCCTTAATTATATTGGGGTGAAATTAATCAAAGTACACGTAAACTAGCCTTGAATACCCTTAATAGTATAATCAAAAGGGTAATAATATACAAACAAAAAAATTTATATAATATGATGTGTTTGAATAAGAGTCATCCATTTTAAAATAAAACACTCATCATAATAGTTCTTAACTGCAATAATGTCACTGTCACATTATTTTGTTGAGATTTTTGGTATAAATTTTTTGAAAGAATAACATTTTTCTAATAAAAAATAAAATACAAATACTACCTTTCTATTTGATTTTTCTACCATTGTGAGACTTGAGCGGCTGCAAATGAGCGAGAAAAAGATACCTGGTAGGCTACGGTAGTAGCAGGTTTTATGTGCTATGATCCCATATCTATTTAGTACAACGCGTTTTAAAATCGTGCATGTCAAGGTTTAAAACAAATGATATTGTACCATGTGGATCCTATCTTTCTTCCTTTAGTTTGTTTTTATTGAAATAATACTAAAATAAAAAAGATTTCTAGGAATGGTACATGGAATCCCACAAAAAAGTCAAAATTAATAATTAAAAAAGAAAAATATTATCCTACCATAATATTTATGTATAAAATCTCATCATACCAACAAGAAGTTGGTTCAATGACAAGAGCTTGTTCTCCTACCCTTGAGTGCCTAAAGTATTATTCTACCATAATATTTATATATAAAGTCTCACCACACCAACAAGAAGTAGGTTTAATGGTAAGAGCTTGTCCTCTTCACCTTAAATATCTAGGTTCAAGTTTTTTTGTAGCCCCTTATTGGAGTTATCCATTATTCGTATCCCCATGAGCGAGTGATTATGGCCTGATAAGTCAATTGCGTGATTCTAGCTAGGTTTCACTTGGGCTTTTGCCTCCAACTCTTAGTACTACGGGCGTAACGCCCTAGCAGTATTTTGGAGTAGCTTAGCTGCTTCCCCATTTTTTGTACCCAAAACAAAAAAAAAAATCCTAATCATAATTATGTAGCAATGACATGTTTACAAATAATAGTCTTCATGATTGTGTTTTGTGTTAAAGGGAAAGACTATCATTCAATGACTTATTTACTTGATACACAATTTAAGAAGCAAAAAACTTATTTAATTATTTAGGGTGGTTTTAAACTTCTTTACAAGACCCACTGTACTTTATTTTAATTGAAAAGCATTATTAGCAATTACGGTTTTAATATTTTTTTAAATAGTAAGCTAATTTTATTAAAATTGAAAAACTAAAAACTATTTTCTTTTTGTTGTGCAAAAGTCTCTCTTATCTATGATTACTCGCTTGCAAGAGAAAGACTTTGAAATTGTATTTCTATAATAATAAATATATCCACAAATATACTTATCTTCTTCATTTTGCATTCAATGGAAACATAACTGAATCTCAAAAAGTGCGATTTATAAATTTTTATAATTTCGATAAATAAATTTATTTATTTTCATCAAATACACCTTCAAAGCTTGGGTGTTAGGCTGTTAACCACGTTTTTTTTTTATTTTAGTAACCACACTTTACACGGGTCTTGTAATTTTGTTTGATTAAATAAGTTTTTTAAAAATCTATCAAATAAATAAGCCCTCATCCAATTATATTACTCTAGTGATAAATTTTATATGAATTTTTTGGTTGTATAGCATAACTTTTAAAAAAAATATCATTCCTCTGCCCGAGGTGGATAAGAACGTTACAATTTATCATTATTTTTTAGTAATAATAATTCAAAATTAATAACAAAAAAGTATATTTTATCTTTAGTTCTTGCTGTGTGGGTGGATTGGTAATATGTCTTTAGTTTTGGCTTAAGTTATAACAAAAAAATTTAATAATCTTTTTTTCACTTTTTTAATCAAAAATTCAATAGTAGTTCTTCTTCTTCTTCTTGTTTTTTTTTTGTGTGGATACGTTGGAGGGTCAAAGCCCTTAGAAAAGGGGAGGGTGGAGGGGGATGGAATGGTGATTCGAACATAAGACCACTGGGCTAACCTTATTCATAATAATTCTTCCCTATCATTGTTTTGAACTTCTCTTGTGGGTCGAATTTGTTTTCTTTTTTTGATGTAATAAAATTATTGATGCAGGTGGCTAATAAGAATGTGCCACAACTGCATCACATTTGCAAATGAGACTAACATTTGTGTGGCAAAACATTAGAGACAACATTAACTTAATGGAGAATGACCACACGGCTTGCTTTCTAGGGCTGTAATGAAACGGATTTTTAGCAAATTGATTGTCTTAAATGTATAAATGCATTATCTATAAAACAATGAAAAACTAAAATTCCTACATGAGAAGAAAATTTTTTACTCATTGATTCTATGAGCAAAAGATAGTAATCATGTAAACGAATCTAGTTTATCAAATGGTTGAGGACTTCGAATCTTGAACATCATCACTGTAGTTTCTTACAATCCAAATTCTGGATCATACCAATTCAAATGGAGCTTTAGTAACTTGAAACATTTAGGAAACGAATCTTATAGCAGAGGAGCAAAGCCTCTAAAAAACCTGAGGCTAAAGAGCTTTAATAATTAGTTTAGTTCTTTTAAATTTGGATTATGTTACTTTTCTTCACTCTATATAAAGAAAAATATTGTATTTTCGGGTGTTTGATTGTACATAACTTAGGTAAAATATCTTTCTGGTAAAATGTTTTACACCTCTATAGCGCAAAATGACTTATCCGTATGTCAATTTTCTTATTATCTCTTGAGTTGAGCATCAAATCTTTCCTAACAACAAAAAGAAGTAACCAGTGGCACCTATATTGGACAACCCCGACAACGGAGGAACCCAACTGGCCTGAGGCTGGGAATATATCTTTTCTGCAGCACTACTCTAGCTTCACTCCTTCCTTCTGCTTCGGATGTCCACCTCTGTCTTTGGGATCTTTTGCTTCTTCCACTGTTTCTACTCCATTTTTGTTTGGTTTTGGCTCTTTCATATTAGCTTCCATGGGCGCCACTTCTTCACCTCTGTTTGGGACAGCATCGACCAGTGCAACTACATCTCCATTTGGGACTTCTACTTTGTTTGAAGTACAAAAAGTTAATTGGTTGGAAAAGCCAAAATGTAATTTGAAATGCATCAGGTGCTACGAATGCATTAGAGGCTAATAGGAGATGTAAAACCTTCATTTCTAAATTGATTGAGGCCGTCTTTGCAGGCTCAAGATCAACTTAGTCGTCACATTATTTGTCAACTATGCTCAACTTTTTGTATTCTGTTTCATCATGCTTTCTGCGAAAAAAAATTTTGATTTTGTTTTGGAGGAAGATGAGAGAAAGATGATGGTTGTCTGGATGGATTGTCAGCATTTTATTTTCTGTGTACTTTTAATGCTTGTAAGATGTTTGATAATATGCTTGATTGATTTGTGTCCAAGTGGAAGCATCAGCTACAGTATTATCAATCTCTAACTTTTTTTTCACGTTATTAGCAACCAAACACCAAAAATTATTATTAATGAAATAATTTTACACATGAAACATTTTACATGTAAAATATTTTTCACGTCCAATCAAATAGAGTCTAAATATACTGGGAATTTGTTTTTGCAACAATTCATCTTTCTTTGTATATATATGCATAATAAATTGCTTGGATATATATATATTGTGTTCATAATATGTTCTAATATTACTTGCATATAACCAGCTAGTACATACATATAAGCATTGTGGGCCAAAATAACACAAAAAGTCCAGACAATAAATAACCAAGACTGAACTTGAGAGAATGGACCCGACAAGATAAACTAAGCCCAATGAGACATGCCTAGTAGGGGCAGAATCCTACGCCGACTTGGACTAAGACAAATAAAGAATAAGTCTAACACATTAAAAACAACCCAAAAACCGAGATTCCTAAGAGGAGGTCGATTTCAACTCCCAAAGAAAACAAAGCATTCCCAAACCTATAAATACCTTATACACTAAAGAGGCAAAGTACATTCATTTGAGTTCTATCTCTCAGTACTTTATTCAATTCATTGTGATTAAACTTGCTAACTTAATCATCGGAGTGTCATTAGCTCAAAGAGGATCGACGCATTCTCGTTGTCTTCTTAGTTCATACTTGTCAATCTGATTCACGCATTGAATAAGATTTTTCCAAAAATCTCACATAAAAGCATGCATGTGTGAATGTAAGAAGGGGTTATTAATTTCCACAATCAAAACGGTTGTACAATACATGTGGGTTCCACGTATATAAGAGAAGTGGGCATGAAAATAGTGGGCTCCCAAAGACAAACAAATTTGAAATACAATTGATAAACCACTACATAAAAATTCCACCATTATTATGAGAAATAGAGTCTTCTGTATAAAAAAATCTGCAAAAAAATAGGATTTTTCACATTACAAAATTTTGCTGTACAAGAAGAATACGGATTGCACCTGTCATGATGCATCATCGACAGTGTTATCAGCGATCTGTCTAGCAGAAATAACCCTATCTAAGGTTTGGTCTGGCACGGTGATTCCGCTGGTCTCCAAGTCTGCAACTATAGCAACGGCTGCATCAAGTTCCCCAAGATCAAGGCATAATGTGATAATTTCATCATACAGAAGACTGCAGAAGGCGAGAACATAATCAGAAATGATTTAGCCACAACAAAATCATGCTGTAAATGAAACCTAGTATACAGTTCTTATCGTAACTTACCCAAGTAAACCTGATCACACACACACAGACACACACACACACACACACACACACATATATATATATATATAGAGAGAGAGAGAGAGAGAGAGAGAGAGAGAGAGAGCCTCCTTCAAATTCAAGCCATCGTAATAATCAGTTTTAAACAATAAAATGACAGTCGCCATTATGGATATCTCATATGATCTTATGCTATTGGTCTTCTATACTCAAATTTTTTTACCATCCTAGGAAAAGTTCTTCATTATAATTTTCTTTTATTATCAAAAGCACAAAACAAAAGAACATCAGATACGATATAGAAACAATCAACAGAATATAGTGCGGAAGAATTTTGTTTCCATGGTAAACTAGAAAAGCATAATTCAATAGGGTAAAGTACAACCTTGTACTTTTAAGTATAATCCTTTATTCCACATCTTATCTCCTTCATCATATCAACCTGTTTCCATATTTCAGGCCCCAGGATAACGGCTCTTTCACATAAATTGTCCATTGACGAAAATGCACCCAAAAAATCAGCAATCAAAATTGAAGAAGTGCGTGCAAAGAAGATTAGTCTCTACCTAACCTAAGAGCACATTGGTTAGGGATGAAGGATGTTTTGTCAATACATGCATATTCTGTATTCTCTCACATGCAATCTCAGGAGCCAGACCAAAATATAGGCATATTTATTTATATATATTCAACCTATGGAAGAAACATCCCCAGTGTACAGAAAAAGAGATTTAGATCACCGAACCAGGTCTACCGGTAGGTAGAACAGGAGTTCATACAACTGATACTAGATGGGATATTACACAACCAATGATCCATAAGTCCAGGCTGTCCAGCCATGTTAGGTTGGTGCTGGGAGAACTCAGCTTAAAGAGGTCAGAGCTCAAAATATTTTTGACAAAAAGGAAAAAAAAAAAACAATACAAAAGAAAAGCTGAAAGAAGAAGACAAAGAAGAAAAAGGGACCAAAAAAAAAAAAAAAAAGGGAAAACAAATGTGGAAGTACAACTTACCAAATTTTATGTGATTTTAAACTAAACATTCAAATCGATGCAATCTCTTCTTCTTATGGGATTCCTTTTATAGTGGCAGGATACCTAGATGTTTGGTTGCCTAATGAGTATCAAGTAGTCATTTACAATGGTTAATACTATTGTCCAATATAAATGTGTAAGTGATTGAGGGATGATGGAACAAACTGGCATAGACAAGCCCTTCGAGAAGTTACGGCAAGCACTAACTAGGCGAAAGATCACTGAAGGTGGAGAAGAAGAATTGAGGCAGTCTTAGGAAGAGAGAGAATGGCAATATTGTCTAAGGCTATGTTACCTAGACTCCTCTAAATTTGTAAAATACCCGTGTCAGACACTCGATACTCGGACAAAGGTATGAGATACAGGCCCGATAGAGCTAATTGGACATGAATCTAACAAGTATGTACAAATAATTGCGTTTAGTATAAAACTATGCATAAGACTTCTATTTTATGCATAAAATGTTATATTTTAGTTTAGAAAAATCATTTTACCTTAAATAAATAAAAGAAGTATTTAAAAAAAAAAGAAAATCTAGTCGTGCCCAAGTATCCTTAGACATGAGAATTAGTGAATCCAACGCTTAGACACAACCTGCACCTGTTACCCATACTCGAGTCCAAGTAACATAGGTCCAGGGAAACCATAGACTTATGGAGATGCTTATGTTGCTTGCTTGCTAAGAGTAGGCCTCCCCTTTATATAGGCTAGGGGCCCTTGGTGACTGGTCCAACCTGCAAATGTTCAGGTCTAATGGCCAATTCCCCTAGGGTTGACATTTCAAACGTCACCTCTGCGTTGAGATCCCCTCAGAGGTTGGTAAGGATTAGGCCAAGTGTCAGAAGTTGACTTTCATTAAATGTCTTTTATCCTTTTGTCCATTAATGCTATGATGGTGTATATTTGGTGAAGATCTCTCTCTCTAAAATTAGTTAAGGGGGATAGGCCCTCGAGGGGGTGAGACCTCTCAATGAACTTTCAACTCTAACCTCTAATCTACTTGTCTTCTGATAGTCCCATGCGAGGGTGACTCCGAGGGGGGTCCCGAGGTCCTGCTCCCAACCTAGGTTATGGAGTTATAGAGAATTCTAGCCAAGTATGGAGAGGTGGCTCGACGAAGAGACGCTCAGCGGAGAGGTTCCATGACTGTGCCAGGCGATGCCGATCGTGAGGTCGTAGGTGAGGTGCTCTCGGGGGGAGACTCTCCTTGCGCTATCCTTGGTTGGCGAGGCTCAAACCCTGAGGGGAGCATAATGGAGATGCATTATTGGTCCATGTGCCACCTTAGCAGGCTACCATGTGGGACCGTGTACGGAGGAGGAGGCGCCAAGGCGCTGAGATTGTGAATAGATATTTATCTTTTATGTTAGGATTAGTTTAGTCTATTTGCCATCTAGGGCAACACTTTTTTTTTGCCTATTTAACTCTTGTATTTGTCTTGCATATTTTTATTCAGAAATATAGATACACAGTACTTTATATTCTATCATGGTATCAGAGCGGGTTTAGCCTCTAATCAGCATCAGTTAATTCCAACGAGGATCTCCGACCATCGGCAGTGAGTCAAATCAGAAACCCAGAACTGAGTCAAATCAGTTCACCAAGCCTCAATCGGCAATCCAATCACTCCGGCAGTAAGTCTTGACCACCGGCGACCCTCGTCGCCCAGTTCCCGACCACCGGTAACCCCTCAAACACTTTTTTCTCCGTCAACAACCCCGACCCGTGGCCCCAAACAACCCAAATCTGCCAACCCGTACTACCAACAACCACCGGCAACCCCCTTGAGCCTCAGCGACCCTCGTCGGACCTGTCCCGACCACCGGCAATCCTCGTCGGCAAGTTCCTGACCACCAGCGACTCTTGAGTTCGCTTCAACACCCAGACCCAAAACCCTAGCAACCTAGATCTGTAAACCCCTACCACCAGAGACCATTGGCGACGTCACCTGAGCCTCGCCGGACACTAACGACCCTCACCGGACTTGTCCCTCACTCCGGCGACCCTGGTTTGTTGTCTATTCTCAGATTCCGACTAGGGAGCCCTCTGTTCTCTCTCTGTCATCTCTGTTATCCTTGTTTTCTGTGAAACTAGTGTGTTTTTTCTCTTTTATATAATGATGATGGATGATAAACCAAATGCTATCAGTATCCGGTTATCCGGCGATAACTACGCCTATTGGGCGAGTGTTATGGAGAATTTTATTGTTGGGAAAGAACTGTGGGGACATGTTGATGGTTTAGTAGGTCAACCCTCTAACCCTAAAGCTGAGGGATATGTTGTGGCCTTGGCTAAGTGGAGAAAGGAGAATGCTCAGATTCTTACACGGTTTCACAATTTAGTTCAGCCTAACATTGGTATGAACTTCTCTAAGTATCGAACTGCTAAAGATGTTTGGGATTATTTGAAGGGTATGTACATGGAGTCTAATTTTGCAAAGCAATATGAGCTAGAGATGTCCATTCGTAGTCCTACTCAGAAAGATAAGCCAATTCAGGAATTTTACAATGAGATGACATACCTGTGTGATCAGCTAGCTCTTATGGAACCGGCTATTTTCCGGACAGATAACAGTTGTATCCAGTTTCGGGAGAAATAGCGACTTGTGCAGTTTCTCATAACACTCCGTGATCAGTTTGAACCTCTTAGGGAAGCTATTCTTCGTCGCTCACCTTTGCCTACAGTGGATGGGGCTATTCGGGAACTTATTGCAGAGGAGACTCGATTCAAAGTGAGTAGTATTGCTCCCCCTGGTCAATCTGTATTTGCTACACCATTTGTTTCGCCCAGCCAGTCTACTCTAGCTCCTCATTTGATCCATATTACAGGGAAACTGAGGCCTTCAATTGCTAAGGATGAGTGTAGTTATTGTCATGAGAAGGGGCATTGGAAGTTTGCATGCCCTAACCGTGGCAAGCCTAAGGGTCGGACTGTGTCTCAATCATCTTCCTCTCGAGCCTCACATCAGCAGTCTCGCCCCTCTACAGCCCTTGTAACATCTACACCCGGTGATATTTCACCTAATCCCCTGTTTGAGCAATTTCAGGAGTATCGTGCATTTGTGGCATCTATTCAGGGGATCAATCTCAAGCTTCTGCTCTAACCACCACTCAATCAGGTTTGCCTGGAACTCAGCTCACAGGTATCTTACCCACTATCTGGATCTTTGATTCTGATTCCTCCCATCATATGACTCCCAATATTTCTCTTCTCAGAAACTGTACTTCTCCTACATCTCCTATTCGTATTGCAACTGCTAACGGATCTTCTATGAATGTTGTATCGATTGGTTCGGTTACAACTTCTCCTTCCTTGTCTCTCCCTTATGTGTTTTATGTTCCCCAGTTGTCCTTAAGTCTTTTTTCTGTAAGTCAATTATCTGACTCTGATTTTGATGTCCTGTTTTCCTCCTCTGGTTGCATTGTGCAGGATCGAGATTCAAGTAAGCAGATTGGGACCGGTCGTAGAGTTGGTAATCTTTATGTTTTGGAGAGTCTGCATGTTCCGACAGAGTCTACTTCCACTGCCGCGTTCTCTTTCCGTTTAGATGAGAAGTCTTCTCCTTTCTATCTTTGACATTCTAGGTTAGGTCATTTATCGAGTGAGCGTCTTAAGTTTTTGGTCAACTCTGATCCTTTAAGAAATATTTTTGTTAGTAATCTCTCCGAATGTAGTGGTTGTAAACTTGCAAAAATGTTGGCTTTGCCCTTTAATAAAAGTACCTCTATTTCTACTTTCCCTTTTCAACTTGTTCATACTGATTTGTGGGGTCCTTCCCCGATTGCCATGAAAGGTGGTTCTGTTTAGTATGCTCTTTTGTGGATAATTACAGTCGTTATACATGGGTTTACTTAATGGCACACAAATCTGATTTTTTTTTACATCTATCGTACTTTTCATGCCATGGTTCAGACTCAGTTTTCTGTCTATATCAAAGTTCTTCAGTCGGATTTGGGTGGGGAATACACTCTTTCTGAGTTTGTTAATACCTTAGATGCTTTTGGCACTATTCATCAGTCCTCGTGCTCAAACACTCCTGCTCAAAATGGTAGGGCTAAAAGCAAGCATCACCATCTTTTTGATACTGCTCAATCACTTCTGCTGTCATCTTCTGTTCCCCTTGTTTTCTGGGACGAAGCTGTGCATACTGCAGCTTATCTTCTGAATCGGATGTCCACTCCTCTTCTTTCCGGTAGTTCTCCTTATGAACGGCTTCATGGTGCGGTTCCGAACTACTCCCTGTTACGTGTGTTTGGTTCTAGTTGCTTTGTTCTTCTTCCTAAGAAGGACCGGACCAAACTTAGCGCTCATAGTGTTCTGTGCGTATTCTTGGGGTATGGTATTCACCAAAAGGGCTATCGGTGTTATAATCTTGTGTTCAAAAAGCTGTTTGTGTCTAGACATGTCATTTTTTTTTAGCGTCTTCCGTATTTCTCTCTTCCTCCCAAAGCGTTGCCTGTAACCAAAGAGGTTTTGACTCAGATTGACCCCTTTCCCATGGATGTCCCAGCTACTGAATACACCACTACATTCGAGATTTCTGATATTCCGGTAGCTCCATCTGGTTCGTCTCCTGTCTCTCCATATCCTCTTGTCTATTCTCGTCGTACTGCAGCTCTTCCACCTTCTCCCAACTCTACTGCCACTCCGTCTGCTTCTGAAAACTCTGATCCGCCTGCTCGCGGTATCCTGCTCGTGACACTCGTCATCCTCCAGTAAGATATAGCTTTACTAATACTTGTTTTTCTTCTTCCTATTGCTCTTTTCTGTCCCGTATCCATACTTACTTTGAGCCCAAGTCCTATAAAGAAGCTTGTAATGATTCGAATTGGGTGACTACCATGATTGATGAGCTTGCTGCTCTTGTCAAAACTTAGACCTGGGAGTTAGTTCCACTACAGGGGGGCAAGAATCTTGTTGGCTGCAAGTGGGTTTATAAGGTTAAAACTCACTCTGATAGCTCTTTGGAACAATATAAAGCCCGTCTGATGGCTCAAGGCTTTTTCCAGAAATATGAAATTGATTATGAGGAGACGTTTGCTCTTGTGGCCAAGATGACTACTGTTTGTACTCTGATCTCTGTTGCTGCTGTACGTCAATGGCCTCTTTTTCAATAGGATGTCAAAAATGCTTTTCTCAATGGATATCTCTCTGAGGAAGTCTATATGTGTCCTCCTCCTGGCTTGTCTTGTCCCTTAGGTCTTGTTTGCCGCCTGCGTCGCGCCCTTTATGGTTTAAAACAGTCTCCGCGTGCTTGGTATAAGCGATTTCAAGATGTTGCTCTTCGGATTGGCTTTCAACCTAGTATGCATGATTCTGCTCTCTTTGTTCGTGGCACCTCACACGACCTTGTTCTTTTTTTGCTGTATGTTGATGATATGATCATCACCGATTCTGACTTTGATGCTATCGGTGAAGTTAAACTCTATCCTTTTCGTGAGTTGGAGATGAAGGATCTCGGTCCCCTTCGGTACTTTCTTGGTATTGAAGTTGCCTCTTCTCCTAAAGGCTATCTCCTGTCCCAGACTAAGCATGTTACTGATATTCTTCATCGTGCCCGGCTCACTGATGATAAGACTGTTGATACTCCTCTTGAGTTGCATGCCAAACTTTCTACTTCTGATGGTGTTCCTCTTGACGATCCAACGGAATATCGCGAGTTGGTTGGTTATCTTGTTTATCTTACTGTGACTCGGCCTGATATTGCCTATTCCGTTCATATTGTCAGTTAGTTCATTTCTACATCTCGCACCACGCATTGGGCTGCTGTGTTACGCATTTTGCGTTATCTTCGTGGTACTCTCCATCAGTGTTTGGTGTTTTTTTCTACATCGAGCTTAACTCTTCGGGCTTATGCTGATGCAGATTGGGCTGGGGATGTCTCTGATCGTAAGTCTACCTCTGGTTTATGTGTTTTTTTGAGAGATTCTCTTATTTCCTGGAAAAGCAAGAAGTAAACTGTTGTTGCTTGCTCTACTGCTGAGGCAGAATACCGTGCTATGGCTCATGCGACAGCTGAAATTGTCTGGCTTCGTTGGTTGTTATCTGACATGGAAATTCCTTTGCTTGCCTCCACACCTCTTTATTGTGATAATAAGAGTGCGATCCATATTGAGAATAACTCTGTTTTTCATGAGCGTACTAAGCACATTGAGATTGACTGTCACTTTGTACGCCAGCATCTTCAGTCAGGCTCTATTGATTTGCCATTTGTTTCCTCTTCGCTGCAGTTGGCTGACTTCTTCACGAAAACTCACACTGCAGCTTGCTTTCGGTTTCTCCTTGACAAACTCTCGATACTCTCTGCGTGTGAATAGATATTTATTTATCTTCTATATTTATCTTCTATGTTAGGGGTAGTTTAGTCTGTTTGCTATCTAGGGCAACACGCTTCTTTTGCCTATTTAACTCTTGTATTTGTCTTGCATATTTTTATTCAGAAATATAGATACACAGTACTTTATATTCTATCAGAGATGTCCTGCCACATAAGAGAGTTAGACACATGTACTTACAATAAACTCATCATTCTGTCTTATATTTATTTGTTGACCAAACGAACTCCAATTTTTAGAAAAATAAAAGGAAAATAACCTGCAAATATAATAGAAGACAATCAAATCAAGAACAATAAAAAGGAAATTGATGTAAAATGTGTAGACGGGAGGGGACCCAAGAATGAAAAATGTTGCGACTTTGAGATCTATCCGATGACACTATTTCTAAGGTGATATTCGCCTCCACTAGGTTTGTTGTCTGCTTGCAAATGAATCACTTATAACATATAACAAGGGCACAAAATATGCCGACATCAATTTTGAAAATTTTCCTTCAGAACTTCGAATTTTTTTTTTTTAATAATGACTTAAAACTTTAGAGAGAGTATGAAGTCAAAATGTTTTTATGTATTGTTTTAATAATCAAAACCCACTATATATAAACTTTTAAAAAGTGTGAAACTTTACCTTCCAAATGGTTATAGCATATGACTAAATACGTGCCTTTTCAACTTTAAAATGTGGCAGCTATGAGCCTATAACATGTGGAATTCAAAATTCCGCAAGTTCACCCTAGCGAGACTCGACCGAAAAACTTTCTATGGAGCATACGTCGACCAAGACGTGAGCGAAGCATTTTGGAAATTGAGTTCTGAACCAGCAGGACAATTCGCTTAAGAGAATTTGATCTCACTTAAGTGATGCAAATCAACAGCAAAATGAGAAAATAAATTTGGCCTCTTAATAGTATCCACATATGCACTTGCAACTTATCCAAGTGCCACCACGTTGCTCCACGTGTCGCACATGCTTGATGCACTTGTGAGTGTAGTCCAAAACACCGGATTCATCCCAAAACATTCTAACTCAAGTTATTTTGGTGGTGTGTGTAAGACTTTAAAAAGTAGTTGAGAGTTTTATAAACTTTATACGTAGGGCAAGCCAAAACACACATACCCACCAAACCCGTTTAACTAACAAGCTTATGGGATTTAAATATATAACGTATTATATAAGCACTAATACAAAAAATTGACATTGGCTAATCGTAATAATATTTTGTGGCTAATGGTAGGCAAAACTATAGAGTCTAAGGGTCAGTTGGGTATAAGAAAGTGGCTTTGGGCTTACAATTAGGCAAAGAGGACAAGGGATAGTGGCTGTTCCGGCACCACAAACAGTACCCCTTGAGTGACAAATATTATCCTATTTTGCTTCCTTTGTGTTATAGAGAATGATTGACATGGAAGGGTTAAGGATGGTAAAATAGAACATAATAGGTGGGAACTAAGATATTTTAATAGTTAAACCAATATAAACCTACAGAAACTGTATTAAAAAAAGACCCCAGAACATATTTGATCCAGACTAATGATATGTTGGCAACAACAACAGCCCATGTTCATCGATTTTATAAATAACAGAAGTACTCCTCACACCTATAATTTACTAACCTAAATATAAAAAACGTTTATTAAGTTTGAAACACAACTACATTAGGTCTAGGTGGGCCCCTTGACAATGGAAGCAGTTTACAAGCTTTCTAGCTTCCTTAAGTTTGCTTTTCTGTTAACCCTGTGTGCACTGCATCTAATATGCTAGAAAATCCGCCACATCATTAGCCAAAGAATGGACCTGGCAAAACATTGTCGTACCATGTGGCTATCATGTTATGTAGCATAAAAGCTCATTCATACATGAATGTCCAACTAACAAGATAAAGACAGGATAATACTTTTGTACCCGACACCAACAAACAAATTGGACATTATTGCACCTAGGTTCAACATTTAAAATGTAAGATTTGGTGCAACTAAATAATTTTGGTCAGCGATGAACATGTGGTTTTGATATTTTCCACAAGTTTCCTATTTCTTATTGTTAATATTCCTTTCAGATTTATTTCATCCATTGGGGTTTTCCAGAAGCGCCCAAAAAATTTAAGAGAAAATAGAACTTGTGCTTCATGCTACAAGACGTCCTGATATGATTCTAACAACTTTTTAAAAATGCAAGGTAAGTTTCAGTGACCAACATTTTCCAATTTGAAAAAGCCAACATTGAAGTTATATCCCATTAGGGAACTTACTCTTACCTCCCAAAGACATAACCAAGACTGTGTGTTGTCCGCAAAATTTTCAAGAAAGCTGAGGGCATAGGGGCCCGTATTGCTGCACGCAGTATCATGGCACAATCCCCAATAGTTGGTGTCCCACCCAATTCTATAACCTGAAATATTAGTTAGCATTTCAGTCCAGAAGAATACAAAAGCTGCCAGCAGTTTTAAACAGTGGTGAATATCAAGAAATGGCTAAAATTGAGTCCAATGGAACAATAATTTACAATGGCTAATCAAGATGTCCACATCAAATACAAATAGTGATCAATAACAGGTTGAATGGATTACCCTGCTACATATTTTCATGAAAAAGCATCTGTCACAGCCAAGGTTCAAATTTTCAAAATCAGCATTGAATATTGCTTTATAGAATGGGCCATTTTCTAGAGGCTGATGGGTAACAAAGATTGACCAGTCATTTTACCAAGAACTAGAAGTGCAACCAAGCATGTTGATCAAGATTGCTTGAACAACAACAATAATATTGTTAGCTTCAACATTTTAATTAGAGAATGAGTACTTCTCCAGAATAAATGGTTGACCCAATAAACACTGTGAACCCAAGCCTAAGGCCAAACCAAAAAGCCTAATGAATTTAGGCTATTTAGAAGTCCAATGAAAAAGTCAACAATCAACTAAATCTTCATTGTTTTTTCCATTTCTGTACAAAATTCAGTGTATGAAGTCTTTAGAAATGATATTAAAAATAAATTTCATGGTCAGTTAAAACTTAAAAGTAATTTTCTCAGTTGGTATTAAATGAAGTATAGTTGTAGATTATGGATTCCTAGATTCCAAGAGTATTGCATTTCATATGAACCAATGAATATTTCAATAAGTGGAACAAAAGATGACAGCTTTGAATTAGCAATGCTTGCTCTTACTGAACTGATACCCCTTGCAAATCAAGTAATAGGGCATTGATGGGTCAACCCAGCAAAAGGCTTGATTGAATTCACCACAATCAAAGATCTGTATATTATCCATCTAGGAAACAATAAACATTCAAGGATAATTGGCTATTAGAGGAAGGAATGATAGAACTATTCCCACCATTGATTGTAAATTGATGAGAGTGATTCATGCCCCAAGAATCCTCTATCAATCGATGCCTTTCATTCTTATTTTCACATGTAATATTTTTTTACCTATAAAAATAGGTGATCTTTGCAATGAAAATATGAGAGAAACAAATAAGAGAAAGATGTAAACCTTTTGGGCTTTGTGCTGGGGATGTAGGCCGTAATGCCCAAACCACATTATACTTGTCGCTCTTATTTATTCTAAATTTTATCATAGAATCAATCAACTATCAAAAGATTTCGGTTGGACCTTGTAATACCCAGTATTTTTTAAAACAAATAAAAAATGATAAAAAAGGGAGGACTAATTGAAACATAATCCTTATGGATTGAAGACTTAGAGAGATATAGATATACATATATATATATATAGATATGTATATATTCTATGTGGTCAGGATAGTGGAGGAGTAATAATAAAATAAAATAAAAAAGGAAGAAGAACTTAATTGTGCATGAAAAACACTTGTCATGTTCATCACCCTTCAATCAACACAAAGGGGGCAAGAATGATTGTAGGAAATTGTAGTGCAACAAGCATGCTAGTAGGAGCTCCTTGGGTATGCCAAGGTAGACAATTCGTGCAAGTGTGCAGGTGAAAGAAAGAGAGAGAGAAGAGAGAAAGGGAGAAAGCAAGAGAGAGAGAAAGAGAGAGTGTGTGTTTGGCCAAAGAAGGAAGAGAAAGAAATCTGGACCAAGGTTTTACTAACCTGAGGTAAGAGCATTTCAGCTATTTCTAATTTCATAGACATGCATGCATGTAGCAAACATTGGCCGGAAAGTGATAAGGATGGCCGGAGCACCATGGAAACCAGTAAGGAAGACAAAGCTTAGGAAATTGAGATTTGGACAACCAGTAAACCAAATTGAATTTAACATTTAGAGGTAGTTACTGGGAGTAAATAGAAGCTTAGAACCTGGCCCTGGAGGCTCAGGTAGTTTGGAAACAAAAGGATGCTAGTTTTACTAAAAATCGGCAATTCGAGTTCATGCTCATTAAACCATAGCATTCTCTCAGATTTTGATGCATTAGATTAGCAGGCTAGGTGATAAACATATTAATTCAGTCATGCATGGTCTTGGAATAGAGTGAAAGTAAAAGGAAAAGAATGGAGATACAGGTCTGCCCAGATTTTCTGGGCAGAACCGTGCACTTTCAGGCCCTTTTTGGACAGCTAAATGACCTCAAATTCGAAATCTTGAACATAAAAGTCGTCTCTTTGAGATACACATTTAGACTCAAGAATCAGCCAAAAAGGTTAAGAAATGAATGAGTCATGGCCAAAATACGAAAGGAGGTCGAATCTGGCTGAAACTAGAGAGGAAGACAATGAACCACACACTCAAGTGCACACTCAGGTGGTGGTGCGTGGGGCCGCATGGCACACTTTTCATGGCCCACTTTCTTTTTAAAATCTTTATTTTGAGGAACCAGAATATAGAAACAAACCAATAATTTACTAAGACCCGTAGGTATTTTTAGCATATTTTTTAAAGGTAAAATGCTGAAATAAATACCAAATGTAACCTGAAAAATCTAGAAACATTATGAGAGGTTCTTGTTACTCAAATAAACACTCTGGAAAGAGAGTGTCAAATTCCAAGTCTTAAAAAATAAAATTAGATTTTAAAATGAGATTAATCTTAGTTTCAGGAATTTTTAAAATAAAATTTTCAATGACCAGGGCTATTTCTCATATGTATAACACTCTGGAATTATTTCGAGTAATTTTATAAGTTATTTGGTATTTTTGGAAAACTTTATGTATTCTTAACATGATTTCATAAATTATTAAGGCTCGATAATTATTTTGAATAATGGAAAATTTCCCGAAAAACTTCATAAATTTAAAAATAGTACATAATATCTTTTCAAAGATTTTAGAAGACCCTTAGACATTCTTAGGACTTCTCAAAATCAACATATAGTAGGACACAATGCTAGGCTAAACGGTCTTGAAGGGCATTTTGGTCATTTTACACCTACAACAAATAAACTTAGGATTCTTGAAGAGTTTTACACCAGATAGTAGGGTACATAAGCTGATATGAACGAACGACTGTACTTGGCAGAGTTGCATGCACATCGAGGCTATCTCAAGAAGAATACTCGAGTTAACTCAGATTATCAGGTAGGAGGTATCAATCCAGACTGACAATATGACAATTTTCATTTGAATATATGAATTTTGAACTGAACAATTATCTGAATTGAAAACTATGATTTCCTACATTCTTTTTCAAGTTATACTACTACAGTTTTCCAACTGTTATACATGATATGGAAAAACGAACTGTTCAATGATGGAACAAATATAATGTAATTATAGAAATGAATTGGGAGGCTATGGTCCTAAGTTCAAACCAATGTAGGCATGGTCATAAGTCCAAACCTAAGTGGACCAAGCCTTGAGTCCAAACCGATACAGGCTTGGTCGTAAGTCCAAACCTACGTGGACTTGGTCATCCTGGCCCGGACCTTGAATATGGTTAAAGAGCCGTGCTATCTGGCTTAAGAATTGGTACGTAGAAAGTTGAGATAAGATGGTACCATGAGCACAATAAAGAAATGAATAATTGCTTACTGAGATAACATGATTTTGTGAGTTTTGCACAACATGTGCTAGAACTTTGAATATATGATATACATTTCTATCTTATTGAGTATTGCATCACTTGTCTTGATTTTGAAATGATTATTTTTATCGGCTATCTCAAAATTAGTTAAAAACTGTTTTATGATAAACTCAAATGTATTGTGTACTGGATAATACATAATTACTGGACTTTACAGCTCACCCCATTTTATAAGTAATATTTCAGATGGCAGGGCAACAAATATAATATGAACAATAGTAGAATTTCCGGGATCTAAGTTGGACCTCGAGAGAGGCTAGAAGTGATACTTCTCGGAATCGAGCTTGCATTCCCATTTAGTCACCACTTCTCTAGTTTTAACAAAAACGTAAGACTAATTTAGTTATTTTTTAAGTGGTGCAAAGACACCAGATGATTGTAACAAGATATTGTGATGATGTATGGATTTAGTATGTTATTTGAGTTATTTTAGACCCTTAAACTTAGATTATTTAGATTGTAGCATTTCGGCCACCTGTTGGTCCGTCATTGGGGGTGTTAATACGACCAAAGTGGGATTAGTGAGTGGTCTATGTTGCATCATCTGAAAATCCCCGAATATGAAAAATTCAAGTTGCAACAAACCTTGTTCTCTTCTGCTAATTTCAAATATTCATTTCCCAGTCATTATTAATGTTGAAGCAAAAATTGTTTACTTTTTCATCATTTTTTATGTCGATATTATTCTAGGCATTTTTTGCTTTATAATATCTCACATTATGATAGAGTATTTCACACTGATAATCTAGGTGACATTATGAGAATGAGCACGCTTCCTTAGAAAATTCATCATTAAGAGGAAGCCTCTTCACAAACTATTATTGTTCGTCTAATTTTAGTCCTTCATGAAAAGGTGAAAATATCGAGGTTGCTCATCACTCATCACTCATCATTTTCTACATGATAATAACACGGTGGATATAAACTGGTAAGATTTATGGATAACTAAAATCAGTTAATAGATATGTTTACTAAACAAGCTGAGATGTCAATGCACAAGCTTTGATGGTGAGGGTTGAAAAATAATATAAAGAATAATCATAATTTTGTAGTAAATCATAATTAATATTATCGAATAAAGAAGTCAGCCTTGACGGGCACTGCTCTCTCATTCATTTCTTTATTTTCTTTATTTCTCTCGTTACTCTTTTGTTTCTCTCTTTAGTGACATCAACACAATGGTCAGAACTCAATCAATTGTAATATCAGTTACAGCCTTACAGGTACAGGGGAAATAACCTAGAACACCTCTGAGGGACAAATAGTCAATTTTTTCAAAACTTATTGTCACATCATACGATAATCATGATATCATAATAATAATAATTAATTGACAAACTCTGAACAGAGATGCAGGTTCCGATGTCCAATCTTCCATAAATATTACTTGTCCAGCATAACAACATGGCACAAGTGGCTAAATAGGGGTGTTTTGACACATATCATACAACTACAGCTATTAGTTGAACAAAGCTCCAATGTCCATTGTTCTGATAAGTTAAATCTTGAGATCAACAAGAAAAAGTTAGGTTGAAAAGTTTTTAGTCCACTTTAAGGAAGAAGAAAATCATTAAGCATGGAGTGATTATGATCATCAACAGCATCAGCAAGGCATGAATATTAATCCATTGAAATAAAGATATACTCAATAGATACAATTCAACAAGCCATAATAAGCAAACCAAGAATAAAATAAAATAACATTCCAAATAAATCATATGTATGAGATCCTTATGAAATGACATGAAACTGTACTAGCATTGCAAGAGCAAGACAAAGAAAGCAAAACGTATGGAAACTTGCCTTTATCATTAGTTTTACTGCCAACTCAACTTCCCATTCTTGTGACCATCTTCGAGGAGGCTTATTCTTTAGCTCTCTTTCCCACGTCCAACCCCAAGCATCAGCAATAGTGTACATATCAGATACATCAAACACATTCCTCTTCCTCAACTCCTTAAATGCCTCGTATATATCCTCTGGAAACCAGTCATCATCATCATCATCCTGCATCAACATGCAAAAGTTGGGCTTTTCTCAAATTTCCATACTATTGTAGGTTATAGAAACCTGATTTAGAAAAAAGGAAGGGGTTTACTTGGGTCTGCTATTGGTTCCTCCTTCAAAACTAAGTCAATTTGGGATGTGATGGTGGAAAGGTTTGAAAAGATTGGTCTTGTGGAAGAGCCAATATCTGTCTAATGGTGATAGACACTCTTATCAAGAGCTCCCTTTCTGGTTTACTGGCATATTTTGTATCCCTATTTACTATCCCTCTCTCTATTGCTTGAAGACTTGAGAAGTCAATGAGGGATTTTCTGTGGGGTGGGATAGGGGAGGAGTTAAGTTTCATTTGATATATTGGAAGATGTTCTGTGTTATGGTGAAGGGGGGAGGTCTAGTGATCCATGATTTAGTCTTGTTTAACAGAACTTTGTTAAGGAAGTGGCAGCTGAGGTTTGCTTGGAGCGTGACAACTTGTGGCGTGGACTTGGAAGAGCATCAAACTGAGGGATGCCTTTTTCAAACTCATTTACTTCAAAGTAGGAATGGTTATAGAGTGCTTTTTTGGCACGACTTTGGTGTGGACAGATGCCATTGAGGGAGGATTTCCCGGAGAAGTATAAAATTGGGGTACACCTAGATACATCAGTGGCAAATTTTTGGTCATCATCTCTGGGTGGGGTTTGGTCCCCTTTATTCAGGAGATCACTACAAAGTTAGTAGCTTGAATTCATTGAGATGCTTTTCGATAGGCTCCAAGTCTGTTTTGTAACACCTCGAAATTTCGGGGGTTTCACAGCAAAAATAAAATAATTTTCAAAAACTAAAACAATATTTCAAATGGTTTATAAAATAGTCAATTCACATTTAATATGGTTCCTGGGTCCCCTGATTAGCGTGGGTTTGACGAGTTCATAACCTGCCTAGGTTGCCCGATTACACAAGGGCACACTGTTGTTCTGCTACCCAAACTACACAAGGGTACACCTAGTTTGCCAGGTCATTCCCTTCTCCACCAACCCAACCACCGCCTGCAATTATTATTATTTTTATTGTCCTCTTTTCTTCTTCTTTCCTTCTTTTCTTTTCGTTTCTCCGTCCTCCCTTCTCCTTCCTCTTTTGCTTGATCCATGACCCCCATGGCTGGACATTCCATGGATGAGCCAACTCACCTCTCTCCTTTGTCTAATCCTGTAACACTTTAAAATCCTCACACTCACTCCATAATTCTCTTCTATACATATATTGATTTCATGCTTATACTTCTCTATTTATACACAACTAAAGAGGAGCAAATTGTGACAGCACTAAGCAAAATAATCATGAAAGTATTATTCCACTTAGATTAGTGAAGAACAAAATTTTTCCACTTATGATGGCAACACTTAGCAAAATAATCATGAAAATATTACTGCATTTAAAAGAGTGGAGAATAAAATTTCTTTACTTGATGGCGGCAGTACTTAGCAAAGTAATCATGAAAATATTACTCTACTTAGATGAGTGGAAAATAAAGTTTCACCACTTGATAAATGGAATGATTATATTCATCTAAATGATAATGAAAGTTAGCCCACTAAATTAGTGAAAAATAAAGAATTAGTAAAGTACTAAACCTACTTCCTTTACTTCATCCTATAAATAGTACATGTAGATGAGAGGGTTTGAATACAAGTAAACCTAAGCATAGTAAAGAGAGAAGAGTGAAGGTTAAGAAGTTGCTCTTGAAGATCAAGTTCTAATATTTAGAGGAGGAATTCCAAGCATTAAGCACTTGACGTAAGTAATGGTGTATTTGGAGTAAAATGCATATATTTCCAATGCAAATATTCTTTTTTTACAAATTATATTTGAACAATTCGTTTTCAAAGCAAATGATTTAAACAATACATTTTTAAAGCAAATGATAATATGTCTATGTTACTCTTCAAAAATAGTTATTATATTTTGATGCTAAGCCTTGTATTATTCTATCAAGAAAATCTATAGATTAAGTTTTGTATATAATAAATAAGATTTGAAAGTTATATGTGCCACATTCAGAGGTTCTCCATCAGGAAAACTTAAAATAAGCTAAAAACTTGATATGATTAAGAAGACGTTCCTCACAACTTTTTGTCGTTTTATTACGCATCACTAGTGCATACATTTTGTAACTAATTTTTCGTTTAACTAAGATCATGAGTACATTGTGAATTATATATAAAATGTTGCTATTTAGATACTTTTGCAAGTATAAAACTAAATTAACATCTTTTGAAAAATATGCTAATTAAACTACATAAGTGTAGTCTATGGCCGTTAAACGGCCTTTGATAGCCGTAGATTAGAGCTAATTATGCTTTCTTCGCTTTATATTGCATTTAACCTCGAACTCCATCTCATTTCAGGTATTTGAAGCTAAGAAAGTCATTTTGGAGTTAAAGAAGTGATCTGAGCTGCGACCGTGGCTCGTCGAGGACCGTTACCGGGGCTTTGTCTCAAAAAACATGGAAGTTTCTACTTGTAGATCGGAACGGGATAAATGATACGCCGTTGGAAAACTTTTTCAAAGTTACATATGTTTGCGTCTAATGTGCGTCAGCAAATTCTAACTCCGAAGGCTTCAAACAAGCCGATTCCTGAATAAGCGAAAAATGGGATTACTGTTCGAACCCCCAGGAGGCTATTTGAACGGCTAGAAGAAAAGCAACTTAGAATTTTGCCTACCGTTCGAACGGTGGAAGGGGCCGTTCGAACGGCCTGAGAGCATGCATCCGAGAAATTGCCTACCGTTCGAACGCCCCCTCCAGCCGTTCAAACGGCGAAGAACCCAACTACGGGCGTTCGAACGCCCCTCCAGCCGTTCGAACAACAAGGCTATTTTTGCCCAAATTTTAGGGTTCGATTGTAATCCCTATAAATACAAACTTTCATTTTATTTTCGAGATATCAGAGTAGAGGGGCGGCGATATTTAGGATTTTTCGTAAGTTTTTCATTTATTTAGCTTATGTTTGTTAGATTCTTGCCTAGTTGTAATTGTAATCTCTTAAACATTAGTTTCAATACATATTCTTTCATTTCCTTGCGTTAAATTCGTAATGTTAGTTGTGTTCTTGCATTAAATTTGGATTTTTAGTATTTCTTCAATTTTTTCGAAGTTGTTTCATAGATAGATATGAGTAGCTAACTCTTTCATTCTTGGAATTGATTGTGAAGACCCATTGGAGGTCTTAGATGAACAAAGGGGGTGAAATTTTGGGTTTTCAAGCAAAATTCTGTTTTTATTGTTCTTCGTTCTAGAAAACATTGAAAATTTGGACGATTGATTATGTTCGATAACGTTTATGCGTGAGTCTATACTCAATATATGCGCTGCACAAATCAATATTATTCATCCTTAATTCTAAAAATTCGATTTATTCTAGAAGTTGAATTTCTAAAGAACACCTTGTTTTTATGGCTAAAACTTCTGAATCTGAGACTCAGGACATAGTTGAAGGATTTGAGTTATAAAATTCCCTCTTTAGAATTCCAAGAAAAATAATTGGTTGGATCGATTAATCTAGAGACTTTGACACATTAAGTTAAAATCAAACTTTATTCAAGTCGTTTAGCATTTGCATGTTAGATAGTTTAGATCACCAAATCTTTTTCAAAACAAACTTATTTTTGTTTTTCTTTTTAAAGGCAGTTTGTTAGAATTTTGTGAACGATTGAGAGGGTAGTTCTAGTTCTTTCGGTCCAGTGCACATAGCTCCTTGTAGGAACGATCTTGTACTCCGAGTTTAACTACTTTGCCAGCTTTCACTTGAGAACATCTCAAGTGTCCACGGTTGACGCGAGTCAAGTTTTGGCGCCATTGCCAGAGAGCCTTGCTTTCGCACAAGTGACCGCAAAAGGCGTGCTAGAACATAAACCTTAGTCAACGCAAAGTTCAGTGGACTGTTTCACCATGAACCTACAATGACGGAGGAATCGTCAGCTAAGGCTATTCGGTAACTTCATTCTATCATTTTTGATTTGTTATGTTAGGATTTTAGGATGTTTATTTGTTTTTCTTCTTTTTAGGGGTCTAGACATTTTGTAATTAGAAGGTAGAACTAGAGGCGGTTAAGCTTTGTGCTAATTATTTATTGGTGGTTTTGCCTTGTATGTGAAGATTGGAGGATCGGTTGGACTGCATTTAAATTTCTTGTGGACAACGGAATTGACATTTATGTGGAGATTGGACTTTCAGAAGGAATTGATTTGACTTGATTGTTGTGTGCATTGCATTTCTATACCCTAATATTTTAGATATCACACACATCGTCTTTGTAGAGTCTCGCTTTTACGTAATCTCCCATTAAGTTATTTAACTTCATCACCTACTCGTTTTCATCCAACAGACTCACCTTAATTTCCTTTGGTTGATTCACGACCCACACCCATGGAAAACATTAATAATCCACCAATGGGACACGTCCCGGGGGATGGATATAATAGAAACAATGAAAATAATGAACATAATGGGCACAATGGCCGTGAACGGGGAAGTAACGTAGGGGAAGCCAAGGCACAAAATCGTACAATGAGGGATTACATGAATCCCTTAAGGCAAACACCAATATCTGGCATAGTACTTCTTGCACACCAAACCACTTTAAATCTAGCACCAGGAATGCTACAAGTCATGCCCCAGTTTCATGGCTATAATTGAGAGCAATCGTACACTCACGTCATGAGGATGCATGCTCCATTTTCCAAGATAATGCATGTCTTCTAGAGGTTTTACTTTTAAAACTCTTCCCATTCACTCTAAAGGACAGGGCCAAAACGTGGTTCAATTCACTACAACCCATGTCCATACATTCATGGTACACACTTCAAGGGGAGTTCTTGAAAAAATTCTTCTCTGAAGATTGCACTGAGACACTACAACATGCTACCTCTCAATTTGCACTGAATAGTGGTGAGACTTTCTTCCAATATCGGGAGAGGTTCAAGGACCTACTATTCGTATGTTCACATCACAGCTTCCCGAAATGGCACATTATAAACATGTTTTATTCTTCATTAACTCTTCAATTGAATATGTTTGTAGAATCAATGTGTGCGAGAACCTATCCAAATAAAAACCCCACTGAAGCATACAATTACGTCGACTATCTAGTCAAGCTAGAGATTGGGCTAGTACGGGCACTCAAAACCATAAAACTCAAAATCATGTAAACAAGCCCAATACCACATATGTCGGAGGCAAACACCAACTAGGGGAAGTAGAAGACCTACAAGCTAAGGTCACGTCACTAATGTGTAAGTTGGAGGTTTTGGAAACTTCCAAGGCCACCACTTCCGTACCGGTTGAGACATCCTCACTTTGTCTAGTTTGTGACACATTGGACCATGACACTGCATCATGTCCAGTTATACTGGGAGTACGGGAAGCACTTCACGGCCAAGTAAATGCGGTTGGCCAGTTGCAAGGGGGTACTAAAACCAAAGGAGTGGGAACAATCCCTACTCCAATACGTATAACCCAAGTTGGAGGAATCACCTTAATTTTAAGTGGAAATAAGACGGTCCTCAAAACCCTCAACCATTCTAACAACCCCCACAAGCTTTTCACCAACCACCGCAACCTTTCCAAGGCCAACAAATGCCTTATTCTGCACCACCGATACTACAACTATACGTACCTCAACCGGTACAATTTCACCCTCCTCACAGGAGGAATAATGAGGACAATCAAGCGACCAACGATATGAGAGCACTCACAACAAGGGTCACAAATCTGGAACAATCACAGGGGGAGACCAACATGATAGTCAAAGATATTCACAAGATGTTAATGACTCAACAAACACGAGCGATTTCCTGCCCAATCCCAACCAAACCCAAAACCTGCAAATTTCGTTGACACTCCACACGAACAGGTTCAGACCATCACCATCCTTAGGAGCGGAAAATAATAAGACAAAACCATCACTCCTAAAGAAATCAACCAAGGAAAAAAGTATGAGTCTGTAGGGATAAGACATGAGCATGAGAGCAATAAGAGTGAGAAAAATAAAACGAGTGAAGAGAAAGAAAATGAGAACCATTCTAAATTGTCCAAACAGTTCATTGATGCATCTGAAAATCTGGACATTGAAAATTTGAAATATGCTCCTTTTCCTCAAAGATTGATAAGACCTAAAAGAAAAATCTCTGAATTCTAAAATTTATGAGATTTTCAAACAGGTTTGAGTTAACATTCCAATTTTGGATACCATCAAACAAACACCTTCCTACGCCAAGTTCTTGAAGGACTTGTATACTGTTAAGAGGAAGTCACATGTTAAAGAGACGATAATGATGAATGAGAGCCAGAGTACCATCCTACAATGCAAAACTACGCCGAAGTATAAGAACCCTAGTTGTCCTACTATTTCGTGCATCATAGGAGGACATAGGATAAATTGGGCCCTTCTTGACTTAGGTTCTAGTGTGAATCTGCTTTCATATTCTGTGTATAAGGAACTAGGTCTAGGAGAATTGAGCCCTACCCGAGTTACTCTTGAGTTGGCTGATCGTTCTATTAAGGTGCCTCGGAGAATAATTGAGGATGTTCTCATTCAAGTGGACAATATCTACTACCCTGTGGATTTTATCGTTTTAGATACCCACCTAATAGACATAGAATCTTTTAAGTGTCATATTCCTGTCATTCTAGGACGACCATTCCTTACAACTGCTAATGCAATCATTCATTGTAGGAATGGGTTACTGAAACTGTCATTCAGTAATATGACCTTAGAGATGAACATCTTTATAGTGGGTAAACAAAAGAAGAAAATAGACAACGTAAAGGAGGTAAGACTTCATTGAGTCTATTGTCCAGAAGCATGTGGACCGAGAGTTTATAGATGATCCGATTGAGAGGACTCTTGTTTGGAATGAGCCTAATGACCAATTGAAAACTGAGAGTGTAAGTCATACAGACCCTGCTAGAGTTAGGGAAGGGAGTGAGAGTTACATGCATGTGGGTCATTGGACCCCCACTTTTGAACCCCTTACCCCAAGTGTTGAGAAGCTGGTCCCTTTTGAACAAAAATCACCTACTCTAAAGAGGAAACTCTTGCCTTCCACCTTGAAATATGCATTTTAGGGTGAGGGTGAATCCTATCCGGTAGTCATTTCTTCTAATCTGTCTGAAGACCAAGAGGAATTTGTTCTAAAAGTGCTGAAAATTCATAGGAAAGCTCTAGGTTGGACTGTAGCGGACTTTCATGGAATTAGTCCTCTAATGTGTACTTATTGTATATATCTTGAGGAAGATTCAAAACTTGTGCGCCAAATGCAACAACGCTTGAACCCCAACATGAAGGAGGTTGTAAGAGGAGAAGTACTGAAACTTCTTGATGCGGGTATTATATACTCCATTTTTTATTCCAAATGGGTTAGTCCAACCAAAGTCGTCCCTAAAAAGTCGGGAGTTATAGTAGTGAAAAATAAGCTGAATGAACTAGTTCCAATTAGAATTCAAACAGGCTGGCGAATGTGCATAGACTACCGTAGACTCAATGCAGCCACTAGGAAAGATCACTTCCCACTTTCATTGTTAGACCAAGTCTTGGAACGAGTAGCAGGCTATGCATACTATTGTTTCTTAGATGGGTATTCCGGCTAAAATCAAATTGTGGTCACTCTAAAAAATCAGGATAAAACTACTTTCACATGCCCCTTTGGCACCTATGCTTACAAGAGAACTCTTTGGCCTATGCAATGTACAGGCCACCTTTCAATGGTGCATGATATCAATTTTTAGTGACATGGTTGAAAAGATCCTCGAAATTTTCCTGGATGACTTCTCAGTTTACGGAAATACTTTTGAGGCTTGTTTAAAGCACCTCGAGAGAGTTTTGGAGAGATGCGAGGAGAACAATTTAGTACTCAATTGGGAGAAGTGTCACTTCATGGTGACACAAGGTATAGTTCTTAGACATATTATGTCCACCAAGGGGATAAAGGTCGATCAACCTAAGGTTGAGTTAATCCAATGTCTCCCTACCCCTAAATGTGTCAGAGAAAATCGGTCTTTTCTGGGGTATGTCGGATTCTATTGGCGATTCATTGAAGGGTTTAGTGTAATTTCTAAACCCTTGTGCCATTTGCTTTCATTAGAAGTTCCATTTGTTTGGACACTTCAATGCCAAGAAGCCTTTGACAAGCTCAAAGGGCTTCTCACCACTGCACCTATTATCAAATCATTCAATTAGTCTTTACTTTTTGAGTTAATGTGTGATGTGAGCGATTACGCGGTGGGGGCTGTTTTAGAACAGAGGATAGACAAGAGACCATATGTGATTTACCATGCCAGCAAGACCCTTAATGAAGCCCAGCTGAACGATACAACAACAGAGAAAGAGCTTCTCAATGTGATTTTTGCATTAGATAAGTTTAGGTCATACTTGGTCGGATCTTTAGTTATCATTTACACTGATCATTCCACATTTAAGTATTTGTTGAGTAAACCCGATGCAAAACCACGACTTATCCGGTGGATTCTCTTGCTTCAAGAGTTTCATATTGAGATTAGAGATAAGAAAGGGGTCGAAAATGTCGTTGCCGACCATCTGTTGAAGCTCCCTACTGATGAAGATGCCCAAGACCCCCTTCCAATCAATGAATATTTTCCGAATGAGCAACTCTTCTATGCTTATACACTTACAGGATCCGTGGCACCGTGATTTGCCGACATAGCTAACTACTTAGCTACCGGCAAGATTTCCTCACAATGGTCTAACATTGATAGGAAGAAATTCTTTAGACATGTGAGGTATTTTGCTTGAGAGAATCCATATCTTTTCAAATACTGTCCAGATCAAATTATCCATCAGTGTTCTCCCGACGATGAGGTGAAAAGTATCATCAAGTTCTGTCATTCACAGGCATGCGGTGGACACTTTTCTTCACGTAAAACTACTGCTAAGATCTTGCAGAGTGCTTTCTACTGGCCTACCATGTTTAGAGACGTCCACATCTTTTGCACATCCTGTGATAGACGTCAACGTCTAGAAAGTCTTTCTAGGAGGTACATGATGCCTCTTACCCCTATCATCATTCTAGAGGTTTTTGACTGTTGGGGTATTGATTTCATAGGATCCTTTCCTAGCTTATTTGGATATCTATACATTTTAGTGGCCATAGACTACGTGTCTAAGTGGGTAGAAGCTATACCGGCACGTACCAACGACCATGCTATTGTGGTTAAGTTTTTGAAAGAGTACGTCTTTTCTCGGTTTGGTATGCTGTGAGCTTTAATCAATGATGGTAGCTCCTACTTTTACAACAAACATGTAGCTCTGTTGATGAGAAAATACAGGGTGATATATAAGGTTGGTACACCTTATCATCCTCAGACCAAGGCCAAGTTAAGTTGGCAAATAGAGAGATCAAGCAAGTCCTTAAGAAAATAGTTAACCCTAACTGAAAGAATTGGTCCTTGAGGTTAGTGGATGCGTTGTGGGCATATAGGACAGCTTATAAGACCATCTTAGGGTCTTCTCCATATAGGCTTGTGTACGGAAAGGCGTGCCACCTTCCGGTGGAGATAGAACACAAGGCCTATTGGGCAATCCGTCAATTCAATGAGAGTTTAGATGAGGCAGGCTCACTTAAGAGGTTGCAACTTGATGAAATTCGAAATGATGCTTTTGAGAATGTTAAGATCTCTAAAGCAAAGATGAAATCACCACATGACCAACACATCCTTTGTAAATCTTTCGAAATTGGTCAAAAGGTCCTTCTATACAATTTCCGGTTGCATTTGTTTCCAAAAAAGCTTCAAAGTAGATGGTCCAGACCTTTTGTAGTGCGGGAAGTCTCACCTCATGGGGCAACTGACATAGAGAACCCCAAGAATGACAATCATTTTAAGATCAATGGGCAGCGCTTGAAGCCCTATCTTAAGCTGGAGTCGGGAGAGGTCGACTGTGTGGATTTGCGTGATCCATGACCTTTTGAGTACACCGTATTGCCTTCTGGTAGGTTGTACAGTAGTTGTTAGGCTCGAGTCACGTCGGAGGTAATTTTATCCTAGTTAGGGGGGGAGTGGGTGTTGTCCCGCCCGTTCATGTTCCCCACCCGTCCGTCGCTGTATTTTTTTCATTTTCTTTCCTTTTTTGCACATCGCGGACTATGCTTGTTTCTAGTTTTCTTTTTTTTTTGGGGGTTTGGGGGGGGGGGGGGGGGGGGGGGGGGGGGGGTCTACTTCGTAGTTTCGTTCGTGCGTGTTTTTAGCTTCATAGTGAGTGTTTTATCATTTTAGGGGTTTTTAATCTTAGTGTATATCTATATGTTAGGTTACATGCATTTTCTTAGATTTATTTATATAACCTTAGATTAGTGTATTTTTCTTAGATTTATTTATATAACCTTAGATTAGTGTATTTTTCTTAGATTTATTTATATAATCTTAGATTAGTGTATTTATATATATATATGTTAGTTTAGGTTAGTTGCATTTCCTTGCACAAAAAAAAAAAAAAAGGCCTAGGCGTTCGAATGGTTCATAGAGCTGTTCGAACAACCCGTGGGCTTGTAAACCCAGTTTTGCCTTCCCGTTTGAACGCCTAAGGGAGCTGTTCGATCGGCCCGATTCGAAGAGCCCCACTTTTTGCCTAGCGTTCGAACACTCGTATGGGCCGTTCCAACGCCAATTAGGAATTTCAAACTTAAATGAGGGCTGCTGGGGTGCTTTGTTCATTACAATTAAACCCCACCAAGAGAGAACCAAGAGAGACACAGAGCTTTGAGACCTAAGAAAGAAAAAAAAGGTTTTTGAGAGAGAGAGATCATCTTCCATTCGAAGTTCCTCTCCATTTTGGAACTTCAACAGTGCATTGGAAAGAGAATCTCCTCCTCCCTTTATCATCCAACCAAGGTGAGTCTTCATTTTTGTTTTTGCCCTCAAATTGATAATTTCTTCTCATTGCATATAAAACTTAGGTTTCACAGAGAATTGATTAGGGGTTTGTATTGCACTTTGTGTTGGTTGTATACTTGTGTGAATTGGGTGGCTTGAATCACTAGAAATCATGCTCTAGGCACATCACAAATTCACTGTCCATTAGGTGTTCGATTAAATGCCTCTTTGAGGTTTAGGCTTAGAATTTGGAGGCATTTTGATTCCATTGAATCCCAAGGGACCTTAGGGTTCCCTAGAATGGATTGAGAAGCTTTTTTCTTACGAAAATTTCATTTTGAAATCCCACCAACACACGCACACTAAGCGTTCGACATAATGCTTGGATGCCCATTGTGGCACAATTTGAGATAGGTGGGTACTCCTTAGGGCATGTAGGATATCATGGGCCACTTTTAGGCACAATGACCACCCAATGGAGTCCATTAGGCACTAGGCACACACTTCCCATTACACTTGCATTTTTGTTAAACTTTGATGTGATGTATTGTGCATGTTGTTTGTGTTGTGTTTGCTAGTTATGGGGTAGTTTTTGTTGCTAATTATGAGTGATAAACCGAGTAAGGGTTCGGGGAAGCTCAAGAGTTCGGCCAAAACTAAGGCCAAGTCGAAAGAGGCTAAGGGGAAGGCTCCCGTTGCGAGTGCTTTCCACGGGGGCTATGATGCCTCGAGATTTTTAGGACCCCATGAGGAAAAGTCCTACAGGAAAGTGTGGGTGAAAAATAGAGCGGTGATTGAGAGAAAAATTAGGCTCAATGCTTTTGGTGCTTTTGGTTGGGAGAAGGAATTCACCGATCGAGGTTAGCTAGGGTTAGCCTCGTATAAGGGGGAGTGCATACTGACCATTTATGCCAAGTTTATGGCAAATATCATCGCCCCGGTGGCTGAGAAGGGGATCGAGCGGATTAAGTCATGAGTCTGGGGTAAGGAAATCTTTTTAGAGCCCGACACTTTTTGTCGATACTACGAGCTCAGGCGGGTAGCCAATCCCGAGTTCGAGTACCCTGATATAGGCGCCTCTCCATTGTTAGTCTTTTGTGATGAATTGCTTAAGCAGGACGAAACATGGAATGGGGTAGTTCAATGTAACAAGCTGAAGTTGAGGCCTAAATACCTCATTCTCTTTTTGTTTTCCTGCCATTGTTTGTCGCCACTGAAAAGAACCATGGGCGTGAGTCTCAACCAAGCACAGCTGTTATGAGCCATTGGGATGGAGGAGAACATTGACTTGCCCCGATACATATTCATGTAGTTCTACCACGCCTACACAAATCCTAATCCCCAAGGCTCAATCCCTTTTACTTGCATGCTTACCGAGTTGATTAGAGACTCGAAAGCTAAGTTTCCCTGGGATCTCATCACCCAGGATTAGGAAATTCCCATTGATGAGAACACTGAGCAATTCTGAGGGCCAGAAGAAGAGGAAGATTGAGTTACATGACCTGAGGAGGAAGGTGACGACTAGGGGAGCCACTAGAGGAGCCACAGGGCCTAGAGAGAGTTCAGGGGACCAGATTGCCAGATTGTAGGCCTCCTTGGATGCCTTGACTTATTCGACCGACACTCGGTTGAAGAATATTGAGTACTAGGTTAAGAGGCATACGGTTATGCTCTAGGAGATGCTCACTATGATGATGAGGGAGCAGCCGCTGGCTGGAGATGATGATAATGAGGATGACTAGTACGAGTTTAGACTGTGTTTTTACTCGATATATTTTAGTTTCAGTCTAAAACTCTTGATATTTTGTTCTATTTGAGATGTATAACTGTTTTGAGTGTTTTTGGATTTTAGTTTTTGGAAATGGATGGATATACTTTTGTTTCAAATATTTTGACATCATTTATGCTTATTATCCTTGGATTTAATGAGTTATTGAGACAGGCGGTTATCTTTCCAATTTATGCTGAATGCATTTGAAACAGATCGATTTTCTAGTTTCGTTGTAACGGCATATGACTCTTTACATTCTGAAGTTAAATAGATTCTTGTCTTTATTGATAATGAATGTGTTGAGTATATTTTTGAGGAACCATTAGTATATTCACGTCATTGCAATCATATGATGAGATACTTAGGTTCATGCATTAAACTAAGTTTGCATGAATGATTGTTTCACCTTAGTGTTGTGATGAATTGCAAGTTTTTGTCATAAATCCATCATAAGAGAGAGCTTACATCGCTGTGTACTAGCATGCTAGATGATGTCTTACATGTCTCTCTTGTGTATGCATATCCTTATAAGGTGGAGATTGTACCTTGTGAGTTTAGAGCCGAATGATCATTTTTCGGAGTGATTTACATTTACTCAAGGATACTTTGTTAATCTTCCATTGATTGAATAGTTTCGTTATTCTTGATTTTGATTTGTGTGTCGAGTAGTAGTTAGAGTACTTGACACCTTATACTCTCTTGAGATTTTGACTTAATGTTTTTTCGGATTCTTAGTTGAGGCCATTTCATTTCTTTCGAGTTGTTCACGTTCACTTCTTTCTCTTGATATTCATGTACACATAGTCTTGAAAAGTTTGTCAATGCTAAGTTAATGCATTACTTTTACGCATGTGAAGTTGTATGGAGTTAAAAAGAAAGATATTAAAAAAAATGTATATTAAAAAAAGAAAGAAGTAATACGTAGAAGTGAATGAAGTTGAAAAGTCCAATATTGTTGAAAAGTTAGAAAACTGGAAGTGATTACATTCTTATCATCATGTGTAGGGCGCAATACACGTGTTGAAATTCTATTACCGCTTTCTTCTTTTCCCATTCTCGACTCTTCTTTCACATGGCCATAGCGTATCCGGATTGCATAAGTTATTAATTCAGTTGAGTATAAGTCCATACATGTCACGTCTCTAGTTGTTAATTGAACTGTGAATATTCTTTTACGAAGCTATACCAAGTCGATACACTTATGTTTTAGCGGTTTTTGATGATTGAAATTACTCGTTTTGCATGTCTTATCCATTTACTCTTTTAATGAGCTTTCAACCGAGAGAACCTCGTGCGTTCATGTTTTAGTTGAGTGTATGTCTTGTGAGACTCGGAATCGAAGCATAAAGGATGTAATTGCATTAGTTGAGTCAGTAGAGTTATATGTCATTGATAGTGCACTTCAATGTGATTTCCTCTCTTCAATGCTTTATGCCTTTAACTTGCATGATTTAATTTATTTTTGGGGATTGAGATTTCTTTTGAATGGAGTTATTGCATGTCTATCGTTTCTCTACTATCTATTTGACATGACATGGGTAGATATTTATGGGTATCATCTCTGGAAACTCTCACGAGACACCACTCGTCCACTAGGGTGACCTAGGGGTTTAAAGGTTTGGTGCAATTGCTAAATGCACCAGGGACTCCCACAAAAGTGGAGATTATGTTTTCTTATAGTAGTTTTGCTAGGGACTAGTAAAAGGTTAGTTGGGAGGTGTGATTAGACTACATAAGTGTAGTCTATGACCGCTAAACGGCCTTTGATAGCCGTAGATTAGAGCTAATTATGCTTTTTTTCACTTTATATTGCATTTAACCACGTACTCCACCTCATTTCAGGTATTTGAAGCTAAGGAAGTCATTTTGGAGTTAAAGAAGTGATCCGAGCTGTGACCACGACTCGTCGAGGACCGTTGCCGGGGTTTTGTCTAAAAAAACGTGCAAGTTTCTACTCGTAGATCGGAAAGGGATGAATGATATGCCGTTAGAAAGCTCTTTCAAAGTTATACATGTTTGCGTCTAATGTGCGTTGACAAATTTTAACTCCAAAGGTTTCAAACAAGTCGATTCCTGAATGAGCGAAAAATGGGATTACCGTTCGAATCCCAAGGAGGTCGTTTGAACGGCCAAAGAAAAGAAGCTCAAAATTTTGCCTACCGTTCCAACGGTGGAAGGGGCCGTTCGAACGGCCTAAGAGCATGCATCCAAGAAATTGCCTACTGTTCGAACGCCCACTCCAGCCGTTCGAACGGCGAAGAACCCAATTACAGGCGTTCAAACGCCCCTCTAGCCGTTCGAATGGCAAGGCTATTTTTGCCCAGATTTTAGGGTTCGATTGTAATCCCTATAAATACAAACTTTCATTTTATTTTCGAGATATCAGAGTAGAGGGACGGCGATATTTAGGGTTTTTTGCAAGTTTTTCATTTATTTAGCTTATGTTTGTTAGATTCTTGCCTAGTTGTAATTGTAATCTCTTAAACATTAGTTTCAATACATGTTCTTTTATTTCCTTGCATTAAATTCGTAATGTTAGTTGTGTTCTTGCATTAAATTCGGATTTTCAGTATTTCTGCAATTATTTCAAAGTTGTTTCATAGATAGATATGAGTAGCTAACTCTTTCATTATTGGGATTGATTGTGAAGACCCATTGGAGGTCTTGGATGAACAAAGAGGGTGAAATTTTGGGTTTTCAAGCTAAATTCTGTTTTTATTGTTCTTCGTGTTCTTCCACTTCTTCGTTCTAGAAAACATAGAAAATTTGGACGATTGATTATGTTTGGTAACGTTTATGCGTGAGTTTATACTCAGTATCGAATTGATGATGTTCGTCCTCGATTCTAAAAACTCAATTTATTTTGGAAGTTGAATTTTTAAAGAACACCTCGTTTTTATCGCTAGAACTTCCGAATCTAAGACTCACGACGTGGTCGAAGGATTTGAGTTATGAAATTTTTCCTTTGAAATTCCAAGAAAAACAATTGGTTGGATCGATTAATCCCGAGACTTTATCACATTAAGTTAAAATCAAACTTTATTCAAGTCGTTTTAGCATTTGCGTGTTAGATAGTTTAGATCACCAAATCATTTCCAAAATAAACATATTTTTATTTTCCTTTTTAGAAGCAATTTGTTAGAATTTTGTAAGTGATTGAGAGGGTAGTTCTACTTCTTTTAGTCCAGTGCACATAGCTCTTTATGGGAACCATCTCGTACTCCGAGTTTTACTACTCTGCTAACTTTCACTTGGGAACATCTCAAGTGTGCACGGTTGACGCGAGTCTTATGTTTAGTATATGGAAATCTCTTTTACTTGTTTCAAGATCTTATGCAAATGGTATTTATGTCATATGTAAATTAATCCCATAGTATATTTTGATGCTTCAATTATTCTATTATCCACTGAGCTTGTAGCTCATATTTTCTTAAATATTTTCAGGTAATCAAGATTGAGAGCTTAAGTTTGAAAAGTTATTGGCTAAGCTACCTATGTGTGAATGTCATGAAGACTCAAGTTATATTTTGATTTGTAATAAGTTCGAACTAGTAGATTTTCTTAAATTTGTGTTAAGACTATGATTGTGTAATAAAACTATGTTACAATGATGACATAAGTATTTGCTTTATGTTTTACTAATAAATAAAAGAGTGAATCATCCTTCCGCATTATATCAAATATAGATGATCAGCCTTTTGGTTTAGTTCGACTTTGGGTAACTAAGCTACTGGCCAGTTATGATTCCTAATCCACACAAGATGGGTTTAGGATCGTGACAAATCCTCTCTCTTTCACCCGTGGCCACCGGCCTCCACGCCAAACTACCATCACCCATGGGAATTCCACCCAAATAGACACCATGCACAAGGCAGCTTCAACCCACAACTAACCCGTGGCCAAACACACGACCAGCCCCTCCTCTCTCTCTAAGCCATGCAGACCCATAGATAATCACCCACAAAAAATACAATAATAAGTTCACACTATCACATGTACACATATATATGTATTTTTATATAGATCATTGAATCAACATTTCAGGTTAAGGCTGACACGGCAATTTTTAAAAAATGTAGGACACGACACAGCAGAGAGACAGGGAGACAACAAAAGCATATATTTTTATGTCAGATTTTATTCAAAGGTAATAAAAAATATGCAAGATAAACATATAAATTCCAAAAGAATAAAAGTTATGTCCACAAACAGATAAAACTTTCTATTATCCATAAGAAATTAGGATGCAAAGATGATGCAGAAAAACAATTAGTGCGTCAAAGTTTAAACTATGATGCTCACACAAAATTCCAGACACCCCCCAACCCCCCCCCCCCCCCCCCCCCCCCCCCCCCCCCAAAAAAAAAAAAAAAGAAAAAAAAGACAGATAATCATAGTAAAAAAAAAAATAGATATAACGTAATAAAGAACTTGTAATGATCATACTGTTACTGGATGAAAATCTTTATCGCCCTGGACTTAGTCTCCAATGAAAAACAATTAATCTACACAAGCAGCCAAGTCATCAAATTATTGCAAGAGATTTGATTCAAGGTAACATACAATATTAAAACCGAGACCCAATCCCCAACCCCACAGAGAGAGAGAGAGAGAGAGAGAGAGAGAGAGAGAGAGGGAGCAGAAGCAGAAAGATACCCAAGCCCAAACCCAAACCCAATCCCTAGCCACAATTCACTTTTAACTAGAGATTCTTCTTGATGTGATGTTCTCCTTTGCAGAACAGAGGTATTGAAGCCTTGAAGGAGCAACTGGATGGTGGTGGGCGTCTGAACAAAAGTTGAGTCCAAATACAGGTGAGTTCGAACAATGGGCTAGGGCTTTCAAAAGTGAGTCCGAACAGAGGGCTAAGTCTCTTATTCTTTTTCAATCGAATAGGCTAGGGGTTTTCTCTTTGTTTCTGTGTTTCTCTCTCTTGATCGATATTTTTTTTTTGTTAGGCTCTCATAATTGTTTAATCTGCCCCCTTTTGGCTTTTTCGCTTTTATTTTATCATGTCTTTGGTTTTCATATTTACAAAATAAACCCCACCATTTATTTTCAAATTTTATAGTTGAGAGCACCCACCGTGTCCTTAACATATCCAAAATAGGACACACATGTCCAAGCAGTGTCCATGGAGTTTCAAAAGAAAATAAAAAATTTAGCTACCAAAAATGGAGTTTCCGATACGTGTCCACGCATGTCCTTGTCCAACACATATCGGAGTCCAGTATGGCTTCTCTAATGGAGTTTCCGTGCTTCATAAACTTTAGAAAATAAACAAAAACAAGGAGCTTAGGGAGTTTCCATCATCCTACCTCGTCACCATTGACTGGAAAGCTTGTTAAGAAAGCCAAAGCAATTGCATACTGCCTCCTTCTACCCGCAGCCTCTCTTTTATCTCTGGTCTCTTGGCTTATATGTATATATACATAAATAGCTATTTTACTAGGCTACAAAAATTAACCTAAATTTACAACATGACTTAAGTCCTAATATGTGCAAAATTGTGTCAATCTTAGCCAAATTATTATGAGTCACATTAAAGGGGTAATAAAAAATTTATATTATGATGCAAAGATTTAGGGAAAATTAATTAGAAAAGTCAGGGTTTCACAATCTACCCACCTTAAATAAATCGTCCTCAAAATTCCCAAAATGAACTTAATTTTTCGTTCTTTTTGGTAGCCAAGGAAAATTTGAAATAAAAAGGTGCCAAGGGGGCACCAACCAAGTATAAAGAAAACAAAAGAAGGCTTTAATGACATGTCTAGCCTCCAAGAAATAGGAAACAAAATAAAAATAAGATGAAGTAAAATAAAAACTTGGCCTAACCGAGACTCAGAAAATCATACACCATCTCAGACTAGAAATAACTCTGCTTTCCCCCACTTGTTGTAGCAGGATCATCATGCTTCCTTGACATCTTATCAGGTTTAGCTATCAGCTTCAGAGCATCAATCTCAAATTCCGTCTATACGGAGTTTAAAAGGGTTGGTTTAGAGTTGCTGTTTTGAAAAATGATGGTCAGGCTTGAGTTGTGTTAGACTAGTAGTTCAGCTTATCCTAGCAATGTCGTAGATGAATGATTTTCAAGTATTATATGGAAATCACAATCATATGTGAAGACTTAAGATATTACCTGACAAACAGAAAAGAACTAAACACATTTCTAAAAAGGATGGTGGGGTTAGAAAGCCATGAGAGAACATAACTTGATACACTCGAATATGAATGACCATTTCTAACAATTTTACCAAGTTTACTATAAATAATGTGGAAAAAAATATGATACTAGAGCATCATTTACTTCCATACCTCCATTGATATTCGAGAAACCTTTTTCTTCGATTTTCTTGCTGTTGTGGATGTCACATCAGAATCTTTCAACAATTGGACTCCAATCATTGGAGGCGGCTTTGCAGCTTCGACTTCCTTGTCCTTAACCCTGTCACCTACTTGGCTTTCAGTTTGCTCTGCATCCTCCTCCTCTTCGTCCGCCTCCTCGTCGTCAACCTCTTTTGAACCATCTTCAGTGTCAGTGGCATCCTCCAAAACATCTGTTTCTTCCAAATTCTCTAAATCAATGTGCTTTCCATGCTCATTGTTTAACCCTTCCCCGAGAAAACGACGTCTCCAAAACTCTGTGTTTCCTTCTTCCAGCTTGATTCTTGAAATTAATTCGTCCAGCTCTTCATCAACCTGTCAAAAGATTTCCATTACCATTCCATATCAATTGGAGTGAAACTTCCAGACATGATTACACTGCAACCAGTTGTAGAAAAGCATGAATCACCAGGATACACATATCACGAAGACCATAAATTAGGAACTGAAAGAAGAACATGAAAGATGATAGTAACCTCTTCTTCTTCCTCTTCTACAGGAGGTACCCAAAGGGGCCGACCTCTTGAGCGATTTATTCTCCTTGCTTTTTGAACACGCTGGTACAGCACATTTCTAGTTCCATCAGTGGGCAAACCCTGTGCCTCTAGCTCTTCTTTCAGCTCGGATACTATCATCTTACTAGCAGCCTTGGGCTTTAAAGCATTTTGGTCAGGCCCCTTAAGAATTTGCTTTAGTCTTTCCTCAACTCGGATGTAATCAGATTCGGACACATCTCCTAAAGCCAAAGGGCCTTCATTGTGCAATGTTTTCAACAGCTTCCGATGATGCACTTTCCAATTCTCAAGACATCTTTGTTTGAAGGAGGCTTCTATTGGGTAGTTATAAACAAATCCAAGGGCATCAGGATCTAAAGGAGTTTTTCCTCTTTGAGGTACCCATCTCTTGCGCTCACCTGTAAGCCCCCCCTCTTCAATGTACCTGGTTGCTGTGCAATGTTAGTCATAGCTTCTAATAGAAAACAAAAGTGCTATCTGTCACCTTTTTAATCGGTATCTTGTGTCAGCACCTAAATGGGTTTCTGTGAAAGGTTCCCTATGTTGGAGAGATTATTAAGTAGAAAATTAAGGAGAACAAAACCCTTCCAAGGAGCGTCACAAAACGGCCAAAAACAAAACAATCAGGAGATGTGCACCCTATCATGCATTAGATGATATCAGACATACACCAAGAATATAAATAAATCAGCAAATAAACAGATGAATAACCAAAAGATGCAAAGTAACAGAAAGATGTGAACCACAACCATTGCATAACAATCCAAGATGTCATACGAAGATATGCTGTTTATATTAAAATTTTAGAAATATTTTACGTTAGTCAATGAAATGTTTCTAACATTTTCATTTTGAGGGATTTATGTCCAACCGTAATATGATTTCATGCCCATAGACATCAAGCTAATAGATTCCAATTTTCTCATAAAAAAATCTCCAGGTAGGGCTATTGCTTTATATTTTTTATTCTTTGGGAAGCGTGGAACGGGGCGGGGTGTGATGAAGGAATAAAACCTTTGAAAATGAGAATTTGTAACTCTCCTCACGTGCTAAAATTCCTCCATCAAATTCTTGTTCTCAAGGGAATCTGCTCAAACATTAGCTCTTAATATTTAACTCAAGCTTAATAAAGCCTACAATACCAACAGTCACGTTGGGCTCCAAAAATCCTTTTTCGCTCTTCCCTCGACCTCAATTCATGCTCTGTTTCACCTCTCCTCCTTTTCCATTGGCTAAGTGACAAGTTCAGAATATCCCAGAAGGGAATTTTGCTTTGCTTCCCCCAGTCTTCACTTTACCCCACACCGAACTTTCATAAATCTATCTATGAATGACGCCACCTCTAGTCTCTGAATCAACTTTTTCTCTTAATTGATTTATCCAGCAATCTACTATCTGAATATCCCCAGTTTAGTTCAGGTTATTGATTGTACAGCTTGTTTCTTAGTAACTCAACTCATTATGTTGTTAAGGATAGCGGTCATATCCTCAGGGTCTTTAAATCTGTATCTATCTATATACAATATAGAAAAGGAAGCCACTATTGCTGTGGTTGCGACAAGTGGCTCAGTGTGGTGTTATTTTTTTTTCTCCTACACTTTGTAATTTTTTACAGATTACTATAATTGTGTGGTTGACTGCATTTATTATAGTTAATATATTTTATACAGGTGGTTGAATGTTTCATTGGTTCATTTATTGTAGATTCATGTACATACATAGTTCATGCATTCTATGAATGTGACTGGATATTTCATTAGTTCATGTAATGTAAATTCAGGTACATATACAAATTACATGAACACAGAGTTCATTAAATGTATATATGTTCATGCATTAATTCCTACAATCATATAACTACATAGACAACTACATCTATCTATATCTATATATACTATATATTACTAAACTAAATAGGAAAGAACGCCACTATCATTGCGATTATGACATGTGACATTTTTTTTTACTATTTTGTAATTTCTCTATTTTTTGGGGTTGATTGTTCTTTTGGTTTATGTATTCGTACATGTTGGTTCATTGTTTCATTGTTTTTATGTTGGTACATGTATTTTAGGTTCATATATATTTATAGATTAGTACATGAACTTGAGGTTCATTTACACGTTTTGGGGCATTGTCATATCTCAAAACGTATCCACCTAGTGGACACACGTGTCCACGATGTGTCCAAGAAGTGTCCATTAAAAAAAAATAGCAACAAAAATATTGAACACACCAATTAGTGTGTCCAACAAGTGCCCCAACGTGTCCGAGAAGTATGTGTATCCGTCATGTGTCCAACATGAATACAACACTCTAAATGGTGTATCCCCGCTTCCCAATAGACTACTATATGAACATAAATAGCTACATTTTTAGGTTCATGTACATAAAATAATATGTATATATATACTTAAATATATACTTACTATTAAGAAAAGAAAGCCACTATCGTTATGGTTATGACATGTGACATTTTTTTAATATTAGATCATTTTCATTTTTTTTTTGTATTTATGTTCATTCATGTATATTGGGTTCATGAACACACATAGATGACTACATTCATACAATTATATAGATTACTACATAAATATACATAGACTACTATATGAACATAAATAGATTACCATAGTTTTAGGTTCATGTACATAAACAGATTACTACATGAACATGGGGTTCATTGTATTGGTTGGTTCATGTATATTAGGTTTATGAACATACATTAACAATCTACCTGAGGTAAGAACTAGATCATAACAAAATAACCCTCTCTCATGTTCTTCAATCATCACCACACAAAATGTTACATTGTTTTAACTCAAACCACTGACTTTGCAAATGCATTATCGATCAATTAATTTAAAACAACTAAAGCAAGTAAAATACCCAATTAACAGTAGGTAAATAGTGCAAAGGGGCACATCCTGATAAATTATCTAAATAAAGTACATTATGAAACTTTACCTTAAACTATGACCGTAACAAAGAATTATGGGAAATTTTAAATGAGCTCTTGGCTTCTTGCAAATATCAGTAGCAGAGTTGCTTATGTCTAATTATTCTGATTTTCCTGATTTAAAAGGTTTACATAAGCTTTCCTTCTATCAATATGCATACTTATTATCTTTTTAATATCAATCTATTTAAGCTCTTACATTTGGAAGTAGAGATAATGACAGAATTCATGGTGTCAATGCCTTGGAGCTGAAAACTCAATGCATAAATTTTAGGCATTTCTCTCCAGCAATATGGAGCAAAAAGAAATTTCTAAGAATTTGTAGGAAAATCTGCTTAAGCATTCCAAGGGAATGATAATGAGTTATTAGCACCTCCTTAGCCATTTCAGAGAAAGTCTTTGTGGCACGAGTAAAATTAGTATTTGGATTGTTGTTTTATTTTTTCCTTGTTTGAATATTGAAATTTTATTAATTGTGATGATCCATCACATGGGCTTGAATTCCTTATGACGATCGAGAATTCTTAACATATCATAGTGTAGTCACCAATCTATGTGCTACATTTGTAACCATTACCCTCATAATGTTCTAGGGCTAATATATCACAATTTAGTCACCAATCTATGTACTACATTTGTAACAATTACTCTCTTAAGTTTCTGCAAAACTTCACCTAGAGATCATATCCTATTGAGTGTTCTTTTTAGCATGGAATCCAAAGAATAATAAACAAATTCAGTGCATCGCACGGGCCTAAAACTAGTATTGTAAAAAGAGGGAGAGGGCAAGTAGTGTTAGACACGAGGTGTACAAAGACATTAGTAGTATTGGGGGGTGGTGGTGGTGATGGTTAAAAGCATCTAAAAAGAAACTCACTATCAATCCCTCTAAAATGTATTACTGTAACACCCTAGAATCCTCACACTCTTTAAGTTACACTCACTCTATAATTCTCTTCTATATATATATTGATTTCATGCTTATACTTCTCTATTTATACACAACTAAAGAGGAGCAAATGGTGGCAGCACTTAGCAAGGTAATCATGAAAGTTTTACTCCACTTAGATAAGTAGAGAATAAAATTTCTTCACTTGATGGTGGCAGCACTTAGCAAGGTAATCATGAAAGTTTTACTCCACTTAGATGAGTGGAGAATAAAGCTTCTCCACTTGATGGTGACAGCACTTAAACAAAGTAATCATGAAAGTTTTACTCCACTTAGATGAGTGGAGAATAAAATTTCTTCATTTGATAAGTGTGATGATTATCTTCATGTAAATGATAATGAAATTTAGCCCACTAAATTAGTGGATTAGTGGAGAAGAAAGAATTAGTAAAGTACTAAACCAACTTCCTTTACTTCATCCTATAAATAGTACATGTAGATGAGAGGGTTTGAATACAAGTAAACCTATGCATAGTGAAGAGAAAAGAGTGAAAGTTAGGAAGTTGCTCTTGAAGATCAAGTTCTAACATCTAGAGAAGAATTCCAAGCATTAAGCACTTGAGGTGAGTAATAGTGTATTTGGAGTAAAATATACATATTTCTAATGCAAATGTTCTTTTTCTACAAATTATATTTGAGCAATACATTTTCAAAGCAAATGATAATATGTTTATGTTACTATTCAAAAATAGTTATTATATTTTGATGCTAAACCTTGTATTATTCTATTAAGAAAATCCATAGATTAAATTTTGTATACAATGAATAAGATTTGAAAGCTATATGTGCCATACTTGGAGGTCCTACATTGGGAGACTTAAAATAAACCGAAAGCTTGATATGATTAGGAAGACGTTCCTTACGACTTTTTGTCGTTTTGTTACGCATCACTAGTGCATACGTTTTGTTACGGATTTTCCGTTCAGCCGAGATCATTAGTACATTATGAATTATATGTGTAATGTTGCTATTTAGATGCTTTTGTAAGTATAAAACTAAATTAGCATCTTTTGAAAGGTATGCTTATGTTTAGTATATGGATATCTCTTTTACTTGTTTCAATCTTATGCAAATGGTATTTACGTCATATGTAAATTAAGCCCATGGTATATTTTGATACTTCAATTATTCTATTATTCACTAGGCTTGTAGCTCATGTTTTCTTAAACATTTTCAGCTAACCAAGATTGAGAAGCTGTTGGCTAAGCTATCTATGTGTTAATGTCATGAAGACTGGAGTTATATCTTGTTTTGTAATGATTTTGAACTAGTAGATTTCCTAGATTTGTGTCAAGACTATGGTTGTGTAATAAAACTATGTTATGATGGTGACATAAGTATTTGCTTTATGTTTACAAAAATAGTAAATCATGCTTTCGCATTTTATCAAATATAGGTGATCATTCTTTTGGTTTAGTTCGGCCTTGAGTAGCTAAGCTACTGGCCGGTTATGATTCCTAATCCACACAAGGTGGGTCTGGGGTAGTGACAGAGTGGTATCAAAGCAATAGGTTGACACCTTAAGACTAAGATAGTAATCTAAGAACATATATATTTAAATCGCTGCGTGTTTTAATATATCTTCTATTACGGTTAGGTGATAATATGAACATATATGTACGGTATGCTACATATTATATACATTGCAACATATATGTTAATTGTTTTTTTTGGGAGTAGTTGACAGATGGCTAAATGCAAAGAAAATGCGGGGACATCTAATGATCATATTGAAAGAATTGAGAGCGCCTTTGAAGGACTCATTCATATCATCTATGATGCTCAGTAGAATAAGTACCATGCTCAAAATTCTCTTGAACCACCTATACAACGATATGAAAGGAGAGTACCTACGACTATCAAGCAGTTTCAACAACTGAAACCTATTACTTTTATGGGCACACAAGACCCTATGACTGTCGAGGCATGGATACTCGGAATGGAGAAGATCTTCAAAGTTCTGACTGGCACCGAAGAACAAAAAGTTATTTTTGCTACCTTTTCATTTGAAGGAACAGCACGAATATGGTGGCTAACAGAGGAAGGAAAGGAGCTTCGATGGACTTGGGAAAGATTTCTTGTAAGCTTCAATGACAAGTACTTTCCCGATGCTATCAAAGATCAAAAGATTGCAGAATTATTGACTCTAAACCAAGGGAGCATGACGGTAGCTGAATACGAGGCAAAATTCACCGAATTGTCAAGGTTTGCGCCACATGTGGTAACTACCGAAGTTAGAAAAGTAAGAAAGTTTGAGGGCGGCTTGAAATGGAATATTCGTAATCAAATTGATATTTTAAGACTCCCGACATACTTAGAAGTCGTAGAACGAGCCATGATTGCCGAAAAGTCCAATGACAAAATAATGAAAAGCAGGAACCTAAAGAGACAAGGTGGTGGTCAAAGACAAGATCAACAAAGTCAAAGTTCTAAGAAACAAAGCACCAGAACCACTAGCGGGAGTTCTTTTCCTAACGAAAGTACAATAAGTCAAGTCAATTGAGGAACAAGTGACATGCCTCAATGTCCTAATTGTCAAAGGTGGCACCGAGGCCCGTGTCATCATGCGAGTGGTGCATGCTTTGGTTGTGGCCAAATGGGACACCAAATTAAAGATTGCCCAAACATTACAAGAGCACCAACACCAAGTACTACGACCTCTGCATTAATCCAGAAATCTCTTACTAGTAAGAGTGTGGAGCCAAGAAGGCAAGGTCGGGCGTTTGCGCTTATTCCTGGAGATACCGCAACTATCAATTCTGTAGTATCAGGTACACTCCCTATTTGTAGTCATTTTGCCTGTATTCTTATTGATTCTGGATCTACTCATTCATTCGTTTCAAGTCACTTTGCTCATCACTTACATAACCTTCCTGAGCCATTGAATTTTATTTTATCCGTTTCCTTGCCATCTATTGGTTCAATAAGTTGTAGCATGGTATATAAAATGTGTGAGGTCCTTGTGAATGATGCTACCTTAGTAGTTGACCTTATACCCTTTGATATACATGGATTTGATGTTATTCTCGGAATGAATTAATTATCTGCCCATAATGCTACAATTGATTGTATGCTTAAGAAAGTCTTATTTCAAATACCCAATCATTCTACACTCACTTTTGAAGGAGTTGGTATGATACCCCCTCCTTATCTTATTTCTTCTGTGAAAGCCTGTCGTTTACTCAAAAAGGAAAACCGTGGTTTCTTGTGTAGTGTCATTGATACCCAAACCTCCTCTCTATCTCTACAAGATATTCTTACTGTTCGTGACTTTCCCGATGTATTCCCTGAAGAATTGCCTGGCTCATTAGTAGAGCGAGAAATTAAATTCACTATTGATATCATCGGGTACACAACCCATTTCCAAGGCTCCTTACCGTATGTCCCCTCTTGAATTAAAAGAGTTGAAAACCTAACTCCAAGACTTGCTAGATAAAAGATTCATTCGTCCTAGTGTATCACCGTGGGGTGCCCCTGTCCTTTTTGTAAAGAAGAAAGATGATACCATGAGACTTTGTGTTGACTATTGAGAGTTGAATAAAGTGACTATTAAAAACAAGTATCCGTTACCGAGGATCGATGATTTGTTCGACCAGCTTCAAGGTGCCCAAGTGTTCTCAAAGATTGATTTGAGATCAGGTTACCACCAACTGAAGGTCAAAGTAAAGGATGTAGAAAAGACTGCCTTTAGAACAAGATATGATCATTATGAGTTCTTGGTCATGCCTTTCGGAGTCACCAATGCATCTACAGCTTTTATGAATTTAATGAATCGGGTTTTCAAACCGCACTTGGATGAATTTATTATTGTTTTCATTGATGATATTCTTGTGTATTCTAAGAGCATTGCAGATCATGAGCAACATTTGAAGACCACTCTTCAACTTCTAAGAGACAAACAACTTTATACCAAATTGAAGAAATGTGAATTTTGATTATCAAGCATATCCTTTTTGAGGCACATCATCAAGGCGGGAGTATCAGTTGACCCCTTCAAGATCGAAGCAATTGTGGAGTGGCCAATACCAACAAATGTAATGGAGGTTCGTAGTTTTTAGGATTTAGCTGAATACTACCGAAAATTTGTGAAGGACTTCTCAAAGATTACTACCCCGTTGACTCAACTAACTCAAAAAAATACTCCGTTCGAATGGACTAAAGAAATGGAGCAAAGTTTCCAAGAGTTGAAGAATGGGTCGGTGACTGCACCCATCTTAGCTCTTCCGACTGAAACCGAAGGCTTTGTCATTTACAACGATGCTTTGCACCAAAGCTTGGGATGCGTATTAATGCAAAACGGCAAAATTATTGCATATGCCTCTAGACAGTTGAGACTACATGAGAAGAACTATCCCACTCATGATCTTGAACTAGCCGCGGTGGTATTTGCACTGAAGACATGGCGTCATTACTTGTATGGAGTCACTTGCGAAGTCTACACAGACCACAAAAATTTGAAGTACTTTTTCACTCATAAAGAGTTAAACATGCATCAAAGAAGATGGCTGGAGCTGATAAAAGATTACGATGTATTGATCTAATATCATCCGGGTAAAGCTAACGTGATGGCCGATACTTTGAGTAGAAGGACTTCTGCAAACTTGGCATCCTTGATCACTACACAACAAAGAGCGTTAGAAGTGGAGGTTGTGTCGCCAAATTCACATGGTATACTCTCCACTTTGATTGCTTAACCCACTTTGTTTGAGATAGTGAAGTTACGTCAACGCGAAGATCCTTATTTAAAGAAGATATGTGATGATATGAACGTGAGTTCAAAACTCAATTTCACAATGCAAGATGAAGTACTCAAATTTAAAGATCGAATATCTATTCCCAACATGCCAGAAGTTAAAAAGTAAGTTCTAAGAGATGTACATAACTCCAAATTCTCAATTCATCCAGGTAATACCAAGATGTATAGAGATCTCAAAGGATCTTTTTGGTGGTTAGGAATGAAGAAGGAGATAGTTGAGTTCGTGTCGCGTTGCCTTCATTGTCAACAAGTTAAAGCTAAACATCAAAGGCCAGCTGGAACATTGCAACCTCTCCCAATTCCAGAATGAAAATGGGAACATATTGCAATGGACTTTGTCACAAGATTACCACAATCCCCTCGACGTTGTAACGCTGTTTGGGTTATTGTTGACGGGCTAACAAAATCTACTCACTTCTTAGCGGTGAAAACCACATATTCTTTGACGAGACTTGCTGCCATTTATATCAGTGAGATTGTTCGTCTGCACGGCGTACCTTTGTCCATTGTGTCGGACAGAGATCCTAGATTTGTATTTAGATTTTGGAGGAGTTTGCAAAGTGCTATGGGGACGGAGTTGAAATTCAGCACAGCATATCATCCTCAAATAGACGGACAATCAGAAAGAACAATTCAGATTTTGGAAGATACGTTATGACTTTGTATTCTCGATTTCCAAGGGAATTGGGAAATTCACCTGCCGTTGGTAGAGTTCGCCTACAACAACAGTTTTCAAGCCAGTATCGGTATGGCACCATTCGAGATACTCTATGAAAGAAAATGTAAATCACCAATTTGTTGGATCGAGGTAGGAGATACAAAGCTTTTGGGACCCGAAATCGTTCAATCAACCACCGAAAAAATCAAGTTAATTCGACAAAGACTTCAAACCGCTCAAAGACATCAAAAGAGTTATGCGGACGTTAGAAGAAGGGAGATAGAATATCAAGTAAGCAATCATGTGTTTTTGAAAGTGTCTCCTTCTAAAGGAGTAATCCGATTCGGCAAAAAGGGAAAATTAAACCAAGATACATTGGTCCATTCGAGATATTCCATAAAGTTGGACTCGTAGCATATCGGTTAGCCCTTCCACCCGAACTTTCCTATGTACATAACGTGTTTCATGGTTCTACGTTACGATATTATGTGCACAATCCTACGCACGTGATAAACTATCAATCACTAAATGTATAAGAAGACTTGAGTTACATAGAGCGACCAGTTCAAACCATAGATCGTCGAGACCGAGAGTTAAGGAGCAAAGTCATTTCTTTTGTAAAGGTTCGTTGGCAAAAATCATTCTTTGGAAAAAGCCACCTGGGAAAGAGAAGATGAAATTCAAGAGAAATATCCACATCTATTTGACAATTAAGGTATGTTAAGTTTGGAGGACCAAACCTCTTAAAGGAGGGAAGGGTGTAACACCCTAGAATCCTCACACTCACTCTATAATTCTCTTCTATGCATATATTGATTTCATATTTATACTTCTCTATTTATACACAACTAAAGAGGAGCAAATGGTGATAGCACTTAACAAGGTAATCATGAAAGTTTTACTCCATTTAGATGAGTGGAGAATAAAGTTTCTCCACTTGTTGGTGGCAGCACTTAGTAAGGTAATCATGAAAGTATTAATCCACTCAGATGAGTGGAGAATAAAGCTTCTCCACTTGATGGTGGCAACACTTAGTAAGGTAATCATGAAAGTTTTACTCCACTTAGATGAGTGGACCATAAAGTTTTTCCACTTGATGGTGGTAGCACTTAGCAAAGTAATTATGAAAATTTTACTCCACTTAGATGAGTGGAGAATAAAGTTTCTTCATTTGATAAATGTGATGATTATCTTCATCTAAATAATAATGAAAGTTAGCCCACTAAATTAGTGGATTAGTGGAGAAGAAAGAATTAGTAAAGTATTAAATCAACTTCCTTTACTTCATCTTATAAATAGTACATGTAGATGAGAGTAAAGATGTCAAGTAAACCTGTGCATAGTGAAGAGAGAAAGAGTAAAGGTTAGGAAGTTGCTCTTGAAGATCAAGTTCTAACATCTAGAGAAGAATTCCAAGCATTAAGCACTTAAGGTGAGTAATAGTGTATTTGGAGTAAAACATACATATTTCCAATGCAAATGTTCTTTTGCTAAAAATTATATTTGAACAATACATTTTCAAAGCAAATGATAATATGTTATTGTTACTCTTAAAAAATAGTTATTATATTTTGATGCTAAACCTTGTATTATTCTATTAAGAAAATCCATGAATTAAATTTTGTATACAATGAATAAGATTTGAAAGCTATATATGCCATACTCAGAGGTCCTATATCGAGGGATTTAAAATAAGCCGAAAGCTTGATATGATTAGAAAGACATTCCTCACGACCTTGAGTAGTTAAGCTACTGGTCGGTTATGATTCCTAATCCGCACAAGGTGGGTCTGGAGTCATGACAATTACGAAGGGAACCAGAGGACCAACCCATTAGCAAGCCTCCTATAAACTCATTCATCTTCCCACTAGGAGGATTATAGGCTTTACCAAACTGAAATGATATTTTTGTGACCCAATATCCTGCCATATCAGTTGGTTTCGGACCTTCGGTGACCTAACTAGGCTGACCCAATAGAAGCAATGAATAATAGTGGCAGCCTTCCTGAAGATGGAGATCATGGGAAGCAACCTGGTGCTTTTTATGAGCTCAAGCCAAGAGTAATCATCAAACAACAAATCTTGCATGTCAGAGGGATTTTTCAGTCAGCCTATTCATAGGTGCATTGCTACAGGTGGGCCTTTTACAAGTTTTTCAGAAAATTGAAATGCAATGATAGTGGACCTCAAAAATTTTCTTCATGCATGTAAGATTTAGATGATCTTTTTTCAAATATAAGAAGATTCAAGAAAAGATGTCAGGTAGTTTGCAATTACAAGCTTAAAGGTACAATGAACGCTTCACGGCATATGTCGTTATCTTCAAAAATCCATTTAGTCTCGCATACACTCATGGCCACACACAGTGAAACAAAAAATAGAAAGAAATTTTGCCTATGAATTATGAACATCAAAAGAAATACAAAGAATTTCACTTTGCATGTGGACTTGAGGTTTTTTTTTAGCTTTAATTGGATTGCAGACTGTGATCTTCACTTTATTCTTGCTGTCTTGCTGTAGTAAGCAACTTTGCAAATACCCAACCTAATCATTTAAACAAAGGAAATACCAACAAATAGCCTAATCCATGAGAGTTCAATATAGACTTGGTGGCGTGAATATCAAATTTCACAATATTGGCACGAAAATATGTAACGCCCGCCTATAAAGGGAGTTTGAAAAAACAAAAACCAAAAAGAATCCCAAAAGTGACCCTTTATTGTTGAGAAGGAAGGAAGGAGGAAAATAATACCTTAATGTAATATGGTTGAGAGGGAACAAGCAGAAGGAATTTTTTTCTTCTTTCTAAAAAGGTCTAACAACACACCACACCTAACAACCACACCCCCCCCCCCCCCCCCCCCCCCCCCCCTCCTTCTCCTTCTCTTCCCCTCTCTTTGTCGTAGCTACCGTTTCCATGAAGACAATTTTCAACTTGACTAAGCAAAATCAGCCTACTTGCTTTTTCATTCTTTCTAATATTTGATAGCATGCAAAATTCAAGTGATATGAGCTCTAATATTAGTAGCAAAGTTTTGCACATATCTTCTTTTACTCAATAATTAAAGGTAATAAGAAAATGATTGTTAGTACTTAATATTTACATGTTATCTTGTAGGTGACGAAAAATTATTTAGTGCTCCAAGAGCGCCATGTGTCCTTGCTCCTCCACTTACATGGGATGGATCCCCCACTTGTTAGGTGGGGTATTTGACCCCACCTAACAGGGGGCACCCCACTACTATGTGAGTTGTGGAGCAAAGATAACGTGGTGCTCCAAGAGCACTGCATAATTTTTCGTAGGTGACCTTTACTTGCTAATTTCACGAAGCTGCACTCTCTGTGTGTCTTTGGAAGGTCAGAGTGTCTATTATTGAATAAAATAAAACAATGTATATTCACTTCTGGTGCAAATTAGTTATTGTTAAAGAAACAGAAAGTAAACGGTCAAAGTGAGGCAAGGGCTTTGTAATCTAAAAGCAGATGAAACAAACAGATCGAGAGAGATGAGTAAGGACAGAACTTTACAAGAACAATAAATTTAATAGTCTGTCCTACGAAATTCCTAGAGCATAAGTTACTTATCCAAAAAAAAATCCCTAGAACATAAGTTGAAGAGCGTGAGAATCTTTATGCATGAAAATTGGACTACAACTTGAAAAATAAATGATGCACAAAAGAAAAGCAAGGGTGACGCAAATTTGAGTGTACAATTTAAGTAGAAAAATTCTTTCAAAAGACACATATCTACACAATTTGATACATTTAAACCATGCGGTTGTAAGTAGATAAAACCAGGGCCTATAGTTGTTGATTACTAATAGTGAACATAAATGCAAACCTGGCAATATAATCAATCTCATATCCAAGTTCAGCCTCCTCTTGCAAAGGCTCAATCCAGGAGCTAACTAACGTCCGATATTTCCTGCTTAAGATCATGGCTCTGGACGGGATTGGTTGGTTATCTTTGGCCATAGCTTCTAAAGCTTCAAGCAACTCAACAATCCTTCCTGATTTCAAAAATGACAACCAACTCAGAAAATTTTAATTTAGGATCTATGACGAGCAACCTAAAGCATTAGACAATAACTATTTGAGCTTGTCTGATAACTCCAACCAATGGCGTAGTATTCTCTGGACTATAACAAATCTAAAATTGTATGAAAGAACGAATATAGAGTATGTGAGAGAATAGCATAATATCTTACTGTTACTGATTTAGTTATATGATTTGAATCAAGGTATGGTAGAAAAGACTTAAACAACTACTGGAATAACAAATTGGATTTAAATGTGAAATTAAAATGAAATCCTAAATACAACAGGCGATGTGAAGGCATGGTCTTCCAAACTCCACATTAACTTCTCCTAATAGAATGTGGACTCATTGTATTTAGATTGCAAAGGTTACAAACCAGTAGATGTAGTGACAAGGATAAAGACAAAAAAACTTGGACCCCAACATCTGGCGAAAAAACTCAATAAATCCCCCTACTTGCAATTGTTGGGCCAAGCAATGCCCTTTCAAGCTTTGACCTTTATTTTGGTTGATTGTGTTCAAATATTTATATTCAAGAACCACATTATTGCAAAAATGATCATCCACATTTTCTGAGAGCTGTGACAAGCAGAAACAGAGAAAGTGGATTGCTTGCACATCCACCTCTCATTCACCTCCATAAATTAAATGAACTTTCCATCAATGATTTAGACAATGCCCAAATCAATACAGAAGTTGTAGTTTTGATGGACATAGAGTTTTGACTCGGGGGACATTTAATGCAACTGCTTCGCTCTTGGCATTCCTAGAAAGAAAATAAAAGTTTGAGAAATTGTGAGTGGTTCTTTAAATCGAAAGCCTGAAGTTTTTTGTAACATGGACATAAACTGATCTTCACAGGTCCAAAGCTTCCAAGAGCTCAACCCATTCTTGCCCAAGAAGTGATGTGGTCGAAACTGTGTTCCACCAGTAAATCACTGAACTCATGCTCCTTTTCAAAAATCAAGGGCAAAACGCTGAGCCATGGCTCCATCTCCTCAAATAATTGGGATAGAGAAAATTTAGAAAATATAGAAAAACAAATGTTTGAAATTGACTGAAAACTCCAACTGCATACACAATACTTGGTTGAGTGTGGGACAAATATACGAGTTCCCCTACAAGCCTCTGGTACCTCTCCTTTTCTACAAAATCACTACACCACTCCTCAGATGATGATTAGCCTTAATTGGTAAATTTGCCGGTGTACAACCCAACATGCATAGATGTACTTCCTCTAAGAGATAAATATGCCATTATTTGATTTGGCAACCTCAATACCAAGAAAGTACCTCAATGAAGATCTTTAATCTCGAACTCCTTAGCCAATCTTGTCTTGAGATGAGCAATTTGCTCCACATCATTCTCTATCACCACTAGATCATCCACACATACAATAAGCACTGTGCTCTTATCCTTATCTGGTTTGATAAACATAGTGTGATCTGCTTGGCTTTGTTTGTATTGAAACCTCAACATTGCTGTAAGGAACTTATCAAACCAACCTCTAGGAGGCTGCTGTAATCCATAAAGTGCCTTCTTCAATCTGTAGGCTCAGCCAAAAAAGGTGAGTCCCCTTGTGTGAGCCTTAGATTATTAGTTTAGTAAAGTCAAGCTTTGGCTCTCACCTTTTCACTAGTGTATTTGTCACATCCAGTTATTGTAAAGACCAACCCAAATTGGCTGCACAGGAAAGAAGAGCACAAATGGAATTCATCTTTGCCACAGGGGAACAGGTCTCTTGATAATCAAAGCCATAGGTCTGAGTAAACCCCTTGGCAACAATTCTAGCCTTGTATCTCTCAACTTTTTAATTAATAGTAAACACAGATTTGCAGCTTGCCGGTCCCTTTCCAACTAGAAGAGGAGCTACCTCCCAAGTGTCATTCTTGCTCAAAGCTTTCATCTCTTCTACTAGAGCATGTTTCCACTTAGGATAAGAAATCTTTACAACCTTAAGGAATGCAATAAGCGGATAAAGGCAAAACAAAGGCACAATATGTAGGAGATAATGAATCCTATGAAACAACGTTAGATGTAAGGTGTTGAGTACAACTTCTAACCCCTTCTCTAAAGCAATAGGGAGATCAAAATCAGCAAAATCTTCATTTTCTCGAATGGGATAATGACAGGTTATTCATTACCTAAAGCATCAGTAGGAGAAACCAAAATTGGTATCAAAGATAACGTTTGACTCGGTGGCATACAAGAAGCCTGTTTCTTCTGAATATAACAGTTGACTCGGTGGCATCGTGAATATAACTTAAGTTCAGTCAAATTGAATCGTCCACCAATATCAAGCCCCCCCTCAACACACTTCTCCTCCTCCCTCTGACCCCAAACTATAGCTCTCCGAGCATGAAGGAAAAAGGAAAGCTTAGGCGGAGATAACATCTCTTCCTCAATATTGCTATCCCCTGAAGAGATTTATGGGGCAAAACAAATGACTCAGATTCTCGAAATGTGACATCCGTACTCACATACACTGTTAGCCCCAAGGTTACGCAATTACTTTTATTATATTATTTTGGTGATAACAAACATTAGTATTTGATTGATAAATGTTTCCTAGATTAATATAATCAATTGGATATGCTTAATCTTTGTTTTAGTTGTGTTGTGATGTGTAATGCAAAACCGAGATCCTGATGAAGCATTGATGTGCATTACAGAATTTGAATACAAGCTTATTTTGGAAAAGCTTCTAGAAGCCTTTTAAATTTCAAATTAAAATATGTTGGGGGAAAATCCTGAAACAAGAATTGAAGTCATATTGCAATATATATCAAGATCTTGTTAAATCAATTTTTTAAGAAAATTTGATTAAATGAAGAAATCAGAGGACATGGTTTCCTTCCATATACACTCCATGACACGAAATCCAGAATATGCAGTCATTAGTCTTCAAAGACTGGTGAAATCTTGTATTTTCAGATATGAAGATTTATTAGATGGAATCTAGCACAAGAATGGAGATTCAATCAAGCATTAATATTGACAAGAAGATTCAAGGAAGCTCAAAGCTAATAGTATTCTGAAGATATTTTGTAGAGCCTTGGGTCATTAAATGAAGAGATTTTGTCAAGCTTCAAGCATTAAAGACAGCTGAAGATATATTTAAGCATGTGCAGAACTTTTAAACAAGGAAATATATGCAAAGCTTGAAGATATACAGTAGAAAATCAGCAGCATATTTCGGCAACCTTAAAAGGAGGTCCAAGCTATTTCGGGTAAGAGAATATTTTGGAAAAAACTTCTCCAATAACTCTCTAACGGCTAGTTGATTTAAGACCAACATGAAGCCCCAAAGAAGAAATACACACCAATTGAGCACAAAAGTAAAACTCCGTCAAGCAAGCCTTTCGAGCCTTCAAAGTTCTTATTCTTGTTATCTTTATTCTTCATTGGTTATACCTATTCTTTGAGTGCCCGTTTGTTCGGGAAATTAGGAGCACCGGATTGGATGTCTCATCCGTGGTCCCCACCTAATCCCTTGTTTTGAAAAAAAAGAGATGGAGGATTACATCTCCCATGCAGGATAAGGTATCCCATGAGAGGAGTGAGATGCCATATCCTGAGGTGGGGATAAGGCATTAAATGACCATTTTGCCTGCCCCTTATATTATTGTATATTATATTTTTGTAATAATATAGTATACTAGGAGCAAGAAAGTAATTTCATATATTTCTCCCATTTCTTATTGTATTTTCATTAGACACAACAAATATACTATTACCTATCCCATTCGTCATCCCACCCTAACCAAACATAATACGAGTAATCTCCTATCACATTATGATATTACTTATCATCCATCATCACTTTCCTAATCCCACAGTATTACTTATCTCTCATTTTCTCATCCTGCAAACAAACAGGGCCTACGAGAATTCTATTGTATAGCAAGAGTGCTTGCACTATTGTTCTTTCTTGTAAAGAGAATTTCTAGCTAAGAGAGTAGCTAGGGTTTGGTTGTAACTTGAGCTTGTAAAAGCTTAGTTGGTTGGATGTAATTAGAGCTTGGATAAATCTAGTTGTAGTGAGAGCATCTCTTGTAAAGGAGGACTAGCGCATAAGAAAAAGCTATTGGCTATATCAAGGATTGGATATAGTGAAGAGAAACCTCTAGGAAAGACCCTTGGGGCGTGGATGTAGGTTTTGCAGCTCAAAACTGAATCACAAAAAAATCTTGTTATCATATTCTCTTTTCTCTCTCCCTCTCTCTCTTTATACTTGTTTTATCTTGCTCGATACAAATCTTGTACACAGAACTTGCACTTGATCTCTTATATTGTTCATTAATAATTTGTGCATTACCTAAACTGTGTTTAATTTGGTGTATGAGATTGCTCATAACAAAAACTAGCTCTCTAAAGTCTCATTTCTATTTTTTAGTTTACTCATTATCACTACTCAATTTTAGTTTGAAGTATATTTGTAGATCTAAATTGAGGTCTGAATTTTTAATAAACCCAATTCACTCCCCTCTTGGGTTGCTTTCTGTGTCTAATGTACACCTTACAAGAAGAAGGATCATAATACTTGTAGCCCTTCTAAGAAGTAAAATAACCAAGCTTCCGACGAGAATGTTGGTGGACATGAACAAAGCAAACACACCCAAAGATATTGGGAGAAAGAGAAGACACCAGGACAATTATCAAACTAACTTGAACCCTACAGTAGGCAAAAGAGATCGGCCCAAAACCTTAACTGAATTTGATCATACTCCAAGTAAAGGCGCGTAAGAAAATCATAAACACAGTCTTTCTCTACCATTTGCTAAAACGTAGTTGCATCCTGAGAACATGAAGCCTGAAAATTCCAATAATAGTCAACCTCCTACCACAGACTACTCAACTCAACATAACAAGAGACCTGTCCTTCTATATACTCACAAATCTTCTTCCTCAATTGATAGGCTTGTGCATCATCACCCCTTTAAGAGTACGTCTGCGCTGTTGTAGACCAAGTCTTATACACTGTTTCCATCAACGTAAAGGTACAACTGATAGTGGGTTACATCGAATTAATCAACCAAGGCATGACATACACATTATTTGACTATCATTTCTCACATGATGACTTGCTTGTCATCGGATTCTTGGCAGCTCTAGACTCCAGTGATATAACCAATCAAGCCATGAGCCGTGATAGCCAAGCTACACGAATGTGACCATATCAAATAGTTTGTGCTATCCAACTTAAACTGACTCATATGAAGAGAGGGGCTATCTTCAAGAGTCCCAACTTGACTCAACCAAATCTCTACACTACCAACGGAAATCTTAGTACCTTCCATCATGCCCACGAAAGAGGCTAGCATAATCCACCCACAAAGAGTGGTTCCCAAAACCAACAAAACACAAACTAAGTTCACAAGAACAAGGATTTCCGAGCAAGGAGAGGATTGTTGCATCAAAATAAACCCATAATAGCTCATAGGAACCAAAAAATAAGGAGAAAAAACTCACTATCGCAAGAAGAAGAAACTTAGCTGCTCACTATTTTCAGAAAAATACCATAAAAAGAAAGCAATGCTAGGTGATGATACCCAAGGCTTAGTCAGCACCCATAAGATGAATCTACTTCAGAATAGGCCCAATCAACAATGTCCAAAAATTAGCCCTATTTTTCCAAAAAACAATAAAGAAAAATAGAAAAACCCATCAAGTGAGCTCCAAAAAAATGAGTCTTTCTGGGAATCATACTAACTTAATCAAACACGCTAGAAAATTTTGAGATTGTTTTGACCTTTTTTTTTTCTGTTTAACATTCCGGACTTCAAAAAGCAACAATCAGAACCTGGCTCTGATACCAAGTTAAATTTTCAGTAAGAGAAGAAGAAAAGAAATAACGAAACGAGGGAGAAGAGAGAAAAGAAGGAAAACAGCTAATGACAGAAAACCTAAAAACTAGGATTCTCTCTACACATTTATATAATGTGGTTCAAAATACATAAATACCCCTCTGAGTAAGAAACAATTAAAATAAAGCATGACTAAAACACTAAGAAACATGGATACAGACGTGGGTACGAGTACGAACATAGGACACAGCATTTTCAAAATATGAGGACACGGATGCAAAGGTGACACGGCAAAAAAATATTTTTATACATTTTTTATTTGTTATGTATGCGAATGTAAAAATTCATAAATCACTAAAAATAAGATGAAAAAAACTAAATAAGTTCACAATTATAATAAAACAACTAACAAGTTAAGGATTTGAATAATTGAATTTTGGGTGGTATATGTTTTGGTGTTTTAAAGTTTTGAAATTTATAAATTAGACTTATTTAATACTTTTAACAATAACAATTTAACCCTTCCGTGTCCCAAAACGTGTCCAACTAATAGATACGCGTGTTCCCAATGTGTCCGAGAAGTGTCCATTAAAAAAAAATATTAATAAAAATATTGGACCCGCCAATTAGCGTGTCCGACACGTGTCTTGGTGTGTCTGAGGAGTATATGTGTCCGACACGGATACAGCATCCTAAACAGAGTGTCCGTGCTTCCTAACTAAAACGTTTAATAAAGAGAGAGGACAAGTTGTCAATCTCCAAGTCAATTACACAAGATATTATAGTTCCAATCTAAAAAGTCAACTGAGAAGACATAATAGCAACACAAGAAATCCAAGACAGAAGCAACTGTTTGGTAGTACACATGCATACATGGTCAGGATTATTGTTCCAGAATTATTTGGAGGGTACATTTTAGGTAAGTTGTTATGTATGCTCCAATGCACTAGTACTTTTCCTCCTATCAAGAGCCGAGGAGTAGCTTAGCTGGACTTCTTTTGATGATTCTGACCTTTTCACCAGATGACATCATATTTCACATACTTGACATTTCAATTTATCTTCGGGTTTTATCTTCTAGACTCATCCCAGTCTAATCTACTCTAAAACGTGATATTGTATGCATGGAAAGTGTTTTTATCTACAAACAAACATAAACTTGAACAGGATGGTTTCCATATGTAGAACAGGGATTGGAATGCATTACGCAATATAAACTAAGAAACATGCAATAGGAGTAGCTTATATAGATCACAATTTCAATTTGTTAAGGTATCTCCATATTAAAGAGTGATTCTCTTTTAGAATATAGACAATAATTTAATCTTAATATTGCTATTGTAAAGTTTAAGTAAAAACATTCCAACAAGATTTAATTCTAGTGTCTATTGGACTCAAAGTTCAAGGCACCATCATAATACTTTGACTCTAAATTTAAGACACTTATAAAGGCCTCTTGGACTCAAAATTAAGGCTAATTGTCATTAAAAGTGGTCAAATCATGTTCAGATTTTCTATTTAAGTACTTAATATCAACATAAAACAAACATTGATTGGTTCTCTTTTATTGATTTGACTTTCAGTTCGACTATAACTATGCAGTACATCATAGATGAGATAAGCATGCAAAAGCATATATGCCAGTTTGGGAACAACTTTTTTTATTGAATAAGCTGCTTAAAAAAAGCATAAAGCATAAGCTAGCTTAAAAAAAAGGTTGGTTGGGATGTTTGGTACTAGCTTAAATCTTTTTTGACTTTTTTATACAAAAACGAACAAAGGACCCTCAAAAGTAAATGAGATTGCATATTCGTGATGTTCTGTAAAGCTAAAAAGATTTTCAACATTAATTATTATAGTATACTAATTTATTTTTAAAATTAATTGTTTTTCAAAATTTCCACTATAGTAGAATAAGTAAAAAAAAAAAAGGCTTCAAAATTTTTGCCTTTTGCTTTTTGGCTTATTAGCCTAAAAAAAGTAAAAAAAACTAGCTTGTTATAAGCTAAAAAAGCTTACTACCAAACACCAAGTGCTTATTTTAAGCCAAAAAACAAAAAAAGCACTCAAAATAAGTTGTTTCCCAACGGGCCCATAGTATGCATTTATGTTATATGAACTCTGAGAACATGTATTATTGACTATATTGTACTTTCAATGATTTCATGTTCACATATGAAGCAATATCACTCAATCATTGTCAAACTGACTGCAATCTTTTTATGCCTAATCATGAACTCATAAACACCATGAACTCTTTACAGGAGTCTCATCTTCGGTTACTTTTTCATCATTCAAAACATTTGTAGCACCCACATCTTTTGCCTGGTGTGGAATCACCATTATTACACATTCATTGTTGATCTGGTTGCAGGTCTAGCAAGCCTTCCTAGTCGCCTAGAGGCGCCCCAAGAGATAGGTAGTCGAAGGCGCATGCATTTGAATGTATGTCAGAGCTCGAAACAATTTTGTCTTCTCCATATTACTATATCTGTCAAAGTTAGAGACAAGACCTCATAGCAGCTCAAAGTTATATAATTATCATTACTGACACTCAAGCATGTTATAAGACATAGTCCCACTTCATATCAGTGAAGATAACAATATATGAGATTATAGTGTTAAAACATCCATCTCTAATGGGTGTTCAGGAAGTTGTGCATCTTAACAAAAATTCAAAGCACTATCAGCACTATTTATAATAATTTTGATATGCTTTCTGTTTTCCACTGCAAACCACAAAAGCATTTGCAGTCTTCTGTACAAATTAAAAACCATGGAATTGAAATGGCGATGTTCCCACTCTAACGTTAGCCTAGTCTAGCTCTCTTACTCTCCTTCTCAAACTACCTATTTTTTACATAGCCTGCATAGCTGTTTCTCACCAAGACCTGCCAATGTTGTGTTTGATAGATGGGAAAGGTAGAGAACGGAAGATTTTTCATCTCTCTCCTCTTTTGTTTGGTTTTCCATTTGAAGAGAGAAGAAATTAAATGTAGGAGGAAATCCTTCAAAACATTCTTCATGAGGCCACCTCACATGAGGAGAAATTCTGTCCTCTGCCTACACCTATTTTAGCCCCACATCATTTGACTATCAAGAACAAATATCTACTGCCAAGGATTGATAATTTGTTTGACCAACTTCAGGGTGCACAAGTGTTCTCTAAGATTGATTTGAGATTAGGTTATCACCAACCAAAAGTTAGAGCTGAGGAGGTAGAAAAAATAGCCTTTAGAACAAAATATAGTCACTATGAGTTCTTGGTATTCTCAAGTGTTGTTCATGTTCTGCAAACTTTACGGGAGAAACAACTTTTTGCCAAGTTGAAGAAATGTGAATTCTGGTTGTCAAGCATATCCTTTTTGGGCCACATTGTTAGTAATTAAGGAGTATCTGTTGATCCTCATAAGATTGAAGCAATTGTGGAATGGTCGAGACCAACTAATGTTTCAGAAGTTCGCAGTTTCATGGGCTTGGTAGTTTATTACCAAAGATTTGTAAAGGAGCTTTCAAAGATTGCTACTCTATTAACACAACTGACATAAAAGAATACACCATTTGAATGGATTGAGGAAAGAGAGCAAACTTTTCAAGAATTGAAGAATCGATTGGTGTCTGCACCTATCCTGGCTCTTCCATTTGCGACTGAAGGCTTTATTATCTATAGTGATGCTTCACATAAGGGCTTGGGATGTGTATTAATACAACATGGAAGGGTGATTGCTTATGCTTCTAGACAACTAAGACCGCACAAGAAAAATTACCCGGCACATGATTTGGAGTTAACAGCCGTAGTATTTGCATTGAAGATTTGGCGTCATTACTTGTATGGAGTAACTTGCCAAATCTACACAGACCACAAGAGTTTGAAGTATCTCTTTAGACAAAAGGAACTAAACATGCGACAAAAGAGATGACTAAAGTTGATAAAAGACTACGATGTGTTGATTCAATACCATCCAAGCAGAGCTAATGTGGTGGCTAATGCTTTAAGTAAGAAGTCAATTGTAAATCCGGCAACTTTGATCACTACACAGCAAGTTTTGCTTAAGGAACTAGAAAGTATGGAGGTTGAAGTTGTATCATCAGATTCAAGTGCCATCCTTGCTACCTTAATTGCTCAACCTACCTTGTTCGAAATGGTGAAGCAACAACAAGAAGATGATTCCTATCCAAAGAAGATTTGTGAAGATATAAATGTAACACCAAAACCTGACTTTGCAATACAAGATGGAGTTCTCAAGTTCAGAAATAAAATATGTGTTCCAAATGTACCAGAAGTAATGAGGCAAGTTTTAGAAGAAGCTCACAAGTCCAAGTTTGCAATCCATCTGAGGAACACCAAAATGTACCGAGACCTCAAGGAATTCTTTTGGTGGGCAGGAATGAAGAAGGACATTGCAGAATTTGTATCTCATTGCTTACATTGTTAACAAGTGAAAGTGGAACATCAAAGGCCAGCCGAATTATCGTAGCCCCTACCAATACCTGAATGGAAATGGGAGCATATTACGATGGACTTCAACACCGGATTGCCAAGTTCTCCTCGAGGCAATAATGCTATATGGGTGATTGTTGATAGGCTAACTTAATCTGCTCGCTTCTTAGCAATGTAGACCACCCATTCTTTAACCAAGCTTGTAGCGCTTTACATCAAACAGATTATCCAATTACATAGTGTGCTATTTTCTATTATCTCAGATAGAGAACCTAGATTTGTGTCCAGATTTTGGGAAAGTTTGCAAAAGGCTATGGGAATAAAATTGAAATTTAGCAAAACTTTTCATCCTCAAACTAATGGGCAGTCAGAAAGAACAATACAAATTTTGGAAGATATGTTGCGACTTAGCATCCTTGATTTCCAACGGAGTTGGGAAGATCAATTGCCACTGATCGAGTTTGCCTACAATAACAGTTTTCAAACAAGCATTAGTATGGCACCGTACGAGGCACTCTATGGAAGAAAATGTAGATCTCCAATTTGTTGGACAGAGGTTGGAGAAGAAAGCTTTTGGGACCTGAAATTATACAATTGACAACCGAGAAGATCAAGTTGATTTAACAGAGGCTCCAAACTGCTCAAAGTCGCCAAAAGAGCTATGTGGAGGTTCGAAAAAGAGAATTGAGATTTGATAAAGGTGATCATGTTTTCCTAAAAGTTTCTCCTTCCAAAGGAGTGATCCGTTTTGGTAAGAAAGGAAAGTTGAGTCCAAAGTATATTGGACCGTTTGAGGTGCTACAAAGAATTGATTATGTGGCTTACCATTTGGCTCTGCTACCAGATCTTTCACATATTCATGATGTGTTCCATGTTTCCATGCTATGATACTATGTACATAATCCTACACACGTAATCAACTACTACCCTTTGGATGTACAGGCAGATTTGAGTTACATTGAGCAACCAATTCAAATATTAGATCATCGAGTCCACGAGTTAAGGAAGAAGAGTATTCCTCTGGTGAAAATTTTATGGCATAATCATTCTATGGAAGAAGCCACTTGGGAGAGAGAGGATGATATTAAAAAGAAGTACCCTCACCTATTTGATATACAAGGTATGCCAAATTTAGAGGACCAAACTTTTTATGGAGGGGAGGATGTGACACCCCAGACTTTCACTTTCCATTTTATGCATTTGATTATGTGTTATGTGTTTAATTATACTTATGTTATAATTAAGTATGTCTTGATTGCTAGTTGATTTTTGATTAATTAAGCTTACATGAGTACATGTATATTGCACGAGTACATGTATATTTGATTAAGGAATTTTCATAACCAGCTAGAATTTGATTTTTATACTATAGACGTGTTCAAACACTCTAATTAAGAAGCTTAATTAGCTTCTTTTAATGTTGATTGTATTTTAGTACATTTTGTATAAAGTGATTTTTGATTAATTAAGCTTAATTGTGATTAATTAGTCTAATCAGAGATTAGTAAGCTTAAGCATAATTAACTTAAATGAAGATTAATTAGTTTAAACTTTGATTAATTAGACCTTACTCATGTTTAATTAGAAGAATGAGTGTTAGTGTGAGAGAGTGACACCACATTAGGTGGGACCTCCTCTCTACTTATGTAAGGGACATGTGTCCCTTCTAGCCATGTTGTCTTGCAAATTGCAAGACATACGTATGTTTGTATGTGTGTGTATGTGGGTGTGTCATGCTTCTAACAAGAGAGAGAGAGAGAGAGAGAGGAGCTGCTTGTGCAGAATTTGTGTTTGGAGAGAAGGAAAGTGAGAGAAGGTGAAACAAAATAAGAGGAAAAAGAGGAGAACGAGAAAATCAAAGGGAAATCACATAAAACTCAAAACTAAGGTATAATCTCTTATTCTAAACTTGATTTCTGCATTTTATTTAGAAGAAAACACAGCTAAAAAAATCTTTGCATGTAGCTTTGATGAAAATTGGAGAAAAACCTAAGAGTAGTAAACCTTATTTGGATGACTTGGCATGATGTTATTGAGAGATTTATGTGAGCAAGATAAGTGCTTTTAGAGGCTTCGTATGAGACCTTCTAAGACTCTAATGTAAACCTTTAGACCTAAATTAGTTGTCTAGTGTGGCTTTTATGCAAGATTGAATTAATAATCTAAGATTCAGAATTAACCAGATTGCACTATTCTAGTCATATCTCTTTCAATACTTCGAATTTTGTAATGAAACCAAAACCATTAGAAACTAGACTTCTACACCTTTCCAATGATAGGTTGTGGACTAAAATCCAAGTCTGTATGAGAAAGATATGCCCATTTGAAATTGGGTCACCGAATCTGCATAGGCTGAATTAGTGCATTTTAATCGAGTTAAATGCAAACCAACTATTGTATACTCGAAAATAAGCCTTAGAAGTAATAATAGTGCATTAATTTGTGATGTTTGATTACATTGCATGTTCTAATTGTGTAGGACTAACATAAAAACCAGGACTCTAAGCATTAAAGACTCAAGGTGAGTGTTGTGGATGCTTGGAGCTATTCATTTCAACTTGATTTACCTACAAATATTTTTTTTGGCATATTGAACTACAAATGATATGCTTTTGATTGAAATGCTATATTTTGTAATGAGATTTGAATTCCATGGACCTTTTTTTGCTTATGAAATGCTTAAAGATGTGTTTTAAATGAGTTACGTGCCACACTCGGGGGTCTTAACTCGAGAGACTTAAAATAAGCCACTGTATGTATTTGGGGAGACGTCCCCTAAGGACCGCATGGTTCTTTGTGAGTTCTACACGTGTGAAAATCAAATTATGGGCTTCGGCTCGTTGTGCCCAAGGAGTGTGAATACATGATAAGTTGAGAAGCTTATTTTGAAGTATGAAAAGCTATTATTCTTATCTTATGTTTTTTGAATAGCAATGTTTTATAAATTGTCCATGGTTTAACTGGGAATATTCCTTGTATTTACATCCTTCATTAGGCTTTGGCTCATACTGTTGGTTAACATTTTAGAAAATGAGGAATAGGACCATGAATGGATATGTTTTTAAAAGGATGCTTGAATATGATGTCGTGAAGACCAATGCTTTGTTTTGCGAAGAAAAGTGTTCTATATTTCAAGCTACTGATCTTATGTGGATAGTTGAGAGACAAAGTCTTATATATATTTGTTTTGTATGGCCTTGGGCTAGGCCTAATGGTTTGTATAAACCCTGTGTATGGTTTTGACTTAAGATGTGTTGAAAACATAGGCACTCGCTCTGAACCTGATTTGAATGCACAGGAACTATTTTATGCTTTTGATATTATCAATGTTATGGATAAATTCACAAGTGATCAAACTATTTCATTTGTTCGGCCTACGGTAGCTACGCTACTGGCCGGTTATAACCCGTAATCCGCATAGGATGGGGTTTGGGTCGTGACAATACCTAACTACTTGATTGATTCCCTCGATGAAACCATGAGAACCAATATGCCAACTAATGCATTGGTTCGATTTGAACTGAGTGCATCAGACAAAAAGAACAAAAGAAAAACCACCAAAAAATGGGCAGATGCTGGGAAAAGGGTCAAACTTCCTGGAATAGGAACAAGTGTAATCTACTTCGGAGAATGGAATTGAGAGAAAAGGAATGATATAACTAAACCCGACAGTTGGAATTAAGGCTTGCTGAGTTGAACTGAATTGAATAGTGACGAAGGAATTCCTTCAAACAACCATATTCCTTCTGTTCTCGCCCTTTCCATATCGACCTCACAAGCCTAGACAGCAATGGAACTTCTCCTTCTAGACTCAATGTATTTATTAGCCATTTCAATGCAACACAAAATTTACTTTGCTGAATCAAACACCAATGTTGGGTACCAACAGCCATTGGAAGAGTCTAACAATATGACAACTTTTGGCAATGCATTACACAAACTACTAAATGACTAGACAGCCTGAAATCAGCAATGCATTAGGTATTGCAAAACTAAGGCAGGAATGTATCAAACAAAAGAACGATTGGATACAAGTTACATAATAAAGTTCAATGTAGCACTGGAAAAATACTCAAATCTGAAAAGTACTTGCAACTTTTTCAATGGTGAATTCAGCAAGTTTAATTTCAAACAACTCCTATGAGCTCTCCGACACTTCAACCTAAGATAAATAACCATAAGCAACAAGAGCGAAGTGAATTTAATGCGTGTGACATGATGTAAGATACATTTTTCCACTTAAAAAAGGAAGTCCCATTTTCTTCTAAAATAAAATTACCGTATATATATTTATGTACATCTCAGTACATATTTCTTTACATAGCCTAATAACTAATATATCAAAGAACAATCTTGCCTTGAGATTTGAGTCTTCAAAGTATTCGCAAGTACAACGCAGTTTCTTATTTAATCACTCCAGAAAATGAAATAAAGATGATATTCCAAATCCAACTATTAGGGAAAGGAAAACATGATATGATGAAGAAGCTTCATCCTGATGACAAAGTTCAGATAGAAGTTTTAGATCCCAGAACTACATATTAGCACAAGTTATTGAGGTACAATCACAATTTTTTCCTCCACAGTCCACAATTAATGACCTTTTCAATACCAGCCCCAATGACTGAGTTAAAGAAATACAATATTGTTCAAAATTTGGGTTGAATGTCTGAATCTTTTTAAGAAAAAAATTGAAGTCGAAAATATTAGGAAGTAAAAGGTTGTACAAAAAAATGAGTTTATACCCCTAAGTAACAAGAAAAGATAGAAAAGATATTTATCCATACCTTCTCGACATAATGCGCGAAGATACAACGAAAGTGGATCCCCATATTTTCCCTCGTTATGTAAAACTTTTGTGCCCCCTTCAAAGTTCTTGATGGCGCGAAAATGCCGAATAGCTTCTCGTACTACACAGTACTTGGTAAAGCACTCTACTAACAGCCTGCACAATAAGGCAAAATGTCATAAGAGATAGAAGTCAAAATTCATGATTGTGAAGCAAATTTGGAGGAAATGAATGTAGCTATTAGGCAAGACATAAGCTCTTGTAAACCCTCTGGTTTCATTCACCTAATGTAAGATGTACGTGTCCCATAATTTAGGGTTCCTTTCTCAGTCATTGACCCGATCCCCAACCCTTCGTTCCTAATATCTCAATCTTGATTTCTTCTATTATTTTCTTTCTAGGAATTGATAACTCAAACCATGTTATCACTCACAATGGCATCCCCAACTCCCAAGGCATTCAGCTTTAGAGGTCCTGGTTCTCCCTCTCCCGAAAGCATATATGCATACATATGTGAACATATATTGTATATATGGATAATTGCAATATAGAGGCCTTCCGAAATAGAATTGTACTATAGATTTCAGAACAAGAAATATGGATTTTGCTGCTGCTACGCCTAACCACTGATGTGGCATGAGTTCAAGTCATTTGAATCAGCCTCTTCACAAAGAAGCAGGGGCTGCGTAACTACTACGGTACTACCTCTCCCAGACCTTGGTGTCTCTCTCTCTCTCTCTCTCTCTCTCTCTCTCTCTCTCTCTCTCTCTCTCTCTCTCTCTCTCTCTCTCTCTATATATATATATATATATATATATACATGCTGTGGGTCAGATTAGTGTGAGACATTTTTTCATTGTATGAACCAAGAATTTACAACTGAAGGATAGGGCTTTTCTTTGCTTTGCTTTTTTATTTTATGGTTTCAAAAATTGACCACGTCAAGAAGCTGTTTTACTTTGTACAGATAAATCAAAATTTGGATTATTCTAATATATTTTCAAAAGATAATGAATATTTATGATATCATGCTCACTTCACATTCAACCTGTTGACCCAACGGGTCAATTGCAACCACTCATTTTTACGGGTTTATCAGCAGTCCGGCTATCAAAACATGATCTGACCTTAGGCATACATGGAAAGGCCGGTGCAATTTTAAATTTATTATGCACACATTCTTTGCAAGTTAACTTGTAATAAAGCTTGCTATGTGCGAGGGGATGAAAGAACATTGCCCGATAAAAATTACTCACAACAAGGAATAAGCTCAACAGATAACAATAGCACAACAAATTTCATCAATACAACAGATTTTAGTGTATTACTTTGGAGAGGAAAAAATTTCTGCTTACGCATAGGTTTTCACATTAGGTTGCAAACGTTTGTGGTCTTCAACCATCATGCCAAGTAACTCAGCAACATCTTGTACCCTACATGTCACATCCAAGCCCAGAAGAAAGCATGTTATACAACAAAGAATAACTTGGAAGTCGAAATTTTTGGCAACTCATACTATTAGTCAAATAATCAATTCAACAAAAAGTCACATAAAACCAAATGGCATTCAGTAACATATAGCAGGAGCCTATATTCACATTAAAAAGCCAACACTTCCAAACTAAAGAACATAACCAGGCATCGATGACCTAAATCATTGTTACAGGTTACCCCAAGTAATCAAGACAAATAAGTTCTCATACAAGGACAAGTATTAGTTTTCACGACAGAAAACAAGCAAACTCAAAGGGCCTCAAACCCCATACAGTCTTTGAGGTATAACTATAGTAACTATAGGTTGATTTTAGTTATTAATATCATAGGGCCGGTCTAGGACTTGAAAAGGTAAAAGATATGAAGCTTCTCTCTTTCTAATTCTTCTCCAATTTCAATCCACGTTTTTGTAAAGCCTAAAAACCCATCGCCTTGCCCAATATTGCATATGCTGTAGTTTGTAGCTATTTATGTACTCATTGCAGAAATTGTATACTCCTGTGATACTACAGGAATCTGCTTCATCAATATGTGATGTCTGTTAGTAGTTAGTACAAATATGGACAGTGGTAATAGCACACATGTAACTGGACATGAGACATTATATGGAATGTGTAACACTACGAAATATTTTAATTACTTATCACTAGATCCATAGTGATTTTGTGAGCAATAAAAAATATTAGAGATTAAAATTTTAGGAAGGAGAATATTTATTTATTTGAAATAAATTAATCAAAAGCCGAAAGTAAGACTCTGAAATACAGGAGTAATAAGACTTTGAAATTTGGGAGCATCGAATGACCTACAATTTATTTTATGCATTAATTTCATGTAAAATGATTTTGGGCCTAAAATATAAATAAAAATTGAATTAGAGTGAAAGGAAAATTTCATAGAGTAGGTTGAATTGTTGTTTCAAGAGAATCTTAGGGCCAATTCTTTAGATATTTTTACTATTCTTAAGGGGCATGGTGTATTGGTAGAACCACACAATTCTAAGCTTAAAATTTACTTCCGATGAGTTGGCAAGTTCTTAAACCTCATCTACATGCATTCACCATGAAAGCAACAAGTGCCAAAACATATGCCACTTAAAGCCTATGTTACCTGGACTCGAGTACGGATGCTGGGTGCGAGTACATATCCAAGTGTTGGATTCATCTAATTCTCATGTCCAAGGACACTGGGACACGACTAGATTTCATATTTTTTAAATACTTCTTTTGTTTTTTAAGGTAAAATGGCATTTATAAGCTAAAATATAGCATTTCATATATAAAATAGAAGTCCTATGCTTAATTTTATAGTAAACTCAATTAATTATACATCCTTATTAGATGCACGTCTAACTAGTATCGAGTGTGAGTGCAGAACGTCCGACACGAGTACTTCACATATTTAGAAAAATCCAGATAACATAGCTTAAAGCAAAGTTCATAATTAGTATAAAATAGGAGGTATAGTAAGCTTGTAGATCAAAGCAAAGAAGGAGAGTTTGGTGAGGGGAGAGTGAACCAAAAGAAATGGGGTCAAAAGAGAGGGTTCAGATGAGAAGAAGAAAAGGAAGAAGAAAAAAAAAAAGAAAGAAAGGGAGAGAAAGGTGTAGCCGAGAGGAAGATAGTAGAAAGGAAAGAAAGAAACATAGGAGAGAAAATCAGGGAAAATAGGAAACAAAGTGAGAGAAAGAGAGAGGCATGAAAAAGGTTGTAGAGAAATTCTACCCTTACTTGAGCTTGATTTTCTTTAAGTAAAGTATTTATTTCGGTGTATAATTTTTATTCCTTCTCATGAGGTCTAAGTGTTTGATTTTTTTAGGTCTACCGAATATTGTTATTAATTCTGAAATTTAACAAAACAAGTTTGGTTGGGTGGAGATTGTTACAAAAACATTGGGGAACATACTTGAGGTATACCGGTTAATACAATATGCTCCTTCCTAAATCTCTTTGCAAAGATTATATTCCTATCATTCTAGAATTGTATTCCTTTTGAATAATCCTGTTCATTGTTTAATTCCATCATTATATTTATTTTGGATCAAATGAATTTCTGCTGGCACATCCTTGAATATCTTGTTCGACTAATAAAATTATTTTTGGAACTGTGGGATTTTGTTATGGTTGATGTGTTGTGGAATTGATTGGTACATATACAAACGCACCCGTTGGCCTATTATTGGAAATGGTTATGGTAGGGTCACCCTACAAGATATTGGTAATGAAATTTGGCATTGTTATGTGGCACTGGTCGCATTTGACATGGTACTGAGCCTAACAAAAATATTGGAATGATTATTACCAACATGGTTTATCGTGATTTTGACCAGCTCTTAAATATCGTTCTTTTATTCAATTAGTTGAACTAATCATTGAGTATCGTTTTGATTGTCCTAAACTGAGCTATTGTACTCCTGTCAGGTTGTATACATCCTAGGTTAATTTTATTTTTGAGGTGAAAGCGAATGAGATGCTAGTCCAATATTTAGAGCAAATCAAATTACTATTTTGAACTTGTGAAGAATTTTGGGAGTTAATTGTACTACGTTGATTTGATTATTATTCTTTTAAAGTGAGGAGACATATTTATCATTCTTGAAATTGTACTTTGGGAGTTATTGAAAATTGTAGTTCACTACTTGGAGGATATGTATTGGGAATCAATAGAACCTATATTTTTGAAGACATGATGTATAGGTTATTTAATTATTTTGACAATAGAGATTTATTTATAATTTTGGGAGTTCATTTTCTTTGGTGACATGATGTAAAAATATCATTTGAGGTCATTTGGGCTACTTAGTTTATTCATTAAGGGTCCAAAAAAAACAGGTCGTCACAGAATGTGTGGTCATCCTCAAGAACATTTTTGATGAAGAGAACATAGCAATACACTGGGCCATGGGAGCACATGAATTTGAACATTTACGATTGTAGCGTAGTTCATGTAGCCTGATCGATCAACTTATTTCCAGCTTGTTTGAACTCATGATACTTTTGTTTTCAGTTAAATGCCAAATTATGAGAATAGCCCCCACTGCTAAATTATGAGAATATCCCGCCACACAACACCCCCGGCCCCACCCCAAAAAAAAAAAAAAAAAAAAACCAACTAAACAAAAAAATTTGAACTGTCTGTGTTTACAAATCAGCCATCAAGAATACAAAAGTGCTGCAGTCAGTGATGTGCTACAAAATTCACCTATCATAGGACTCAGCTCTTGTGTATGCTTGGATCATCCAATTGTATGTCTCTGTATCTGGTTTCATATAATCTGTCATCCAAAGTTCATAATAAGTAACAAAGAAACATTGAACAATTTTGGCCACAACAAGCTAGGGAAAAGTACATATAGCCAGAACAAACACAAATTCAAATCGGCAAAAGCAACTATAACTATTGTGAAAATTGTGCATAACAAGTAACTTTGCCTGTGTCTATTGCTGATTTCTTGTATCGACTACATTTTCAACAAAATCTAAAAGTTCAAGATTTTATTTATACATGAACAGGGTCCAAACCAAAGCCAAATTGAAGAAACTGAGAAAAATAACACCCAGAAAAAAGTAAAGAAACATGAAAATAAATCACCAACGAACTGCATTATTGATGTAACAAGGAGAAACATGAGATAGACCTTCAGATTGTTTCATTAAAGATACAAGACTACCTAGTCAAAAGACTCAACAAGTGCGTCATTCTCAAGGTAATTCCTCAATTCCATCATGGAGTATTGCATTAGAAAGATGATATAACAATTAACCCCAAATATCTATTTTCCTTTAGAAGATTGAAGAATTCCATGATATTGAAGAAAGAGTGAAAGATTCAATTCCATGGTTGCCTAAATATCATAAATCTAAAGCAACCAAGGTCATTTAAGGAGGAAGAATTTAAAGACACTAAGAGAGCAAAATTTCATCTAGAAGGGGATTTTTAGAAAAGAGGAAAGGGAAGGGGTGCAGAATCTCCTTGACAACGAAATTTATAGTAAGAAATAAGATTAACGATTATCACCAAAAGATGAAAAATGATTAAGAAAGAAGCATATCAAGATAGGAAAGAAAGAGAGTGGAAAGGAATCAACCTATATTGAGGAGTCACATAAATTTGAAAAACAAAACCTAAGAACAAGATGAGTGTCCATGGGTGGAAAAGGTTGCCCAATGACAGAGGGGAGTTTAGTGGAGAAGCTCTTTGACTTGCCAATTCTAGTTCGACTTGTAGCAAGTCAACCTACAAAAACAATGAGTTTATATGGATACAATAACCATAAATGTAGAGAATTTGAAATATAGAAGTCAAAAAGTAAAAGAAATAACTTGAATTTCTTTGACCTCTCAATATAGGCCATTTTTCCCTATTTTCTTGATTTCTTCCTTAGTAAGTGTTGCGCAGTCTTTCCATGAAAATCCACATTGACTTTATATTCCTGTCGTTGATATACACTTCACCCAATCATGCTTAGTCTTCGTGGGATGATCAACATTGGCTTTCCTGTCTTGATACGTTAGATATTCCCTGGAATGATTTCTTCAGTATATCCTCCCACAAGCCAGAAAACTAGAAAAGAAGGCAATAGTTGTCCCCTGAGAGGGGATAATGCTAAGCACACTAAAACTAGTATGGTAGGGTCAGCCCATCTATAATGTTTTATACATCACTAGTGGTTCGGCACATTCTTCGCACATGCCAACAACATTTCCAGTAAATATTGAAAATGCAATGAATAAAGAAGAAGACAATCTCCTGTCATTCACACAACCTGGGGAAACTTTTACTGTATGACATTTTCCGACCACAATCTTAACCAAATCAGGGAAAAACTCATCCAACATGCGTCATCACCTTATTCTTTAAATAATGATAAAAACAAAATCACGTTCACTGTCAAGTACAGTTTGTGCAGTAACAAATCATTGAAGATACAAAATGGTATGTTACCTGAAAGTTGATTCTATTCAAATTCCAACCCTTGCAATTTGTGCAGCCTTTCTTACTCTCTTGGTGTACTTTCTGGCAGATCCTTCTAGGTGAAGAACAGAAAATTAAGTTTCGATGCATTGGACAGAGAAACCGGGAATGACCTTGTAAGCTTGTTGCAGTCCAAGTCCAGTTTTCCAAGTTTGGATGCCTACCCACCCAAATTCTCAGCTAGCGGCCAGAAAGCCTATTTATGGATAGTTCAACAAGTTATAACCACGAGATGTTGAAGATTGAAGGTGATTTGGAGCCAGTAAAATCGTTACCATGAAATGAAAGCAGTATCAAGCTAAAAAGATTGCGAAGCTCTCCAGGAATTTCTCCCCTCTAAACTATTATCGTCCAAGAAAAAGTAATGTAATTTGGAAAAGTTTCCTAATGAAGCAGGAAGCTTACATTTCTACAACTAAGCTTTTCGTACCTTAAGGATACAACTCCTATTTCTAAGGGGGCACAGCTATTTGTCGTCGTCAATGTTGCTCACTGCACTAATTGGCTTGAAGAGTAATGAGCATGCACTAAAATTACTAGTGAGTTTTCTTGAGATTGAATTCATTTGTGGCTTTCTGAAGAATAGATGGTCAAATGGACCATGTTTATCAGTAAACATTTAGGAAGACTCTTCACATACAAAGAAAGTCAATTGACATTCTGTTTCAATTACAAAATTGTCACTGGTTGTTTAATATAACAGCATCAACAGAAGATTTCTTGCTTTTTGTTTATGATGCCTTTCTTTCTCCAGGTTAAACCTATGTTACCTGGAACACGGATCGTTCCGGTACGTGAAACAGAAACGGAAACGTGGTATGTCATATGTTTTAAAATATGATACATTAGGGGTAGATTTCTATAAAACATAATACTAGAATTAAAATACTTCTAGAAGAATTTTCTTCAATAATCACACATTAATAAAACAGAATTTATATTTTTTCAAATTAATCATCTAAAAACACATTCTAGGAGTATTATGACCCATTTTCTTAAATATTGTTATACCAAAATTCTATTCTTCCTATATTTTTATTTATTGTAATTGATTTTTTTCCTCCGTTAAGTGACCTTTAAAGATATAAATTGAAAAAACGTTTGGGATCGCTTCGGATAGCTAAATTCACCGTTTTGAAAGGCTAGAGTACCATGTTTCAGAACGCCATTCCAAAAACGTAATTTGCTAGGGTAGTGGAGTATTATGGTAACATAGGGTAAAACTTCTTTTTTGCTATTCTTCTGCTTACACATCCCTTTCATTTCAGGCTCCACATGTGATAATTCATAGCCAAAAACTGAACTCTGTTGCGGAAGTGGCTCCCAAACGAAATGTCAACAACCCTTGCAGCAATACTGGAAGGTGCTGCAGTAGCCATGGCATTAGTGGGGATTGTGATTATAGTCTATCTAATAACATGCGACAGTCTTCTGACCCATCCATTCAAGGCAATTTTATGTGGTGTATTTTCCCATTCCTGAGCCTCTAAATAAATATATGATAGGTGCTGGTAACCTGCAGTGGTTAAACTGTTGGTGTTGAGTTGACGTTGCAAGAAGCAAGGCATTTCGAGATGGAAAATTTGTCTTTGGCTACAAAAAATTTGTCAATAAAAGTTTGATTGGAGAAGGAAAATTTGGGGCTGTATTTAAAGGTTTGCTAAATGATGGAATGCTTATAGCCATAAAAAAAATGACCTGCTGCACCTAGTCAGGAATTTATTGAAAAGGTGATGATCACTTTCCTCTCCTTTGCATAAAACTAAACACTTTATAATCCTAATTAGCTATTTAAGGGAGTTATGTAAGGGCCTGTTTGCACTAGATATTTTTGTGTTTGGGATTTCAGACTTCTCCTGCTGTCTATGGTTTTGCCGCATAGGGTGGTATGACCAATATATTTCTAGGGATTTCCTTTTCCTCCAGAATCCACAAACGAGCTTTACATAATAATAAAACATCTACAAATCCTTGTATGTTGAAATACATCCAACAACATCTATAAACTGCCCCCATCAATTGGCACAAAATCATGAACAAGAGTCAACGAAATTATGAATTTAATGAAAGTGCAAGATTGGAAAAGGCCATAACACATTATTAATGTATCCTATATTAACAAATTTAAAAGGTCTCTGAACACTGATGCACTCCACATCATTTAAAGAATACATTAATTCCAAGGACGTCGAACCAGAGAAGAGTCCAGGAAAGGAAAACAATAACGTACAGTGAATAGAAGAAATGAATTTAAGGGTACCTTTTTCTCGTTATCGTCAGAAGCTATTTGAATTAGCATTGTAGTCTAACATGATACATGCGTATATGCATAGAGAGAGAAAGGAAAGAGAGGCAGTTTGATGTATTGGTGGCAGCTGGATAGGCAAGCAATCGGTTCTTATTGGCTGGCTACGTGATGATGAAAACCAGATTGTGCACTTAAAGACCGTAGACGCATCATGCGTGGCCAAATTTCTTGCTGTGCAAGTCTTGACCAAGGCGGTGTTGATGGATGGACCAGAATCGCTGCTGTGCAAGGTGGCTTAGGCATTTCCTTTTCTTTGGTAAGGCATTGCTATTTGATTGGTTAATCGATCCGCTGGATTTGTGACAGCCGAAATTTGTCAATCACCGAGGCGGTGTTCAGAGATAATGCCAGAATGGTTGCTGTGCAAAGCGGTTTGGGTGCTCAAAAATTTATATGGGAGTTTCACGGGATTGGCATTGTTCTGAGAAGTTTTGATTGGGTTATCCGCTGGCTGGGACATTGATGGAATAAGTAAAATAGACAACGGATAATTTTGAAGTGAAATGTACCGGAGGAAAAGCAGGTCACTGCCGCTTTTATTATAGGTGATAGATATAACCTTGTCCGTTAAACCAGGTTTAGAAAACCATTCCACTTCTAGGACAAGATATAGTTATCATCAGATGCAGCAACATTGTGAAACAAATGTCATAATACGGAGTGGGGCACTAGCAAGGTTATCACTTACTGTCAACTACGAATCTTGACAACATCTTATAGAAAACCACACCAACCAGACTCAAGCAAATAAGTTGGACAGCAAACCACTATTTGCAGACGAGCTAAGATTTATACAGATAACATAACTAAAGTTTGTACAGTTAAATGTATTCACATGTACAATTAACTTGGACAATTATGCAGAGAAACATGCCAAAAAAGTAACAAGTCAACTTTATGCATTGGAAGTACAGTTGAGACTACATATAAACAGGTTACAAATAAGACATAATAAATTAAGCTGAGAGCTCCATTTTACTCAGTATTGAACTTAAGAATACCTAAAAATTTTAAGATGATTTAATGTTTCTAAGAGATGAGCATTACCAACATGTAAAAATCAAAAGAATTTGTTCGAGGGGGCATTGATATTGAACATGTAGATATCTGTGTCAACATCATTAGGACCAACATCCTAAAATTGTTAAGACAAGTTCCAAGCACATGATAAAAATCCAAGTGATTTCTCTTCATCAGAATATGATTTGATATCCAGTTGAAACAAATAGGAAAGCAAACAAAATGTCCTAAAATTGTCATATGCACATTTCTTTTGACTTGATTTCACACACTTCAACATTGCACAGATATCTCAGGGCTCTCACAAAATTTAGGAAATACAGTGTAATTGTTCTGCAAGGTATAACAGCTGCAGTATCACAAGAAGAAAATCTGAATATGTGTAAGCACAAAAAAAAGGAAAAAAAATTGTAAACCTTCTCCATATTCCATGTTCTCAAATGTTGCAAAAGCGATTTCAGGTATTCCACAAGTAGCCTACCAAAAGAAGAAAAGAAATAAATATGTAGTCATAAGCAGAATTTGTAATCAGAACCACTGGGCCTAAAATCAAACAAACTTTACAATAATCATTAGCAAATGCACTCTACACAAAAAAAAAAAAAAAAAAAAAGGCTTACATATAGTGTAAATCGACAGTTCACTGCCAGAAGTTTACACAACCTCAACATGATGCTACAGAACTTCTCATAAACATGGGATAGGATATTAAATGGTGTATGGCGTAATAGCAAAAGAGGTTTTATACAAATCCTTTTTGAGAATACTTAAGTGAATTAGATGAGGGGTTTCAATGTTTGCTAGTAATATTTCAGACCCAAATATGTTCAGGAGTTCTGCAGGATACCATAGGAATTAACACGAAAACAACTCATTATAAAGAATGCTTTCAGACAACAGAAAGCCATCAATCAGCCTTTTGAATGTGGCACAACTTCTTCAGAGGTTCCGGAATGTTTCAAAAAAGAACAGGAAAAGCTGAAATGCTTCTGATATTTCACAATATTTGAGTATTTCAGAAAAACATTCTTCGAAGAAGCACAATCCTACAGAAATTACAATACTAACTATAGTAGTAATAAAATAATACAAAAATTGAAATAACAATAACAATAGCAGCAACAAGAACAACAACCAAAAGGTTAGGTTTATAATGGACATGTGTGTCTTCCAAGCGTCTAAAGCACATCTGGTTATAAAAATTTTAGAAACAAAATAGGACATTTGGAAGCGTGGCCACCACGGGTCGAGACCATCCAACTAGTGTCAGTGTTCAAAACATGTCCAACATGGAAAGGCACACTAGAAGTATTCGTGTTTCTTAGAAGCTACAAATTCTAAAAACTAGAAGCAAGATTATAAGGTTTGTGGACAGACGGGGCTGAAACGGATTGGTTTTTGAAGTGCGACGCTGCTGGATTTGCAGAGAATGAGATATTCTAAAGAGCAAATAACTTTAGGTTCTAGATTTGAAAGCCAAAAGGTCAGGAAGAGGATTAAAATTTAAATTGGACTTAATAGGCTAGGTTGTCATTCTTGAAATAAGAGTTGTTCAAGAACTACTAATAGTTCATGAACTGTAACTGGGTATTTTGTATAAGAGGATGAGAAGAAGACGAAAATGAAGAAAAATTTAGAAGTTATCTTCTAGAGTCCCTAAGGCTTCACCCTCACAAGAGTCGGTCTTTTTCACACACAAATGATAAAACACATTATATCAAATTTCCTAAAACTCAACTTCATTGGGTAGAGATATTATGTATATATTTATAAGCTGATGACTTTTCTGTATACTATTCCCTTTGTCCCATTTTATATACTTTAGTTTATTGTGCACAAACTTTAAAGTCGGCATCTTTGAATAATAAATTTACAAAAATGTCCTTTGACTTGTTTGAACAAATATTTTGGGAGTCTGAACTGTATTTAAATATAAATTTAAAGAAGGGTAATAAGGGAAGTTAAGGACTCGAAAAATGGGCTTCCAAAAATGAAAAGTTAGACACGTAAAATGGGACAGACGGAGTACTAAAATATGTCTCCAAAATAGGAAAGTAATAAACTTTGACTAGTTGGGATATGCTGAACTTAATATCGACCAAGTCACATTACGTGATCCAACATAAGACCCATGGATCCAACTATAGCTCATATCTAGCAAATCTAAAAATCACTAAAATACCTCAACTCTGAAAGCAATGAAATAGCTCCCATTGATAACAAGTTGTTGGATCATTTGAGACATAACAAACATTTTAGAATTGTTTCATATTAAACCAGACTCAGCCTGAGAGTCTATTGATATTTATAGAGTATACTTTATGTTGTTTTTTTCCTATTCAAGTTGTTTTATATATGGTTACTAGTATCTGGTTATGTGACAGTCCTTTTATCTCCATGCATTGAAGGAATAAGATTTAGAGAATCTAATGGTTAGATTTTATACGAACTTTCTGCAGCCTATATAAGCGAAGTTGAACTCTTATAGGGTATTTTCTTGTATCTCAGATTTTCCGGGATATAAGTTGTGGCTACATTCCCTTTTTCTCAGCCATTCCCTATTTATTTTCCTTTTGGTGTTCTTTCCTCTTTCGTCTCTCTCTCTGTAATTTATTACAGTAACTATACTAGCTTCCATTTATTGATTAGTTGCTGAGCTATATGGATGAGAATGCAGTAACAACTCACTACTAAGGGGCTGGATCGAAAAGGGTGACATTAATGCCACAACCAATTTTTATGCTTCAATAGCTGAGAGGAAAAAAATCGACAAGAGAAAAGAGTTGTCAAAACATAAAAATCAACTGTGGCATCATCATCACCCCTCCTAAATACTAATACATATAAAAATCTGAACAGAAAAATATTAAAACTTGTTTTCAACCCAAAACTCATACACAAGATCTATGTTACGTAGACTCAAGCACGGGTATCCAGTGTGGGTATGTGCTTAAGTGTCGGATTCATTTAATTTTCATGTCCAAGATACCAGGACACGACTAGATTTCATATTTTTTAAATACTTCTTTCTTTTTTAGGTTTAAAGGGTATTTACTAAGATAGAGTATTTTATGTATAACATGAAACTCTTATGAATAGTACTATAGGAAACTCAACTTCTTATTCATACTTGTTGGGTGCATATCCAACTAGACATATATCACATATCCTTATCTAAGCATTGAGCATCTGACACGGATACTTCAAAAGTAGAAGAATCCATGTAATAGAGCACAAGATAACAAGCAGGCCCCATGTGAAAGTTTAGTGGTGCCAAATAATGCACAACTGTAACTCCTACCATATAACATAATATAGCGATAATGATACATAAACATAAGTCAGATCTTGATTTATCGTATAAGTTCGCATAAGCAAGGACTGTTACCGCCTAAACCTCTCGCCCATTCATTGTTGTAAGAAATTCTTTAGTCCCAACTTTTGACCCTTTGGTCTGGTAAAAATCCCAAAAAAATTGTGAAATTTTGCCAGAAGTTCCAAATTCAAGGTGGCTGCAAGCTATTGACCAAAATGAAAATATCACATAATCCTTCCATTTCAAACAATCCTGATTTCCTAACATTTAAAAAAAATTAAAACTCAGATGCTCCTTAGAGTTACCAAGTCATGCAACAGAAACATTATGATAGGAGTCATAAATGGAAGTACTACATGTCTCCACTCCCCATTTTTAGTGATCTATTTCTGTTGAAGCTACCAAATTTTTTCATAATCTCTAGCCTTTTGTATCATAGACCTCGCATGCCTCAATTTGATTTGATCCATTGTGCCAGCAGATCACCATTTTCAATTCTACCTGTCAGTATCTTCGTTGCGAATAAAAATTGAGAAGAAGAAAAGGGGAACTGCAACTGACTTGCCTGTACACTTAGAAGACAATTGAAATGAAACGTAGTTGCCATCCGCCCAGCTGCCTCCATTGCATAAGCTATGGTTAACGCATTTGAGTGATCCCCAACTTTACAATCCTCCTCAATTAAAAGATCATAAAGTTCATCAGTAGCTCTCAGTCCACCCTCAGCACCCTTGAGGAACACTTTGTTGGCATCTTCCAGATGATTGCTTCTAACAAGTTCCTCTGGTTACATTAAGAGAAACCAACTTAGATCAAACGCTAAAAGAGCAACAAAGAAAAAAAACCACTGCATCAACAAAGGATTGAGTGATAGGTTCATTGAACACCATACCAACAAGAACCAACCAAGCTTGGCGGATATCAAAATGCAGCTTCTCCATTGCTGCAAGGATTTCCAAGCCTCTAGTAGCACAACCTTTAGAACCGAACAAACGAATCAATGCGACAAATGTTTCATGGAGAGGACGAAGGCCTTCACTCAATTCCCTTCTCAAGGCATGCATCTGCATTTAGGTAGCAATATATAACACGAGTGTCTCTACCAAAAACAATATATATTACTATATAAATAGTATATCCAGTTGCAAACAAACATGTAGAACATGAGTACACTCTGAATTGATTAGTTGAAACTAGTGGCTCGAATGGTATGGGGTATCAAGGCCTTGTAAACATAACTGCTGCAACATGGCTGTTTGGAAAATCAGGATAATCTCCTCCCCTATACCTTTGTAGCCCTAAGAAGTATGGGCATGGACACGATATGACACGGACACGCCGATGCGGAAATTTTAAAAATATAGGACATGACACTACAAGGACACACAACAATATATATTTTTATATTTTTATATGTCATATATATAGATATATATATATATTAAACAAAAAAAAAAGAAATTTTTTAAGATAGCACTAATTAAAATTAGAAACCATCTATTACCTAGCTTAAACCTTAAATTAGGGCAAAATCCACATTATTTTTATTTTATAATAGGATTCCACGTTATTTTCTTTAAACTTATAACGTATTTCATGTGTATTTAAGTAATGGATATATATGTCCTCTAGTGTCTGAAGTGTGTCCAATCCTAAAAGAAGTTTCAAATAATATAACACATTTCAAGACGTGTCCAACATATGTTGGAGTAGTGTCCAACGAGTATCATCTTCAACACATGTCCAATACAGACATGGCTCCTTTTAGAAGTGTTTGTACTTTTTAGTTGTAGCCTCTCCAATTTTCTTCTCTGAGCATCCAGTCTTTAGTCCCTTCTAATGCTAAGATTTTCCACCTAAAACATTTCTAGGAGCAGGGAGCTTGATGTTCAAATTTCAAACCTCATTTACCTCACCAGCTTGGGTTGCCTCGTTTGTTGGGCTATAGAAGAAAAGGAACGGTCATATATTAGAAGGTAAAATGTTGGATGTGAGAATAATTAGGATAAAATGCTATCTAAAATTGATTACTTTTCATTAGTGAAAAGTCAACTACGATGCTCCACCTGCAAGGTCTTTGTGCACTTGGTATTGTCATGACCCAAGATCCACATGATACAATATTGTCCGCTTCGGGTCTTGACCCACACAGCATTAAAACGTGTTGTTCCAATTAGACACAAGTGCCTATAATATAACACTTCCCGTCTAATTCTCCAGATGATATGAAATTGCAACATAGAACCTTAGAGTCAGTTTGCCACTATCATAACTTGATAGGTATCTTGTTGCCGCCGATGTGTAATCACCCGAATCTCGCAATCCACCCTCTTAAAGGACAACGCGCCCTCAAGTTGGGTTAGATCTGCACACTTCTAGATGAGATTGACTGTAATATCATTTTGTCACGACCTAATATTCATATAATATAATATTGTCTACTTTGAGTTTTGACTTACACGACTTTAACATACATTGTATAAAGTAGATACAAATGTCTACATATATAGCACTCTCCCTCCTGTTTTCCAAGTTATGTGAAATCACAACATTAAACTTTGGAGCTAGCATACTACTGTTGTAGCCTGTCAAGTATATTGTCCCTACCCATGTGCAGCCACCTAAGTTTTATAGGTATTCCTAGAGAAACTACTCATACTTCAACTTATTCAAGTAAGCCTCCATTTGGTTTTCAAAATTTATTTTGATAGAGTATGTCATATGAATCTTTATATCTCTAAATGAGGTACCACTTACAGATGATAAGCAAGGTCATTTTGCTTCCTTAATTGCTCAAATATGGACTGTTTTTGTTATAAATCCAAGTTATCACATAGTTATTCTGGAATCCAATTATTCTCCATTTATGTTATCTAAACTACTAGAAGCAAACCATGAAAATGTTGAGGCTTGCTAACTAAGGTAAATCACCTAACGTTGAGTTGTTGACTATTGATTGGTTTGTAAAACATACTATTATCTAGTAAGTGCAACCAGGGACGATCAAATCACGCACGCACTCATTTGATTTCTAGTTGTAGGAACGAGCTCTTCCTGCATTGGGACATTGCATGTATAGCCACCTTCTTAATTTAGTCAAGCAAAAGAGGGCCCGTAAAAGAATAATCTAAGCAACAGATCAACTAATAAAATAAAAATAATCAAGTTGAAGACACCTCAGCTAATTAACACCATCTTCAGGTTTTAATTCTACATTATTTACTCTTTATTGTCATTTCCATCTAAACTGAAAAGAGAGATTATATTGTGATTCCTTTTACTTGATGAACAGGTAGAGGGCAATGACAAACCACCCACCTATAAGGTTTTTAGTGGAAAACAGATAGTGTCAGATACCCAACTCTTTCAATAAACGTTTGCATTGCATAGAATCGGGAGTTAGAATGCCTGTTTCGACCTTTGCCACATTTTCCTGATATACTAAATTACAAGTGCTAGTAAATCAGAGCCAGCTACTAACTGCACACCAGCTTATGCAGAAATTTAATTTTGTAGGTGATTTTCCACGTTGTGTGAAAATAAATACAATCGCTCCCCGAGACACAGATATGTATAAATCGAACGATGGAGAGAGAATACTCAACATTCAACATCCAAATTGCCAACGAATGAAACCAGAAAGTAAATTGAAACAAAGAACTATGTAGCAAATATAAATTAAGACAGCAAAAGGATGTGATATATACACACATACACATGACATACATATAGGTATGTAGAGAGGGAGGGTGAGGGACGGGGTAACTTACAGCACCCTCATCATCACGGGCGAGGACGTGAGAGACAATCAATCCATGGAAGGAGCGAGGGCCCGGGCTAAGCCCCGCGGCAATCATGTCGGATATGACCTCCGACACCCCGGTGACGTCGCGGTTGCGAGCGCGTTCCATGAGCTCCTCCATGAATACCAGTCTCAGCGCTTTCTCGGCGCTCGACATCGCCGCTGTCATCGTGGCATCAGCGTCGTCGTCCTTGGGCTGCAGCTGCTGTCTCCTTCTCCTCCTCGTCTTCCTCTCCGGCGACGACACCGCCGACGCTAACACCACCACATTTCGAGAGCTCGAAAATGCCGAGTGCCAAGAAGAAGAAGATGGGTAAGCGAATTTAAAGGCCAGGTGTGAATAGGTTAGGAGGTTCGCCATTATCGGATCAGTATTGGCACTCTTGCTCGAGAGTGTATCATCAGCAAAGGCAGACAGAGAGAGACAGAGTGTGTGTGTTTGTGTGTGACTCTGTCAGTTTGCACGGTAGTGAGACGGCCAATTTTCCTTAAAAGGGAAATTTGTGTTTGTGTGTGACTCTGTCAGTTTGCACGGTAGTGAGACGGCCAATTTTCCTTAAAAGGGAAATTTTTGGCTTATTTTCCAGTCGGGTTGCAGTTTTAATTTATTTTCGCAACTTAAGTTTGGCACCTTTTAAAATGGCGTTCTCATTAAAAACACTTTTTGGAAAAGCGTTTTTACGTTGTATTTTGACGGAATAAATTAAAATACGATGAACTATGACAATCATCGAATTAGAATACAATCTGGAAAATCGTATAGACGCTTTTTAGAAAAGCGTTATTTAGAGAATAGAAGCGCCATTCATAAAAGCGTTATTTTCTGCATAAAAACGCCTTTAAAAATGGCGTTTGTTTGTTTAAAAAAACGCCTTTAAGAAAGGCATTTTTTGGTTAAATATAAATACCAGCCCTAGTTCCTCGCGTCTTCCTCTCTCGCTCACATTTCTCCCTTTCTCTCACAGATCTGCAGAACAGAGACATCGAGATCTCTCCCTCGCGTCGTGTCTCTCTCTCGCACTCTCGTTCTCTCTCTCGGCCACATCAGGTATGTGTGTGTATATATATAGTAGATCAAGTCAAGTAGGCCTCGTATTGTTCCTTCAAAAAACAAACAATTATGAAGTCATATGCATATAGTTGTTATGGCAATCTAGGTCATTTGGGACTAGATATGAGGATCTTTGTAGTTATTCTACAATTTCAGTCTTCTTTAGATAATTAAGCCTGCTAAACTCTTATTCACTACTCCATAAATGGTAAATGCTTAGAATATCGGTTACTGTGAAGTGTGAACTGTGAACCTGATATTTTTATGTTTCATCTTAGTCCTATAATCTGGAATGCTTGATATGATAGATATGCGGTCACGCAATATATATATATATATATCTCTTCAGATGAACAAACCACCAATTTAGCTAGTTTCCTTTCATAGTTTTGTCTCTTAATGAGTGCTGCACTTTATAATCAGTAACAATTTATTTGGAGCTTCATATCGGTTGATACATAGTTGGATTTTGACATAGAATGGGATCAAACTTACGACCTTGAACGCTTATAATCCATTAGATTCCTTGAATCCACAAGGAGGAGGGGAAAAGGGCAAAAGTAGTAGAAATATTATTCAGAACTCCAATAAGAGATTATACCAAATGCCAATATCTATGCATAGGCCTCGTATTGTTCCTTCAAAAAAATTTTATCGTAGCCCTTGAATTTCATCATTAAACATGTTAACAACAAATTAAAGAAATTTTATTTTTTAGCAAGCAATGCATTCATGTAAGAAATATAAAATGATAACCCTTGAATTTGAAAAAAAAAAAATTATCGTAGTTATATATTATTGTGACATTATTTATGTGATTTGTAAAAACATAATTATCATAGTTATATATTATTTTGACATTGTTTATGTGCTTGTACTTAAGTACTGTATTGTAGGTTCAACAAGGTTAATTTTGAAATTATCAAAAGTATGACGACAGCGGTAATATTTTATTTTGGGGGGGGGGGGGGGGAAGATAATACGAGATCACAGAGAAGTTATAACCTATGATAGAGAGAGTAGTGTATGTTATGATGTAAAACTGGGAACCTCACTTGATGAGTTACAGGACATGATCATTCTTATAATGGATGAGTATGAAGAACATGCAAATATAAAGTTCATATGTAGATATCCTTTGAGACGAAATGGAGAAGTATTAATATATAAGATGTTGTCGGTGAAGGATGACAGGACATTGCAAACTGTCTTAAATCTGCCTTCCAAATTTCCTGACTTATATTGTGTTGAGATTTATGTTATGAAGGAGGAGAGCACAATGACCACCAGTATCGGTCGTCAAGCTGTCAACTGGGGAGATGTCCAGTCTTACGGTGAAATCTTGACCGGGAGGGGTAATGTGTCGTCCTTGGGAACATTTACTGAAATGCTTACAGTTGGGCAAAGTAGTCAAATAGCCTTCCCAGACAATGCGCCGGGGCAACAAATGTCTAACATTTTCACCCCATACTCACAGCGTCGGAGTAATGTTGAATAATTACATGACTATCAAAGTTCACCCAGACATCACCCACAATATGTTTCAGGGCAAGAGGGATGCATAGAGGTGGGAGGTCCCAGTGCAAGTATGGATCCTGTAGAACGGCTTGTGGGCCTTGATGACATTGGTAGACTGGTAGTTGAAGATGAAGATGTAGATGTAGATGTTGTTCAATCCGATGAAGAAGAGGAAGATATTGATGTTTTACTGAGAAATGATGATAATGATGACTCTGATGACGATGGGCAAGAACAAGTCAACATTCTTGAATTGAATGATACCCTAGTGCCCTTTTTTACAAACTTGGATGGGATAGATCATTCTATAGCTGGTCGAGACTTATACCAGCGCGGTCCGACATGGTCAGATTCTAATCCAGAGTTTGCAACAGGGATGGTTTTCAAAGATAAAGATGCAGTGATCCATGCATGTAATTGGTATCATGTAAAGAGTAACAAACATTATTATGTTGTGGAAACAAATAAAAAGGTTTGGAGCACGAGGTGCAGTCACGATTGCCCTTGGAAACTGCGTGCTTGTTTGAAGAAGAAGCATACTTTCTTTGAGATCACAAAATACCCGGGGCCTCATACATGCTTACATGGGATGGAGAGTTTGGATCACCGCAACCTCAATTCGATATTCATTGCTCATATGATTAAGGGACAAGTGGCGGTAAGTCCGTATGTATTGTAAACTGAAAGTAAGATGTTTTGATATTATCCAGTAATGGTATAATCTAGTGGAATTTAAAGTTTTAATTTGTTGTCGTGTACAGGAAGACCCTGGATGGAAGATAGCTTCCATAGTGGAGAGTGTAAAAAATGGAGCAGGTTTCACAGTATCGTACAAAAAAGCATGGCTTGGAAGAACAAAAGCCATTGAAATGGTTTTTGGGGATTGGGATGATTCGTATGAAAAGCTACCAAGGTACATGAGAACGTTGTAGTTTAGGAACCCGGGCACAGCTGTGATTTTGGAAACACGTGACTTTCGAATGTCAACCAATGTCGCGCTTGACAGAATTTTTTGGGCATTCCGGCCATGCATTGAGGGTTTCAACCACTGCCCACCAGTGATATGTATCGATGGTACCCACCTTTATGGAAAATATACTGGAGTGTTGTTGATTGTTGTGGCCAAAATTGTTGCCAACAACATTTTTCCTCTAGCCTTCGCTGTAGTTGAATCGGAAAACTATCGTGATTGGTCGTGGTTTATCTACCACGTTAGGCATTTTATTGTGCCAGGAAAAGAGGGGATCACATTGATTTCTGATCGGCATGCAGCTATATTGAGTGCGGTAAAAGATTACTGGGAAAGGGCATGAGACGGGCAACCAACTAGGGTCCATCGATATTGCCTTAGGCATTTTAAAAGTAATTATCAAAAAAAGTTCAATAACGCTAAAGTTAAGGATCTTATATGGAAAGCTGGAACTGCCCATCAAGTGCGCAAGTTTGACCAAGCAATGGATGAAATAAAAAATTTACAAACGGAGTCAGCGGCAAAAGCATATCATGACCTGTGCAACGAAGACCCCAGTAAGTGGACATTGGCGCATGACGGAGGTTATCGTTGGGGAGTTTTAACCACCAATGATTCAGAGTGCTATAATAATGTCTTAAGAGGTGCACGAGACTTGCCTATAACTGCATGTGTTCAGGTTACTTTCTACAGTTTGGTGACAACTTTCACCAAGCAACGATTACAAATCGGTCGTGTCGTAAAGAATGGGTTGAGGTACACATCGAAAGGGCAAAGGAAGATAGAATCTTATCAAGCTCGATCAGCAATGCATCGCGTTAATGTCTTTAATTGGTAATGTCACATAATTTATACAATGTTTTTAATTCACATCGGGTATTCATATATTTGTGTAAGTCTCCATGTCTATTGCAACTGCCTTGTGATCATATTCCAATTGCAAGGCTCAGGGTTCTGCTGAGGTTATTACAAATCCAGTAGGCACGAAAGGGAACAACAGACATCGGGTGACTCTAAATCCTCCATCGTGTGACTGCGGCAAATGGGTCATTTATCATTATTCTTGTTCGCACTTGCTGGCAGTGTGCGCGAAGACAGGCAGACAACCATGGGGCTTAATTGCTCCTCAGTATAACCTCGATGTTTATGGTCACGTGTACGAATCAAATTTCAAACCGATGGTGCACGAGCATTATTGGACTTCATATAATGGTCCAAAGGTCATTCCAGATCCCACCTGTAAACGAGAAGCCACTCCTGAGCGACCAAAAAACAAACGAATTGAGAATGAGATGGACGTCTCTAGAAGACGTCAAACCAATAATTGTGGCATTTGCAAGCAACAAGGCCATGATAGGCGTAAATGTCCAAACCGGATTGCCTGACTTATGTATTGCAAGGACAATTAGCTGGCTAGTAAAGACTTATTTTGTATTTATAATTCAGATAATGGGTAGTTCTATCTGTATGTGAACTTAATTATATTACTATATGTTGCATGGACTTGTCATAATTTTCGAAGCCAATCACTTACGTAGAGTTGATATAATTTTGCAAGGCTGAACACAATTGGCATTCAATAATAGCTTTATCAGGCTTTAGTAACATAATGCCTTCACATGCTATATTCAATAGTTGTAGTCATAATAACTAAGCTGAGACTACTCAACTCATTCACATGGCCTGCAGAGATTAGCCTTCTCCGTGACAAGTTTTATTTATCCATCAACCTTACTTGATTTTGTAGACAATGTATACACTTTACATTATTGCTTTACTTTGTTCTGGATAATCATATTTTACACATGTGCTAACACATGTCACGATGCAGGGGCTATGGAGACAGGATTACCAGGGCCAGTCGACACCACGGTGCTGACGATGTAGGCCCATCATCGCTCGACGTACATATGGGAGCATGGGGTACATCAATTAACATATTACATTTACTTACAAGCGCATTTTTAAGTTTTTAACATTGACACCTTTGACTTCATACTCAAATTGTCGCACAGGGTATGGAGGCTCTACAGTGCAGACGCGGTGCCTCCCATCCGTATGATGTGTAGTTACACCCGCGTGTGTTGCAGTATGTAGTACAGGCTGGTTTTTACGGTATCTACCGACTTGGGCCCATCCGTTTGGACCACAGTTTGATTACCGCTTTAGTAGAGCGCTGGCGAGAGGAGACACACACGTTCCATCTCCCTGTAGGCGAGGCCACCATCACATTACAGGATGTGTCTGTCCTGTTGGGATTACCTATTGACGGGGACGCCATCATACGCCGACACCTGCCTACTACAGTGGTGGACTGCCAGGAGCTTTGTCTACGGTTATTGGGCATTGCCCCTGCCGCAGATCAGTTCAGGAAGGGTCGTCTCAGGCTTGGTTGGCTCCATGACACCTTCCAGGTGCTTCCAGATGACGCCGATCAGGTTACAGTCTAGCGACATGCACGTGCATACATTATGCGACTGATTGGGGGGATACTATTCCCAAATTACTCTCAGACCTATGTGCGAGTGGCTTATCTTGCATTTTTGGAGCACTTTTCCATTGCGGTGAGATATAGCTGGGGCAGTGCAGTCCTAGCCATGCTTTACAGGTATATGTGCCGGGCTGCGAGGACCGGTGCTAAGCAAATTGCAAGGGCACTCGTACTTGTACAGGTAAAAAGGCTGGCATAATTTACAGTGTTTGATAATAATGCCGATGTTACTTAGTTCGTCTTAGTTGTTGTGCAAGTGACACACCCATTTTGTACAGATATGGGCATATGAGCGGTTCCCACGCATGTGCCCGCATCGCATGGAGGACCCTACTCAGGCCCAACAGTCGTTACTTGTAGGAGGGGTGCAATTCCCTGCCGGACCATGGGGGGCCAGGTATGAAAAAATTGCGTACGCTTCTTTACCTATAATCATTAATACAATATTTATCATTCATACAATATGTTTTCACATTGTTACAATATGTTTAATGTATATGTCAGGTGGAGATCTAGATTTAGCACAGACATTACTTCCACCCATATTGTCCGCCTATATAGAGACCAGCTAGACCGATTACGGCCAGATGAGGTACGTATAACATGTTCGAAATTGTAATTCATATTACTTAGTTGTCTTATCACTGGTTACAAAACAAGTACTGTCAATGTAAACATTTGCAGTTCACGTGGAGGCCATACGATGCCATCATGCATACACTGCCGACTTATTGCCGAGCAGGGAGGGATATATGGCTGACTCGGTTTCCTTTAGTATGCTTAGAGGTCGTTGAGCTACATTTACCTGTTCGTGTCTTACGACAGTTTGGGTTCAGGCAGGATGTACCAGATGAGTGCTATACCTCGCCTAGGTTACATTCTATTGATATGCGTGGGAGACGACGCACCACTGATTGGAGTCAGCTTTATGCCGAGTATGTCGACCGATGGGAGCATAGGCGTGATCATCTGGTAGCTGGGGTTCCTGATATTGCACAGATGCGATATGACGATCCATACATGGGGTGGTACCGCCGTATTACACGCCCACTGGTGGGCAATCCTGCTCATGTGCCTGCTACTGGATATCTTGAGGTCGGCTCCATAGTAGAGATTGCGGTTAGTATAGCCATAACATTTTCATTTGTTTGAACGTCACTTGTATACATCAGTTAGTTATACATGCTTTCTTTTATTTTTTCAGGCCCGCCATGTCACATCCATACATCAGCACTCAGATCGTGCCATTTATACGTACGGCATGCCAGCTGCATTGCAGGATCTACATAGGGTACGGGACATTAGTGCCACGTTACTCCGTGTATTACGTGAGCATGAGCGGATTGGACAGTCAGCAGTTCCCCCTCTCGTGGGACCACCCCCTCCAGGATCATCCGAGCATCACCTGCCACAGTCCTTTGATGCTTTTAGACCATCCTCATCGCATGTGACTCCGATGATGCCAGCGTACACATATCACGATGAGTCACGGGATGTACCATCTTCATCACATGCGACTACGTACGATGTCAGACCGCGTCGCTGCGTTCCCCGTCACATTAGCTCCCCTATTACGTATGACCAGGGATCTGCTTACTCGGGACTAGGCGATGACGAGGACGCTGACGCATATGATGACCCATTGTTAGCATCAGGACAGCGTATCGAGACGTCCTTTATGCATACAGAGGGTCGGATTTCAACTGTCATGTCGTCGCAGTCGGTGCCTCCATTTCCACCATCTTATGCAGATGGGCCATTGTTGATTACCCAGTCGACCAGCGGGCATCCAGAGGGTTCAGTGGTAGCGCAGATGACACAGGTAGACGCACTCTCTACCGACGACTTACATGATGCTTCACAGATCACACAGGTAGAGGCACAGCCGCAGCCATCGATACCATATGTCTATGTCCGTAGGTCGAGGAGAGATAGGAGGCCACCCCCGTGTGGTATGGGAGGTCATGTATAGTAGCTATGGTATTTAGTTTTTCATTTATTTTTGTGACTGAAACTTTTTTTGGAGTTCCACTTATTGTTGTAGAGATTGTTATGGAAGCTTTTTCTGGAAGTCGTGTATAGTACTTAGGGTATTTAGTTTTTCATTTTGTATTGTATTTTGTTAAAAAAATTGTTGCAACATATATAAAGTATAGTTCAACTTTTATATGGCCTTCGTATGATCATGTCATTTTATACAATATTACTGTTGCTATAGTTCATTGTATGAAACTTTGTCATTTTATAAAGCCTGCATTGTTCTTGACACTTCACGTGAAGGTTGCAAGTTCGATGGTGAATAGTTACTTCTGGATCATTTTCACGTGTTTTTTTTATCTTTTTTGAAACTGTCAATAATACAGTCAAAATTGTTGCTTAGTTGTTATTGACCCTTCACGTGAAGGCTGACGCTTCACACAACCCAATGAATTCACGTGAACCCATTATTGGCTATATATACATTGTTTGAAGATGTGAGTAAGTGCTAAACCATACTTACAAAGACGCCGAAGCGAAAAGGATTATTTGGGGCATCCTCTAGTCGTTCGGTTCCAAGCAACGAGACGGTTCAAAACCAATCCTCAGCTATCCATGCTATGCGTACATACACGGACCCAATCGGTAACAAATGGTATGGCCGAAAACGTTGCTTTCTTAACGAACCTATCCTAATGCACGATACTATGGGTCCGGTCAGCCACATATTTATCGGCGAGGTGTCCTTACATCCACCTTCCGGAGTCACCGACGACCAATGCATATACAGAGAGCCGTGGGAAGACCTGTTTGATAAACGTTGTGAACAAGAGATGTATTGCCGATGGCATGGCCTCCGTGTCCCAAAGGCTCGTTCGGCAAAGATATTCAACAAGAGATCACCTAACAAGGTCATTAAAGCACTGGAACGCGAGATTGATCAAATGCAACGAAGGTTGGATAGATATCATTTTACAGAGCATGCAAAGATAGAATGTATTAATCCAAAGCAACGAATATTAGAAATTATTGAAGATCCATTACTACTTTCTGACCCATAACTTTCAGACTTCTCGAAAGAAGAAGGTGACGATGACTTTCAAAACTATCTACCTAGTAGCCTTAGCGTTGCAGGCAAACCACTATATTGCTATGAACATGGTCCATAAAGCTTGTTAAGATTTGTAATTCAGTATTATGTATAATTTAGTTTTTTCATATAATATGTGTGAGTTTGGATCATATTTTCCGGTTTATAATTTGAAGACTTAGGTTTTTCGAGTTGTGTGAACTCGGGCTTCGGGGTACGGAAATGGGGAGAAAGGGTCCCGAGAGTGTGAAACTTGACGGGAGGCACTGGTGGGACACGAGTGACGTGTGGGAGTCGACGGCACGTCAATCGGTGTCCGGGTTAGAAGTTACGCAAAGTTTTAGAATTTGAAGACTTAGGTTTTCCGAGTTGTGTGAACTCGGGCTTTGGGGTACGAAAATGGGGAGGAAGGGTCCTGGGAGTGCGAAACTTGACGGGAGGCACCGGTGGGACACAAGTGACATGTGGGAGTCGATGGCACGTCAATTGGTGTCCCGGTTTGGAAGTTACGCAAAGTTTTAGAATTTGAAGACTTAGGTTTTTCGAGTTGTGTGAACTCGGGCTTCGGGGTACGGAAACGGGGAGGAAGGGTCCCGGGAGTGTGAAACTTGACGGGAGGCACCGATGGGACACGAGTGACGTGTGGGAGTCGACGGCACGTCAATCGGTGTCCTGGTTTGGAAGTTACGCAAAGTTTTAGAATTTGAAGACTTAGGTTTTTCGAGTTGTGTGAACTCGGGCTTCGGGGTACGGAAACGAGGAGGAAGTGTCCTGGGAGTGCGAAACTTGACGGGAGGCACCGGTGGGACACGAGTGACGTGTGGGAGTCGACGGCACGTCAATCGGTGTCCCGGTTTGGAAGTTTCGCAAAGTTTTAGAATTTGAAGACTTATGTTTTTCGAGTTGTGTGAACTCGAGCTTTGGGGTACGGAAACGGGGAGGAAGGGTCCCGGGAGTGCGAAACTTGACGGGAAGCACCGGTGGGACACGAGTGATGTGTGGGAGTCAACGGTACGTCAATCGGTGTCCCGGTTTGGAAGTTACGCAAAGTTTTAGAATTTGAAGACTTAGGTTTTTCGAGTTATGTGAACTCGGGCTTCAGGGTACGAAAACGGGGAGGAAGGGTCCCGGGAGTGCGAAACTTGACGGGAGGTACCGGTGGGACACGAGTGACATGTGGGAGTCGACGGCACGTCAATCGGTGTCCCGGTTTGGAAGTTACACAAAGTTAAGTTCAACAGTGCAGGAAATTGTGTTGCTGATAAAAAAGCCTTTTCAAATGACGTTTTTTCCTCTAAAGAAACGCTATTAGAAATAGCGTTTTTTGGCCTTTATAAACGTTATTTGTAATGGCTTTTTTATCCATATTTTCGTATATTTCGTATTTTTCTTTCGTATTTTCCTGGTAGTAGTTGAGGTATTAGTTGAGGTATTTAATATAAAAACGCTTTTTGGAAAAGCGTTTTTAACGAAAACGCTATTCTAAAAGGTGCTAAACTTGGGTTGCGGAAATAAGTTAAAACCGCACCCAGGTTGGAAATAAACAAAAAAAAGACGTTTGTCAGGAAAATTTGCCGTGAGTGGATAATACTTAACCTATGATGGGTTCAAGGAGTTTTGGCATTAGAGAGCGCGGCGGGGTGGAGAGGGAAATACTTCAAATGTGGGGTTGTTTTCGAAATATCAGAAGATTGCAAAATTTCTCCTTCCCTATGGCTCGTTTGTTTCACCGAAAAATATTAAAAAGTATATATTTTCTGAGAAATTAAGAAAGTTCTATTTTTTGTTTAGTTCTGAAGTAGTTTTCCACACTAGAAGAATTGAAAGATTAGATCAAATCTTTAAAAATAAAGAGTTTAAATTTTTCTCAATCTTTCTCTGTCTTTATTGATAGTCAAATCTCCTATGATTCTACTTTATAAAGAAGAGTTTTAGTTTTTTATAATTTTTTACTCTTTCTTCAATGTATTAATTATTATATATTATCCAAATAACAACTGTGGTTAAAACTATTTCTCTACAAAAATTTTGTAATTTATATCAAACAAATGAGGATTATAAAATTTTTACTCCCAAACATTTTTCAAATAAAAAAATTTATTTTCCAACAAACAAACAGAGTGTTACCTACCTTTGAGAAATTACTCCCGTACCGTTGTATGTTAAAAAAAAAAATTCACTACCTTTGCAAGTAAAATTTTCACTAAATTTAGCACATCATCCACCTCTCCCTGTCAAAACCAACCCAGCAGACCCAATGCATTATTAGAGAAATAATAGATCTATTGTGATACAATATTGTTTGTTTTTTTTTTTCTCGACCTGCATGCTTTAAAATGCAACATACCAAATAAATGTAAGTACCTCTATATATATATGTGACATTTCTCTTCTAAGGTGATGTGTCATCAAAGCATATAGTCTAGGAGCTAGTCAGTTAGGTATTTCTTCTTTACTCACATAAAAACCATTCGGGTCTCAAAAAGTAAAAGATAAAATAAATCATTTCATTTTTCTTGTTTGATTAAAAAGAAAATTGAGGATAATGTTTATGGATTTTCTATACATCAAGCTAAATTTGCTCGGCAAAACTTTCTTGCATGTAATGAAGACTTTAACACTCCGTTTGAAATTCAAATTCTTAGTAAAAAAAAAAAAGATAAATGAAAATAGAACAAAATAAAAGAGTAATTTTGTTCTCTTTTCCATTACATTTTTCTTTTTCTCTACTTTTCCAATAAAAAATCTAGGTTCCAAACACAGTGTAAGAGAAATTTCTAATTTTATTTCAAATTTTACCGTGTACATATAGTCTATGAAAAGTATTTTGGAATGACAAATTTATAAAACTATTTTTTATTTTAGTCAGATAAATTTTCTTTAGGAATGACATTGACAATTGTATTTTTACCCACCAATTTAAAGATGAACAACAAAGAAAGCACGCTTACAATTATAACTCTTCATATTAGGACACATAAAACGGGATTTTAAAAGCCACATCAAATGGGACAAAGGGATTTTCTCCTATGTTGTTCTTTTTCCCTCTTATCATCATAGGTTGCAATGGATGGAACAAGTGTTTAGGAATAACAAATTAGGATACGCGATTTAAGGGTGTATACAAACAAAAAAAATCATACAAAATGACGTGGCATGCACACATAGGCAGCCATGTCATTACTTAAAATGAATGGGTATTTTATTAAAAATGATAATTAATGCTGGTAATAAACACGTTTGCTAAACATACCTGTTCAGTTTCTACCGTGTCTATTCGACCCTTCTGTTCCTATGCTCCCACAACGACGACTTCATTTTTGAAGACAAGCAAAGCTCTCAAGTAAAGCAAATGAACTTTTATTAGTCAACTAGAGCAATACCACATGAGTTATATTATATATATATATATATATTATATTACGAGGATATTTAGACTGTAGCCCACGGGTCTTATGATATGGAGTGTGTATAGAGGCTAAACCCTAATGTTTTGTAAAATTAAAATGTTATATTTGTGGTGGCATTCGATAGGCTCATCTTGTGGTATGTTTATGTTTTGGGTTTAGGCACAACTCTGTCATCTATGACACGTTTTGTTTTACGTTTACAAATTTTTAAATTCCGCTACTATGTATCTTTTAAATGATAAATACACAAGTATTCGACTTGTTTATATAATGCAGCCTGTGGTAGTTGAGCTACTGGCCGGTTATGTACCCTAAATCTACATAGGCCGAGTTCCGGAGCGTGACATTTTACATTAGAATCTGGTGCCTCATTTAACGGGATACAACGTCCTTTAGGTGCGGCCCACAAAGAGTGAAATTACTTGGAAACACACGTCCTTTGGGTGATATCCCATAAAGAGCGGAAGAGATTACAGGTGGAATTGTATCACCTCTTCAGTACGACCAGCTGTATCATGCACTTGCATTGGGTTGGATTTGGGTGAATCTTGATATTTTTATTTATTTATTTATGCATTTATCATTTTAGTTTTGGTCTTATAGAGTCAATTTGACTTTGTTACTATTGGTGACTAGATTGTTCACGGATTGATGTTATAATTGTTTGATCTTCATATAATTGATTCATATATGTACTTGTATCATATCATTGGGTATCAGGTTGTGAGTTATGATAAAGAAACTACATTTACTCTATTACATTCTTATCTGTAGACTTGCACATATTACCTCATTTTTATTAGCTCAATAGCATAATCTCTTGCTTGAGCCGGGAAAACGCTCATTCTACAACAGTTGTAGGTGAGTCATCGGATAGCAAACTTGAGAACGTGGATTAGGATATTGGAGTCCTAAGTCATATTTGGACCCTATGTCATATTTGGACCCTATATTTTGGTATATTTGGATTTTAGTTATTTTTCTTTATTATTGTATTGAACTCTTATATTTTTACTCATTTTAGCTGGTATTTCAATTGAATGATTGTATTATTATTATTTTGTTGCATTCATAGCTTTATTTTATGTTTGTAGAATACTATGACTTAATTCTTCTCATAGTTTGGATTGAATTTGGGTCGTGGTTGGAGTTTGAATGTTTTGGAGATTTGATATTTTTTTTTTAAAACAGGTTTTCATCAAAATCAGATTTGTTCAAAATACGAATGAACTGTCGCGCCCAGATTTTTCGCACTCGAGGAATACTCACCCAAGCGGGAAAAATGCTGTACTCTCTCGTTAGAACTCACCCTCCTAGAAGAATGAGTGCGACTAGGTTTGAATTGAAAAATAGGTTTGAATAAAGGGCTTTTGAAAAAGATTCGGAGTCGCCACCTAACTTGATTAAGGTGAGTTAGGTCACCTAAAAACTAAGAATAATCCGAAGACTACACTTAGGGTTTTTGAAAAACAATTTTGAAAACATCTCCTCAAGAGAGGGTTTTTAAGAAAACAGGTTGTTTGGCAACCTTTGGAAAACATTTAGCCCTTTTTAGAAAAATAACTCCTTTTTGGTCTTTGAAATCAGTGATCTAGGTTCGGAGGTTGGTTACGTGTAGGGAAGACGCACTAAGCTATCACCCTACCCCGCCCTTTCGGTACCTACATGTCAATCTACCCTAGATTTACCTATGGGAGTCTTCGACTAACTATAGTTCAACCCTATTCACTTTAGAAAAACAATGTTTGAAAACTAATATGATGCATGATATGCAAGTGCAAAATGAAAGAATTGGAAAATAGAAATTGATTTGAAAAGAAATTGATTTGATTTGAAAATAGATTTGAAAAGATGTAATTGAAATTGGAAAGTTTGAAAATTGAAAGTAGAAGTTTGAAAATGGAAATTTTGGAATTTTGAAAATAAATTGGAATGTGAGATTTGAAAAGATTTTGGAAACCGCACCCATGAGGGTGGAATTAAAAGTTTGAAAAGTGTTCTGACCGCACCTATGAAGGTTGCCTACGTATCCCTTTGGGGGAATCAGGTCAGTCGTAGTTCGGACAAGAGTCCGATTGAAAATAGATTGATTTGAAGAGAGAGATTGGATTGGAAGAAAGAGATTGAATTGAGATTAGAAAAGGAGATTGGAAATTGGAATTGAGAAGATTGGACTTGGATTTGAGAAGATTGATTTTGGAAGAAAGATTTAGACTTGTTTTTAGAGAGATGAAGGTTTTAAGAAACCTAGACTTAGGAAAGGTTTGACTTGACTTGGAAGGTTTAGGAGATTAGGAAAGGTTGGATTTAAGAAATGTTTGAATTAGGAAATGTTCGATTTAGGAAAGTTTCGAATTAGAAAAGTTTCATTTTTTGGAAAGTTTTCGAATTAGGAAAGTTTCATTTTTGGAAAGTTTTCGAGTTAGGAAAGCTTTGAATTAGGAAAGTTTTCAAATTAGGAGAGTTTCGAAATTAAGAAAGTTTTGAAATTAGGAAAGTTTTGAATTAAGAAAATTTTGAATTTAGAAATGTTCGAAAAAGGGAAGTTTTGATTTTGGAAAGTTTTGAAAACAAGGAAGTTTTGAAAATACGAAAGTTTCGTTTTGGGAAAGGTTTGAAAAAGGAAAGTTTTTAGTTTAGGAAATGTTTGAATTAAGAAAGTTTTCAACTTAAGAAAGTCTTGAATTAAGAAAGTTTTGAATTTAGAAAAGTCTTAAATTTGGAAAGATTTGAAGTTTAAGAGAGTTTAGAATTTAGAAAGTTTTAGGTTTAGAAAGATTCAATTTACGAAAGTTTTAAATTTAGAAAGTTTTGAATTTAGGAAGCTTAGAATTTTAGAAAGATTTGAAATTTAGAAAGTTTAGGATTTAGAAAGTTTTAGAGTTTTAGAAAATCTTGAAATTAGGAAAGGCTTGAGTTTAGGAAAGATTTGAAAACTTAGATTTGAAAAAGATTTTGGAAAAGGGTAGAATTAGGAAAGGGTTGAACGAAGAAAAATATGAAAGTTGAGTTTTAAAGTTTAGGAAAGATTTATATGTTCAAGTTTTGGAAACTTAAGATTTAGGAGAGTGGAAGATTAGGAAGGATTAGAATTAGGAAAGATTTGGATTAGGAAGGGATTGGATTTGGTTTCTAAAAGAGAAAGGTTGGATTTTGTTTCCTAAAACGGAGGACGGGATCTAGTTTCCTAAACGGGGAGATTGGATTTGGTTTCTTAAAGAGAAGATAGGATTTGACAAGAATTTGGAGAGGAAAATTTTAGAAACCCTAGTTTTAAAAAATTGTAGTTTCGACGTAGAAAATAGGTTTTGCAAACATGTATAGTTTTGATGTAGAAAACAAAAGATTTTGGAAACCTAGGTTTAGGGCAAAGTTTAAAAATTGTGTTTTTGGAAAGAAAATTAGGGTTTCCTAATTGTGGGTTCTAGGGCTTGATTTGGGGCTCTAAGGAAAGAGTTTTTGGAAAGTGTGTTTTTAGAAACGTAGATTTTGGAAGGGAAATCCTAGAGGGGAATTTCTAGAAAGAAGATTTTAGAAAGAGAGTTTTTGGAAAGATTTTTGGAGAGAGTTTTTAGAAAGTGAATTTTGAGGAAAAGATTTTGGAGAGGAGTGGAAAAAGAGAGTTTTGAAAAATAGATTTTGGAAGGGAGTTTTTGAAAACAATTTTGAAGAGGAGAGTTTTAGGAAAGTATATTGAAAAATGAATTTTTAGGAGGAAATTCTTGGAGAGAGAGAGAGTTTTTGGAAAGTACAAAAACATCTCACTTTCCTAAAGCGATTCTAGCCATAAGAGGGCTAGAACCACTTTAAGAAAGTGGTTTTGAAAACAAAGTTTGAAAATATAGGCCAAAAGGCCACTTTTAATATAGCACTTTCCTAAAGCAACCCTAGCCATGGAAAGGCTAGAATCACCCTAGAATTGTGGTTTTGAAAACAAGTTTTTGAAAAAAAGATTTTGATGCAATTTTGAAAACAAGTTTGAAAACGATTTTTTGAAAAACAACTTTGAAAACGAGTTTTGGAAGATGCAAGACTATGATATGCACAATGCAATTTGGGGTCGTGAACATACAAGGTTAAGGCTTCACCACATAATCAAGGGGGCCGGACCCACGTGGTCTTTGGTTAGACTATAAGAAAGCCCCCGACACGGTGACTCTCCAATAGTCCAATCCTACACATGGACCGGGAATCCCCTTGTTTCAAGCATGTAAAGAAAGGGGGGGGGGGGAAAAGAGATAGGGGATTAAAATAGAGAAAACCCAAGTGGGTTGGAGAGAGAAGAGAGAGGGGGAATGCGCAAATTTAAATAGGGAGCCTACCTTGTTTCTTGTTTGTTTTGCGCGCCGTGCGGTCTTCAATCTTCAGTCTTGGTCTTGATCTTCTTCTTCAACCTTCAAGGGTTGTCTTCAAGCTTTAGATGGCAGCTCTTCAAGTCTTCGAAGGATGGTTGAAGGTTAGGGTATGAGTGTATAGGGGAATGTATAAGTGTATAGGAGGCTAGGGTTTATGTATAGTGGCTAGGGTTTGGAAAAACCTAGGGAGGCTAGGGTTTTGGAGGTGCTCGAGCTCTGTGTATCGAAATATGAGATTCTTAGGTTAAGTTTGCAGACCCCTTTCACGTTGATCGAGACTCTGTATTTATAGAGGAAAGACAAGCCTGGCGCCTGTTGCAGTGGCGCCAGGGCAAAATTTATACTGGCGCCACTCAGGCCATTTTTTGGCTTGGCGCCACTGCTAGTGGCACCAGCCATTTAGAAAACAATTAAGGTCGGCAAGCAACGTATCTTTGACTAGATTTGGGCGCCTGTACTAGTGACTACCATATAAATTTTAGCCTGGCTTCACTAGGAGTGACTCCGGAAAGTCCGGGAATGATTTGAAGGAGCTGGGAGTGACCCGGAAGGCCGGAAAGGAGCAGGAACGCTTAAAATAGCATCCCGGAGGTATTTGACTTGAAAAGTGAGGATTGGATGTGTCGGAAAGGTTGACCGAGCCTTTAGGGGCAAAACGGTCAATCGGACCGAAAAACTGCCGGGACAGACTCAAACTGTCCCGGAAGAAGACTTGGGGTCTGGAAACATTATTTACAATGTTCCCAGAGGTTGCCGGTTTGATTCCCAGGGCCAGCGTGGTCGGAAATGGAGACCGGCCCACCAGGGGCAAAACGGTCATTTTGTACCGGGTTTGCCGGAACTGACTCGGAATGGTCCGGAAAGGTAAAGGAAGGTCGAGAACACTATAAAAAGTATTCTCGGGACATTACCGGTTTGATACCCAGAGCCGGTGTGGTCGAAGAAGGAGACCGGCCCTCTAAGGGCAAAACGGTCATTTTGTACCGGGTTTGCCGGAACTGACTCGGAATGATCCGGAAAGAGAAGGGAAGGTTGAGAATACTATAAAAAGTATTCTCAGAAGGTTACCGGTTTGATACCCAGAGCCAGTGTGGTTCCCGGGGCGTTCGGATGCCTAGGGGCAAAATGGTCATCTTGACCGAAAAAGGTCCAAAGGGTAATTTGGTCATTTTTCACCGAAGTGAACTAACAGACATGGGTATTGACCTAGGTTTTGAGTGTTTCCGCCACTCGGACGGGGTTGAGTATTTCCGCTACTCGGACGGGGTTGACGATTTGAGAGTACTTCCGCTACTCTAACGGTTGAGTGAGTATTTCCGCTACTCTAACGGTTCTATGAGTATTTCCGCTACTCGGACGGCTCTGTGAGTACTTCCGCTACTCTAACGGTTGAGTATTTTCGCTACTCGGACGGCTTTGTGAGTACTTCCGCTACTCTAACGGTTGAGTATTTCCGCTACTCTAACGGGGGTGTGAGTAGTTTTGCTACTCGGACCGTCTCGAGGAATAAACTGTCTCGAGAGAGGGATTGGAAAGGGGTCTTATCGTCTCCGAAGAGACGTGCCTAGATTGGAACTGTCTCGAGGAATAAACTGTCTCGAGAGAGGGATTAGAAAGGGGTCTTACTGACTCTGAAGAGACGTGCCTAGATTGGAACCGTCTCGAGGAATAAACTGTCTCGAGAGAGGGATTGGAAAGGGGTCTTACCGACTCTGAAGAGACGTGCCTGGGTTTTGAGTGTTTCCGCCACTCTAACGGTGTTGTGAGTGTTTCCGCCACTCTGACGGTTTTGTGAGTGTTTCCGCCACTCTGACGGTTTTGTGAGTGTTTCCGCCACTCCGACGGTTTTGTGAGTGTTTTACTACTCGGACCGTCTCGAGGAATAAACTGTCTCGAGAGAGAGATCGGAATTGGAATAAGAAAGGACAATGCCCCTAAGGGCATTTTGGTCATTTTGCCTCTATTTGGGCTTGACAGGCCCACGAAGCGATGGAAAGATGGAATTTGAAACTAGAGAATTGGATTCGATAGGAATATGCCCAAAATGACTTGAAAACAAGTCTGGACGGAGTGTAGACTGCCGAGCGGTCAAAAATGGGGTGCTTACATGAACCCACGCAGTTTTGTTTAAAAAAATTTCAAAATAAAAATTATCCTTAAAATAAATTTTAAAACCTATTTTGACTAAAATCTGACGTGGATCCTAATTTTGACTTGATTTTTCAATGCTATACCTTTTATTCCTTAAAATTTGCCTTTTATAAAATTGGGGCGTGACAGTTTGACTGAGAGAAAAGTTTTACATGTTGCTCTACAAGATAATTTTAAGCTTAGGATTATGTTAGAAGCTTTGTCATCTCTTTGCTAGTGGGAGTGGAATGATATTGGGTATTGTGAGAGAAATTTTGCCAGGATTAACCTTGTCTAGAACTTGGTTGACTCTCGATGAGAGTGCAAGACTAATTAGAACACTTGGTTCTGAAAGTTATGAATATGATGAATGATTTCATTAATGGTACAAGTCTTGTCTAGTGGTAGATATTGTTGCATCCTTTAGTTGGATGTGGACTACGAGGAGAACTTCTCATTAGGAGTGAGATTTGCCTCAAATTCCCCTTATTCTGGCCATATCATGCATTTGGATTAGTAACTTTACCTTATGGACATTAAGACTATGTTTTTTTATAAGAGAATTTGATGTGTATATCCGCAGAGATTAAATTAATGCAATAGATCTTACACGCAATAGTTGCGAGCTTCGACGATCTATTCGTGGCATAAAGTAACATCCAAATTGTGGTGTCTCAATTTTCATCGAGTCACTGCTTCAATGGACCAACGATGATTGAAAGACACATCATATATGTCTAATGTTTCAAGGAAAGTTACCTTTCATTCAATTGAAAATGATATATATTGTGAGCCAGACATGAAAAAGAGTTGTTTTATCGCCATCTAAAGAAGAGCTGATCCTAACATGGATGTTGTAATCTATATGCTTGGATTTTGGATCCTGAGATTTAGAGTTACACAACCTGATAAGACTCATATTATGGAATGGCAAGAGCTTGAACCTTAAGATGAATCACAAAACTCTACTATAGGTATTGGATGACTCGAGTCCAATATTACATAGTTATTTGGAGTCTCAAGTGTGCTGTGTGTATACTTGGCTCAAATTCCTTTCTTTGTGATTGTTTAGATCCTGGAGTATGTCATAGTGCGTATTCGGTTTGTATACACTGTTTTTGTTCTTTTGGGATCCTAAAATATACTATGTGGTGCATACTCAGTCCAACATGTGATGCATGTTTGGGTTGGTTAGCATAAAACAATTTTGGTTTTGGTTTTGCTCATCCATTATAGTCTAGGAGATACTATGTGTTATCTTAGAGAGACTATATGTGCTCTACTGAAAGTATTTGAACCTGATTGAGTGCAATTACGATATTGGAGAGAGTTACTTGCATTAGTGGAAATTAGAATGTTCTAGTTATGTCGATTGAGGCAACAACTTGGATATTTGTGACTTAGTTGCTAGTTGTTGGATCATCAATAATATAGTTGCGCAAAGAGAAAGTGATCCTAACTCGCACTTGGGTTTTTTAGTTGATCACATGTATTTACATTTGTTGTAATTGGGATATCATTGCATGTGATTACCATCTGTTATTTATCCATGCGTAGATTATATTAGTCATATTATTATTTTGGTTATAGCATTTTGTGTTAGCACACACAATAAGGATGTCAACATGCAAGATTGGCTCACTCACATAAGCAATTGCTTTTGGCGCTTGAGTGAGCGAGCAAAATTGAGACACAAAATTGACAGTTGAGGCCAATGATGGTTGTTACTGTAATACCTGCTATTTTTTTTTCCCTCGACTGCCTTAACCCTAATAGGACTAATTAAGACACCACCATAGGGTCATAAGTCATAAGCAAAGCCCTTTCAAGCCCAACCCCGTCCGTTTGTAGAAACTCGATTCCCTGAAAATAGGGTTCGAATCTCGTTACCTGACAACTCGCATCAACTGGCACCCTAACTTTAATCGGAACTTTCTCTCTTGTTTTTCGACGAATTTCAACGAACTAGATGTCTAAAATCATCTACTCATTGAGCTCGATCCTCTTATGTTCTCAAAACTTAATTCCGTAGATTTTGTTCTCCCGAAAAGCCCCTGAAAATTGCTGCACCTGGAAATTGGCACCCGAATTCCCCGAAACTTCGTTTTGAGTATTCTCTTTCACCTGGCAATGGAATCACATGAAATTCGAGCCTAAACCAATTAACTTTTCGAGAGCCTTCAATTTACAGTTTCAGATTGCGCATTCGACGAAAAGCTGAAACCTTAAACTTAGTCGCTTTAAACTAGGAACTCCTTTACATTTTACGAGATTGCTCCCACCCCACCAACTTGCATGGCCAGTACCTTATTTAATGCCATGTGTAGCACATATATATGTATTTATATAGGTAAGCATGCATGCGTGCTTACGTAGCCGGATCCCCATCCTAACACATATATATGTGATGCAGATTCCTATCCTATCATGTATACAACTAAGGCTTAATTTTAAAAATGCACACTCACAATATTTGAAACCCTATTGCTATTCACCTACAAGACATGGTTGCCTAGACAACCAATGAGATTTAAGATTAGAAAAGGAGGAGGGAACCGAGGAAGGGGAGGGAGATGACTCGAGGGGAATGTTGGGAGGAAACTTCTAGCAGGAATCTCCCATGCACCCCATGCCTGGGAAGGGGCTGTACATTTAGAGAGTTGTAAAGAGAGAGAAACGTTGAGAGAGAGAGAGAGAAAGACTGGGAGAGGATAGAGAAATCGAGGGAGGTGTATGCGTCCTCTCAAAACTTCACCCCTGGTACGCACCCAGCCTTTATAAATACTCACCCACCCCCTCCCTCATGCCGGTGGTACGAAGGGAGCTTGAAAGGGGGAGTTGTAGAGATAGAGAGAAAAGAAGAGAGAGAGTGGGGAGGTCAAGTCTGAGCCATTCGAAAGCCAGGTAAGAGGACTACCTTCACTACTTTACAACCAACCCAAACCCAGTATAAAACACCCCATAGCATCACTGTAGGACCTAAGAGCAGAGAGAGAGATAATGAGCGTTGTAGAGCACCACCCATCTCACTCTGGCAAACCCAGGAGTCGAGGGCTATCACAGGGGCTCGGGACTTCTTGAGGACCCCCTATGGGTGTCCTAGGGAGGTCCACAGTCTCTGTGCGTGCACCAAGAACTCCTGGAATGTCGAACTCGTTGGAAAGGCTTCAAAAAAGCATAACTCTGGCCACCGGCAAGCTTTGCCAATCGGATCACTTAGAGACGAATTGTCTCTGGACAAGGAACAAAATTCGTGAAGGGACCATGGCCAAATTATCATGGGAAGCCAGCCAAAAACGCAGTTGCAGGTCAGTAACCCTAGGATTCCGCCATGCAGCCGACGTTTCTAGCCATGCCGACCACCTCCAACCATCTCCGGCCAAGCTTTGACCATGAGTGTGTGACCTAGGTCCTTACCAATCTCTGGGTCGCACATGCATGGCCATGAGGTGCCGGGAATGGCAGGAAAACGAGCTGGGAGCCCTGCCAGTAGCGCGGGAGGAAGAAGAAGGCCAAGCCTTCCACCCCCACGTGCGACTGGTGGCGCGTGTAGGTGCGTGGCACCTCCGATGACTACGAAATTTTTATGGCAGCCTCCCTCATACTGTAAGAGGTTACCCTAAAAATCTCAGGGCAATCAGATACTTTTGTGAATTTCCATGAATTATTTACTATTGAATGGATGGAAATTCACAGAAAATAATTTATAAGTAGAAAAATTCTGAAAAATTATCGGGACACCTCTAAATATTCAAGGAACCCAAAAATGGGAGAGTGGCCTTAATAGCCCCAAATGGAAACTTCCAGAATATCTCTACTTTGAGTCACAGGCAGTTTTGTTTCTAGCTTGGCGATGAATATCACCCCAAAGGGGTAGCCTTAACCTTCCACCTCATTTAACTTGAGTGTTCACTGATTTAACTTACCCCTTCCCACCTAACCATGTCTTAACAAAGTCCTTTTTGTAATAAAAGATAACAAAGAGACTGAGGTGGGATATTCTTTTCTTTTACAGAAATACTGAACCATCTTGATTCCAGACAGATCCTAGGGGTAGGAATCTATGCATTTCCTTAAGATTCATGCTCACATCTTTTCCCTACTGAATGATTTGTATATTGTTATGCTTTATGCTTCCCTGTCAAGTATCTTACGGTTCTAAATGTCTTTCTATCATTAACTTCAAAGTATATAAGCATTGCTTGCATGACTGCATCACTGAGGAGGAATAAAGGTGGAACAACCAGAAAGGAAAAGACCCCAAGTTTATATCATGGGTGTACCTGACTGGTTTGATATTCAGGGCTATCATGGGTCGGTATCACTGACTTGATATTGGGTTAGATGATCATGGATGGGCCCCACTGGACTTGATGATGGAGGATGAATCATGGGTGGGCCCCATTGGCTTGAATTGGCCTGGGCAGGACATACCTGCATGGATCCCGCTGTGGATGAAAAAGAAAAAGAAATTACAAGGGTCATATGCATGCCATGACATTCTTTTATTGCATTATCTTTTATCCTGCACTTTATAGAAATCTTAGATCTCTTACTGGGCTTCGCCGCTCATTCTTATTTTATGGGACATTTTCAGGCTTAGAGGCACCAAATTGATTTCTAAGGGAGGGAGCATACGAGATCAAGTCCCTTTGCCATCTTATTACTTTTAAACTCTTTGAAATAGTTGGTTTTATTTTGGACTGTACTATTATGAGACATTCGCTGGCTTCATTGCCTTGATGTAATATTTCTGGACCATCTAAGTTATGATCATGATTAGGTTGTCATGTTAGCCTTATAAACCCCTTCACCCATTGGCGAACCCAACCTGAGGGCGAAGTTGGGTCATGACAGTTACCCTAGTATCCATCATGCTTGTTATAGATAGCCAGACACGAGACTTTTATTGGTACCTCGGCATGGCGAGTTTGTGAAGAACTCGAGTTAGGCGCTTGTGTAGCGACTAGACCTAGATCTGTATGGTGTTGATAGCTTGACATAAGCTCTCCGAGAGAGTTGCTCCACTGTGGCATGTATTTCGTACTACATGCGTTTAACAACCATTTTAAGGAAGTGAATGAGTCCCCTTTCATTTCACCATGTGAGTCCTTACATATCATTTTCAGTGACATACGTCATGATGCCCTTTGTGACTTTTGACTATGCCATGAGGTGAAAGGAGTAATGTAGCTACTTTGGTATGAAATCTTATAGTCATGATTGATTCAGCCTTCTGGATATTGCTGCGAAAGCAGCTAGTCCTAATTCGAATGGCATGCAGGCAAAGGAAGGATCATCTATTATATCAGGCTTTACACACTTATGGCCAACTTATTTCACTTGCTTTTATTGCAATATAAGTATGTGTATATCGTTGACCTCAACGGGTTAGGCATGCGTCTAGAGGGGATGGATATGCCTCATGTGACTTGATGGATTCGGGGTACTTGAGACACTTTCATTTTTGTCGTGATTAATGTCTCTATGTTGGCTTTATTAAGTTTGGTGTAGAGCTCCCACACCTAGTGTACTCAGCGGTCGCACGACTCATTTGCAATATGATCTCACACAGTTATGTTAGAATGGTTGAGAAGTTGATATTATATCTTTGTGCATTCTCATGTGTGAGTGAGAGATGTTGGTATTTGGGTCGGTTCAAGCGCCCATGGACATGCATCAACTCGGACTCATGACCCATGGGTGGACCCACTCACAGAGAAGTTAAGAGTGGTTATTATAGAGAATAACTGCCCCCTTATTCTGTATATACGTTTGATTATAGAATATACAGTGTAATTGATTGGGTCATTGCTCTCTTCTCTGTAGAAGAAAATCTCTCCCATAAAAACTAGAGTTGTGAGTGCTCTTGAGTTGTGGATTCGTGTGTGTAGTTGGCTTGATATGAGTTTGATTACACTCCACCGCAAGTAAATTCAAAATTGATCACAGGTTGCAGGTCGAACATCTTCGGGTTAAAAATCTCAAGTCCTTCGGGTTTGAAACCCAACAAGGTATGTCTGAGAACCGCTTCCGCATTGATGACATTCTACAATTGATATGCTCTTTAATACTTAGGGCTGTAAACATCTAAATGCTATATTTGGGTTTTGAGTTTATCAAGAGAAATATAAATTACAAGGAAATAAATTTATTTGATTTTTTTATGAGTAACCAAACAAAAATGAACATTTTGTCAAATATATATTAATTTATGGGTATTTTCCTTAACCAATTTTTTAAAAACTATTTTCACTTTATTTTCTTTTCTTTTATGATTTCATTTTCATTTTCAGTTAGTTTCCTCCACAAATCAATATTCAAAGATAATATGATTCATTAACAAGCAAGCAGGTATGAAAATAGAAATAATTTGATTACTAACAAGTAAGCAGATATAGAATAGAGCATAATTTGATCGGTTAGCTTTGTTGGGTTGATTGGAATAACAAGTTGATGAGTTTTGTTCGGTTGTTGGGATATGATTGGAATAGCTAGTTAAATAAAGGTAAAAAAAAGTTCAAAATTTGTGGTACTGGAAATAAATAAAAAAGTAGTCATTGCGGCTTTTGTTGTAGTAGATAGAAACAAATGAACAAATTCTTTCCGAAGCACCAGGAAAAAGAAGTCTTAGTGTAATGGATATTATGTTCAATTTAGCAGGGGTTAGAAGTCTTAAGGGTGTTGGGTGATTACTGTATGTTGGCTTCTGGTCAACTATTCTCCCTTTGGCTTGGTTTGTTCTGATATGGTTTTTTCCATTTCAGTAATGCCTTTTTCTGTACTTTTTATATGTTCAATATAACTTTTTTTTGCTGATTAAAAAAAAGAAAAAGAAAAAAGAGAAACGAATGAACAACAGTTTGATGAAATATAAACTACAGCTAAACAAAAATCTATACTATAAGATATCATACAATTGTATTTACAAAGAAAATGTAAAGTAGAAAAATTAAACAGCGTATATACAGAGAGGGTCTGCTATGAAAAAGAGGCCAGATAATGAGCCTTTTTATAAGCTTTGGAACACTAGTTGGATTCTCTCTTGCGCACGATGCAGATGCAGAGCGCAACATGACCACTGGAAATTAATATATACTTTAATGTGGCAACTCGAAAGGATATTGCTTGTGGAGCATTGGGTATTGTGAATTTGTGATAAGAGATGAGGTAGGGAAATTTTTTGGCAACTTAATTAGTGTTGGTCCCTCGCGGTGAGAATGTATTGGTTTTAGAAGTCATCGCTGCTCGAGAAAGTTTGAAACTGGATATGGAGTTAGGCCTAGCTATCCCCCTTTATTCCAAATTAGTGGGATCATTTTAATGGCATTTTGTAAGAAAGTGCTACTAAAATTACATCTAACGGCATTTCTTGAAAAATTGTCAGTAAGCCATATGTTGTTGAGTGGCAATTTACTAAAATAAATGTCACCAAAAATCTCTCTAGTGGCATTTTTAAAACTTGACATTGAACCACAGTGATGTTGCCAAGAATCCTAGTTTTATTACTTGGGAGGCCATATGTTGTATATCATTGACGTCGACGTTTTAAGTTGGGGGGAAATTTCAACAAAAAATTTTCATTTCCTCTCTTTCTCCGAAACCCTCACTCCCCTCTCTCTCAATCTCTCTCTCTTTTAGTGTCCAACAAATCACCAATATGAAATCTGGAGAAGAGGAAGAAAGTTCCACCGGCGAAGATGAAGACACCGGTTCACAAAGCATAATTCTTACATTTGACGGACAACGGATGGTATCCCAAGATGTAGTTGTTGTTGAGAATATTCATCGATCATCTGATGCCTACTTTCAGATCCTGTGAGTTTAATTTTATTAGTAGGAAATTGAATAATGTGGCCTATGTTTTGGCAAAGGACGGTGTTGGTGGAGAGGGTAATGGTTCTTTTTTTTTTTAAACCCTCTATTGTGCCTTCAAGGCCAATCTACTGTTAGAGGACTGGAGTTATACTTGATTTATAACTTCTTACCATTTAATGAAATTTCTCCTTAACATCGGTGAAAAAAATTATTTATAATGTGCCTAATTCATTTCCTATGCATGATACAATCTTTGGATTCATATATATATATATATATCTTTAATTTAGCTGACCATTAGGAGTTACCTATAAGTTGGAATTACATGAATTTTAGTGGGTAGCTCATGGTATCTTTAGATATAATTAGTGGCATTTTATGTCAATTGAAAAGTGTTAAAAAAAAAAGAAAGAAATAGTTCAAGACACACCCACACCGATTCCCACATACACATCAGAGAGAGAGAGAGAGAGAGAGAGAGAGAGAGAGAGAGAGAGAGAGAGAGAGAGAGAGAGAGAGAGAGAGAGAGAGAGAGAGAGAGAGGTGCTAAAAATGGTTTCATCGGCAACAATGCTAATTTTACAAAATGACATGAAACAGAAAATGTAAATTGTACAAATATCACTCCCAAGCAGCGATAGAAAGGCTATTTATTGACAAACTAGAAATTAAACAGCACTTGTCAGCATCAATTGAGCATTGCTGCTCAGTTGCTGCCGCTATATATCTATCATGTTGCTGCTATCTATCTGTATTATTGACGAAAAAACTGGCAATGCTATCACACTAGCAAACAAACAAACAAACAAACAAGCAAGCACTAAAACATTTAGAGGAACACACAGAATGATAAACAAAGAAATGGAGCACTATTGAAAGGAGAGAGATTATTTTTATTTTGATGCCATAGAATCCAAGGCCAAGACGGTGCTGAGATTCATGGGGGTCATGTACTCGCTCGAGCCCGTCATAATCTTCTGCACAATAATCTTGTTTGCAGCCTCGGATGGATGGAAAGCGTCCCAAAAGGCATACACTCTTCGGTTTGGGCACAAGTTGGATGCCGCCGTGCAAAGTCCGATCCCATTGTTAGGTCCTTGGCCACAACATGCTATCTTTGATGTTACAAATCCTGCCCATGCAATAACCACAATTAATATGCAGAAGATTAGAACATTTTCCGATCAGTCGTCCTAAAATATGTATTCTGTAGCTGGCACCTCCGCTATATGGGGTCTCTTAAAACGTATGAAGTGCCCATGTCGAAGACTTTATACTTGGATAAGAATACAGGTTATACATTCACCTAATATAAATATTTAGTAATTTAAGTTTACCATATAAATTTATATAAATCTTTTACATTATTAATAATGAAATGCTCTATAGTAGTTTGTAGATACTATTTTATCCTAAAAGTAATAGAAAAATATATTAAGAAATGTGATTATTTCGTCGTGTCCCAGTATCATTGAACATGAGAGTTAGACAAATCTGAGAGTTAGACACACGCAAAGCCGACACTTGTTTCCGAGTCAATATAACATAGGCTGACAGTTCCTATTACAGAGATCAAACTCATAGTTTCTATAGTTACAAGTAACTACGCTAATCTAAATATGGATGGATATATACTGCACCAAGATCAAATAGAAAATAACTATAACCCAAAGAAAAAAAAAAATCGTTATTTGAACAAAAGATTGAAAAAGTTGAGAATAAATACACAGCTAGTGGAAATTCTGCTGTTGTAGTGTGTGAATCGTTGATTTTTGATTACCCATATAAGCCAAAGAACAATGATATCATGAGGCCTAACATTACTAGCTAGAACGAAGTATCATGCTTTCAAACTAAACAATCCAGTAGCAAAGAAGAGAAGCTGAGATACCATATGCTTGAGGATCACTGATGAAATCCCTTTGCATTAGACGGGTATTTGCAGCCATGAAGACATGACTGCCCATTTTGCTGTTCAGCCCGTTTATTATTTGAACGAGTTGAGGGTTGAACAAGACGGCAGCTCGCTGCAGTTCAGGCACACATTTGCCGTCTCTGCTTCGCATGCCCAATTCTGCCGGAACACAACCTAATGGTCCCGTTCCTGTCACGATGACCCTACGAGCGCCCAGATCATATAGTCTCTGCAATGTTAATGAATTTAAAAGTTCATAACGCGTCAGGAGAGAAAAATTTATTGAATGAAAAAGATTGCTAAATTCCTATCTTTTTAAACTGTATCCACGCACCCGTCTCTCTCTCCCTCTCTCTCTCTTGTGATGATATAAAATCACGTGTCTGTGAGAGGGGAGGAGGCGATGGCTTTTTCTTTCATGTTCGCATGAAGGAATTAATTTCTATCTTTATTATGGTGTGTATATATGCAACGGGCACACCTACCCCTGGACCTACTTTCATGTGACTTGTCTATTTAAACCGTACCCACTTCCAAATTGACACCCTTTAAAACAATCCTCTACACATGTCCCTTTGATTTCCTTCAACTTGTGACTGGCATACCTCAGTTTTGGTGTCAGTTTTCTTCTTTTTCTTTTTCTTTTTTTATTTTTATTTTGAGAATAGTGCTTGTCTTTTGTATATAACATGGTATATTTTAACAAAAAAAAAAAAAAAAAAACGAAATGGTCTGTATAAATTGAAGAAGTTTACCAATATTTTAGAAATAGAATATGGCATGTGAATGTTATAGATAAAGAACAATGCCGTACAAACAAGTTTTTAATTAGTATATAATTATCAAGTAAAATGATGTAAGTACTGATTTGGGCTCCATCACCTCAAAATAAATGGCTTATTAAGATGTTTTCTAAATTCAAAATATTACCACTCTGTTATTTCCAATGGAAATTGTCTATTACTTTTTATTTTATTTTATTTATGGTTAAAAGGTTTTTCTTTATCCGAAGGCAGGGGGAGAAGAAAGTCTTACCTTCTTGGACATAAATGTGCTTCTACCTTCATGCGCTAGAGCCACATCTTTCTTATCGCCTCATTTTCACTCCCAACACTTTGTGTACGTTTATTCATGGTGAAAATGCGATAAAAAAGTGGCCGTAACATTTTTGTATACGAATGTGTATAGTATCATACTTGTAGGCGTAAATGCGATTGCATATATACGTAATTATGATCGAAATAGAATTCTGTGTAACTGGACTAAAAAATGAATGCAAAAGAGGAAAACAAGGAGAAAAAGAAAAAAAAAAAAATACCTGTAAAATTTTCTGGTACTCGGAGATTAGATAGCGGACATAATCAGGGAGAGAGTATTGACGAGACCTTGCAGAGTAGGGGACCAAGAAGTAGTTGTTGACGAAGTCGTTGCCGCCCAGGGTAATTAGAACAAGGGCTTGGTTTACCAGTCTCTTAGCCTGCGCGGCTCCTATAAGAGCACCCACTCTTTGCTGGTATTGCTGGAAGTATGACATCTGTTGGGATATTCTGATAATGTTTGCCTACAGATTATGCATGTATATACGTTTCTGGTCAGCTCTTGGATCAATTACTAATAGGACAAGAATTTTTTACAATTTAGATCGGAGGAATTTCTCTCATGCTCTGTATACGTGACATCATATCATTTGATTATATAGTTATGTATTCATTTTTATTTAAATATATTTTATAGATATAATAATTACATAATTAATGTCTAAAATCTCAAAAAATAGAAATAGATTAATAATATAATTTTAATATATGACAATTTGATGTAATGCCAGAACAAAAAGAATTTCTCCAACTTGAATTGGAGGAAATTCTAGTCCTAACTAATATTGCAAACAAGCAAAATTTCGGCCAATTCCGTATATATATATATAATTCCAAAGGTCTATTGCTTTTTTCTTTCTTTCTTTTTTTAACTCAAAGAAAAGTCACTTGAATCATAAATATTGCACACGCGTCAATTGCCACGCGTTAACTATTCCGTATCCAGTGGCCGAACCAGTATTTTACTTTGGTTTGAAACACATTTGTTTACCTTGATATAATTATTTTATTTTTTGTTTTCTTTGCATTGATTTTTTTATTAAGGATGTAAAATTAAAATTTTACTTGAAAAAAGTCAATTTTTAATCAGTCTTATGACATATAGGAAAAATGGGCCAAACCCACAGTTTACTATCCGAAAATAATTTTTTTTTTGAAGGATCTAAACGAGAGTTTTAAAGTATGGGAGAGTGCCGACATATTGCATCTTTATTGGGACATTATATATAAACAATACATGTAACGGAAAAACCAAGGGTGCCATGGCAGCCTCTCAACCAGAATATAGTTCTGCCATTATCTGTATCATAAAATTCAAATGTGAGAACTTGCGATCGATGTTATCAAACGACATGGCTTGCAGCAAGATAACCATAAAATTCATTACTGCAAGGATCATTAACTAAGTAATGCGATATATAACTAGTTCTTTTCATCGTTTTGTATTACCGCTTACATTTGATTCCTTCCTCGCTAATCATTTTCAAATGAGGAACCAATTACGCCTTTTTTTTTTTTTTTAAAGTATTTTGTGATACAAAAACGAAGTCGGGAAAAAAAAAAATAGTGATGTTTAGCATTTTTGTTTAGAAGAGAAGAATCTTTATTTCGCTAAGTAATTGGCATGTTAAAGAACCACCGAAATATATTAAGACTTACAAACTGGATTCCAGTGTCATTAAGTATTCCTATTCCAGCAGAAGCAAAGTTGGCACCGACAAGTAGTCTCTGCCCGGTGAGCTCTGGGCTCAGGTACGGCAATGTGGGTTCCGAGCCAATATTCTGACCTGGGTAGCCAAATGCACGGACACGGTCAATCAATAATTGCATGTATACTTATAAAGAAATGTACATGTATAACTTTTATATATTACGTATACCCTTGTGAAATGATACTTTGGCAAAGTCCCTTCTTGCATCAACCTTATCAGACATGACGTTCATTTATGTACGTGGTTATATATTTGCTTCTACCATTCATGAAAGACATATGCATAGTAATGGCCATTTTGGTCCCGATTGAAAAAAAAAAAGTTGATGTCAAATGGGAAAAGTGAGTTTGCTGGATGGTGTCGTTGATGTGTCTTCGCTCTCTCTCTCTCTCATATCCATGTTCATATACTTAAAACACAAACATGCACACCTTGAAAATGAATTTCTTCTTCAAACCCTCCTAAAAATGACCTCATTTTCCCGAATTCGTACATTTTTTGACTAAAATAAAAAAGGACCCAAAAAAAAAAAAAGAAGGGAAGAAAAAAAAATGCCAGGTTAGATTTGTTGAGAAATAACTTCAGCACTCAACTGATAAAATCAGGGATATTAAGGCCATTAGAGAAACGGCCAGTGGGCCGGTGCGTCGGATAATCAATGCCGTAAGGAGGCGAGTCGGCACGGGCGGTGGTAGCCAAGTAGTTGTTGTTGCCATTGTCTACAAGAGAATCTCCAAACACGAAGAATGCACGAGCAGCCTGAGCTTGAGGAACAACAGGTCCCAATGCCAATGTAAGGCCTAAAATGATCCAAAAACAAGGAACTGATGATGATGAGCTAGCCATGACAATGGTTGCAAAAGCTATAAACAAAAGACCTTAGAATTAACACAAATAGAAGTACTGGTGTGGTATGTGCTTGGAACACAAGAGATATATGGCTTTATATATATATGTGGTACTCTATCAGTTGAGACATAATTAATGGCCAATTCAACCACAGTTGGACATTAAGAAGGACCGCGAAAACTACATAGCAACCTTTTTGCCAGTAGAGGTAGTTCCACTATATTCAATTGGACAGTTGTTCAGAATAGTTTTGAATTGTTCAACCTCTCGTATACTTTACTAGCTTATAGTTTGCCCAAACAAGACTTTATCCATCACCTAATTCGAGTTCAAAAAAGTAGCTCATGATAGCTTTTTTTTTTCCTGTAATTCTTTTTACTTTTGATTTTCATTAAATTAAACTATAACAACCTAACGACCCAAAAATGGACCAAATCGAGAAAAAGGGCCAAGGAGAGAACTAATTACCCTGTTTTTTTTTTTATATTTTTTTTATGACCGGATGTTTGGGCTAGTTTATGCATATCAGAATTAATTTTGCAGTCTGTGTAGTCCTCCTATCCTATACAAATTGGATAATTACCGGACTAAAGACCCTAAAAGTAGTCCTAAGGAGTTGATAGCTCTTAATGTTTCGAACCTGAGACCTTGGAGTAAATAGATCCCCAAACTCTAGGCCTTGACCATTGGCCAATGATTTGGGGTTTCACTAATCACACTGCTTGAGGTGTTATTAATGCATCTTAATTTCCCTCTTGGCTTAAATGGTATGGCAATAAATTTGGCAATCTAGCCTATCTCATTAAATGGCTTATGAAAGTTTCCCTGATGAAAATACAGCAAAAATTATTTTGGTTTGTTTTTTTACCAAATTAGGGAGGAGATTAGTGGTGGTGTAGATATTGACTGCATAACAAAACAAAAAAAAGGAAATGAAAGTTAATATTGAAATTTTCTTAAAAGACTTCCTAGGCTTAATGATTCAGGATGTTCAAAACTTTAAGATTAATTTCAAAGTTTTAAGGCTCATTATAGTTTAAGGAAATATAAGGTTATAAATTGAGGGTATTTTTGGCAGAACAATAATAATGGACAATGATAATTTATATTCATGAACAATTTGAAAAAGCAATTATTAGTATTCCATTACATTAATTGTTAATGAAGAAAAACTAACCCTGTTTAAGTCCAGGCTGTGACTAATTATTGTCAAATAAGTTTAGGTAATGATATACATAAAAAGCAATTATACTCAATATTGATATTGCTGAGTTGTGGACCTATTACTTTAAAGCAAAGAGCCCACAAATATGACATTAATTACAAAATCAATACTGCCATATCATTTGCTGCAAGGTTTTGTACAAATTTTTTCAAAAAATTAGAATTTTCTATTTGTTAAATAATTCAATTGTGGCTCATGTGATTCTATGACATCCAATTGACAGAATAAGCGCCTTAGTTGTTGAGATCAAAAAGTTTGGATTCTCTCCACAGTCACGGTTGATATTACTGGTTTATATCATGTTAATTGGAAAAGAAAAAAAATGGAAAAACTCAATAGTAAGCAATAAAAAGTTGAAACAAAATACAAATAAAACTAATACAAATTTTCACATAGAATGACATGACTTATTTAAATTCGTTAATTGGAAATTAGAATGCCCATCATTTTGGTTCATAATTGCAAAATGTCATTGTCACATCATTTGATGAGTTTTTTTGAATAAACATCGCACTTTTTGTTAAGGTTTCATTGCATAACTTTTTCATCTGGATTTTAACTCCAAACAAAGTATGCTACTAGATAGATATGTTGTTTTGTGAAGGCTATCAGTCATCAACCTGTTTGGTTTCTCAACCTTGGGGCTCTGATTGCCTTGCCACATAAGAAAGAATTAGATTCAAACACCATGGTTACCACTATTGACTTCTTGATATATTGTATCATTAAACTTGTAGGTCAACAACAATGTTTGGTCTCTCAATTAATCTCAATGTTTGGGCATATTCTATAATACTCACCAATTACCATTACACCCGAGATTTGTGTGGTTGTCGTGTTTTCAAAAGTCATCCTGGAAATTTTTATTTTGCTTTGTTTTTTCTAGCTAGATTGAAAGCTAGAGAAAGTATGACCAACTAATTTTCATATTAATTGCATATACGTGAGTCTGGTATAAGAAAATCTTGGTATTTCGACTGATGAAACAGTGCAAATTCATTAATTTTGGATTAAACTTTCAATTTTTTCATGTCAAGATACCACTCAAGGGGTGGAGCCATGTCGGGCTTAAAAAGACAATTGCCCCCCTCAACTTTTGAAAAATTTTGTTTTTACATATAACTTTAAATAACTTTTTCGATTAAAAATTTGTAATTGCGGACTTAAAGGGCCATTTCAATGTTCACTAATCTAACTGGGGGTCGCTGGTGAAAACTTTGAATTTGGAAGTCCATAATATTTGTCAGTTTGTCCACTACAGAAATTTATGAATAACACCTTAAAATGTTAATTTGCTTTAAAAAAACCTTTTACATATTATTTATATAAGCTTACATAGAAATATATGAAAATAAAGTAGCCTATTGTTGATTATGAAGAAAAGGAAACCAAAATATCTTATTTGGTTATCATTTTTCCTTTTTTGGAATTAAAAAAGGAAACTTTTCATTTTTTTGTGTTCTCAGAAACAAAAAAATGAAACCATTAAAAATACCATATCTTTCATTTTATGAGAATGTTTCTCAAAATTCATAAAATACATTTTTTTTGGTTCCTAAAACTAGGCTATTTTCAGAAAATTTACAAAAAATAAGTTTTGAAATTGATTTACTAAGTTTTGTACTAAAAATTGTAGTTGTATAGCATTACGCTGATTTTTTTTTTGGGTTGTGATTAAATATTGCTCCCTTAAATAAACTTTTTGGCTTCACCACTAATACTGCTCAAACTTCACCAGAATTTCCAGTCAATATTGCACTAAAATTTGAAAGGAAATTGCAGTTGACATTTGGAGAAAAAAAGGGAAGAGGGTTCTGTAGAATTTAAATTTGTCATAGCTTTGATAATTTTAAAACTATGAACACAAAATAACCTCTATTCCTAAAAAAAATTGGCAAAATCAGAAATCTGCTTAGGGTTTTCTGTAGAGAACAAACAAAAAATGAAAAACAAATGGGGGAGGAGGGATTTGGTGTATGAATAAGACATGCCTAACAACCAACAACTAACCACAAGAAATAAAGCTTTGGAGCCTCAAAACATTTAAACCTCTAGCATAGCTTTTAGGTTTCTCTTTAATGGAAAGCTTAATCATGCAGTGATAATGAAAGTGTGCCTGCTGCCTGGGATAAAGGTCATGCCATGTGATCAACATAAATGACTGTTAACAATGCCAACTACTTACAGTTTTGAATTCTTCATGAGAAAAGTTGAAAGTAATTCATAGGTTTTGGAACCAAACTGCTGGCCTACAAATGAAACTAAAACTTGAATTTCTAAGGAAAAATGTGATAACGTATGAAGTTTGGGACAAAAACCCTAAGTTAACAGCACATTTTTGTAAGTTTGGAAGTCTTTTGGAGGATACTATATACAAACTTTGAAGGTCCCAACTTGTTTAATTGAATACAGTCTCTTAGATTCTGCTATAGTGTGTATATATATATAATTAGATTTAGATTTGGTTTCCTCTTTTTTTATGCTTTTCTCTTTTACTCTTTCTTGTAAAACACTCTGATACTGCCAATATATATATTGTACCTCCTCTCTCATTGTAAATACAATTCAATATACAAAGATTGCTTTCTCTCCCCTTCTCCATCTCTACAATTTATTCTAATAATGTATCAGAGCCCTCGCTACTCTTCCAACATAGTAGTAAAGCTATTTTAACATAGTATTAAAGACCTCTAGCTAGCCTTCCAACATATTTGAAAATAAATTATATGTATGTAGATATACAACGAAAATACAAAACCCTACACTAAACCCCACACTTGCAAACTTTTAGTAGAAAAAAATGTGAAATTTCATGAATCAAATAATTCTTTTTTTCTTGGTTTGCATCAATCAAATTAATTGAAATTTCCCTAGAATTTTGTGATGGAAAATTACAACATGCTAAAAAAACAAAAGGTTATGTTTCTAGAAATGAAAATGAAGTTAAAGAACACCAACCACTCTACAGCAATAATCCCCTTCACATAATGGGCAGCAAAAGCTGTTCAACCAACTGCATGCCGTACCTCAGTCATTCTCAAGGCTCAATCATGCATATGCCATTATTTATTTCCCCATCGTGTCTGTACTTAATTAGTTTGAATTGGCATAATCCACGTTGATCCTATCGAATCATTAGGAAATACAATACGAAATGAAAAATAATAGTATTTGTCTTTATCACTCTCGAAATATCTTTGCTTTCGTCATAGTAATGTATAAAAAATTGAAAAATATTTAACCTTAACATAACCTAGAGTTTTATAACAATGGGGTAAATGGAAAAAATATCATCTCTTTCCAAAACTATGGAAAATAAATTAAACAGTGCACATAAATTTATTTTTAAAAAAGAAAAAAAAGAGAAAAAAATGCTTCTTTTTAGGCACTCATTAATGAGTTTATTTTTATTTATTTATTTATTGGATAAATGACAAAGACCCCATGTCATCACGGAAAGATGTGATCGTAGGAGTTGAACTCAGTGATCAAGCATCTAGCCTCCTGTTCATTCATATGGGGTTCAAGTCCCGGCTCCCTCTTTTTTTTTTTTTTTTTGAAACATAAAAAAGATAATATTATTCATAAAACAGAGTCACATTGACGGATTCTACAAGACAAAGAGTCTTTAGAGAAATTCGAGACACCAGCTAATAAAAGGTTGATAAGAATTCAACCCACAGGATACCAATAACAACATATCTGAGGATTAATTGATAATATGCCTCACAGAAGAGGAGGAGATGATTTAATTATATGAAAAACAAGCTCTGATAGATTATTCTCCACTAAATCCTTTATCTCTATTGCAGAAGGTGTGGATGAGGCAACTCATCTTGCAATGGACAAAATCTGATCTAGCTGGGCCCTTTTAAAGACAAATTTTCTGCTGGCTGGCCATTCAAAAAAAGATCAAAACCAAAAAGTTTCTGATACACATTACCCAAGGCTTTGGCCTACCATGTTACCAAATATATATATATATATATAACGCTATAAGTTTTCTAGAAAAGCAAAACAACTATAAGCAAACAAAACTTAAAGCCCCACAAAGATGTAAGATGACTATACGACTTTGGGAAGCATGCAACTATGAGGCCAAGAAAATCTTCCCCCCAAAAAAAAAGAAAAAAAACCTCCCCCGTAGCCAAACCACAACCAAGGTAGAGTCCCAAGAATGGCAAACATCATTCAGAATATCATTTTTGAAAATGACTAATGCTTAGCTAACTGTACTCTCTATAGCCGTGACTGATTTAGATGCAACATTTTCTGCATCAAATATGCTTTCTCTCTGAGTTATATTGGGCCAACAAATTCGAAATAGTTTGTGACTCAAGAGTCATTCAGGAAAATATTAATAATCTTTAAAAAAAAAAAAAAAACTGACGGCATAACACATTAAAACTGAAAGGCCTTGAGTCTTCATTCTGTGATAGTCCTATAATATTTGGAAATTTAAATAAATAAAAAAGAAGCAAGAATCTTGTCCAATTTTCATTTTTCCTTTTTAAAAAAAAAGTGCAAAATGTTTGAAATTTGATTACAATCATTTAATGGAAGTATCAAAATAAATTTTGAATGTTTTCATGAATAAGAAAATTTTGTGATTATTGTCTACTTCTCAATAACTGTCTCAATGTAGAAAAAACTTTGTTTCTTTTCCAAGATGCCTTTAGCTTAAATGACTGAAGGTCCCCCCAATTAGGCCTGACACCTCTACTTGCCGTCTTAAATGAGTAAGACTTAGACATGCAAGTCTTAATGTCATGCGTTTGTTGCAGCTGTGCTTAATATGCTATGCGTGAGTCTTATAGAGTCCACGCACCATTATGCAAATACGTCAGGACCGTCCTCCAAACGCGTCAGATTATGATTTGGTTTGGGATCGATTCGATTTCCATAGTTGTTAATCGAATTTGACTTAGTATTACAACTGGATTGCTTATAATTATTTATGCTTAGTTTGTTTCCATGCGAAATGTTTTATGCTAGATAAGTACTTGTTAGAACTGCAAAAACTATTTCAAATATAAGGGTCAGTTTGATAACGCTGTCAATTTTTATTTTTTGTTGTGTGTTTTTGTTTTGTATTTTTGCTGTGTGTTTTTTGTGGTTTGATGATGAGCGTTTATAGGTTATCATTGTGCCAATAATACTAGACCAATGTTTTTGTAAGTGAAAATACACCCATTTTAGTGTTTTTAGTTTTCGTTTTTCGAATTTTATAAAAAACTAAAAAAAAAATTTAAACAAACGGCATTTTTTGTTTTTTTTGAAAAAAAAAATAAAAAACAAAAACAAAAAATGTTACCAAACGAGGAATCTTGGATTTGTAGAAAAATAAATAAATAAATAAATAAATTACTATTAATTTGTTTATGGTAACCAAACAAAAATAGATTTTTGTGATAAATATTTATTCATTTTCTTCTCATGTTTCTCAGCAAACAAACAAAAGAAAGAAGCTTAGCTTCTTTCACTTCAATTTCTTTTATTATCTTTTCCTTTTCTTTTTTTCTCTACATCTAAAATCCAACATAGTATTAAAGAAACCTATAACAAAATAACAGTATCATCTTTGAAAAATAGGTGAACATAAAATTCCATTACATGTTCCTATATTTACAAATTATCTTATTCATTGAATCACTTACTTTTTCTTTTATTTTTTCTATTGATTGTTTTTCCCTCACTTGTCTCATAATCATAGCAAGTATTATGAGGTTTCCGTCCGGCTGAGTTAAATGTGACATTGTTTGAGCTTAACTTGGCAAAACAAACCGAGCTTAGAAACGAGCGCAGAATCAAGGTTCTTTGATTTTGTTAATAATCTCTCAAGTACGCTATTGACTCACTTCCGCTGGTGCATGGAGGCGAAGTAGATTAATCCGAAGGTATCGGGTACTGTATTTGTTCCTCGGAAATCGGGATCCAATCTAGACCTTTGGCTCGGCGAACGTTAACTTGCTTCCAATTGAATTACAAGCTAATGAATACTTCTATAAAAGGGCAATGAAAAATGATTTGGGTTTTGTTTGGTTTTAGTCAACTAAGCAATCTAAACGAATTTGAGATTAAAATAATTTAAAGGAAATTTGGATTTAATTGATTCAAACACACAATTGATTTAAGAGTTTCAATAAAGGTTTATAACTCAAATTACTCACCACAATCAAGGGTAGTAATTCGGAGGATTTATCTTTAGCAAAACATGAATTCTACTCTAATTGATGTTAGATTGATAGGCAATTAGAGAATCATAGGCTAATATCATCGATTTGATCAATCACAACCCACAATTGGTAAATTCTAAGTTGAAATTGCCTAACATTGTCAACAACCTAAAAGTTCTTGTGAATCCAACATTGAATTAGATAGAATTGATAATCTAATAAGATCATTCAATAAAAACAAGAGATACTTTCAATGAAGACTTGAATCCCTTGAGTATTTTTCACAATTGAATCCAAATGAACACTTAGTTACTTATGCTCACAATAAAATTGTAGAATTGAAGTTGAAATCTATTTGCATTGGAAGCTAGAAATGGAATTACAAGGCATTTAAATGCAATTACAAGAAAATTAATAAAAAATTACAATGAAATTGAACTAATACAATAGAAATAGCTATCTATCCAAAATAGAAATTTTGTACAAACTATTATATAAAAGCTAGATCCCCAATATTCCTTCAAAAACTGACTTTATAGGCCAAAATTAAATAGAGCTGCATTCGATCGTGTTCACAGTCTTCTAATGGTGCTTCGGACGGTGAAAATAAGTTTCTGAATCTTGCTCACGCTTTTGCAGAGCTGATTTTTGGCCTTTAAACCTACAAACCCGTGCGCATGCTATTGTTCACCCTGCGTACTGTGAAAAATCGTGTGATGCAACTATTGACTGTGCGTACGGTCAACTGACAACTTTACCCTCTAAAGCTCTATTTTGTTCCTTTTAAGCTTTATACCTACAAATTAGCCACAAAATAGCATAAGAATCATAATCTAACTAAAATAGAAAAAATATTAAACTATGTAGACTAACTTCAGCTATTTAGGGGCTAATGATTATACTTTTGGAGTGTAATCACCACCTCCCAGCTAGCTTTTGCTAGTCTCTAGTAAAACATTAAATAAGAGATAATCTCCACTTTCGTAGCAGTCACAGATGCATTTAGCATGCGCATCAAGCCTCTAAATCCCTAGATTACCCCTAGTGGACGAGTTATATCTCGTATGGGCTTATAGTGATGACATCCACAAATATCAATCCATGATCAACAATTTAGGATTTAGAACAATACAAGAGGAATCCAAAGTTATACCTAAATAAGCTCAATCAAGACACCCATTGTTCTGATGCAAGCAAGAATCCATTAATAAGGACACAAATGAGGCTCAAGTGAGTGTGTGATAAAATCATGCAATATAGCTCAAATGCGCATACTCACACATTCACAACCTTAGAGCCTCAATCCGAATCCTCGCTGGGCATACACTATAAAATAACTTAACACATGGTTTTGTAAGCACCCCATTTTTGACCGCTCGGCAGTCTACACTCTGTCCAGGCTTGTGTTCAAGTCATTATGGGCGTATTCCAACAGAAACCAACTTTTTAAATCCAAATCCCGTCTGTCCATTGCTTTGCGGGCCCACCAGGCCCAAATAGAGGCAAAGTGACCAAAATGCCCTTAGAGGCATTGTTCTTTCCAATTCCCTTTCCAATCCCTCTTTCGAGACAGTTTATTCCTCGAGACGGTTCCAATTCAGGCACGTCTTTTTGAAGACGATAAGTCCCCTTTCCATCCCCTCTCTCGAGACAGTTTATTCCTCAAAAGGGTTCCAAATCAGGCACGTCTTTTCGGAGACGGTAAGTCCCCTTTCCAATCCCTCTCTCGAGACAGTTTATTCCTCGAGACGGTTCCAAATCAGGCACATTTTTCCGAAGACTGTAAGTCCCCTTTCCAATCCCTCTCTTGAGACAGTTTATTCCTCGAGACGGTTCCAATTAGGGCCCCTTTAGTAACCTCCCGAGAATGCTTCTTATAGTATTCTCAACCTTTCCTTATCTTTTCGGATCATTCCGAGTCAGTTCCGGCTAACCTGGCACAAAATGACCGTTTTGCCCCTGGTGGGCCGGTCTCCTTTTCTGACCATACCGGCTCTGGGTATTAAACCTGTAACTTAGCGAAAATACTTGTTGTAGTGTTCTCAACCTCCCTTTACCTTTTCGGATCATTCCGAGTCAGTTCTGGCAAACCCAGTGCGAAATGACCGTTTTGCTCCTGGTGGGCCAGTCACCTTTTCCGACCACACTGGCTCTGAGAATCAAACTGGAAACCTTTGGAAACATTCTAAATAATGTTTCCAAATCCTAAGTCTTCTTTTGGGACAGTCCGAGTCTGTCCCGGCAGCTTCCCGATCCGATTGGCTGTTTTGCCCCTAAAGGCCCGGTCAACCCTTCCGACACATCCTATCCTCACTTTTCAAGTCAAATACCTTCGGGACACTATTCTAAGTGTTCCTGCCCTTTTCCAGCCTTCCGGGTCATCCCCGGTCTTCCAAAATCCTCCCCGGACTTTCTGGAGTCACTCTTAGTGAAGCCAGGCTAAAGATTACATGGTAGTCACTAGTACAGATGCCCAAATCTAGTCAAAGATACGTTGCTTGCTGACTTATAAAGTTTTCTAACTAGCTGGGCGCTAGGCCAATTGGCTTGGCCCCACTACTAGTGGCGCCAAGAGCAATTTTGGCCTGGCGCTACTGCAATAGGCGCTAGGTTTGTCCAAGCTCTATAAATACAGAGCCTCTTCCAACGTGAAAAGGATCCACAAACTCAATCTAAAAATCATATAATTTGATATACAGAGCTCGAGCACCTCGCTAAACCCTAGCCTCCTTAGGTTTTCCAAACCCTAGCCACCATACACTAAACCCTAGCCATCATACACTAAACCCTAGCCTCCTATACACTTATACACACCCCATACACTCATACACTAACCTTCAACCCTCCTCCGAAGACTTGAAGAGTTGCAATCTGAAGTTTGAAGCTTGAAGACAACTCTTGAAGATTAACGACGAAAATCAAGACGAAGACCGAAGACCGAAGAAAGCGAGGTGCGTAAAATAAACAAGATACAAGGTAGGTTCTCCATTTAAATTTTCGCACTTCCCCCTCTCTCTTCTCTCTCTTAAACCACTTGGGTTTTCTCTATTTTAATCCCCCATCTCTTTCCCCTCCTTTCTTTGCATGCTTGAAACAAGGGGACTCTCGGTCCATGTGTAGGATTAGACTATCGGAGGGTCACCGTATCGGGGGCTTTCCTTTAGGCTAACCGGAGACCACGTGGGTCCAGCTCCCTTGATTATGTGGTGAAGCCTTAGCCTTGTATGTTCATGACCCCAAAATTGCATTGTGCATATCATGATCTTGCATCTTCCAAAAATCGTTTTCAAAGTTGTTTTTCAAATCGTTTTCAAACTTGTTTTCAAAATTGCATCAAAATTCCCTTTTCAAAAACTTGTTTTCAAAACCATAATCCTAGGGTGATTCTAGCGTTTCCATGGCTAGGATTGCTTCAGGAAAGTGTTACATTTAAAGTGACCAATATGGTCCATATTTTCAAATTTTGTTGTTTTCAAAACCACTTTCCTAAAGTGGTTCTAGCCTTCTTATGGTTAGAATCGCTTTAGGAAATTGAGATCTTTTACACCTTTCAAAAAACTCTCCTTTCAAATCCGTCTTCCTAAAAATCTCTTTTTCAACATACTTTCCTAAAACTCTGCTCTTCAAAGTTGTCTTCAAAAACTCCCTCCCAAAAATCTATTTTTCAAAACTTCCTTTTTCAACTCCTTTCCAAAATCCTCTCCTCAAAATCCACTTTCTAAAAACGCTTCCTAAAATTTTTTCCAAAAACTCTCTCCAACAATCTCCTTTCCAAAAATCTTTCTAAAAAACTCTCTTTCTAAAATCTCCCTTTTAGAAACTCCTTCCTAGGATTCCCTTCTAGAAAACCTTCGTTTCCAAAAACACACTTTCCAAAAATCCTTTTTCCTTAGAGCCTAAGTCAAGCCCTAGAACCCACAATTAGGAAACCTTAATTTTCTTTCCAAAAACATAATTTTCAAACTTTGCCCCAAACCTAGGTTTCCAAAACCTCTTGTTTTTACGTCCAAACTATACATGTTTCCAAAATCTCTTTTCTATGTCGAAACTATAATTTTCCAAATCTAGGGTTTCTAGAATCTCCCTTTCCAAATCCTGGTCAAATCAAATCTTCTCTTTAGAAAACTAAATCTAATTTACCCGTTTAGGAAACTAGATCCAATCCTCCGTTTTTGGAAACAAAATCAAACTTTTCCTTTTAGAAACAAAATCCAATCCCTTCCTAATCCAAATCTTTCCTAATTCAAATCCTTCCTAAAACTTCCACTTTCCTAAATCTTAAGTTTCTAAAACTTGAACATAAAAATCTTTCCTAAATTTTAAAACTCAACTTTCAAATCTTTTCTAATTCAACCCTTTCCTAATTCTACCTTCTTTTCAAATCTTAACTTTTCAAACCTAAGTTTTCAAACTTTTCCTAAACTTAACCTTTTCTAATCTCAAGATTTTCTAAAACTAAAACTCTAAAACTTTCTAAATCCTAAACTTTCTAAATTCCAAATCTTTCCAAATTTAAAGCTTTCTAAATTCAAAACTCTCTTAAGTTAAATCTTTTTAAACTTCCTAAATTTTTCTAAAATTCTAAACTTTTCCTAAAACTTCAAATCTTTCCAAATCTAAAACCTTCTTATTCTCAAAACTTTCTTATTTTCAAAATTTTCTTATTTTCAAAACCTTCTTAAAATGAAACTTTCTTAATTCAAAACTTTCTTAAGTTGAAACTTTCTTAATTCAAAACTTCCTTAAGTTGAAACTTTCTTAATTTCGAAACTTTCTTAATTTGAAAACTTCCCTAATTGAAAACTTTCCTAATTCAAAACATTTCTAAGTTCAACACTTTCTTATTTCAAAACCTTTCCTAATTCGAAACTTTCTTATTTTGAAACTTTCCTAATTCGAAACTTTCCTAAATCGGACCTTTTCCTAATTCAAACATTTCCTAAATCCAATCTTTCCTAATCTCCTAAACCTTCCAAGTCAAGTCGAATATTTCCTAAGTCTCTTCTCTTTCCTAAGTCTAGGGTTCCTAAACCTCCATCTTTCCAAAACAAGTCTAAATCTCTCTTCCAAGTTCTATCTTTTCAAATCAAAATTCAATCTTTTCAATTCCAAAATTCTAAATTCCAATTTTCAATCCTTTATTCAAAATTCAATCTCTCAATCTTCCAATTCAATTTCTAATTCAATCTCCTTCTTCAAATCAACTCTTCTATTTTCAATCGGACTCCGGTCCGAACTACGACTGACCTGATTCCCTTAAAAGGATACGTAGGCAACCCTCATGGGTGCAGTCTTCACATTTTTCAAATTTTCAATTCCACAACTTCTTTCAAATTTCAAATTCCTCTATATTTTCCAAATTTCAAATTCCAAAATCTTTCCAAATCTCCAATCTATTTTCAAATTTCAAATTTCTATTTTCAATTCCCAAAATCTTCTTTCAAACTTCTATTTCTTCCTTTTCAAATCAAATCAAATCTCTTTCCAAATCCATTTTTCAATTCTCTCATCTAGTACACTTGCATATTATGCATCATGTTAGTTTCTTTTCAAACATCATTTTTCAAAGTGAATAGGATTGGCCATTAGTTAGTTAAAGACTCTCATAGGTAAATCTGGGGTAGATTGACATGTAGGTACCGAAAGGGCGGGGTAGGGTGATGGCTTAGTGCGTCTTCCTTACACGTAACCAACCTCCGAACCTAGAATCGCTGTTTTCGAAAGACCAAAAGGAGTTATTTTTCAAAAAAGGGCTAAATGTTTTACAAAGGTTGCCAAACAACCTATTTTCTTAAAAATCCTCTCTTGGGGAGATATTTTCAAAATTGTTTTCTAAAAACCCTAAGTGTAGTCTTTCGGATTATTCTTAGTTTTTAGGTGACCTAACTCACCTTAATCAAGTTAGGTGGCGACTCCAAATCTTTTTCAAAAACCCTTTATTCAAACCAATTTTCAATTCAAACCTAGTCGCACTCATTCTTCTAGGAGGGTGAGTTCTAACGAGAGAGTACAACATTTTTCCCGCTTGTGTGAGTATTCCTCGAGTGCGAAAAATCTGGGCGCGACAGGTTTCTCTCAATGGAATGCTCAAAACGGAGTAGATGTATAATTATGCATGAAAGCAAACCAAATACAAAAGAATGCAATAATAAAAGTGTATTAACTTGGCATGACTTTATGAAAGAATATCCACAACTTAAATATCAATCAAACATGGTTGACAAGTAGCAACTCACATTCAAACAAGATATCATGATAAGTATGATTGTATCAAAAAGAACTTTTCATGGGTAGGCCAATTAGTTACAAGGTAGGAGATAAAGGGAAGAATAAAGTAAAATGTCGCAATACATGTGTGATTAAGGCATGTAATGGTCAATAAAGCAAACTCTTCTATCTTTCCCAAACTTTTGCATTTTGGCATATTTTCTTGCCCCTTTGATTCACCAATCCCTTTGCTCCCTTTTCTAATCTTTTTTTTTTCTTTTTCATGTATGTTGTTTTCATTTCTCTTTCTTGTTCTTGCACTTTCTTTGCTACCCTTCTCAATTATTTCACTTCCTTTTTATATTTGCAATAAACCATAGGTCTCCTTAATTTTCAAGAGCTTTCAAGGAATGAAGAATTGTGTTTCTCAACCAGAGGAACTATATCACAATGATTATATCTCAATCAAGATCACACATCAAAAGGGTCAAAGAAGTAGTTACAATGTAATGAAATCAATAAGTAACTCGGTGGCTTGAAAATATAAAAGATAGCCTAAAATTATCTCCAAAGCATACATGTGTCAATATTGCCAGTCAATGTAAAACATATAAACCAAATACAAGCATGATAAAATCATTGGAAAGGATAAGAACCAAGAAATTGTCCTTGAGTAAATGTAATCCCTCTTAAAAGACGGATATAGCCCTAAAGCTCACAAGGTAAGATCTTCACTCATGTAAGGCTATGAATATACAAGTTACCACATATGAAGCTATATGACATGATGTGTGCTCAAAAGAGCCTAATCCCCTCACTTATGCATGCTTATGATAAAATCTCACAAAGCATCAAAATCAAGGATGAATTGTCAATCAAAATAAAAATATAAACAATGCATGACACCAACCATCACAAAATTTAAGATTGTAACTCATGCGTATGCTATGGTCTCATACTAAGTCACATCCACCATGAATAATAAGGGATAACATGAAAAGTATGAAAAGATGTGCTCAAGATATTCAAATAAAGTGCTGGAACCAAAAGATGCTCTTAACCTCTAACAATGCTCCTAAGTAGTTGAATGATAGACCAATAATGTAATACCTAATAATGAATCATACATCATAAAGAGGTCAAAGCATAACAACACGATATACACAATAAAGCTAAAGAATGGCATCTAATATGAATAACTAGGATACAACAAAATGATATACACATACATGCAAATGATATTTAAACCCCATCTTTAACTACCATCTCTCAAAATCATCATCATCATCATTAGAAAATGTGGGAGGTGCTAAGGGTCCAGCTTGCTGTATATGGATTTGTGCTGGGATACTAATTAAAACTCGACCCTGACGTCACTGCTAGATCCTAACCTCCTCTCTAAACTCATCTGAGTAGTTTGAAAGGCTGTTAACTGCATCAATGACTAGAGCTCTACAATAGTTGTGGTTTGCTGTTGGATGACTTTGCTCTACTCATCCACTAAAAAGGCCAAAGATTGTAGTATGGGGCCCTACTGCGGCTGCTGCTCTTGTTGTGGCTGCTACTCGGCTCCAAAAATGTCTTAGTGGTCCTCTTGATGCTGGGCCTCAACCTACTGTTGGGCTTGCTGAACTCGCCTTTGGATCCCAGCCAACTGACCCTTAGTTCGATGCTAAGACATAATCTTTATCAGCTATAATGCTCATATGAGAGGGATCTTTTATGGCGGGACTACTCCAGCCTAACTGATCAGCTCAGTAACAAAACCGTTGAATGGAATACAACCCTGATGTTTGGTGGAGATGGTGGAGGAATATAAGGCCTTAAACATATAGTAGGGTAGGTCGATGGACCTACCCGTATCGATAGCATACATAAGTTGGTCCCTAGTCTAGCTAACCTCAGCTGTCCGACACAAGGGTAACATAAATGCACAAGTAAAAAGGAAAATGGGGTCCATACCTAAGGGCGAGGACCTTTTTTGCAACCTGCGTAGTGGCCCACTGCTCTCTTAGAAGACATAGCTCAGCTACCATAACCTTAAGCTCTACTACCCCCTCAGATGGATACACAAGCTGGGGGTGGCCCTCCCTAAGCAACTGAAAGAATGTAGAGAACACATCGAGGGTGATCTCTATGGTATGCCTCCTGACCCAAGAAATAATCCTCTCCTCACCTGGCTCGACCGAGGAGGTAGAGATATTGGTCATCAGTTCAACAATCAGTGTAACCCTACACTAACCATTAAACTGGCCAACTTGACCCATCTTGTTTGAGTGAAAAAACCCTTCCCAAAAGGAGGGATCCTTAGAAAAGTGCCCAAGAGTTAGGGCTCGCTCCTAGGCGGGCTCCCTCTGGCTAAAGACACTATTATACATGTTAATGAACTAGGTCTTATCATAGGCCACAGCACGCTACCAAGCCTGCCTGACCCTACCCCCGCCATCCTATGCTAGGAATGGAGAGAATACTGAAAAGGAAAAAGGAGGGTAGAAAGAAAAATACCTAAGAGAGGGAGGGAATCGGGCTCGGACTAGCTAGACTGGTGGTCGGATGCTGACGGGGCTCCACCGCACTGCTTGAACTCACTCTCGCTCACTCACTGAGTCAACTCACCGTTAGAATAACATTTGAATAGGATTCAAACACTTATTTATAAAAACTTTAGAATTGTACACATGATCACTTAAAGCATGCGTATGGTGTCAATGATCGTCCAAAGAGAGTCGCAATTGTGTGCATGGCTCTTCTATGCATGCAAAGCGAGTCGCAAGTGTGCGAACAGATCACTCAACCGTCAGATGGTGCTCCCAAGCATCAACCCTTGAGCCCTTGCCATGTGTCCGTGCGAACGATACTGTTTATTGTGAGCACGATCAACCAACCATGCGAACGGTTAATAGATCGTGCGCACGGTTTTTATTAAGCTCCTACTAAAAAAATTTTAAAATTTCCTGGGCTTGCACAATAAAACCCAAAAGCAAATAGTAACAAAGGTTAAGCATTTGCTGCTCCCCACCCCCAATGATAAGGATGCACGAAGACTAGCATGAATGGAATGGAAAAAAGGGAGGAAAAGGAGAAAAAAAGCAAGAAGAACTACTCCTAACCTAACACTAACCTAACCATGTGAACGGTTAATAGACCATGCACACGGTTTTTTTCAGGCTCCTACAAAAAATTTTTTAAAATTTCCTAGGCCTACATAATAAAACCTAAAAACAAATAGAAACAAAGGTTAAGCATTTGCTGCTCTCCACCCCCAATAAGAAGGATGCATTGCCCTCAATGCAAGAAGACAAGCATGAATGGAATGGAAGAAAGGGAGGAAAAGGAGGAAAAAAAAAGAAGAACTACTCCCAACCTAACACTAACCTAACTAAGCTAACACTAATCTATCTAAACTGCTCCTAGATTTTGAGTTGCACTACTTTCATTGCTTCATTGCTCAATCTTTGGTGGATCAATAAGATCCACACAATCAATGACTTTTGGAATTGGCTCAAAGTAGGGCTTCAACCTTTACCCATTCACTTTGAAAAACATGCCATTATCTATCCTCTCCACTTTTATAGCTCCATAGGGAGTGACCTCCTTAACCAAGTATGGCCCCGCCCACTTGCTCTTCAACTTCTCTGAAAAAAAATGTAACCCGGAGTTGTAGAGTAACATATTTGCCCCATCTAGAAGGCTTTTCTTCTAACGTGTTGGTCATGATGGGCCTTCATCTTTGCCTTAGAGACCTTTGCATTCTCATAGGCATTATTTTAGAGCTCCTCAAGTTCTTTGAGTTGGAGTTTTCGAAGGGTCCCAACCCTCATTGAATTATCAAATGGCCCTGTGCTCCACCTCCACTTGGAGGTGGCACGCCTTCCTATACATAAGTCGGTATGGGGAAGTACCGATGATGGTCTTGTAGGTGGTTTGATAAGCCTACAAGGCATCAATCAACCTCAATGACAATCCTTGCGAGAAGGGTTAACTGTTTTCTCTTGGATGTTCTTGATCTTTCAATTAGCCAATTTGACTTAGCCTTGGGTTTGGTGATACGGGAGGCCGGCCTTATGCACTATGCCATACTTTCTTATCACCACACCTACGGGCCGTTTGCAAAACTAGGAGCCACCATCACTAATGATGGCTCGAGGCATCCCAAAATGGGAGAAGATGTTCTCTTTCAAGAACTTGACCACCACTTGGTGGTCATTGGTTCGTGTAGCACTCGCCTTTACCCACTTGAAAACGTAGTTTATGACCACTAAGATGTAGAGATAACCAAATGAACAAGGGAATGGGCCTATAAAATCGATGCCCTAACAATTGAAGATCTCTAAAATGATGATAGGGTTTAGGGGCATTATATGTGCCTTAGTAAGGCTCTTTAGTTGTTGGCATTTATCACAAGACATGCAAAGGGTATGGGCATCTTTGACCATGGTAGACCAATACAAACCACTTTGTAAAATCTTTGCAATAGTTTTCCTATATGAAAAATGTCTACCACGTGCTTAGGTATGGAAAAACTCCATAACACTCATGAACTCATCATCGGGCACAAACCTCCTAATAATTTGGTCCTAGCAACACTTAAAAAGGTATAGGCCGTCCCAAAAGAAGTTACACACAAGCGTAGAAAACTTTATCTTGTCCAAAGAGGACCAATGAGTAGGAATGGCCCCGGTGGCTAAAAAGTTAGCCACATTTGCATACCAAGGGGAGGAGTCATGGGAGATGGCTTGGCATTGCATAAGTTGTTCATCAGGGAAAGTCTCTTTGATGGGGGAGTCATCATGATTAGGAACTTGAAATGGGAGTCTAGACAAGTGATTAGCGACCACATTTTCCTCTCCTTTCTTATTCGTAATTTCAAGATTGAACTCTTGAAGAAGAAGAATCCACCGAATTAGCCTAGGTTTCACCTCTTGCTTGGAAAATAAATACTTGAGAGCGGTATAGTGATTTCACTCCAAAAGTGTAATTTTAATCCCTTAATTAGTGGTTTATTAGCCCCAGTATGTTTCTTAGAATATGTTTTTAGTAACAAATTGCTCTAAATGGGTTTTTCTGTGTGTATTGTAAGTTTTTTGGGCTAAAATTGCAGGAAGAAAGTTCGGACAATGGTACTACCATCCAGACGGTGGATTTATCATACGGATGTATCATCCGGATAGTAATTTCCCATTTGGATGCACCGTTTGGACTAACTATTTAGACGATCATTTCACTATTTGGATGCACTTCAGATGGCATGGGATACCATCTAGACGCTACGTTAGATGAGGGACTTCCAAAGTCGAGGTTTTGTATCCGAAGCCATTCCAGAGTCATGATTTAGCATTAGAAGACCATCCGGATGCTTGAGCCAACTATCCAGACGGTAAAATAACTGTCTGAATGGTAGTCTTACCATTTGGACGCGTCATCCAGGCGCACTTTGGGCGTGCGCCAGACGCACTTTGGACGGTTGATGCAAATTTGGCCTTAAACCTAGCAGCAGCTGAAACGAGAAAGGGGAGATTGTTTTTGGGCGAGAAGTGCAGTGATTTGAAGGGGAAATCAGAGAAGAATGTTAGTTTTTGGTTATATTTGTTTTGGATTTTGTAGTTACGATTTTGAGAAGAATGTTTGGGATAAAATCTTGTTAGATTTTTGTCTTATTCATTGTTACATTCCTCATCATTTCCTTGTAATTTAAACAAGAGTTTTTGTTCAATAAATTCTAGATTCATAGCTTTAGATGGGAGTTGTTCATTTTTGTAAGCTTTCTTCTATGGATCTCTCTAGATAAACCTATTATTTGGATGCAAATGTAAAGACCCACCAAGAAAGGCATGGGAAGTGAAAGGGGAGTTTTTAAATTTCATTGAATATCGTTATTGTGTTTATTCTCTATTTTTGGAATTAATTGTTGTAGAAAACTTGGATCTATAATCATGGTTGAGTAACTTGTGGTTTATTTCTAAGAATATCTCAAAAGTAATTAAATCTAATTCCAATTAAATAGAAAACCCTATATTTTGAAGCTAAATATTCCGAATCAAGGATCCTTTGTAAGATCTTTCATTTGAGTTAACCCAAACTTCCCATTGAAATTCCATGCTAAAATTGTAGGTTGAAGCAATTCCACCAAAACCTCTTTTATTCCATTTAAATCCTTAATTATTGTCACTCTAATTTCCATTGGCTTAAAATTAATTTAGTTTTATTTGTTTTTAGTTGTGGTAAAATTCTCAAGTTTATCAAATTGCTTTAGTTAGATTTTTAATTGTTCAAATTAGTGTTTGAATTGTCGTTTTTAATTAATTGTTTAGTTGATAGTAAAAACCAATCCACAAACCCCTAAAGTTTTTTGGTTTAATTTTAGTTCCCATAGATTCAATACCATCCTTGTCTTGTAATTTTAATTCGAATAATTCTTAAATTGTGCTTGTTACTATTGCTAGATTTGCACAATTCTCATGGGCGAACATGATAATGGGAATGCATCCATTTAAACTACAAACGCCTTCGATGTGTGCGTTGAGGGTGAACCATATGGTCGGTATAAACAATCACTAAAGAGCCCACCAAGTGTGATCTAAACTTGTCCAAGGCAAACATTAATTCCTTTTAGGTGGTGGCATAGTTCACTTAGGCCTCATTCAATGTCTTTCTTGTATAGTGAAGCACAGGAGGTTTCTTGTCTTTCCTTTGGCCTAGTATGGCCCTTATGGCATAGTAACTAGCATTGCACATAAGGTTAAAGGGTAAGCTCCAATCCGAGGGTTGGATTATCAGAGCCTTGGTTAAGGAACACTTAAGATGTCGAATACTAGTTGGCAAGATGGTTGATCACTCTAAAGTATTGCGATTGATATCTGCCAATGCGCGGTTGTGATGTAGTAATAACTCAGTGAAGTTTGAGATTGATCCATAGGGACTTGAATTGACTCAACCTAATACACAAAAACAACGATTCGTCTATAAGAAAACTAATAAACCTGCCAAGGTGAAGGGATAATAAACCAAAATTGATAAGTTGAGAGATGAATATTTATTAAAATAGAAATATAAACTAGACTTGTGATTGATGAATGGAAGACTTGGAGTCAATTGATCCGGATGTCAATGTTTTTACTGATTCATTAAGATTCCCTTTCTATAACTCAAACCATTGGCTTTGTCATAACCTTTGATCCGAAAGATGGAGCTTTAAACCCTACGCTCTTGATTCCCGAACCTTGTTTTGCAATGTCTTGCTTCAAGGATTCATACCATCCATTCAAGTAACTATAATCCCAAACCCTAGTTTGTGTATTACAACTCAAGAACATAGTCAAGAATCTGTTGCTTTCAATAGATCAAGATCATGGAGAATCAACCACATTCAATTTAAAAAAGTTAAAACCATGGAATCTTAATGATTCACCAAAGATACATCACACATCCATCACAGTTGAACCCAAGGTTAGGTTTAGTGAAACATCACTACTAAGAATATATGTGAATTCATGATTGAAATTGTTAGGAAATTCATAAAGATTGAATGAAAACCTATATAAGCCTTCAAGACTCTTCAAAATATCCTTCAAAGTACCTCCAAAGTTGAACCCCCCTCTCTGGAGATAATTACAAGTATTTATATGCTCATCTAGAGTTCTAAGTCAAAAAGGAAACTACAAAGTTCGAAGGTAGGCTGGGGCATCGTTCGGATGACAGTTTTAGTATAATTTTGGTCTTCTGAATGGTGAGATCTTCATTTGGAAATCCTTTGTTGGTCGTCCGAATGGCGTTCGGATGACAATCCTTCAACATCTGAACGACGTCCGTACTATTATTACAGCTCAATACTCAACTCTTTAAATCTCAAACCATCGTCCGAACAACGTCTGGATGACTACTTCAGTTACCAACTTCTGCAAGCTTCTCTCCTTGTTGTAACTAACATCTAAACGGCGTTCAGACGACTGCATCAGTGACCTTGCTTGGCATCCTTCCTAGCTCCATTTCCTATAGAAATTAGAACAAACTTAATTAATACTAGAATATAACTAAAGAGATGTCTATAATCCTAAACTAAGGGTAACAAAGTACAAGCTAAGATCTTATAATTGCACTTTTGGAGTGCAATCATACCCCCCAACTAGCTTTTTGCTTGTTCCTAACAAAATACTAAAAATCAACAAGATAATCTCCACTTTCGTGGGAGTCAGAGATGCATTTAGACTATACATCAAGTCTTTAAACCCCTAGGTTACCCCTAGTGGACGAGTATAGTCTCGTGAGGGTTTACAGTGATGACACTCATAAACATTCTTTATACGACTGTGTTTTCAAGAGTAAATAGTAAATAGCATTATTTGTAAACAACAAGGAATAAACCCCGCCCATCCCTCGAGTGCTGATTTTAAAACACAACAATAGACATATTTTTGGAATCAGTTGTGTTACCTGTCAGTTATTATAAAGAAAGACATTGAGATTTCAATTCGACAAAGTGCTAAAAATTGCATCATGTAGCTTTGACTCCAAACCTCACCGGAACTTCACCCTCAAAGATTGAAACTCATAGGGTTGTTCACAAGTTGTGCATTTATGGAGTAAATGTAGTGATCAAACAGCACAGCTGGTAAATTAAAGAACGCTCATGCAATAACGGAAGTGAATTGGCATAACTCTATGAAAGATACTTAACTACAATGAATCTCCAGAGCATAGACACAAGAACCCACAAATGCACTCACCTAAGACTGTACATCTAAGGTCACCGAGGACTTGTTTTGGTTGGAAATTAGTCGAAAGAGGGAGGGTCAATCAAAACGGAGATTTCGAATGTATCTTTAAGTCGAATGAGTTAACCACTTGAATTAAGATGCAACACTTCATTCAATTCACTATTTTCTTTCTTTCGTTTCCGCATTTGTTTTTGAACTTTTTCTTTTCTCTTTTCATTCTTTTCTTTTGCTTCTCCATGCTTAGGAAAAACCTATTCTTTTCAAGATTAACACTCAATTTACTATTGACTCATCTCAAAATCCCATGCATTCCATTTTTTTTTTTCCGTATATACACCTTATCTACCCAAATAGTGATCAATAGGTAGAAGAGAACATAATCCAACTCAAATGGGTTTCAAAGATAGAACATTATGAACAACTCTGTGGCTCAAAAATCAAAGACGACCACGACTCATTCCTAAGGCTGTCCAGTCTTGAGTTTAGAGTAAGAGTTCAAATGTATCCATATTCCTTACAACTCAAGCAATCAAATCAAAATCAAAGAGTAACAGAGCTACTGAGTAAATACGAGAGAAGTAATATGAAGTGTAAGCATAGGACACTCCAAGCAAGATAAAGCCATAGTCTCTCAACGTAAAGTCACCACTGGCAATAGACACAATATCCAAACTCCAAACAATTAAACTACTCAGTTATCAATGCATATTTGACATCCAAGTTAATTAAAACAATCCTTAATATGTTCCAAAGCTGTATAAAAATTTAGAGTACCCAATAAAATCAGGGAAAAGTATTACCTATCAAATCCAAACTCAACTACTTACTATTATCAATGTTAACCAACATATTCTTTATATGAATAGGCAATTAGAGTCAAGTGCAAATTATAGACCATGTATCGATATACCTGTCAAGTTTACTTATTCGAAACTGTGCCGATATTGAAATGTCAAGTGAAACCTAAAACAAATATAAATACCAGAACAAAAAAGCAAACAAGATCCCATATGTATACATATTTAAACAAAAAAGACAAATATAATATCCACATCCCCATGCTTCGAACTATCAAAATGTGCCTAATAGTCAAAGGCACTAACATAAGCGTATCTAAATATCCCGAACTTCACAAGTAAGTGTCTATAAAAGATAAACAAATAAACCAAACAGAGTTTTAGATCGCCAATAGACATGATATCACAATGAAATGAAAAACAATCTAAACTCTACCTCCACCATGTACCCATCATCCATAGTATCATCATTGTCATTATTGTCATCCTTGTTCTCATCCTTCTTCTATACTGACACGTTCTAGAGGATCTTTTTCGTCAACGCCAACTGACGGTGCATGATAGTCAACTAGTCCTTCTGAACTGCCTCCACCCTTATCATCCTCTCGACCATACCTGCCTCAAATTCCCTGCACTCCTTCACATGAGCCTCCCACACCTCATTTGACAATGAAAACTCCCCGTCCGGAGCCTGTAAGCACCCAATTTTTGACTGCTCGGCAGTCTACACTCTGTCCAGACTTGTTTTCAAGTCATTGTGGGCATATTCCAATCGAAACCATTTCTTTAGGTCCAAATTCCATCTTTCCATCGCTTTGCGGGCCTGTTAGGCCCAAATAGAAGCAAAATGACCAAAATGCCCTTAGGGGAATTGTTTCTTTCCAATTCCCTTTCCAATCCCTCTTTCGAAACAGTTTATTCCTCGAGACGGTCCGAGTAGCGAAACTACTCACAAAACCGTTAGAGTAGCGAAAATACTCATAAAACCGTTAGAGTGGCGGAAACACTCAAAACCCAGGCACGTCTCTTTGGAGACGGTAAGACCCCTTTCCAATCCCGTTCTCTCGACAGTTTATTCCTCGAGACGGTTCCAATCCAGGCACCTCTCTTCGGAGACGATAAGACCCCTTTCCAATCCCTCTCTCGAGAAAGTTTATTCCTCGAGACGGTCCGAGTAGCAAAACTACTCATAAAACCGTTAGAGTAGCGGAAATACTCACAAAAACCGTTAGAGTAGCGGAAATACTCACAAAAACCATTAGAGTAAATACTCACAAAAACCGTTAGAGTAGCGGAAATACTCACAAAACCGTTAGAGTAGCGGAAATACTCACAAAACCGTTAAGGTAGCGGAAATACTCACAAAACCGTTAGAGTAGTGGAAATATTCACAAATAGGTTGATATAGGGAATTGGCAACAAACCCACGTGTCACAACGACCGCCGTTAGAGTGGCGAAAACACTCAAAACGCAAGTCAACACCAATGTCTGTTAACCCACTTCGGTGAAAAATGACCAAACTGCCCTTTCGAGACTTTCCAGTCAAGATGACCATTTTGCCCCTAAGCATCCGAATGCCCCGGGAACCACACCGGCTCTGGGTATCAAACTGGTAATGTCCCGAGAATACTTTTTATAGTATTCTCAACCTTCCTTTACCTTTTCGGATCATTCCGAGTCAGTTCCGGCCAACCCGGTACAAAATGATCGTTTCGCCTCTAGTGGGCCGGTTTCCTTTTTCGACCACACCGGCTCTGGGTATCAAACCGGTAACCTCCTGAGACTACTTTTTATAGTATTCTCAACCTTCCTTTACCTTTCTGGATCATTCCAAGTCAGTTCCGGCCAACCCGGTACAAAATGACCGTTTTGCTCCTAGTGGGCCGGTTTCCTTTTTTGACCACACCGGCTTTGGGTATCAAACCGGTAACCTTTTGAGACTACTTTTTATAGTATTCTCAACCTCTTTTTACCTTTCCGGATCATTCCGAATCAGTTCCGGCTAACCCAGTGCGAAATGACTACTTTGCCCTTGGTGGGTTGGTCTTCCTTTTCGACCACGCCGGCTCTGGAAATCAAACCAGAAACCTCTGGGAACATTCTAAATAATGTTTCCAGATCCCCAGCCTTCTTCCGGGACAGTCCGAGTCTGTCCCGGTAGTTTTCCGTTCCGATTGACCGTTTTGCCCCTAAAGGCCCGGTCAACCTTTCCAACCCCCCTTATCTTCATTTTTCAAGTCAAATACCACAAGGACACTATTTTAAGTGTTCATGCTCCTTTCCAGCCTTCTGGGTCATTCCTGGCTCCTCCAAATCATTCCCGGATTTTCCGGAGTCACTCCTAGTGAAGCCAGGCTAAAAATTACATGGTAGTCACTAGTACAGGCGCCCAAATCTAGTCAAAGATACGTTGCTTGCCGACCTTAAACCTTTCCTAATTGGCTGGTGCCACTAGTAGTGGCGCCAAGCCAAAAAATGGCTTGGCGCCACTAGGAGTGGCGCCAGTGTAAAGTTTACCCACTACAACAGGCGCCAGGTTTGTCCAACCTCTATAAATACAGAGCCTCATTCATCGTGAAAGGGGTCTGCAAACTTAACCTAAGAATCCTATATTTTGATATACAGAGCTCGAGCACCTCCAAAAACCCTAGTTTCCTTAGGTTCTCCAAACCCTAGCCACCCTACACTAAACCCTAGCCACCATACACAAACCCTAGCTCATACACACCCCCATACACTCATACACTAACCTTCAACCATCCTTTGAAGACTTGAAAAGCTGCCATCCAAAGCTTGAAGACAACTCCTAAAGACTGAAGGTGAAGATCAAGACAAAGACCGAAGACCGAAGACCGAAGACAGTTCGGCGCGCAAAATAAAGAAAACAAACGGTAGGCTTTCCCTTTAATTTTCTGCACTTCCCCCCTCTCTCTTCTCTCTCCAACCCACTTGAGTTTTCTCTATTTTAATCCCCTATCTCTTTCCTCCCCTTTCTTTGCATGCTTGAAACAAGGGGACTCCCGGTCCATGTGTAGGATTAGACTGTTGGAGAGTCAACGTGTCGGGGGCTTTCTTCTAGTCTAATCAAAGACCACGTGGGTCCGGCCCCCCTTGATTATGTGGTGAAGCCTTAGCCTTGTATGTTCACGACCCCAAATTGCATTGTGCATATCATAGTCTTGCATCTTCCAAAATTCGTTTTCAAACTCGTTTTCAAACTTGTTTTCAAAATTGCATCAAAAGCTCTTTTTCAAAAACATGTTTTCAAAATCACAATCCTAGGGCGATTCTAGCCTTTCCATGGCTAGGGTTGCTTTAGGAAAGTGTTACATTAAAAGTGGCCTTTTTGGTTTATATTTTCAAACCTTACCATTTTCAAAACCGCTTTCCTAAAGTGGTTCTAGCCTTCCTATGGTTAGAATTGCTTTAGGAAAGTGAGATGTTTTCATACTTTCTAAAAATTCTCTTTAAAAATCTCTTCCAAAAAAATCTCCTTTTCAACATACTTTCCTAAAACTCTCCTCTCCAAAGTTGTTTTCAAAAACTCCTTCCGAAATCTATTTTTCAAAACTCCCTTTTTCAACTCCTTTCCAAAATCCTCTCCCCAAAATCCACTTTCTAAAAACTCTCTCCAAAAATCTTTCCAAAAACTCCCTTTCCAAAATCTTCCTTCTAGAAATTCCCCTCTAGGATCTTCTTTCCAAAATCTACATTTCTAAAAACGCACTTTCTGAAAACTCCTCCCTAGGGTTCCCTTCTAGAAAACCTTCGTTTCTAAAAACGTACTTTCCAAAAACTCTTTCCTTAGAGCCCAAGTGAAGCCCTAGAACCCACAATTAGGAAACCCTAATTTTCTTTCCAAAAACATGGTTTTCAAACTTCGCCCCAAACCTAGGTTTCCAAAACCTCTTGTTTTCACATCCAAACGATACACGTTTCCAAAACCCTTTTTTTTTCTTCTCTACAATTTTTCAAAACTAGGGTTTCTAGAATCTCCTTTTCCAAATCCTTGCCAAATCCTATCTTCCCTTTAGGAAACCAAATCCTATCTCCCTGTTTAGGAAACTAGATCCCGTCCTCCGTTTTTGGAAATAAAATCCAACCTTTCTCTTTTAGAAACCAAATCCAATCCCCTCCTAATCCAAACCTTTCCTAATTCAATTCCTTCCTAAACCATAAGTTTCCTAAACTTAAACTTTAAATCTTTCCTTAAGTTTCAAAATCCAATTCTTTCCTAAATCAAAACCTTCCTAAACTTTCACTTTCCTAAATCTTAAGTTTCCAAAACTTGAATATAAAAATCTTTCCTAAACTTTAAAACTCAACTTTTAAATCTTTCCTAATTCAACCCTTTCCTAATTCTACCCTCCTTTCAAATCTTAACTTTTCAAACCTAAGTTTTCAAACTCTTCCTAAATTCAAACCTTTCCTAATCTCAAGATTTTCTAAAATTCTAAAACTTTCTAACTCTTAAACTTTCTAAATTTCAAATCTTTCTAAGTTCTAAACTTTCCAAAACTTCAACATCTTTCCAAATCTAAGACTTTTCTAAACTCAAAACTTTCTTAATTCAAACATTTCCTAAACCGAAAACTTTCCTTTTTCAAACCTTTCCTAACCAGAAACTTTCTTGTTTTCAAAACTTTCCAAATTCAAAACTTTCCAATTTTCAAAATTTTCTAATTTCAAAACCTTTCCTAAAACAACACTTTCCTAAGTTGAAACTTTGTTAAACCTAAAACTTTCCTAAAGCGAAAACTTTCCTAAACCTAAAACTTTCCTAAATTCCAAACTTTCCTAATTTCGAAACTTTCCAAAAATGAAATTTTCCTAATTCGAAACTTTCCTAATCCAAATCTTTCCTAAATTTCAAGTTTCAAAATCTTTTCAAATCTTTCAAATTCAACATTCCAATCCAATCTTTCTTAATCTCAAATCTTTCCTAGGTCTCCTACCTTTCCTAAGTCTAGGTTTTCTAAACCTCCATCTTTTCAAAACCAAGTCTTTCCAAAATCAATCTTTCCAAAGCAAGTCCAATATTCTCAATTTCAATTTCCAATCTCCTCTTCTAATCTCAAATCAAATTCAATTTTCAATTCAATCTTTTTCTTCCAATCCAATCTCTCTCTTCAAATCAATCTATTTTCAATCGGACTGTGGTCCGAACTACGACTGACCTGATTCCCCTAAAGGGATACGTAGGCAACCTTCATAGGTGCGGTCACAATACTTTTCAAACTTTCAATTCCACCCTCATGGGTGCGGTTTCCAAAATCTTTTCAAATCTCAAATTCCAATCAATTTTCAAACTTCCAATTTCAAATTTCTATTTCCAAATTTTCAAACTTTCCAATTTCAATTCTATCTCTTCAAATCTCTTTTCAAATCTATTTTTCAATTCTCTTAACTTGCACTTGCATATCATGTATCATGTTAGTTTTCAAATATTATTTTTCTAAAGTGAATAGGGTTGAACATTTGTTAATTAAAGACTCTCATAGGCGAACCTAGGGTAGATTGACATGTAGGTACCGAAAGGGCGGGGTAGGGTGATAGCTTAGTGCGTCTTCCCTGCACGTAACCAACCTCCGAACCTAGGATCACTGATTTCAAAGACCCAAAAGGAGTTATTTTTCAAAAAGGGCTAAACATTTTTCAAAGGTTGCTAAACAACCCGTTTTCCTAAAAAAAACCCTCTCTTGAGGATGTTTTCCAAAATCATTTTCCAAAAACCCTAAGTGTAGTCTTCGGATTATTCTTGGTTTTTAGGTGACCTAACTCACCTTAATCAAGTTAGGTGGCGACTCCGAATCTTTTTCAAAAGCCCTTTATTCAAATCCATTTTTCAATTCAAACCTAGTTGCACTCATTCTTTTAGGAGGGTGAGTTCTAACGAGAGAGTACAGCATTTTTCCCACTTGGGTGAGTATTCCTCGAGTGCAAAAAATCTGGGCGCGACAGAGCCGAGTGCCTAACATATTGCTCCTTAGATCTAGAGATCGTCTTAAGGGTAATTTTACCCTTAGATTTTTCCTATATGGTATTGCTAGGGATTTTGAGTTTGGATTCCCGAAATAGTTTAGTTAGAAGGTAACCATGTGGGATATTGGCCAAAGGTGACGGGATGGTGTGTAAGGTGTACAGGTGCATGAACATGTAACGAGGCAAATCAAAGGTCAGGCCTGTCCCGATAGCCCACAACAATTGCACTCACATCAATGAAATCTCGGCTCAATGGGACAATGGTAAGAGGTTATGACATGACTAGATAAACATGGCAAGTACCTCTCATTTAAAAATTTCTTCTTTGTTTAGGTTTCTCTGGGTCTTGGTGCTCCAAGTTTAAGCACCTCATTGCAAACAGTCTCAGTTGCTACTTTTGGTTCGAACCCCCGGCCAAGCAAACAGAGCATTCTCAATCCCTAGGATACCATAATATTGGACAAAGGTGTCCGGGGTGAGAACAACTAGGGTCCCTTTAACCCAAGACTCCAAACGCTTCGACCCCGTGGTGTCCTCGACCTTATGAATGTTGACAATGAACTCCCTACACAAAGTAATGTTGGCTATCCCTGAGTACTTGGCAAACTTCCCCCAGCCCCTTCTCTCAAACTCCCCAACCCAATTAAAAGGTGGTCCTCTGAAACTCTCAAGATCAATGGGTCGCTTAACAGCCACCCCCCATTTTGTAAAGACCATGTGGTAGAAATGTTCAACTTGGAAGGTTTTGAAACTGGTTTGGTCAAAGGTTTGGGACTGAGCTTGGGCTGCAATAGCGGCCAAGTGATGAGTTCTAAGCACTATGGGGGTAGGCATACGGCTAGATTCCTGTTATGGGGTAGCGCTTGAAGTTGGTGCCGCCTTGGTAGTACCCTTCAAAGTTTTAGTGCTTTTTTTTGGGGCCATGGCTAGTTTTGGGGGCATAATTGTTTAACTCCCAAATCACCACACTAAACTACAAACTCTAACAAAACCCGGCAAGCCGGCAATCCCATTCCAACAACCACCACCCTCTTAATTATTTAACCCAACCACAACCAAAAACAAGGGAATAACCACAATGAATATTGTAAAAAGAAAATTGAAATCAATCGGTGAAAAGTGAAGAATGTGATGAAAAGTTAACAAATACCTTATGCTAGATTGAGAATCTAGTAAGAATCACCCACAAACATGTTGAAGACGATGATCCCCCACTTTCTCTCTCTAGAACTGCTCTCTCTTTGTAGAAGTTCAAACTATATCGCACGGGTCTGAACAGAAACCTTTCAATCAAAGTTCACATACCTAGGGCTTGATCATTCGGACGATGATTAGTGCAATTTCAATCGTCCGGACGACATTCTCAATCTAGCGTGCATTTGACTTGGTTACCGATTTGACTAGGGTCATCGTTCGAACAATGAGTTGCATGCATTTTGAGTCATTCGGACGACCAGTGGGTTTCTTAAGAATAGCAATGGTCATCTGAATGGTGGTTCGAATGAAAATTTTAAAACTTTAGAGATGACATTTTACCTCTGTATTTGAGGTCCAGACGGCGTCCGGACGATGGGTGCAATTATGCACTTTGCAATGGTTGTCTGTATGGTGTTCGAACGTCTTGTGCAGTGTACCTAAGTTCACAAAATTTTTTGAAAATTTCAAAATTCTAACATTAACATGCACATCAACATCTTAGGAACCATTCCTCCCCCCTAACTTGAATTGTGCAATGACTTCAGTGCACGAAGATCGAGACACATGAAAACATAAAAGTGAAGAGAGATTAATGATCCAAAATAATAGTAACCGAATAAAGTACCAGAATAGAAAATCGACCCACCAAATTATAACGTCCAAGCATAAAGTGAACATCGTGAAAAACAAAGACCTGGAAAAAAAATGGTTCTTAATGCATTATAGGCCTAAGAAAGAAAACAAACAATCCAGGCTATGCAGAAGCATAAGCCTTCAGCAACTCAATCTTGGCCCTTAAATCTTGAATTTGAGAGTGCAAGGACTCGAGAAAAAGAGACGGGGCATTAGCTTCTGGTGGAGTACGTGGCGACGAAGGTTGCTTAAAGGAAATGTTCAACCCAAAAATCAGTCTTCCAAAATATTGAATCATGTCTGAAGGTAAAGTAGGGACTCGGGTGGCTTTCAGAAAATGATAAATTAACAGATCAAATGGTAAAGGGTCATAAGATGAACGAGATTCAACAATGGCATTCAAAATAAGGTTTGGGAGGTCGATAGCATACCCCCTACCAATTGTGTATAATCACAAACAACGAGACCGATGGACTGTAGTGCTAGAGCTCTTCTTAAGAATGATATTGGTGGCAACAATCAAGTTTAGCATTTGATATTTCCGCTTCAATGATGCTACAAGAATTGTGAATTGATGCCATGGACAATGGAAGTCTGAAGCTCAGCAAGGAGTTTCTCACTGATAGGTGGACATTGAGGGAGTGGTAGATAATCAGGGTGGCAGACGCGTGGTAGGTGAAGGAGTTGGCGAACATCCCCTTTGGTGATGGTTAATGAGCAGCCCCTCATAGTAACGGTCAAAATGAGCTCAAGATGAGGGGTATGGGATAAATAAGCATACAATTCACGGACCATGTCAACATTCATGAACCCTTCTCGGAGAAGTACATGAAACCATCCCCTATGTATGAAATCAGATTTCAAAAAGTCATTAGCAAATTCGGATAAATATACGCGACGCTTTATAAGGACTTGACGGTCATTGAAATTAGCTATGGACATCTTCTTCTCCCTTGAATTTGTAAAACACTCAATCTTTGTACGGCTCCATTTACGGCTTCTTTTAGATAACATAGGTCCAAGAGGTGCTAGTAGACGCGCGTGAAAAATGCTAAGGGAACTGGACAAGGAAAACCCTAAAAGAGAAAAAAAAAACAAAACAAAACATGAATCATAAAGATAATTATGACACAAAAGAAATATGTAAAACAATAAAATAAAATAAAAAAATAAAAAATAAACAAAAAATACAAGGACTACAACCCGCTATCTAAAATGAAAGTAATGATCAAAAGGTGGTGGATTCTCGAGATTCACACTTCTATCTTACCCATCAATTCCTCAATGAAGGGCTTTAATCTTTACCCATTGACTTTGAATCGTTCGCTAGAGGTTGGGTTCTCTATTCAATTGCCCCATGCATTGAGATTTCAATCACCACATATGGTCTTACCATCTACTTTTAAGTTTACCCGAAAAAAGATATAACCGGGATTTGTATAGAAGGACTCTCTAACTAACAATGAATGATTTCCTACATATGTGTTGGTCATGAATGGCTTTCATTTTAGCTTTTGAGATTTTGGCATTCTCGTAAGCATCATTTTGAAGCTCTTCGAGTTCGGTGAGTTGGAGTTTCTTAGCGAGGCCGGCTTCATCTAAATTATCATTGAATTGGCATATGACCCAATAAGCTTTGTGTTCGATCTCTATTGGAAGGTGGCATGCCTTCCCATACACAAGTTTGTACGGCGACGCAGCTAGTGTTGTTTTGCATGCAATTCTATATACCCACAATGCATCTACTAACCTTAAGGACTAATCCTTTCTGTTTGGGTTGACTGTCTTTTCTAGAATGTACTTGATGTTTCTATTGGCGAGTTCCACTTGGCTACTAGTTTGAGGGTGATAAGATGTTCCCATCTTATACACAACCCCATATTTATGCATTAACAATCATACAGGTCGGTTGCAGAAGTGTATGCCACCATCACTGATGATAGCACGTGGCATGCCAAAACGAGCAAAAATGTATTCTTTGAGAAACTTAACTACCACTCGATGATCATTGGTTCGGGAGGCGATAACCTTGACCCACTTGGAAACGTAATCTATGACCATAAGTATATAGAGATAACGAAATGAACTCGGAAAGGGTCCCATAAAGTCTATACCCCAACAATCGAATACTTCTAAGATAATAATGGGGTGGAGGGGTATCATGTTCTCAGACTACCTAACCTTTGACACCGATCACACGACATGCAAAATATGTGAACATTATGAAACATAGTAGGCCAATACAAACTGCACTACAAGATTTTTGAAACGGTCTTTTTAGAATTAAAGTGCCCACCACAAGCTTGTGAATGACAAAACTTTCTAACACTCCTAAATTTATCATCAGGGATGCATCTGCGAATGACCTGACTTGGGAAATATTTAAACTAATACAGCTCATCCTAAGAGAAATTTCACACATTCCTTAAAAACTTCTTCCTATCAAGATTAGACCAATGTGCAGGAATCTGACCTGTAACTAAAAAGTTAGCTATATCAGCATATCAAGGAGTGGTATTGTGAGAAAGAGAGTGCACATGTATTAAATGTTCATTGTCACGCCCAGATTTTTTGCACTCGAGGAATACACACACAAGCGGGAAAGATACTGTACTCTCTCGTTAGAACTCATCCTCCTAGAAGAATGAGTGCGATTAGGTTTGAATTGAAAATTGATTTGAATAAAGAGCTTTTGGAAAACAATTTGGAGTCGCCACCTAACTTGATTAAGGTGAGTTAGCTCACCTAAAAATTAAGGTTTTAGAAATTAGAATTGGAGATTTGAAAATAGATTTTGGAATTAAAAATTTGAAAAAGGTTGTGGAATTGGAAACCTGAAAAAGGTTATGAAATTGGAAGCTTGACAAAGGTTATGAAATTGGAAGCTTAAGAAAGGTTATGAAATTGGAAGTGTGAAAAATGTTATAACCGCACCCATGAAGGTTGCCTACGTATTCTTTTGTTGGGAATCAGGTCAGTCATAGTTCGGACAAGAGTCCTATTGAAAATAAACACATTGAAATCTTTAAAAAAGTTTGATTTGAAAAGATTTGATTCGAAAAGAATTTGATTTGAACTTGGAATAGAAGATTTTGAAATTGAAATATGATTTGAAGTTGAACTTAGACATAGAATTGAACTTGGGATTGACTTGGAAAGATTGAGTTGAGTTTTGAAAACATTTTAAAGTTTGAAGTTGGAAACTATCTTGGTTTAGAAATGAGTTTTAGAAAAGAATTAGAGCTTCCTAACTTTAGGGTTAGGATCGAACTAGGGTTTAGGCCTCCTAGGGTTTAGGTTACCTAAGATTGGGACATGTAATTGATTTGGAAAGGATTTGATTTAGATTTGGAAAGTTTGATTTTAGAAAGTTGGATTTAGGAAAGGTTCGAATTAGGAAAGGTTCGGATTTGGAAAGTTGGACTCAAGGAAGTTTTGAAAAGAGATTTGATTTGATTTGAAAACACTTAACTTGAAATGATTTGGAAAGTTAGGGTTTAGGAAAAGTTGAACTTTGGGAAGATTTGAATTAGGAATTTTTCAAAAAGGAAAGTTTCATTTTTGGAAAATTTTGAATTAGAAATGTTTCATTTTAGGAAAGCTTTGATTTTAGAAAGATTTGAACTTTGAAAAGATTCTAACCATGAAGAGATTAGAACCATTCTAAGTTAGTAGTTTTGAAAACAACATGGATTTGAGATATGGACCAATTTGATCACATTAAATATCACACTTTCCAAAATCAACCCTAACCATGGAATGGCTAGAATCATCTTAAGATTGTGGTTTTGATAAAAAAAATAAGTTAGGGTTTACACCCAAAATGTGGACCTTGATGGTCCCAATGTATATAACACTTTCCTAAAGCAACCCTAACCATGAATTAGCTAGAATCACTCTAGGAGTGTGATTTTGGAAACAAGATTTTTGAATGCAAGTTTGAAAGAAGATTTTGATGCAAATTTTGAAAACAACTTTTGAAAACAATTTTAAAGAGATGTATGAACATGATATGCATAATGCAAGTAAGGTTGTGAACATACAAGGTTGGCTTCACCACATAATCAAGGGGGCCGAATCCACATGATCTAAGCTTGAATTAGAAGAAAGCCCTCAACATGGTGACTTTCAACAATCTTCCTGCACATTAATTGGGGATTCCCTTGTTTCAAGCATGCAAGAAAGGGGGGAAGAAGATAGGGGATTAAAATAGAAGAAAACCAAGTGGGTTATGAGGAAGAAGAGAGAAGGGAAAATACATAAACATAAAGAGAGTGCCTACCTTATATTCTTCTTGTTTTCTTACTTTATTTACTTTGCTTTGTTTGATACTTAAGAGTTTCTAAGTTGCAAAACTTTGAGTCTTCATTGGAGGCTTGTATATGAGTGTATGGAATGTATATAAGTATTAGGGTTAAGTGTATGGGGGCATGGGTTTGAAGAGACTAAAGAGAGCTAGGGTTTGGAGAGACTTCGAGCTCTGTAATTCAAAAAGTAGAGTTTTTGGACTGAGTTTACGAACTTTTTCCACACAGGGGGAGGCTCTGTATTTATAGACAGAAGGTTGACCTGGCGCCAGGGTGATTTTCCTTCTGGCGCTATTAGGAGTGGCGCCACCCACTTAGGAAAGTTTTAAGGTCGGCAAGCAACGTATCTTTCAACCATTGATATGCAAGGCAAAAGATTTGGGTGCTTGTATTAGTGACTACCATGCAATTTTTGGCTTGGCTTCATTAGGAGTGACTCCGAAAGGTCCAGGAGTGTTTCGTAGGTCAGGAATGGTCCAGAAGGCCAAAAATGGGTAGAAATACTTGAAATAGTGTTCCAGGGGTAATGGACTTGAAAAATAAGGTCTGAATTGTCGATCGAGCTATTAGGGCCAAACGATCAACTAGACCAAAAAATTACCGGAATGGACTCGGAATGGCTCATGAGAGAACTTGAAGGTTAGAAACACTCTCTAGAGTGTTCCAAGGGAGTGCCAGTTCGATATCCAGAGCCGGTGTGGTTAAAAAAGGCAACCGACCCACTAGGGACAAAATAGTCATTTTGCACTAGGTATACGGAAATAGACTTGGAATGATCCAAAAAGGTATTAGAAGTTATAAAATACTGTTAGAAGCATTCTCGGGAGGTTACCGATTTGGTACTCAGAGCCAGTGTGGTTCCTAGAGGCACTCGGATGCCTAGGGATAAAATGGTCATTTTGACCTTACAGTCTTGGAATTGGTCCAGAACTGACTGAAAGGCACTTGAATATGCCGATTGTCTTTGGGGTGATCTTAGAAAGGGTGAACTTACTGATCTGAGGGCATAAGTACTTTCTCGAAAAGCATGCCAGAAAAGGCCTAAGGGGCAGTTTGATAATTTTTCATCGGAGTGGGCTAGTAGGCACTGGTGTTGACCTAGGTTTTGAGTGTTTTCGTCACTCTGATGGTCTGTGACGAGTTGGTTTCCAAAGGTATCTCATCCTTTGGTAAACGTGTCGCGGCCAAGAGGCGAATTCGGTCTTGTGACATAGCGGTTCATTGGCAATTCCCAATGTCGACCTGTTTACAAGTGTTTTCACTACTCTGACAGTTGCGATGTTTGCAAGTGTTTCCGCCACTCTGACGGTGCGTGTTCATTTCAGAGACTGTCTAATCTCAGGAAGCTGCTAGGTGGACTTATCATCTGAGGAATTAATTTTCTCGAAAGACGTACTAAATAACAGACATTCTTCATTAGCGGGCTAACAGGCTCCAAAGGTGGATTGTTCTACTATCTCGGGGACTTGGGTTTTGTCCTGGTCGAAGGGTTTGAAGGGACTTACCGTTCTGAAGAGTTTTCTTAAAAAACGTGCTGGACTAGATGGTCTTACTACCTAAGGGATCAATTTTCTTGAAAGGCGTGATAGATTTGATTTGAATTGAAATTGGAATTAGACTTCAAATTAAATTAGAGTTTGAAATGGGGACTTACCGTCTCTAGGAATATGCGCCAATTGGATAGGACCGAGCAATGCAACAAGGGCATTTTGGTTATTTTGCCTCTGTTGGGCCTGATGGGCCCACGAAGCGATTGATTGATTGGATGAAGTCTAGAAAGCTGGTTTTGACTTGAATGTGTTTGTGTCAATTTTAAATGTGAGTCTGATCGACTCGAAGATTGCCGAGCGGGCAAAAATGAGGTGCTTACAGTTGCTCCTTTTTTTCTATCTTTATTTGACGAAGGCAAAAAATGATGAAGTAAGAGTTCCATGTTGACCGCAAGGCGATCAGAGGGATGGATTTTGAAAATTTTTGAAGACTAGAACTTGAAAGTGGATATCTGGCCCAAGGGGCATTTGAAGTTGGGTTTTGGTGGAAAAAAGGGCAAAAATGCCTAGAATTTGACACTAGCGCCACTGCCCAGAATTTGACACTAGTACCACTAGCAGTGGCGCTTGTTCTAAAATAACCTTAGCGCCACTAGGTTTTGGAATAAGACCAATAAACTTCAGATTTGAAGTTTGCAGTTTGTGTGGAGTTTTGAGAGAGTTTTGTGAGAAATTTTGAGTGTGGAGCCGTGTGCATTGGAGGAGTGACTTTGGGGACCATCAGAGAAGTGTCGAGAGTACTCACCGTCGCCAGAATAGTTGCCGGAGAAAGAGATTTCACCAGAAAACTTCAATGGGTGAATTTTTTGTTTTATGTTGATTTTGATTTATAGAACTCCGTTTGAGTCGTGTAAATAGTCAAAATTGATGCTTTGACATGTTTTGAATGCTTTGGTGGAGTTATTTTTGCATTTTGAAGCTTTTTTGATTGAACTTGGGTAGTTTTACATGTTTATGTGAAGAAGGTTTCTGCAGGAATTGGGGATTTACTCTTATAGCTTTGGGTATTGAATTTTTGTACTAGATCTTTATGCTATGTGCCTTAGAAAAATGTGTTTAGCAACCATATGCAATTTCATGATTTTTGGAAAACTTTGTGAATTTTTAATTTTTCAAAAACTAAAAAAATAGGTTAAAAATAAGAAAATAATGGAAATGTTTGATTTTAATCCCTAGAAAAATGTGAGCTCATTTGAAGTGGTTTTGGAAAACTTTTGTAATGATCTTGAAAATCTTTGAATTTTTGAATATCAGAACATGTCTTTGAAATTTTGAAAACTCTTGAAAATGTGCACGGATTCTTTTGTGTGTGTTGGCACTATATGATTGTGATATTGTGAAGTGCGTTGTTTATATTTTATTGTAGTGTCATGGGCATTGTAGGGGCCATTTTTAAACGGAACTCTGCCGAATTTTTTTTAAAATTAAAGGAAGAGTTAGGGAATTTTTTGAAATAAAACCTTTTTGGAGGGAAAAGATTTAAAATATTTGGGGGAGGAGCCTTTTTAGCGGAGAGGGCACCGAGAAACTCGGGGAGGCCTAAAACTACTGGATGAAACATTTAAAAAGAATTTTGAGAACGGAATTTTGAACAAAACTTTTGAAAGATTTGAAAATGGATTTTGAATTTGGAAAACTTGAGAATTTTTAGAAATTTTAGAAGATTGAAACCTTGAGAAATTTTAGAAATTGATTTTGAAGAAGATTTTTTGGGAGAAAAGTTTTTTAGATAACCTTGATTGGAGTAAAAATCTTTTGGAGTAGAGCTTGAGATAGATTTTGATCGAAAAGTTTGAGATTTAATTTTGAAATAAACTTTGGACTTTGAATTAGAAACCATTTTGAAATTTGAACAAAATGTGTGGAAAATTTGCTTTGACTTGAAATGGAAATTTTAAAGACAAAATGTATAGAAAATTTATTTTGACTCAAAACTTGACCTTTGAAGACAAAATGTGTAGAAACTTCATTTTGATTTGAAACTTGAATTTTTATGGACAAAATATATAGAAAATTCATTTTGACTTATCATTTGAAATCTTTTTAAAGTAAAAAGTATAGGAAATTCTTTTTGACTCAAAAGTTGACACTTTTTCAAGACGAAAATGTATAAAAAATTTATTTTGACCTGAAACTTGACTTTGAAAATCAAAATGTATAGGAAATTCATTTTGACTTGAAACTTGACCTTTTAACATTAAAATGTATAGGAAATTCATTTTGACTTATCATTTGAAATCTTTTTAAAGCAAAAAGTATAGGAAATTCTTTTTGCCTCAAATCTTAAAATTTTTTCAAGACAAAAATATAGAAAAAATTCATTTTGACTTGAAACTTGACTTTTAAAATTAAAATGTGACATTTTGACTTATCATTTGAAATTTTTTTCATATTTCCTTCCTTTGTTTTTCCTTCTTTTTATCTCTTTTACCTTTTTGAGCTGTACTTACCATATGTCGACATTCTTACCTTTGATCTTCAGGATGGCAGACGCTATTTTGAGTCGACTGAGTGCTTGGCATGATAGCTATCCCTCAAATGAGCAAGATATCTTTCGTCGGTCCTTTGGTCGGGTGGCTTCACTCCTATCGGTGCAACTTATTCAAGGATTCATGGAGACACTGATTCTCTTTTGGTAGCCTAACTTATCTCTTTTCCTCTTTGGAGAGTGCGAGCTTACCCCCACTCCTCACGAGTATGGTTTTCTCCTTGGTTTCCGAGATAATTCTGCTGACATTGTGGGACCTATCTTCGCTAACGGTTGCATCATGGTTGTCTCATCCCAACTTGAACTCCGGCGCATAGTTCTTTTATCTACCTTTCTGCCATAGTTTCCTTACGTTCCAATGGAGTTCCTATTTTCCCGTTTTGAGTTTGTGATGGGTATAAGGGCTCATTCGGGTGATTGACATACTTCTCAAGACTGGTCTATTTCTCGCATGGTTGCTCTAGCTCTGCTTCTTCTAAACTTCTTGATGTTTCTGTGAGGAAATGATTTGGTTAATTGCCGATTATGCGTATTGCTTGCTAGGGTTCGTGAGGGCACTCCTATGCTTTTATGGTTGTGGGGGAGAACTTTGTGAGCCTTACCAGATTTCAGAAGAGGGTTGATGCTCATTTTCGAGGATGTGTTGTGCTCTTCCAGCTTTGGGCAATCGGGCATTTATTTGTTGCTCCACTATTCCCCCATACATGGTACCCCAAGCTTGACCATATACACTCCTTGGTGAGATCTTAAAGAGTTATTGCAAATGATGAGAGGTTCCCACAGACTGCTACGGCCTGGGCTGACTACCTTCGGAGAATGAGATCGGGCACGGTCAGGTGGTATCTAGGATTGGTTGGTAAGTATTGCTTGAGAGTTTGACCTTCTAAGAGGGCCTTCGTGCCCTTAGCGGGCCTACGGGGCAATGCCCCCTTCTTTGGGATTCTAGTTTTATGACAGATTGGTAGGAGTCAGGATATCCCCTATCTGGCATCAGCTACTGAGTTTACCCTTATCTTTGAGGCGTCGATCTCGAGAGCATTGGTAGAAAGAGTCATGGATAAATGAAGATCATTGCTTCCTCGTGTGGATGATGATGGTCCATTTTCTGAAATGCCCCTTGAGACTGAGAACTACCATTATTGGTTCTGATGATATGTGTCAGGTCCTAGCAAGTTTGGGGATCTACTCATTCAGACTCCATTGCCCCCCATAGGGTACACAAACTTCTTGACAGCTATGATTGTTCAGGGACGTTGTCACAAGCGTCAAAATCAAAGATTGATACAAGTATTTCATGATTGGTTGAGGGCAAGAGACACTGAGGTAGCTTCCTTAAAGATGTAGCTAGCAGCGGCCAGATGAACACATGATAGCCTATCCTTGAGTACTTCATGGGGACATAAGCGGTCATGAGGTGGCCCAGATGTTTCCACTCCCTCGGAGGATGATATTGTTAATATTCAGTCTTTGCGAGAGACCGTGGAGTCCCTTACTTGGGAGAGGGATATGCTTCTGGCTAGATGTGCAGACTATGAGCAGAGCTGGCTTAGATCATTGACAATTGGTGCTTCTTTAAGTGCTCCTCTTGCGGGTGGTGAGTCGGTTGATCCCTCCCTAGTTGACTCCTCTTCTGATGATGATGGAGAGCGATATATTTTTGCCCCTCGCTCCTAGATTTATTGATTCTCCTATTTATTTGACGCTCTGATTGACTTATTGCCCTAAGTGGGGAACCTTTGCTTCTTTTAGCCTTAACTTGGACTAATCCGGAAAATGCTTTTTGAGACACCTTCTAACTTTCTCACTGATGCTTTCATACTCGTGACTTCTGGGAATACTCATGCCTCAGATTATCTCTTATGCCCTAGCCCCCATTTTGTTTTTTTGCTAGTTTTACTACTGCTGCCCATAAGGGTTTTCACCGGTCCCAGCTTTGTCATTTTTGTACCAAGACGCCTTTGCAGGTTTTCATCAAGACCGACAATTTTGTATCTTGTCACATCCCCACTCTTTTACCTATAGCGCCCTTTCGGGTTTTCACCGCATCCTCGGGAATGTGCTTATTTTTTTTTTAGCTCCTTTTTGTGCTTTACTTCGTTCCTTGTTCCCTATTTGAGAGAAAGAGAGAAAAACATAAAGCAAGTTTTTATGCAAAAATAGTTTATTTATACCAATTCTAAAAATGCACAAGTAAATGGGTAAATGCATGTTATACTTTTTGATGAATAGATATATGGGAATGGATTTGAATGCATGGCATACTTTTTGATGAATGTATATACAAAAGTAGAATTGAATGCATGTCCTATTTTTTGATGAATGCATGAATAGATACAAACTACACAGGAATTTAATGGATGTACAAGTTATACATGTCATGGATGCATGAGCACTGTACGTATATACGCTATTTACAAAAAATGTCCCAGGATAGCCCCAGAGCCCATACTCTCAGGATTTTGTTTCCCTTCTAGGATTCTACGCTATTTAGTTTTGTCTTATTCTCATCGGGGTGTGATAGCATTCGCACCATTCTCCATAGATCTTGACCTTTTGGTTTGCCATCTACTATCTTATCCTTACTTTCTACAGGGTTGCTATTTGGGATTTTTCTGACCTCACTTGGTTTTCTCTCTTAGATTTCCAAAATGCCACCATGGCTTAAGCGACAAACTCGCATGCCCTTTGTAGAGCGATAAATAGATTGACCCTCAATCTGAGAAGACTTCTTTTAGGATTATAATGCAGGCTAGGTTTAGGGGTTGTAAGAAACAAAGGGATATTTAGACTTAAAGATTTTCTTTTAGTGGATTGTCTAAACCAAAACCATCTGAGCACATTTTGGAGTATGAGATTGCCTTTGCATTCCTTCCCAACTTTTCTTTATCAGCCTTTTTTTTTTTTTCAAGTACTTGTCTTGGTATTATTTAGGCTTATTTGGACTAAGCAATTTCTTTGATTAGAGAGTACTTTAATTTGGATCGTAACATAGGCTAGGTTAAGGGGTTTATGAATGAAAAGATATAAATGCTCAAATATTATCACTTGTACGGTTTTGAAAGACCAATGATCACTTTTGACAATTTAACTTTTATTCCCTACTTTCTTCTTTCATTCTAACTCCTTTTGTTCTTCTAGACCATTCTCTGCCTTCTGATTAGGATTTTTTCATCAAAAAATTTGTTCCTAAGTTAACTTTTAGAGATGCCAACTTTTTCATTTATATTTTTAGATGACAGTGTATTCTTTTAAAGATCACCACAAACATAATATCTTCTTTACTAGAGACGCCTTTGATGCTATAACTTCTTGAAAATTACCACTTTCATCGTTGCTCATTAGTTCTTACTCATAACTTTTGCCTTAACCTTATGTGGGCAGTGATGATTTGGTCAGTTTTCTTGAAAAATGGAACCGGCTCAAGTGGGCTTGGTAAAGGGATTTTCTTTGTGTATGGTAGCAGATTGAGGGCCTCTTATCATTTTAAATTGAATTGCTTAGTCCATAAAACCTTTGTACAAAATTTAGACAATATTCCTAGAGATAGTGTGTTTTTGCTAGTAAATCCCTACATATGTTGTCAATTTAACTACTCTGTGCTTACCCCAATGCGGAGGATGGTTCTTGGTTTGGGGATATTCAAATAGAAATCAGTTACGGCTCTAGTGGGCTAAGCAAAGAGTAGTGTTTATTTTTTGTTAGATAAATAGAACAATGACTTCTTATCATTTTGAAGACTCGGCTGCCTGTCGCTTAGCTAAGATATCACTTAAGTGTCACCTCTTCAATAAAATCCGCACCTCTTTGTTGAGACTGTTTTCTATAAGCACCCCATTTTTGACCGCTTGGCAGTCTACAGTCCGTCCAGGCTTGTATTCAAGTCAATGTGGACATATTCCCAATCTAAATCAACTTTCGAAGTCTAATCCCGTCAATCAAACTGCTTCGCGGGTCCGCTGGGCTCGAATAGAGGCAAAATAACCAAAATGCCCTTGGGGGTAATGTTCGGTCCAATTCCAACAGGCACGTCTTTCAGAAGACGGTAAGTCCCTTTTTCAATTCCAATTCTAATTCCAATTAAATCTGGCACACCTTTCAAGAAAGTTAATTCCTCAATGTGGTAAAACCCTCCAATCCGACACATTTCCGAGTGAACTCTTCGGAGCAATAAGTCCCTTCAAACCCGTCGACCGGGACGAGACCTCAAGTCCCCTAGATGGTAGAACGGTCCACCTTTGGCACCTGCTAGCCCGCCAATACAGAAATGTCCATTTTGGCATGCCTTTTGAGAAAATTGATTCCTCAGGCGCTAAATCCATTTAGCAACTTCCCGAGATCAGACAGTCTCGGGAATGATCGCAAACCGTTATAGTAGCGGAAGTACTCGCAAACATCGCAACTGTTAGAGTAGCGGAAGTACTCGCAAACATCGCAACTGTTAGAGTAGTGGAAGTACTTGTGAACAGGTCGATATAGAGAATTGCCAACAAAATCTTCCTGTGTCATGGGGCCGCCGTCAGAGTGGCAGAAACACTCAAAACCCAGGTCAACACTAGTGCCTGCTAGCCCACTTCGGTGAAAAATGATCAAACTGCCCTTAGGCCCATTTCTGGCACGTTTCTTGAGAAAGTACCTAAGTCCTCAGAACGGTGAGTCCACCTTTTCAAGATTATCTCAAAAGCAATCCGGCATGATTAGGTGCCTTCTAGTCAATTTCGGGCTAATTCCGAGACTTTTTGGTCAAGATGACCATTTTGCCCCTAGGCATCCAAGTGCTTCGGGAACCACACAGGCTCTAGGTATCAAACCGGTAACCTCGCGAGAATGCTTCTTATAGTATTCTCGACCTTTCATTATCTTTTCGGATCATTTCGAGTCAGTTCCGGCAAACCTGGTACAAAATGATCGTTTTGCCCCTGGTGGGCCGGTTGCCTTTTCCGACCACACTGGCTCTAGGTATCAAATTGGTAACCTCCTAGGACATTCCAAATAATGTTTCCAAACCTCGAGTCTTCTTCTAGGACATTCCGAGTCCATCCCGGTAGTTTTTCAATCCAGTTGACCGTTTTGCCCCTAATGGCTCGGTCAACCCTTCCAACAAACCCTGACACCCTTTTTCAAGTCCATTACCCATGGGACCCTATTCTAAGGGTTCCTGCCCTTTTTTGGCCTTTCAGGCCATTCCTGGTCTCTTAAATCCTTCCCGAACCTTTTGGAGCCACTCCTAGTGAAGCTAGGCTAAAAATTGCATGGTTGTCACTAGTACAGGTGCCCAAATCTTCTGAAGATACGTTGCTTGCCGACCTTAAAACTTTCCTAAGTGGTCGGTGCCACTCGTAGTGGTGCCAAGCCAAATATTGGCCAAGCGCCACTCCTAGTGGCACCAGAAGGTTTTTTGGCCAAGCGCCAGGTCATTCCTCTCCATATAAATATAGAGCCTCCTCTAGTGTGAAAGAGGTCCACAAGCTCAGTCCAAAAACCCTACTTTTCGATACACAGAGCTCGTAGCCTCCCAAAACCCTATTCTCCTTTAGGTTCTCCAAACCCTAATCAACATATACAAACCCTAGCCTCCAATGCACTTATACACACTCTCATACACTAGTCTTAAAGCCTCCATTGAAGACTTGAAGTGCTACAAACTGAAGTTCTCGTAGTCCAAGATGAAGACTGAAGCGAAGACTAAAGCGAAGCAAGGACCAAAGCAAGAAAAGCAACGTGCGCAAAGCAAAGCAAAATAAACAAGATACAAGGTAGGCTCTCTATTTACGTTTACACATCTTCCCCCTCTCTCTTCTCTCTTTGAACCCACTTGGATTTTCTTCCATTTTAATCTCCCATCTTCTTCCCCTCCTTTCTTGCATACTTGAAACAAGGGACTTCCCGGTCCATGTGTAGGATTAGGCTATTGGAGGGTCACCGTGTCAGGGGCTTTCTTTTAGTCTAACTGGAGACCACGTGGGTTCGGCCCCCTTGATTATGTGATGAAGCCTTTAACCTTATATGTTCATGACCCCAACTTGCATTGTACATATCATGATCTTGCATTCTTCCAAAATTCGTTTTCACACTCGTTTTCAAAAGCTTGCATCAAAATTGTTTTCAAAACTTGCATCAAAATTTTCTTTTTCAAAACTTGTTTTCAAAACCACAATCCTAAGGTGGTTCTAGCCTTTCTATGGCTAGGGTTACTTTAGGAAAGTGTTACATTTAAAGTGACTAATACGGTCCATAGTTTCAAATCCTCGTTGTTTTCAAAACCACTATCTTAAAGTGGTTCTAATCTTCTAATGGTTAGAATCGCTTTAGGAAAGTGAGATATTTTTATATTCTTTTCAAAAAACTCTCTCCCTCTAAAAATCTCTTTTCCAATACACTTTCTAAAAATTCTCTTCAACCTCCTTTTCAAAATTTCTCTCCAAAGTTGTTTTTTAAAACTTCCCTTCACGAAACTCACTTTCCTAAAAACTTCTTCCCAAAACACTCTCCTCAAATTTCACTTTCTAAAAACACTCCCTAGGTCTCCTTCCTTGAAAAACTCTCTCTAATCTCCTTTTCAAAAACTCTATTTTCAACACAATTTCTTAAAACTCCTTTTTAAGATCTCCTTCCTAAATCTCTTTTTCCGAAAATCTTTCTTTCCAAAATTTCTTTTCTTAGAGCCTAAGTCAAGCCCTAGAACCCACGATTAGGAAATCCTAATTTTCCTTCCCAAAAACATGATTTTCAATCTTGCCTTAAAACCTAGGTTTTCAAAATCTCCCATTTTACATAAAAAATCATAAGTTTCCAGAAACCTCTTTTCTACGTGGAAAAACTATAGTCTTCCAAATCTAGGGTTTTTAAAACATCATCCTTCCAAATCCATGTCAAATTCCATCTTCCCTTTAGGAAACCAAATCTAATCTCCCATTTAGGAAACTAGATCCTATCCTCCATTTTTGGAAACAAAATCAAAACACATCTTTTAGAATCAAAATCCAATCTCCCTTGTTTTAGGAAATAGGAATCTCAATCCTTTCTAGTCTAAATCTCTTATAATCCACTCATTCCTAATCTCCTACCTTCCTAAACCATAGGTCTCCAAGACATAAACTTTCGAATCTTTCCTTAAACCTTAAGCTTCTTAATCTTCCTAATTTCAACCTTTCCTAATTCCATACCTTTCCAAATCTTAACATTCCAAATCTAACTTTTCAAATCTTTTAGAACTTCCCTATTTCTAAAACTTAAATCTTCAAATCTTTTCAAAATTCTAAACTTCCCTAAACTTCAAAATCTTTTCAAATCTAAAACTTTCTAAACTCAAAACTTTCTTACTTTCAAAACTTCCCTATTTCAAACCTTTCTAAATTTCAAACTTTCAAACTCCAAAACTTTCCTAAAATGAAACCTTTCCTATTTCAAAACCTTTCTCAAAATGAAACTTTCTTAATCCAAAACTTTCCTAAGTTGAACCTTTCCTAATTGAAAAACTTTCCCAAAATGAAACTTTCCTAAATCAAAACTTTCCTAAAATGAAACTTTCCTAATTCAAACCGTTACTAAATCCAATCTTTCTCTAATCTTCTAAGTCCAACATTCGAGTCAAATCTTTTTTAATCTCAAGTCCTTTCTAAATCTTATCTTTCCTAAGTCTAGGTTTCCTAAACCTCAATCTTTCCAAAACAAGTCCAAATCCTTCTTCCAAGTTCTATCTTTCCAAATCGAAATCCAATCTTTCTAATTCCAAATTCCAAATTCCAATATTCTATTTTAAGTTCAAATCAAATCCTTCTTCAAATCAAAATCTCTTTTTCCAATCAAACCTTCTATTTTCTATCAGACTCTTGTCTGAACTACGACTGACCTGATCTTCAAAAAGGATACGTGGGCAACCCTTATGGGTGCGGTCGTAAACTTTTTCAAGCTTCTAGTTCCACAACTTTTTTTTCAAATCTCCAATTCTACAATCTTCTTCAAGTTTTCAATTCCATAATCTATTTTTCTAATTCCAAATTTCTATTTCCAATTTCTAAAACTTTCCAATTTCAAATCTATCTTTTTAAATTTCTTTTTAAATCAAATCAATTTCTTTTCATGTAGGGTGAGTAGACATGTAGGTATCGCAAGGGCGGGGTAGGGTGATGGCTTAGTATGTCTTCCTTACACATAACCAAACTCCGAACCTAGGATCACTATTTTCGAAAGACCAAAATGGAGTTATTTTTTTGAAAAGGGCTTAAATATTTTCTAAAGGTTGCCAAACAACCTGTTTTTCTTAAAAACCCTCTATTGAGGAAGTATTTTTAAAATCGTTTTAAAAAACCCTAAGTGTAATCTTCGGATTGTGCTTAGTTTTTAGGTGACCTAACTCACCTTAATCAAGTTAGGTGGCGACTCCAAATTCTTTTCCAAAAGCCCTTTATTCAAATTAATTTTCAATTCAAACCTAGTCGCACTCATTCTTCTAGGAGGGTGAGTTCTAACGAGAGAGTACAGTATTTTTTTCGTTTGTGTGTGTATTCCTCGAGTGTGAAAAATCTGAGCTATCTCTCACTCTCTCTTTGTCTCTTGAAGGTTTTAACCCCTTTGAGTAGGTTGCCATGCTATCATATCCTTTGAGTTGAGACATTATAAAATGGGGAACGAATCCCTAAAAGCAATAAACACTCATGAGAGTATGAGACAATGGGGCTAAACTGAAAACTAATTCTTTTTCATTTCAAATTATGAGGGCATGATATGCAATGTTTATTTAGAAAAGAAATGCAAGAAATAGAAAGGTAGAAAGAAAATAGACAAATCTTGTGGAAACATCCCTTTTCTTGTGGGCCCTTTGGTGAGAACCCTTAATAGGGTTTTGGAACTATGCCAACCTCTTTGGTGCTTCATTCGCCAAGTGTATCAACGGAGGGTGAATTGATAGATCTTTTATGGCATTTGGCTTGCATTTAGAAGTTAGAGGATTCTATTGTAATAATGCGTGGATCTGACCAAACTTTGTAAATGGTGAAGTCCTCTTCTGCATGGATGGTGATTATCATCCCATGGCGCGGAGGTAGTTGCTTGAAGGTATTGTCTTGCCGATGGATGGTTAGTTTTTCTTACTCCTTAATGTAGGCTCATCCTTTTCTAATAACTGGGCTTATCCTTGCGTGAGTTTGAATTGGGTGGGATGTGAGAGGAGTTCCATGCGTTCAATTATGCTCTTTGACCTGAAAAAAAAAGGAAAAGAAAAGCAAAACACAATTAGCATGTGGAGTTGAAAGTTTTATGCAGTGCATATCCGATGGAGGTACCTTCTTTGAGGGAATCTAAACATGATGTTAGGTCCATTTTGGAGATGGAGTGAGAGGGATTTGGGCCCCTCTTAAGACATGGTTTTATGCATGTCATGAATCCTTAGGGTTGAGGAACTCTTAGGAGTTTTGGTGGGTTCGATTAACATGAGATTGGATTGCTCCTTTATCTTTACGGTTAATTAAATGCATGAGAATGCAATGATTTGAGTTTCTTGGAACTCTTATCTTGGAATAAGTATGGATGCATTAGCATAACGAAAATGAATATTTGAGTATCACGATAATAGTAAATGAATGATTTAGAAGACCCCTTTCTTGTCTTGCTTCTGCCTTCGGTTTTCTTGGTACTTGGAGATGAGGGGGAAAGGATAAAAGACAAGAAACAAAAGATGAGTTAGCATCATGATTTGAAAGTTTTTATGCAATGTATGTCCTAGGGGTGCCCTTACTTTGAGAGGGAAACTAAACCTGATGCATTTGGCTCATTTTTTGGAGATAGGGGTTTTGCCCCTGTATGCAGATACCTTACCGTTTAAGTGAGAACATACATTTATTCATTCATTCATGAGAAATAATAGAAGTACCTTGATCTTTGGAGTTTAAAAACAACGGAATTGAAATACGTTTTAATAGGGGGAGCGGGAATAATTTCCTTGGGACTTCCACCTATCTACTTTTACATTTGGGATCCTAAACGACTTTTGAGTCTTTGGATTCACCTTCTTTGATGTTGATGAGGTCGTTAAGAGACCTTGTTTGATTGCCCCTTGTCTTCTTGGCAATCCTATCTCTGTGAGCATAGAGGGATTGGGGCCCATCTTATGGAATGACTTGAAATGCATGCTATGAGTCCTCAGGGTTACATGGGAACCCTTAGGATTTTGGTAGGTTTAATGCAAGGAAGAATGAACTTGGTGTCACTCTCTTTGATTTGTTCATATGCATGAAGATGCAATGACTTGAGGTACTTTGGGACTCTTGTCTTGACACGAAATATTGAATGCATGAACACAGATGTATAGAGTAAAGAGAAAGAGAATGCAATTGTAAAGTAAATTTGGATACAGGCATTATAACAACAGGAATACAAGCATTATAACATCATGAATAGACAAATTTAAAGGAAAGTAATATAGTCACCCTTTCCTTTATGGTTTTGAAATCGATATGCGTGTCTTAAATTCGGCAGAGGTTCGGCTATGCATAGTTTCTATATGAGCATGAGGTTGAGGGTTTACTAATACTTCCTAAGAAGGCTCAATTCCTAGATCTTTAAACCTAGGCCCACTCCCCGAGGTGGTGCCATTATCGGTTGATGATCCGAGTGGGGGAACCATCAAGAGGCCGTAGGCGAAGAAACTAACACAACATCTTGCCCACAACCAATATCCCATTCCCCATCTAACTAGAAGGGACATTTCAAGTAAAAAATGTAGGTATGCAAATGCTTGAGCACGTGCAGTGTATGTATGAAATTTTGAAAAGCGGAGGGAAGGGCCCAACAACGTCCATCCATCCTATCCATTCCATACATTTATTCATACATGGAAGTTAATATAACATGAAATAAATATCTGAACAATGGTCCACCAACAAAAATAAAGATGCAAAAAGTCAGTACTTCAATGCCAAACTTGATGCCAGATAGAATGATTGAATATGAATTGAATGCAAACAATGACATATTTTTTTTTTTTTTTAAATAACTTTGAAAAGTTTAATTTTGAAAGTTTGAAATGGATAGAATTGGACAAATTAATCAAAGACTCCAAATGGGTGAGGGTGGATTAACATGACAATGGCCTAACCCTCTAAGCATCCTTAGTGGAGTCGCCATTTGTCGCGCCTCAATTTTTCGCACTCGAGGAGAAATACACACAAGTGAAAAAAATACAGTACTTTCTTGTTAAAATTCATCCTCCTAGAAGAATAAATGCGACTAGGTTTGAATTTGGAATTGATTTTGAATAAGGGTTTTTAGAAAAAGTTTGGAGTTGCCATCTAACTTGATTAAGGTGAGTTAGGTCACCTACAACTAAGCACAATCCAAAGATTACACTTAGAATTTTGAAAAAAATTTTGAAAACTTCCTCAAGAGAGGGTTTTTAAAAAAATAGGTTATTGGCAACCTTTAGAAATTTTTAAGTCATTTTTGAAAATAACTCCATTATGGTCTTTGAAAATAGTGATTCTAGGTTCGGAGGTTGGTTACGTGTAGGGAATATCCACTAAGCTATCACCCTTCCCCGCCCTTACGGTACCTACATGCCTATTCACCCTAGGTTCACTCATTCAAAATATTTGATTAATAATTCTCCAAAACTATCCACTTGTGAAAAGAATCATCTGCATGATGTGCAAATGCAAGAATTTGATTTGATTTCGAGGGTAGATTTGAAAAGAACTTGATTTGATTTTAAAATGGATCTGAAAAGATAGATTTGATTTTTGAAAGAAGGTTTTAGAAATTGGAATTGGAGATTTGAAAATAGATTTGGAATTAGAAACTTGAAAAATGTTATGGAATTGGAAACTTGAAAAAGGTTATGAAATTGGAAACTTGAAAAAGGTTATGACCGCACCCATGAGGGTTGCCTATGTATCCCTTTGTTGGGAATCTGGTCAGTCGTAATTTGGACAAGAGTCCGATTAAAAATAAACACTTTGAAATTTTTGAAAAAGTTTGATTTGAAAAGATTTGATTCGAAAAGAATTTGATTTGAACTTAGAATAGAAGATTTTGAAATTGAAATTTGATTTGAAGTTGAACTTAGACATAGAATTGAACTTGGGATTGACTTGGAAAGATTGAGTTGAATTTTGAAACATTTTAAAGTTTGAAGTTAGAAAACCATCTTGGTTTAGGAAGGAGTTTTAGGAAATAATTGGAGCTTCCTAACTTTAGGGTTAGGGTTGAACTAGGGTTTAGGTCTCCTAGGGTTTATGTTACCTAAGATTGGGACATGTAGTTGATTTGAAAAGGATTTGATTTAGATTTGAAAAGTTCGATTTTAGAAAGTTGGATTTAGGAAAGGTTCGAATTAGGAAAGGTTCGGATTAGGAAAGTTGGACTTAAGGAAGATTTGAAAAGAGATTTGATTTGATTTGAAAACACTTAACTTGGAATGATTTGGAAAATTAGGGTTTAGGAAAAGTTAAACTTTGGGAAGCTTCGAATTAGGAATTTTTCAAAATAGGAAAGTTTCATTTTAAGAAAGTTTCATTTTTGAAAAATTTTGAATTAGAAAAGTTTCATTTTAGGAAAGCTTTGATTTTAGAAAGATTTAAACTTTCGAAATATTTGGAATTAGGAAAGGCTGGAATTAGGAAATGCTTCAATGAAGAAAGATTTGATTTCTATTTCCTAAAGTAGAAGATTAGATTTTATTTTGAAAAGGAGATTATTTGATTTGGTTTTTAAATTGGAGGATTTGATCTAATTTCCTAATTTAAAACATTTGATCTAGTTTCCTGATTTGAAAGATTAGATTTGACATATAATTGAAAATGTTGAATTTTGAAAATCTAGGATTGGAAAACCTATGATTTTGGGTGTAGAGATTTGAAAAATCTAGGATTTGTAGAAAATAGATGTTTTGGAAATTTTGATTTGAAACAAAAGAGGAAGTTATGTTTTTAGGAAAAAAAAATTAGACTTCGAGAAAAAGAGTTTTTGAAAAATACACCATTTGAAGAGAGTTTCTAGGAAAGAAACTTGGAGAGAGTTTTTAAAAAGTGAATTTTTGAAGAGAACTTTTGGAAAGGAGTTTGAAAAGAGCTCTTTGAAAAATTGATTTTTGAAGAGAACTTTTAGAAATGAGTTTTAAAAGTGGATTTTTGGAAAGAGCTTTTAGAAAGTATTTTGAGAAGCAATTTTGAAAGGATTATGAATATGGACTTTTTGAAAACCTTTTGAATGTCTCACTTTTCTAAAATGATTCTAACCATGAAGAGATTAGAACCATTCTAAGTTGGTGGTTTTGAAAACAACATGGATTTGAGATATGGACCAATTTGATCACATTGAATATCACACTTTCCTAAATCGACCCCAACCTTTGAATGGCTAGAATCATCTTAAGATTGTGGTTTTGATAAAAAAATAAGTTAGGGTTTACACCCAAAATGTGGACCTTGATGGTCCCAATGCATATAACACTTTCCTAAAGTAATCCTAACCATGAATTGGCTAGAATCACTCTAGGAGCGTGATTTTGGAAATAAGATTTTTGAATGTAAGTTTGAAAGAGGATTTTGATGCAACTTTTGAAAACAATTTTGAAGAGATGTATGAACATGATATGCATAATGCAAGTAAGGTTGTGAATATACAAGATTGGCTTCACCACATAAACAAGGGGGCCAAATTCACATGACCTAAGGTTGAATTAGAAGAAAGCCCCTGACACGGTAACTTTCAACAATCCTTCCTTCATATGAATTGGGGATTCCCTTGTTTCAAGCATGCAAGAAAGGGGGGGAGGAAGATAGGGGATTAAAATAGGAAAAAACCCAAGTGGGTTAGGAGAAATAAGAGAGAGGGGGAAAATACATAAACATAAAGAGAGTGCCTACCTTGTATTCTTCTTTTTTTTCTTACTTTATTTGATTTTCTTTGCTTGATCCTTGAGAGTTTCCAAGTTGCAGCACTTTGAGTCTTCAATAGAGGCTTGTATATGAGTGTATGGAATGTGTATAAGGTTTAGGGTTAAGTGTATGAGGGCTAGGGTTTGAAGAGACTAAAGAGAGCTAGGGTTTCGAGAGACTTCGAGCTCTGTAATTCAAAAAGTAGAGTTTCTGGACTAAGTTTGTGGATCATTTTCACGTGGGGGGGGGGGGGGGGGGGGCTCTGTATTTATAGACAGAAGATTGACCTGGTGCCTATTGTAGTGGTGCCAGGGTGATTTTCCTTCTAGCGCCACTAGGAGTGGCGCCAGGCCAATTTGGTGCCAGCCACTTAGGAAAGTTTTAATGTCGGCAAACAACGTATCTTTCAACCCTTGATATGTAAGGCAAAAGATTTGGGCACCTATATTAGTGACGACCATGCAATTTTTGGCTTGGCTTCACTAGGAGTGACTCCGAAAGGTCTGGGAGTGTTTCGGATGGCCGGGAATAGTTCAGAAGGCCAGAAATGGGTAGAAACCCTTGAAATAGTTTCCCAGGGGTAACAGACTTGAAAAACAAGATCGAAATTATCGATCGAGCTATTAGGGGCCAAACGGTCAACTAGACCGGAAAACCACTAGAATAGACTCGGAATGACTCATGAGAGGACTTGAAGATTAGAAACACTATCTAGAGTGTTCCAAGGAAGTGCTGGTTTGATACCCAAAGCCAGTGTGGTTGAAAAAGATGACCGGCCCATTAGGGGCAAAACGATCATTTTGCACAGAGTATGTCAGAACAGACTCAGAATGATCTGAAACGGTCAGGAATACTATTAGAAGCATTCTCGAGAGGTTACCAATTTGATACCCAGAGCTGGTGTGGTTCCCAAAGGCGCTCAGATGCCTAGGGGTAAAATGGTCATTTTGATCGGATGGTCTCAGAATTGGTTCGGAACCGACTCGAGGGCACTTGAACATGCCGGATCATCTTTGGGATGATCCTGAAAAGGGTGAACTCATCACTCTGAGGGCTTAGGTACTTTCTCGAGAAGGGTGCCAAGAAAGGCCCGATGGGTTGTTTGGTCATTTTTCATTGGAGTGGGCTAGCAGACACTGGTGTTGACCCGGGTTTTGAGTGTTTCCATCACTCTGACGGTCTGTGACGAGTTCGTTTCCAAAGGTATCTCATCTTTTGGTAAACGTGTCATGGTTAAGAGGCTAATTTGGTCCTGTGACATAGGAGTTTATTGGCAATTCCCAATGCCAACCTGTTTGCGAGTGTTTCCGCCACTCTGACAATTGCAATGTTTGCAAGTGTTTCCATCACTCTAACGGTGCGCGTTCATTTTGGAGACTGCCTGATCTCGAGAAGTTGCTAGGTGGACTTATCGTCTGAGGAATCAACTTTCTCGAAAGACGTGCCAAATAACAGACATTCTTCATTGGCGGGCTAACAGGCGCTCAAGGTGGACCGTTCTACCATTTTAAGGACTTGGGTTCCGTCTCGGTCAACGGGTTTGAAGACACTTACCGTTCTGAAGAGTTTTCTCGAAAAACATGCCAGACTAGATTGCCTTACTGCCTGAGGGATCAACTTTCTCGAAACGCATGCCGGATTTGATTTGAATTGGAATTGGACTTGAAATTGAATTTGAGATTGAAATGGGGACTTACCGTCTCTAGGAAGACGTGCTAACTAGAATAGGATCGAGCAATGCCAAAAGGGTATTTTGGTTATTTTGCTTCTGTTGGGCTTGATGGGCCCACAAAGTGATTGATTAATTGGATTAAGTATGGAAAGCTGGTTTTGACATGAATGTGTTTGTGTCGATTTTAAATGTGAGTCCGGTTAGACTGGAGATTACCGAGCGGGCAAAAATGGGATTCTTACACATAGGACATGTAATGCATAAGGTCTTCAACTCCACATGCTAATTCTATTTATTTTTCTTTTTCTTTTGCTAGGCCCAAGAGGATAACCAAAGCTATGTAATCCCTCCATAGTCTCACCCAGTCCATAACTCTTGCAAGGATGAGCCCATTGAAGGACAAAAGTGTTGGCCCAAATGGCAACCCAAGAGGAGGGAATGAAATGGGTTTTTTGAAGATTAATGGCAATTAAGATTAATTAAAATTAATCTAATCAATATAACAGTGATCAATCTATATATAATGCAATGTAATCAAAAGAGGAATGAAAAACAGAGTAATAGAAAGCACACCAAGAATTACCAAGGTTCAACCCCAATTCGTGGTCTATGTCCTCACCCCAAGATCCTCTAGAAGTTTTTCTCCACTGTGCAATCTCCAATTATAAAATGGATGCTGATTTACCAAGTGCTCAGCTCACTTTTACACAAGAATTTCTTCTCAAGTTCTTCCAGCCACCAAGTGGTTTTGTCTAAGACCCACTCAAACTTATAAGAGTTTTTTTTTCTACAAGAGAACCCTCAAACTCTCACTTACAAGTGTATAAAGATGTACAAGTGAAATACAAACTCTCTATCAAGAGTGAATAAAAAAATATAAGCTTACACAATGAAGACAACAAGAATGTTCAGTTTTTCAGTTTGATCAGTCAGTGGTACTTGTTTTTCTTGTATCTCTTCTTTATAAATGCAGTTAGAAGCTTGTATATAAACCCCTGTATTGATTTCATCTGTTGGAGGTTGTTGGGGCTCATTTAATGCAAGTCTAGTCCGAAATAACGTTAGAAAAACTAACCGTTATCTCTCAGGTGTCAACACATCTAGTTTGCATTTTTCAGATGTTGTCCACTGTCTCCATGTGTCGACAGTTGATCATTCTGTCTTTAGATTTTTGGCTTCTGTTTTCATGTGTCGACTCTTCATTTTCATGTGTTGACCATTGTCCAGAAATCTTGCTTCTGTCTTCCCATGATCAAGTTCCGCTTTAGTAGTACTATAAGATCTTTAAGGAATCTTTCCTTTGGGGCATGATGATAGATCAAAGTCTTCAATTCATCAAAGTTGTCCTCTATTCAATTTGGATTGAATCTATTATTTGATCACCATCTTTTGTTGGTTTCCACACTGTTAGAATTTCATTTCATTATTATTGAGCTCTTTTTCTTTGTTGCCGATTTTTCTCTTTTATTGTCGAGCTATTTCATTCATTGTCAAGCTTTTTCATTCATTGTCGAGCTTTCTTTTTCATTGCCGAGCTTGCTCTTTCTTTGCTGAGTTCTTACTTTCATTGGGATCACTTCAATGAGACTTCTATAAGCTTGATAAAGTCTATTCTTGAACACATTTTTTTTCTCTGAGTACATATCATCTTCATTGAGTCCTTACATCCCAGATAAAGTCTTCACTTTGATTCTTTGTAGAGATTATGCAATTGCGATGAATTCTCTTTTCAAACATCTTCAATCTCTTCTCAATCAAATCATCTTCAATTGATCTCTGCATATTAGATGAAGTCTTCTTTTGAGCACCTTCAATCTCTTTGAATTCAAGTCATCTTTATAAAGTCTATGCATACTTGATGAAATCTTCATTTGAACACCTGTAATCTATTCAAATGCAAATCATTTGTTTGAAGTTGGAATATGTGTCAATGTTCTGTTTTGGTACAATACATGACTCTTTGAGTGCATTGCTTGATCTTGGTTGTTGTGCATTCACTTTGACATATATTAGACTTAAAGTCAAACTTCTAAGTCAAAATTATAATATTTATTAATCTGCACACTAAGCAAATGCATTCGAAAAATAACACAATGTTTAGTTATCATCAAAATCAACATGGGGATCAACCTTGAGTAAACAAAAAGGGGTTCACCGCTCATCAACAAAGTGTTACTTCTCAAGTAGCAACCTCCATACCATGTCATGACAATCGCCATCCATGCATCGACATGATAAAACCCTCTAGTCACCTAGCAGTTAGGAAAATGGTCACCAACTACCTCAGCTGCAGAAGGTACAAACTTGAGAAAGGACTAAGGGCACAGCTACGCGGTGATCCTTCGAAAAAAAAAATAAACGAAGAAGCGCTATTTTGTCCCTGATCATTGACTAAAAATCCACGCCTCATCTTCTATTGGCTCACTCTCTTTAAGGTCTCGCTAATCTAGTAGCATTGGACAAAAAGTTGGCCGTCTAGACCATCCATCAAATTTCCAAACCCTGAAGGCCTTGGTAAAGCCTACGGGAAGAATCCTTGATTTTTGCTTGTCGAAAATGTAAATATCAAGTGTATAACAAGCTAATCTGAAATAGAGGACTCTTGATCATGAAATGCTTTTTTTGCCATGCTAAAATATTTTTTTTGAAAACATGAAACTTGCAGGGTATCCCGAAGGTTGGAATCTTTTGATCCTAAAGACTCCCCAGAGGTCCTCTAAAGATTGCCACAGTTAGCGCTAGCAATCTAAAACAGCACATGATAGCAGAATTTCAAAATCAATTACAACAACTCAGTATCCAACCATCTACAAACAAAGGAGGCCATTGAGTTAGCAGAATACAAATGTCAAGAAGATCACAAAGGTTGGCATGAGCAGCTATCCTTTCATAAAGTCCCAGTCAGAGTCTCAACTGGAGCAACACCACCCTCATTGATCTACTGCAATAAGGCAGTTCTGCTGGTTAAAGAAGGAACGCCCTCTCTCCAAATCCCTATGGAAACTCAAACCACCGAAGCGATATGAGCAGCTTTGCCTCCTAGAGAACAACATGCCATCTACTATGCCTGGTACAACCAAAGACGCATCTCCAGATCTTTCAACAGAAAAATCAAAACTCGACAAGGGACTTCGTTACCAAAAAGACATCTCCAGCCTGGTAGAAAGTTAGAAACAAAGTTCACTCCCAACAATGAAGACTCGAAGTCATTGATCTTAGCAGAGACGGATAGGGAAGTTTTTCCAGCACCCATCAACTTAAGCTTGATAAAGCACTACTCTGTGTAATTAGAAACTTTGATAGAGCAATGATGATAATGATCAAAATAAAGAGAGGCCCTCAATTCCTCTACCATACAGTTAAATAGAACTCTTTCAAAACCCCCTTCAGTCGGTCACATTTCCATCATATAACCAGTCCGGTGATCACCACCCACAATGGGTTGAAAGCTACAGCATAGGGGCAAGGAAAGAAAAAAAAAGAGGGTAGCGTTACATGTCAAAAAAAAAAAAAAAAACCTCAACCAATATCGTCTTTTGCCAGGTAAGTGGCAAAAAATGAATAAGAAAAGTCTGATAGTTTTTCTCTTGGTAAGTAGGAGAAAATGAATAGGGAAAATTTAGCAAAGCAAAGGTTGAAGTCATCAAATAAACGACTTCAGCATTAGTTATAAAAGCAAAGGGTAAGAAAGGGATGAAACTTTTAAAGGTGATAACAGGAATCAAAGCCGAGTAGAATGCTAGGTTTGAGCCTTCTATCCTATTCTTTAAAAAACCCGACACCTAGCTCACATTACAGTCCAAAAAAGACTTTTCAAATTGGTTATTGTTGTTATTGCTCTTCAAAGTAAGATGGTTACATTGGGAAGTGCTCTATCTAGCAGGAGTTATGAGAAGACAACTTCTATTCCAACTCAACAAGTGTTTCAATGTACCCTTGTCAAAAGCAATATTAATAGTCTTCAACCAAAGCAAAAACTTCAGTCCACAATAGACAATGAGTCATCTTCATCGGCATCAATGAGAGAAATCACAAGAAAATGCATAGTCTGAGGATATAGTGAAAACCCTCCAGGGTGCTATGGGTAAAAGAGTAGGGTCATTGTAAGATACAAAACTACCGACGCAGTGAAAATCTAAAAACGGGTGTTGATGTACAACAATGGTAGAGCCGACACTTGTGAAAACCCACAAGGGCACAGGTGGGAAAAATGGGTTAAATGAGAGAAAAAAAAAAAGAAAAGAAAAGAAATGAAAAAGAGTAAAATCTCCTTATCAGCAATCCAAGACGGCCTCAACAAAGCAACAAAGTCTCATGCCTCAACAAATGGGTCAAGGGAAGCCAACTTGTGGAGAACCTACAGTGGTAACATATTTCTAAACTTAGCATGGCAAAATGATAAGTATGAATGTCATTAGTCATTTATTAAGATTACTCTGTTATATCTTTATATTTGCTACTGAGATATTAAAATAGGTACAAGTTCAAGGGGCACCTCCTGAAGTTTTTCCAAGTTCCGAAGGCGTCTCCAAAATACAACATTTCGATACCGCGACAAGATCCATCATCCTGATAGCCAAGTCACAACCAACTGGGGCATGCATCCATGCCCATCCTCCATAAACCCATGCATTCATCAAAGGAAAGGCCTTCAGAAATAGAAGCACGGCAAGAGGCGGGCTCGTTATCCAAGTCAAAACCCCTAGGTGACTGGCGCAAGAGAAGAAGTTCAACTAGACGATATTTTCACGCCATGTAGGCCCTAACAAGAGAAAAGAACAGAAGAGAAATGGCACACAGCCTGGGCTGCTGTCCATAGCCTACAAGAAACAAAGAATAGGGCAATGTCCCACTCTCGACCTCCTAATCTATCCTAATTCAAACCTTTCCAAACCATGAAGACTGGGGCAATAGCCCACCATCCTGATTAAATAAAAAACCAACCGGAGATGCTCGACTTTTCAGATACTTCAAACCATCAAAGCAGACCTCACCCCCTTCAGAAACCAGCTCAAGACTCTTAGAGAAGCAAAATTCTTCCAAAGACATCTCAACTTGCCTGCCAAAATCAAAGTTCTAACAATCAAGCCAACACAAAAGAACTATAAACACAAAATAACCTCCCATGACTCCTCAAGTTCAGCTCATTTCCAGCAACCTTGTTTGGGGCATCCTTCCTAAGAAGCCTCGCAAGGGCCCCTTTATGTGAAACCCTAATCTCATATTTCCACGATTAGTTTAATTGTATATCAAAATTAGTTGAATTAGTTTCCTTAATTTAATTTACATCTATTGCATGGTTAATTATAAATTGTGTGTGCCACATGTGTCATGTCATTAGTGGTAAGTTAGATGGTAAGTTGAGTGGTGAGTCATTAGTGAGTGGGTGCATAGGATACCTAAGGGTGTGAGATATACTATTATATCTATATTGGCTTCATAGAAGTGAAGTGAGAACAGGGGGGGTTGTTGATGGAGGGAAAGAAAGAATGATGACAAGAGGGGACAAGGAGGCAAATGAAGAAAGAAAAAGAAAGAAAAAAAAAGCAAGAATGGTGGGGGGTGAGTGGCCTAGCATGGTGGGAGAGAGAAGAAAGAAAAATAGAGGGAGTGAATAGATGACTGCCATTATAAAGAGAGAAAGAAGCTTGGAGAGAGAGGGAGGAATTAGTGGAAAAGAGGAAGAAAAGAAAGGAAAGAAAAAGAAGAGAAGAGAAGAAGGAAGAAGAACAAGAAGACAGGGGAAAAACCTAAGGAAGCTTTCTTGCACTTTGTTTTCCTCATCTAAGGTGAGTTTCATGCTTGTTTTATCTTATTTTCTCTAATTGTTTCATGTTGCATGAGTCATGCTATGGAAATAGGGGGATGGAGGTGAGATCTTCAATGGTAAAACTTAGAATCATCCATGGCTGCCATAACAGAGTTGTCTCTGTGAAAATGCTACTGTTTGGAGATATTTCGACCTAGCTAAATATATTATTTGTGGCTAAATTCTTTTAAATGTTAAATAAGAGTTGTAATGGTAATTTGGGCTTTTGTTTCACTCCAAAATATTGTAATTTCGAATTATAGTGAATTTTTGAAGTCGGACTGTCTTTGCAGAATTCTAATACCTAGATCTGTGACCCCTAGTTTGACAGAACATTCGACCAAGTTACAATGGTCCAAAAATTATGAAATTTTTAATGTATCTAGGAGAATGGTTGTTGATAATTTGTACCAAATTTTTGGTCATTTAGAAGTCTTTTATCTATGTTAATGATTTATCAAAGATAGACAATCTGCTGCTAAATTCTCATTTCTACAGCACTGCCCTATTTTAGAAAATACCAAAGAAATACTTAGGTGTGTTCAAAAAATGTAAAATTTGGTCTGGATACTCTCTGAGATGTTTATTTTGTGTTCAAAAAGTTTTAAAATTATTGGGTATAAGCTTATGAAGTTATGTCCAGAGTATGAAGCCTATGTCAGTTTTGGCATATTAGAGGACTTAGTGTATTTTGGTATTTTTCAGCTCTTGCATTACATTGGGAGTTTAATTGAGATTATCATATGGTATTTCTAACACACAATTTCAGTTCTATAATTTTTTTAGGGTGTCTACATTATATTGATTATTACTACTGAATTATATAGTGAAGTTCTTAAACTAACACGGTTGTGATGATAGGAGCTAACAGAGAGCAAGATCCTTCATCATCAATCAAGAAATGATCTTTGGCATAGTGTGTGTGTGGTGATAGGTGGAGTTTTGGGATAATCTTATTCATATTGAATGAATTATTTTCTATATGTATGATGGTGGTGAATTCATATGAAGTGTTAAAGGTGTAATACATGAGATGAAATTGGTATTTATATATATGAGAAGTAATGTGGAGAGATTGATGATTATATATATGGTGGCATTACATACCATCCATATTGTATGCCTTGCATTACACTGGAGAGAACTAACCACAGTGGGTTAACCAAGGCTTACTCACGGTGGACTAGCCCAGAGGTGCCACGGTGGGCATTTCTTGGGCCAACCTTATGTAAAATTACTCGCACATGTGGGTGATATATTCATTGCATTGAGGTATCCATGATATATATATTGATCATTTATACCTGTTTACATTGTGGGTGTTTATTACCATTCTCTATGAATTTGTTTATTTACCGTGAGCATGTTGACTTTTAGCTCACACCCACACAAACCCTTTTGTGATAGGTGAGCAATGGATGGAGTTCAGTTCATTGCAGTCTAGGTTCTTGCTATGGTAGCAATCATGTCGGTGTCAGGATGTTGAGTCTCAGGGCTTAGGAGAGCTCTATTGTCTTACTTTCAGTTTCATGGTTATGTTTTATATGGGACGTTGGGTCTTGGGGTTATGTTTTAACTATGTACAATGGTAGAGAATTTTGGAAGGATGTTGATTATTTTCCAGTTGGTAATGTATCTATGATTTATGATTTCCTTTGATGTATCTTAGAGAGTTTATTATATTTTTCTTATTATATTGTTTATCTATTATATTCCGTTGCGTTCTTTTATTTTTGAGTATGTGTCGAGGTATCATTCGCAGGTACAGTGACTTGTGCAATCATGCCTTGCCTAATGTGACATAATTAATGTCTAATTGAGTTGGGGGTGTGACACTTTCTCGCCAGCAGCCCAAAGAATTTTAAAAATAACACTCAAAAGCTATTAGCCTCTCGAAGGCCTCCTAAAAGTTAAAAGTGAAATTCAATCAAGAAAGCAAGGAGGACAAGAAGGATAATAAAACCTCGATCACTCTATAGTTCTATCCTCTCCAAGCTAACTCTGCAGTTGCTCACACTCCACCTCAACAAAACCTGGCTCAGCAGATTCCTAGTACAATCACCTGAGTACCAGTCACCTCCATCAACTCGAATGACAGTAGCATTAGTCCTATCCTTGGCCAAAAGCAGCTCTTGTCGCAGTCAACTCAGCCATCACTTGCTGCATAAATCATCATCCCCCTTGTCAGCCATCCTAAAGATAAGACAGGAAAAAAGAGACTCGATAAGGGTTCATCGACAGGTAAGAGGTATGTATTAAAAAAAAAAGAGGCCCTTCAAAATCATTTTCAAAATAATTTTCTAGGTTTCTTAGAATTTTCCACAAAAGTTTTAAAATTCAAAATCAAACTCCGGTTTCAAACTTTTTCCTTCAAAAGTTTTTGTTCAAAATCATTATCAGTTTTCTAAACTTTTATCCTCAAAAAGTTCAGGTTTTAACTTTCATCCTCAAAAAGTTCTTGGTTTCAAACTTTATCTTTCAAAAGTTTACTTCAAAAATTTCAAATCCTATATCAAAAAAATTCAAATCCCGGTTTCAAACTTTTTCCTTCAAATTTTTTTGTTCGAAATCAATCCTATTGGTTCCCTAAACTCTTTCCTTAAAAGTTTTAAATTCAAAATCAATCCTATCAGTTTCTTAAAACTTCTTTCTCCAAAAGTTTTTATCTCCCGTCAAATAACAGCGTTTCCTAGACTTTCTCCCCTTGCAAAAGAAAAAGTTCAATTCTAGGTTTTCTGAACTTTTTCCTTCAAAAAGTTTGTTTTGAATCAATTTTCCAGTTTTTAAAACTTTTCCCTTCAAAAAATATCTATCCAATTCAAATATCCGGTTTCCTAGGCTTTCCCTTCAAAAGCCCCATTTCAAAATCCTTTCAAAGGTTTTCTGAACATTTTGTCCAAAAAAGTCATTTCAAAAATCATCTTCAAAAATTACTTTCCAAGTTCATCAACTTCGATCCCTCCGATCACCTCGCGACCCAAATAGAGCCCTTACTTTATCGTTTTGTCTTCGGCAAGTAAAGACAGAGAAAGAGGGGCAGCTGTTAGCATCCCATTTTGGCCACTCGGCAATCTCCGGCTCGACCAGAAGCACCTACAAACCAACACAAGTATACTCAAGCCTAAATCGGCTTTCCAAATCTAATCCAATCTGTCAACTACTTCACGAGCCTACTGGGCCCAAAAAAGGCAAAATAACCAGGATGCCTCTCGTGCATTAGTTAATCAAATCTAGCCCGACATGTTTTCCATAAGACGATAAGTCCATTCAAATCCAAAGTCCAATCCAGTTGCCCTGTCATTGGAGAAATTTGATCCCTCATTGATGGTAAGACCATTCAATCTAGCACGACACGATCACCGAGAAAGTTTATTCCTCAGATCGGTAAAGCCCCTTTCACACTCATCTCCGAAAAGTACCTAAGTCCTTGAGATGGAAGAGTGGTTCACTTCTAGCGCTTGCTAGCCCGTTAATGTAGAATGTCCGCTAATCTGGCACATTCTTTGAGAAAGCATAAACCCCTCAAGAACGGAAGACCGTCCAAGTCTGGCACGTTTTTTGAGAAAGCACAAACCCCTCAAGAACGGAAGACCGTCCCAATCTGATATGACCTTTGAGAAAGTTTATCCCTCAAGGCGGTAAGACCCTTTCAAACTTGTCCACCGAAAAAGTACCAATTTCTCGAACAGAAGTCCAAACCAGATCCAAATCGGTCAACACCGACGCCTGCTAGCCCGTCTCGGTGAAAAATGACCATTTTGCCCTTAGCAGGCCCAACACATTCTTCGAGAATGTACCAAGTCCTCAGAATGGTAAGACCACCTTCCAAATCCATCCTTAGAAGGTCTGGCATGTCTAGTGCCATCCAGTCAACCCCGGTCCTTTCCTGGAGGTTCCACAGTTAAAATGACCAATTTGCCCCTAGCATTCAAATACCCTAGGGAATCACACTAGCTTTGGGTATCAAACCAACAACACCCTAGACAACTCTGATCAACTCTAGTCAAGCCCGGTCAACCCTAGTCAACTCTAATCAACCCAGTCAACCCCAATCAATCTTAGTTAACCCTAGAACTCCCAAGATGAGGTAACTACCATCCGGTTACTCTCTTTAACCATATTGGCTTTGAGAATCAAACTAGTAACCTCCGGGACACTTTCTAGAGTATTCCCTTCCATTTCTAGCTAGGCCCAGCCATCCGACACCTTCCTTTTTCAAACCAAAACCTCTTTACTCCACTTCGGGTGAAGCATGACCATTCTTTGGCCGTGCGCCACTAATAGTGGTGCATAACCCCCAAATCAACTAGCCTCGTATCTAGCTTTTTTTCAAGCCAACATTAAATGCCCCTGCGCCACTCTTAATGGCACAGGCTAAACTCAAAGTATGCACCACTAAGAGTGCAGCACAACCCCCTGTTTTTGCACTATAATTACAAGCCTTCTCCCTTATTGTTTTAGGTAAAAAAATTATCTAGAAACTCTCCCCCTCTATTCCAAATAGCTCTCGGAGCCCTATCTCTCTCTCTCTCTCTCGAAGTCCCACTGGCCAAGTCTGAACTCCCGGAGCCCTAGCTTCGAAGTTCCACTGAAGGTCTGCCTCGCTGCCCGGAAGCTCTCGAAGCCTTCCCAAGTCCAAGGCCCAAGCCTCCACCGAAGAAAGAAGGAACGAGACAAGGTAATCCCCATTTTACCTTTTCGTACTCCCCCACTTTCTCTTCTCCCTCCGAACCCACTTGGGTTCTTCTCTTTTTTAATCCCTTATTTCTAAACCCCCTTTTTCTTGCATAATTAAAATAAGAGGACGGTAAGTCCATATCGAGAGTGAACAAGAGGAGATTACTGATTGGGACTCTCTTCTTGGCCCTCACTAGCTTCACGACATGGCTTTAGGGCCCTCTTGCAATGTGATGATGCCTACCCTTGTATTTCATGCTGTTATTATCGTCATCATGCATTTGCATTCATGTCATTCCTCTACCCCTTACAACCATTTTCTAAAGTAGTTTTCTTAAAACCACAATTCTAGGTGGGTCTTAACCCTTTTAAATGGCTCCCATTAGCCTACATTTGCTTCTTTTTAAAAACCCATTCTCAGAATGATCCTAGTCTTTTGATGATTAGGGTTGTTTCGAGAAATGTGTGACATTCAAAAGGACTTGAAAGGTCTGCCTTTTTGGCCTTGTGCCTTCATTGTTTTTCAAAGCCACAAGCCTAAAGCGATTCTAGCCTTTCAATGGCTAGAATGGCCTTAGGTAAAGTGCGATATTCATTTCGATGTCTAAAATTCAAGTTAGGGTTTCGGAGCCTAAAACATGTTTTTTAAAAACATGGTTTTTGAACCATTTCCAAAACTCATATTTATTAAACCCTAAAAGTCCAATATAGGAAAATCCCATTTTTGCTAATTTGGAAACCTTCCATTTTTAAGCCAAAATCTTACCATTTTCAAACCCTTAAGATCCTAAATTTCCAAATCAATCGAAACTTCCATTTTCCAAACTTTCCTTATTTAAATCAATTAAATCAAAATCTTTCATTTCAAATCCCTTAAATCACTATTTTTTAAAACATTCAAAATTTAGACCTAATTTAACTCTTTCCATTTTTGGAAACAATCCAAACTTACTTTTTTCAAAATCAAATCAAATCAAATTGATATTTTCAAATCAAATCAAATCTTCCTGAAAAGGAAACATTTCAAAAATCAAACCTCAACCTTCCTAAAAAGTAAACTTTTCCAAATCCAATCTTCCTAAAAAGGAAACATTTTCCAAACCGAATTTTTTCAAATCAAATCAAATCTTTTCAAATTAAATCAAATCTCAATCTTCCTGAAAAGGAAACATTTTCAAACTCAAACTTTCTTGAAAAGGAAGCATTTTCAAGTCTATTCTTTCCTGAAAAAGAAACATTTTCAAACCCAAACCTTTTCTGAAAAGGAAACATTTTCAAACTCAATCTTTCTTGAAAAGGAAATAATTTCAAACTCAAACTTTCCTAAAAAGAAAACTTTTTAAAAATGAAAAATTTCTAGAAAAAGAAACCCCATTTCAAAATTTCCAACCCTTTCTGACTCTTGTTCGAACTACAACTGGCTTGATCCTCTTTAAGGAGGTACGTAGGCAACCATTCATGGGTTGCGGTCCCAACCTTTTCCAAATCTCCAATTTTATTTTTCAAACTCTAATCCTTCTTTCAAACTCTTTTTGAACTTTGTTTTCAAAAGTTTTTCTAAGTGGATATTATTAAATATAGGTAACCGGTGAGTCATAGTTAGGTGAGTAAAAGGTGATTAGATATATAGGTGCTACAAGGGTAGGGTAGGATGATAATCTGAGGACATATTCCCGATACGTAACCAACCCCTAGACTTATGAATTTCTGTTTCAAAGACCAAAATTGGAGTCAATTTTCGAAAGGGCTTTTTAACGTTTTTAGGGTTGTCAAATAACCTTACCTTCTAAAACCCTCTCATGAGGACGTTTTTCAAAAACCTTTCGCAAAACCTAAGTTTAACACTTAGGTTTTATTTGGTGTAGATGACCTAGCACATCTTTAAATATGTTAGGTGGTGACTCCAAAGACCTTTTCAAAAAGCCCTAATCAATTCCATTTAAAAAATTCAAACCCCGTGGCATTCGTCCTTCTAGGAGGACGAGTTCTAACGGGAGAGCACCATACCAATTCCCCCCCCCCCCCCCCCCCCCCCGCCCCCACCCAACCCCCCAAGCCAAGAAGGGCCTGACATCCGAAAATGGGGTACGATAGGCCCGCGAGGCTGTTGACAGATTAGATTGGATCTGGGAAGATGGTTTGGGCTTGAGTTTGCTTGTGTTGATTTGGAGGTGCTTCTGGTCGGGCCGGAGATCGCTAAGTGGCCAAAATGGGGTGCTAACACCGGCCAAACAAGAAAACAAAGAAAGAAGGAAACAAGAAGAAAAGAATAAACAAAAAGAAGAAACCCTAGCCGCAAAGGATAAAAATGAATTAAAAATTCCCTACATTGGATGGTCTTTAGCTGCACAAACCTAGAGAAGCGAAAGAGAAAAAAGGTCAAGAAGAAAAAAGAAGAAAAAGACAAAGATTTGGAACACAAAACTTTCAAAGCCTTGTTATTTTATGTGTCTAGGTTTTATGTTTTATTTTTCTGACTTCTAATGTATACTAAAATCATGAGTGGCTAAGTTTTCATACTAGGGTTGAGGATGAAACTCGATGCTTTGTAATGACTTGAACATGTGATTCATATATATTTTTCAATGTATACTTTGATTGTTTAATACTCTTACCTATATTTAATTAAAGTCAATCATTTTAGATATGAATTTAGTTTGTAGTTTAGGATTGTTGAATTAATTATTTATCCATGTTATTCATTGGTATAATTTCAAGTATTGAATTTCTTATGTGATTTGTTTTTTAATTGATACATAAGAATTTTTGGTCTTGAGCATTAAGGTTAGGAAGAATATATACTAGTTGATTTGTTAAAGTGAGTGTAATGTTATATTTTCCATAATAACAAGTTTGATTACGATGTCATTCTAAAGTGAATTCGGAAAATAATTTGAATTATGTGAAAAGTTATTATAATGTATGTGTGTGGATTTTAAACCTTAGTTATCTTAGTTTGATTTCTCTCATCTTTTTATTATTATTGTTTCGATCAATTGTTTACATGTTTACTTGATAATTTATTTGTTTTTGCTCATTGATAAATTACTTAAACAAACTCAATATTTCTTAACTAGGTTAGGGTAAAATAGATTTATTTTAATTTATTTTCTAAAATTTCACAAGTCCCTGTGAGATTGACCTTACCTCACTATTTGTATTTCAATACGATTCGTGCGCTTGCGAGTATTAAAATTTATCACATTCTTAGCATAAGAGGGGATTTGCTTTATGGCTTTTAACAGAGGTATATTGATCTTAATTCGTTTGAAAGTCTCATAGATCTCAGAACTCAAAGGTTAGTTATTAGGCTTGATCAATCTATGAGGGAACAGAGTGTGAGGTAATGTCTCACGTTTTTTCCATAAAGCCTCTTTGGTTTTGGCTAAGGTCTTTTTCTTTTCTTTCTCACTCATTTCTTACAGTTCATTCTCTTGTGCCCTAAAGGTCTCCTCCACCCCTCCCCTTTTTGTGTCCCCAATTGATGCGGATCGCATAGCAGAGGAGTACTTGGAGACTCGGGGGCGTCGTTATGCGCGGCCCGGTAGTCGGTAAACTTCAATCGGCCATAACTTTTGCTCCGTAACTCCGTTTTCCTATTATAATATGTTTTCGAGGAGCTAGCGACGAGTCGAAGAAAAAAGAAGATCATAAAATAATTTTTTGGCCTAGGAAAATGTGAAAAAATGCCTCTAACTATGTTTTTCGACCTGTTCTATGTTTTGGGCTTATGTTTTTGGGCTTTCGTTATTTTTTTTTAATTGACCCGGTTTGTCCCGGGCCCTAGGGTTTCGTGCCGTGTATTTATACTCATGTTAAGATATTTTTCAGTAGCTTTTGGAAGATTAATAAAATTTTGTGCATGAATTGCACTTTTTTCCAATCGTTCGGTATTCTTGCGAATCAACAAACGCTTGACACCTTTGAACCTAGGATTCATGGTGACTCTACAAGTTGAAAGAAGAACTTTATTCCGGTATTCGTGGTGAATCAACGGATTAGAGTTGAGTTTCTTGTTCTTTAAATTTCCGCTGCATCACCAATGCCCTTAGAAGTGGCATCCCTAACCTTTGGCTCTTTGGAATGAATGGTCTTGTCAATCACTTTTCTACTCCTCAAGGTGGTTATGGTTTATACCTGTTCATGGCTAGATGATGGTTGGTTAATGGGTCTTACTGGAATGCACATGTTTAGCGGGGTTAGGTTGGGGTTGAGCAGGTAGCTTACCCTTTTTGGTAATGGACAAGGCTTGAGTCAAAAGAGTCAATTGACTCTTTATGTCATTAAGAGTTTGGCCTTGTTGTTCAAGTGTCTTTTTTGCCCTAGAGTTCACTCCCCCTCGGCTATGTATAAATTGTTGGAGAAGGTCCTCTAATGACCTCTTGTGTGGGGGTTGGTATTTGTTTAGTGGAGCTTAAGATGGAGGTTACGGCGGATGGCATTGTTGTTGTGGTGGGTGATATGCTTGTGTAGGGGGTGGTTGATATTGTGAGATGTCCCTTCATTTCTTTAACTAAAATTAGAGTGATTCCGCCACCCCGGATTATATGTTTGAGAAAAAAGGTTCCCGTAACCTTGCCCCCCTTGGGTATTGTATGGTTTGTTGTATTGGCCAATTACATTGACTTGGCCATGTAATGACTCCTTAAAAACCGAAATAGTGGGACAATCACTTGTTCCATGATCAAAGTTGTTGCACACTGCACATATCACCTCACTCACGAGCTCACTTGGTGCATTATTCCCACTAGCCACAACATGGGCCTTAGCCATCTCATATGACTTTACCTTCCTAGTCAACAATGCCAATTTGGCATCAACATCATCAAGCTCCCTCAAGGTAAGCTTTCTTTCCACTTGGGAATTTAATCTAGAATTGGGATTTTGAGTCCCTGTTGTGTCCTAATCCCTTGCATTTTCGGCTAAGAAATCAAGGAATTCATAAGCCTTTTCTAGGGTTTTCTCATAAAGTTACTCATTACACATTGTCTCCACAAATCGTTTAAGGTCTGGAGAAAGGGACATAAAGAAAGTGCTAATCACTTTCCATGCTTTAGCTTTATCTTAAATGAAAAAGGAAAGAGGTTAAACCTCACTACTTCCTCAGAACATTGATTTTGAATCACCCCATTTTTTCCCGCTCAGCAATTTTCAGTCCAAATCAATCACTCTAGTAAAATGTCACAACACTATCGAAGCCTAAACCAACTTTTCAAACTCCAACCCAGTCAATTGGTCATTTCCAGGGCCTAACTAAAGCCTGATGACCAAAATGCCCTAAAGTATTCTATAAGCACCCCATTTTGGCCTGCTCGGCAGTCTCCAGTCCGTTCAGGCTTATATTCAAGTCAATATGAACGTATTCCAATTTAAATCAATTTTTTGACTCCAATCCCATCAATCAATCGCTTCTCGGGCCTATTGGGCCCAAATACAGGCAAAATGACTAAAATGCCCTTGGGGGCATTGTTTGGTTCAATTCCAATGGGCACGTCTTTTCGGAGACGGTAAGTCCCCTTTTTAATCCTATTCCAGTCCAATTTCAATTCCAATTAAATTTGGCACATCTTTCGAAAAAGTTAATTCCTCGAGGTGGTAAGTCCATCCTGTCCAGCTAGTTTTTGAGTGAACTCTTCAAAACGGTAAGTCCCTTCAAACCCATTGACCGGGACGAGACCCCAAGTCCCCGAGATGTTTGAACGGTCCATCTTTGGTGCCTGCTAGCCCGCCAATGTCAAAATGTCCGTTTTGGCCCGCCTTTTGAGAAAGTTGATTCCGTAGGTGCTAAGTCCACCTAGCAATTTTCCGAGATCAAGTAGTCTATGGAATAATCGCGACCCGTTAGAGTAACGAAAATACTCGTAAACATTGCAACCGTTAGAGTGACGGAAACATTCATAAACAGGTTGATATAAGGAATTGCCGACAAACCTCTATCTCACGGGACTGCCGTCAGAGTAATGGAAACACTCAAAACCCAGGTCAACACCAGTGTCTGATAGCCCACTCCGGTGAAAAATGACCAAACTGCCCCTATGGCCATTTTCCGGCACGTTCTTGAGAAAGTACCTAAATTCTCAGAACGGTAAGTCCACCTTTCCAATATTGTCTTAAAGACAATCCGGTATGATTAGGTGCCTTCTAGTTAGCTTCGGGCCAATTCCGAGACATTCTAGTCAAGATGACCATTTTGCCCCTAGGCATCCGAGCGCCCCAGGAACCACATCGGCTTTGGGTGCCAAACCGGTAACCTCCCGAAAATGCTTCTTATAGTATTCCCGACCTTCCATTATCTTTCCGAATCATTTTGAGTCAGTTCCGGTAAACCTAGTGCAAAATGATCGTTTTGCCCCTGGGGGTCTGATCTCCTTTTCCGACCACACTGTCTCTGGGTATCAAACCAATAATCTCCTGTGACATTCTACGTAATGTTTTCAAATCTCGAGTCTTGTTCTAGGTCATTCTGAGTCCATCTCGGCAGCTTTCCAGCCCGATTGACCATTTTGCCCCTAATGGCCCGGTCAACCCCTCCATCCCATCTTGACATCATTCTTTAAGTCTATTGCCCTCGAGACACTGTTTTAGAGGTTCTTGTCCCTTTCCGGCCTTCCAGGCCATTCCCGGCCCTTCAAATCATTCCCGAACCTTCCGAAGTCACTCCTAGTGAAGCTAAGCTAAAAATTGCATGGTAGTCACTAATACAGGTGCCCAAATCTTCTAAAGGTACGTTGCTTGCCGATCTTAAACATTTCCTAATTAAATAGTGGCGCCAAGCCAAAAAAATGGCCTTGCGCCACTAGGAGTGGCGCTAATGTAATATTTTGCCTACGCCACTGTAACAAGTACTAGGTCATTCCTCTGTCTATAAATACAGAACCTTTTCTAGCGTGAAAAGGGTCTGCAAGCTTAGTCTAAAAACTCTTCTCTTCGATACACAAAGATCGTAGCCTTCCCAAACTCTAGCCTCTATACACAAACCCTAACTCCCATACGCTCACATACATCCCTATACACTCCCACACTAGTGTAAGCACTCCATTTTTGACTGCTCAGCAGTCTACGGTCCGTCCAGACTTGTACTCAAGTCAATATGGACGTATTCCAATCAAAATCAACTCTCTAAGTCTAATCCCATCTATCCATCGCTTCACGGGCCCACTAGGCCTAAGTAGAGGCAAAATAACATAAATGCCCTTAGGGGCATTGTTCGGTCCAATTCCAAATCAGGTGCGGCTTTCCGAAGACGGTAAGTCCCTTTTCCAATTCCAAATCAGGTGCGTCTTTCTGAAGACGGTAAGTCCCTTTTTCAATTCCAAATCAGGCGCGTCTTTACGAAGATGGTAAGTCCCCTTTCCATATTCCAAACTAGGCGTGTCTTTCCGAAGACGGTAAGTCCCCTTTCCATATTTTAAACCAGGCGCGTTTTTTCAAAGATGATAAGACCCCTTTCCAATTCCAAATCAGGCACGTCCTTTCGAAGATGAAAAGACCCCTTTCCAATTCCAAATTAGGCACGTCTTTCCAGAGACGGTAAGTCCCCTTTAAACCTGTCGACCCAGATGAGACCCCAAGTCCCCTAGATGGTAGAACGATCCACCTTTAGCGCCTACTAGCCCGCCAATGCAGAAATGTCCATTTTGGCACGCCTTTTGAGAAAATTTACTTCTCAGGCGCTAAGTCCCTTTAGCAGCTTCCCAAGATCAAGCAGTCTCGGGAATGATCGCGAACCGTCAGAGTAGCGAAAGTACTCATAAACATCACAACCGTTACAGTAGCAGAAATACTCACAAGCAGGTCGATATAGGGAATTGCCAACAACCCCTGCATCACGAGACCGCCGTCAGAGTGGTGGAAACACTCAAAACCCAGGTCAACACCAGTGCCTGCTAGTCCATTTCGGTAAAAAATTACCAAACTGCCCCTAGGGCCATTTCCGATACGTTTCTCGAGAACACACCTAAGTTCTTAGAATGGTAAGTCCATCCTTCCAAGATTGTCTTAAAAGCAATCCGGCATGATGAGGTGCCTTCTAGTCCGTTTCAGGCCAATTCCAAGACTTTTCGATCAAGATGACTATTTTGCCCCTAAGCATCCGAATGCCCCGGGGACCACACTGGCTCTGGGTATCAAACCGGTAACCTCCTGAGAATGCTTTTTATTGTATTGCCGACCTTCATTTATCTTTCCTGATCATTCCGAGTCAGTTCCGATAAACCCGGTGCAAAGTGACTGTTTTGCCCCTCGTGGGCCGGTCACCTTTTCCAACCACACCGGCTCTGGGTATCAAGCCGGTAGCCTTTGGAAACATTTTAAGTAATGTTTCCAAATCTCGAGTCTTCTTCCGGGACGTTCTGAGTCCGTCCTGGCAGCTTTCCAGCCCGGTTGACCATTTTGCCCCTAATAGCCCAGTCAACCCTTCCAACACATTTTTGTCATCCTTTTTCAAGTCAAATACCTCCGGGACTCTATTCTAAGGGTTCCTACCCTTTTTCGACCCTCTGGGTCATTTCGGCCCGTTCAAATTATTCCCAGACCTTCCAGAGTCACTCTTGGTGAAGCTAAGCTAAAAATTGCATGGTAGTCACTAGTACAGGTGCCCAAATCTTCTCAAGATATGTTGCTTGCCGACCTTAAAACTTTCCTAACTGGCTGGCACCACTACAAGCCAAAAAATGGCCTAGTGCCACTACTATAAACTTTGGCCTAGCGCCACTGCAATAGGCGCTAGGTCATTCATTTGTCTATAAATACAGAGCCTCCTTCAGCGTGAAAGAGGTCCTCCAACTCAGTCCAAAAACCCTATTATTCGACATACAGAGCTCGGAGCCTCTCTAAACCCTAGTCTCCTTAGGTTTTCCAAACCCTAGCTTCCATACACAAACCCTAACCTCCTATACACTCACATACACTTCTATACACTCATACACTAGCCTCCAAAGCCTCCTTTGAAGACTTGAAGTGAAGACCGAAGCAAGACAAGTAAAGCAAAGCAAAGCGCGCAAAGCTAAGCAAAATAAAGAAGACACAAGGTAGGCTTCTTATTTACATTTACACATCTTCCCCCCTCTTTTCTCTCTCCTAACCCACTTAGGTTTTCTCCTATTTTAATCCCCCATCTTCCCCCCCCCCCTCCTTCTTGCATGCTTGAAATAAGGGAATTCCCAGTCCCTGTGTAGGATTAGGCTATTGGAGAGTCACCGTGTCGGGGGCTTTCTTTTATCCTAACCGGAGACCATGTGGGTTCGGCCCCCTTGATTATGTGGTGAAGCCTTTAACCTTGTATGTTCAAGACCCCAACTTGCATTGTGCATATCATGATCTTGCATTCCTCCAAAATTTATTTTCAAACTCGTTTTCAAAACTTGCATTAACATCGTTTTTAAACTTGCATCAAAACCTTCTTTTTCAAAACTTGTTTTCAAAATCACAATTCTAAGGTGATTCTAGCCTTTCCATGGTTAGGGTTGCTTTAGGAAAGTGTTACATTTAAAGTGACCAATATGGTCCATATTTTCAAAACATTGTTATTTTCAAAACCATTATCTTAAAGTGGTTCTAACCTTCTTATGGTTAGAATCGCTTTAGAAAAGTAAGATATTTTGTATACTTTCTGAAAACTCCCTTTTCAAATCTCTCCTTCTAAAAACCTCTATTTCAACATACTTTCTAAAAATTCTCTTCAATCTCCTTCTTCAAATTCCTTTCCAAAATTGTTTTCCAAAAACTCCCTCCAAAAATCTATTTTCAAAACTTTTTTTTAATGCCTTTCCAAAACACTCTCTTCAAAATTCCTTTCCTAAAAACATTCCATAGGTTTCATTCTTAGAAAACTCTCTCCAATCTCCTTTCCAAAATTATTTTTCAAAAACTCCTTTCCAACAATCTCTTTCCAAAAATATTTTTCCTAAAAGCTCCTTTCCAAAAACACTTTCCTCAAAGTTCACTTTCCAAAGACGCTCCTTACGTTTCCTTCCTAAACAAATCTTCCCAAAAATCTCTTTCTAGAAACTCCTCTCTAGGATTTCTTTCCAAAAACTCTCTCTTTTCAAATTCGATTTCTAGAAACTCCTCTCTAGGATTTCCTTCCAAAAATCTCCCTTTCTAAAAACTCACTTTCCAAAAAAAAATCTCTGTCTTTAGAGTCCAAATCAAGCCCTAAAGCCAACAATTAGGAAACTCTAATTTTCTTCTCCAAAAACATAGTTTCCAATTCCTTATTTTGGTCTCAAAACCTAGGTTTCCAAAACCTCTTATTTTCTACATCAAAGCTATACATATTTTCAAAACCTCTTTTCTACGTCAAAACTATAGTCTTCCCAAAACTAGGATTTCTAAAAACTCCATCTTTCCAAATTCATGCCAAATCCAATCTCCCATTTGGGAAACTAGATCCTATTCTCTGTTTTTGGAAACAAAATTAAAACATCTCTTTTTATAAACAAAATCCAATCCCTTGTTTTAGGAAATAGGAATCTCAATCCTTCCAAACCCAAATCTTTCCTAATTCAAATCTTTCTTAATCTCCTGCCTTCCTAAACCATAAGTTTCCAAAACTTAAACTTGTAAATATTTTTTTAAATTTTAAATTTCCAAATCTTTCCTAATTCCACCATTTCCTAATTCCATACCCTTCCAAATTTCAAAACTTTCTAAATCCAAAACTTTCTTAAGTTAAAACTTTCTAAACCCAAATCGTTCTAAATTCTAAACTTTCCTAAACTTCAAATCTTTTTAAATCTAAAACTTTCTAAAATCAAAACTTTCTTAGTTTCAAAACTTCCCTATTTCAAAACATTCCAAATTCAAAACTTTTCAATTTCAAAACTTTCTTAAAATGAAACCTTTCTTAATTCAAAACTTTCATAAAATGAAACTTTCCTAAAACGGAACTTTCCTAAAACAAGACTTTCCTAATTCGAACCCTTCTTAAATCCAATCTTTCTTTGATCTTCCAAGTCCAACATTCGAGTTAAGTCTTTCTTAATCTCGAGTCCTTTCTAAATCCTATCTAAATCCTATCTTCCTAGGTCTAAGGTCTCTATTCTTCCATTTTAAATTCCAATCTTCTATTCTAAATTCAAATCGAATCCAAATTCCAATTCAATTTATTTTTTCCAATCAAGCCTTCTATTTTCTATCGGACTCTTGTCCGAATTACGACTGACCTAATTCCTCCAAAAGGATACGTAGGGAACCCTCATGGGTGCGGTCACAACATTTTTCAAACTTTTATTTCCACAACCTTTTTCAAATCTCCAATTCCATAATCTATTTTTCTAATTCCAAGTTTCTATTTCCAAATCTCTATTTTCAATTTCCAAAACTTTTCAATTTCAATTTTATCTTTTCAAGTCTCTTTCTAAAAACAAATCAATTTCTTTTCAAATCTATTTTCTAACTCTCTTTTCTTACATTTGCATATCATGCATCTTTTTTTTTAAACATTCTTTTTCTAAAGTGGATAGGATTGGACATTTGTTAGTTGAAGACTCTCATAGGTGAATTTAGGGTAAATAGACATGTAGGTATCACAAGGGCGGGGTAGGGTAATGGCTTAGTTTGTCTTATCTACATGTAACTAACCTCCGAAACTAGAATCACTGTTTTCAAAGACCAAAATGGAGTTTATTTTCAAAAAGGGCTTAGCTATTTTCCAAAGGTTGCCAAACAACCTGTTTTCTTAAAAACCATCTCTTGAGGAGATATTTTCAAAATCATTTTTCGAAAACCCTAAGTGTGATCCTCGGATTGTGCTTAGTTTTTAAGTGACCTAACTCACCTTAATCAAGTTAGGTGGTGACTCCAAAATTTTTTCAAAAGCCCTTTATTCAAACCTATTTTCAATTCAAATATAGTCGCACTCATTCTTCTAGGAGGGTGAGTTCTAACGAGAGAGTACAGTGTTTTTTCCGCTTGTGTGTGTTTTCCTCGAGTGCGAAAAATTTAGGCGCGATAACTAGCCTCCAAAGCCTCCATTAAAGACTCGAAGCACTGTAAGTCCGAAGCATTGGGAGATTAGAACAAGCTCACGAAGATTAAGGCAAAGACCGAAGCAAAGCAATAAAAGCAAAGCACACAAAACAAAGCAAATAAAGAAGATATAAGATATGCTCTCTATTTATGTTTATGCAACTTTTCCCCTCTCTCTTCTCTCTCCGAACCCACTTGGATTTTCTTCTATTTTAATCCCCCATCTTCTTCCCCCCTTTCTTGCATGCTTGGAACAAGGGACTTCTCGGTTCATGTGTAAGATTAGGCTATTGAAAGTCACCGTGTCGGGGGTTTCTCTTAGTCTAACCGGAGACCACGTGAGTTCGGCCCCCTTGATTATGTGGTGAAGTCTTTAACCATGTATGTTTACGACTCCAATTTGCATTGTGCATATCATGATCTTACATTTTCCCAAACTTGTTTTCAAAACTTGCATCAAAACCGTTTTCAAAACTTACAATAAATCTTCTTTTTTCAAAACTTATTTTCAAAATCACAATCCTAAGGTGATTCTAACCTTTCCATGGTTAGGGTTGCTTTAAGAAAGTGTTATATTTAAAGTGACTTTCATGGTCCATATTTTAAATTATTGTTGTTTTCAAACCACAATCCTAGAATGGTTCTAATCTTTTTGTAGTTAGAATCGTTTTAGGAAAGTGAGATATTTTTAGAGACTTGTAAAAGTCCATATTCAAATCCCTCTTCAAAATTTCTTTTTAAACTTACTTTCCAAAATCTCTCTTTAAATCCTCTCCAAATTCTCTTTTTACATTTATTTTCTAAAATCTCCTCTCCAATGCATTTTCTAAAAACTCTCTCCAATCTCCTTTCCAAAATTGCTTCCTAAAAATTACTTTCTAAAATTACTTTTTAAACTCCTTTCCAAAATGCTCTCTTCAAAATTCACTTTCTAAAAACGCTCCCTAAGTTTCATCCCCAAAAACTCTTTCCAAAATCTCTTTCCAAAAACTCTCCTTTTCAAAATCTTTACTTTCCAAAATCTCTTTTCTTAGAGTCCAAGTTAAACCCTAGATCCAATGATTAGGAAATCCTAATTTTTCTTTCCTAAAACATGATTTTTAATCTTGTCTCAAACTTTAGGTTTCCAAATCCCGTTTTTGACATCAAAACCATAAATTTCCAAAACTATAAACTTCCAAATCTAGGATTCCAAAACTTTATCTTTCCAATTCCATGTTCAATCCAATCTTCCCTTTAAGAAACCCAATCCAATCTTCCCTTTAGGAAACCAAATCCAATCTCCTCATTTAGGAAACTAGCTACAATCCTTCGTTTTTGAAAACAAAATCAAAATATCTCTTTTTGAAACAAAATTCAATCTTTTGTTTTAGGAAATAGGAATCTCAATCCTTCCAAATCCAAATCTTTCTTAATTCCAATCCTTCCTAATCTCATACTTTCCTAAACCGTAAGTTTCCAAAACTTAAACTTTCAAATCTTTCCTTAAACTTTAAGCTTCTAATTTTTCTAATTCCAATATTTCCTAATTCCATACCTTTCCAAATTTCAACTTTTCAAATCTGAATTTTTAAATCTTTCCTAAACTCAAACCTTTTCTAATCTCAAGTATTTCTTAAACTCAAACTTTGAATCTTTCTAAAATTCAAAAGTTTCTAAATTCTAAACTTTCCAAACTCCAAATCTTTCTTAAACTAAACTTTTCCTAATTCAGACTCTTTCCAAAAATCAACTCTTTCTTAAAACGAAGCCTTTCCTATTTCAAAACCTTTCTTAAAATGGAACTTTCCTAAATCGAAACTTTCCTAAAACGAAACTTTCCTAAAACGAAACTTTTCTAGTTCAAACCTTTCCTAAATTCAATCTTTCTTAAATCCAATCTTTCCCTAATCAAGTCTTTCTTAATCTCAAGTCATTCTTAAATTCTATCTTTCCTAAGTGTAGGTTTTCTAAATCTCAATCTTTCCAAAACAAGTTCCAATCCTTCTTTTAAGTTCTGTATTTCCAAATCAAAGTCCAAATCTTTTTAATTCTAAATTCCAATTTCTAATCTTCTATTCTAAGTTCAAATCAAAATCTCTTTTTCAAATCAAACATTCTATTTTCAACCGGACTCTTGTCCGAATTATGATTGACCTGATTCTTCAAAAAGGATACGTAGGTAACCCTCACGGGTGCAGTTATAACTTTTTTCAAATCTCTAATTCCACAACCTTTTTCGAGCTTCTATTTTCACAACTCTTCTCAAACTGCTATTTCTAAACTTTCTTTCAAATCCATTCTATCTTTTCAAATCTCTTTTTTAAAATCGAATTAGGCCTTTTCAAATATGTTTTCAAAGTTAAACTCTTTTCTTGCACTTGCATGTCATGCATCATTCTTTTAAATATTCTTTTCTAAAGTGGGTAGTTTAGGACATATATTAATTGAAGAATTTAATGGGTGAATCTAGGGTGAAAAGACAAGTTGGTACCGTAAGGGCGGAGTAGGGTGATGGCTTAGTGCGTCTTCCCTACACGTAACTAACTTCTGAACTTAAATCACTATTTTCAAAGACCAAATGGAGTTATTTTCAAAAAAAGGGCTTAAATATTTTTTAAAGGTTGCCAAACAACCTGTTTTATTAAAAAACCCTCTCTTGAGGAAGTATTTTCAAAATTATTTTCAAAAACCTTAAGTGTAGTCTTCGGATTGTGCTTAGTTTTAGGTGACCTAACTTACCTTAAACAAGTTAGGTGGTGACTCCAAACTCTTTCTAAAACTCCTTTATTCAAATTAATTTTAATTCAAACCTAGTCGTACTCATTCTTCTAGGAGGATGAGTTCTAACGAAAGAGTACAGTATTTTTTCCGCTTGTATGTGTATTCCTCGAGTGCAAAAAATCTGGGCGCGACGACTGGCGACTCCATTGGGGACACTTAGACGGTTAGGCCATAGTCATGTCTCTTCACCTTTTACCCATGTAGAGTCTTCAATTAACTTATCCAAGTCTATCCACTTTCAATTTTCAAAATCAAATTTTCAAAGTTGTTTTCAAAAACATACATTTAACTCCATTCATATTATCTTGCATTAAGTTTACCATCTACATACTAACTCTTGGATCTTTGTTTTGTAAGTGGGCTTTTGTTTGCCTTATTGTTTTATACTAACTGCTATGCATGAATGAATGTGATGAACAGGATGGATGGGAGTTGTTGGGCCCTTTTCTTCGCTTTCAAAAATCACACACACATTGAACGTGCACTTACATTCTGCATACTTGCATTCTTTACCCTGATCTGTCCCTTCTAGTTAGAAGGGGGAACGGTATATTGGTTTTGGGCAAGATGCTGTGTCAGTTTCTTCGCCTACGGCCTCTTGATGGTTCCCCCGCTCGGATCACCAACCGATCATGGCACCACCTCGGGGAGTGGGCCTCGGTTTGAAGATCCGGGAACCGAGCTTTTTTAAGATGCATTAGTAAACACTTAACCTCATGCTCATATAGATACCCTGCATAGCCGAACCTTTGTCGAATTTAAGACACGTGCACCATTTTCAAAACCCTGTGGGAAAGGGCGACTGCTTTTACTTTCCTTTATACCTGTGTATTCCTATTGTTATAATAACTGTATTTTTGCTGTTATAATACTTGTCTAACTGCTCATGCATGCACGTTTACCTTGCTATTGCATTCTTTCTCCTTATACTCTTCGCACCCATATTCATGCATCTCATTTTCCATGTCAAGATGAGAGTTCCAGAGTAACTCAAGTCACCACATTCTCATGTATATGATCAACCCAAAGAGAGTGACACCGAGGTGACTCTCCTTTGCATTAAACCTACCCAAACCCTAAGGGTTCCCACGTAACCCTAAGGAATCATGGCATGCATATCAATTCATTCCATAAGAGGGGCCCCAATCCCTCTATGCTCATGAAGATAGGGTTGCCAAGAAGACAAGGGACAATCAAGCAACAAGGTCTCTCAGCGACCTCCTCGACATCAAATCCAACGATGGCAAATCCGAAGACTCAAGAGTAGTTTAGGATTTCATATGTAAAATTAGATAGGTGGAAGTTAAAAGAAAAATGTTTCCCCCTCCCCCATTAAAGTGTACTCTTTTCCTTCTTGTATTCTAGATATAAAGCTCAGTGTGTCCTTTCTTATAACTTACTAATGAAGGAAGATTCCCATCTGCCGGTAATATATCTGTATACAAGGGCAAGTCCTCTATCTTCGAAAGTGAGCCAATACATCATGATTATTTTTCCTCTCAAATAGGGACACCCTAGGACATGCATTACATAAAAATTTGTCAAAATAAGACACTAACTTTTTCTTTTGCTGGTCGTAGGTTCCTCTCCTCATTCCCCGTCGTTACAAGCCAAAAGCTAAGGAACACTCATAGAGTCACTTGCACTCGACGCCTCAACTCTAATACTAGCGGAAGCAAAAGGACTTAGACATAGGATAACAAAAATGAAAGGCATACTCTCTTCACTCTTATCCCATGCAGGAACCATAACCCATGAGCAAGTAGAGTCCTCACAAGCCTAAACCCATGAAGGATGAAAAAGGATGAAGAAGGAAGATCAAGATTATGCCCCGACCACTGCTTACCAACAACCTCCCTAGGCCAAAGGCCTTTCTTCGACACCTTTCAAGCCAACCTCTAACCAAACGCCTGGATTATATAATCTTTGCTACGGATACCAGCCCAACCCATTTGGTCCTAACACCGAAAATCATCCCACTTTGAAACATAAGACTGTCGCGCCCAGATTTTTCACACTCGAGGAATACACACACAAGCGAGAAAAATGCTGTACTCTCTCGTTAGAACTCACCCTCCTAGAATAATGAGTGCGACTAGGTTTGAATTGAAAAATTGGTTTGAATAAAGGGCTTTTAAAAAAGATTCGGAGTCGCCACCTAACTTGATTAAGGTGAGTTAGGTCACCTAAAAACTAAGCATAATCCGAAAACTACACTTAGGGTTTTTAAAAAACGATTTTGAAAATATCTCCTCAAGAGAGGGTTTTTAAGAAAACAGGTTATTTGGCAACCTTTGGAAAACATTTAGCCCTTTTTGAAAAATAACTCCTTTTTAGTCTTTGAAATCAGTGATCTAGGTTCAGAGGTTGGTTACGTGTAGGGAAGACGCACTAAGCTATCACTCTACCCCGCCCTTTCGGTACCTACATGTCAATCTACCCTAGATTCACCTGTAAGAATCTCCAATTAACTAATGGTCAATCCTATCCACTTTGAAAAACAATGTTTGAATAGAAACTAACATGATGCATGATGTGCAAGTGCAATAGAAAAGAATTGAAAAATAGATTTGAAAAGCGATTGATTTGAAATTGATTTTATTTGAAAATATATTTGAAGAGATGGAATTGAAATTGGAAAGTTTGAAAATTGAAAGTAGAAATTTGGAAATAGAAATTTTGAAATTGGAATTTTGAAAATAGATTGGAATTTGAGATTTGGAAAGATTTTGGAAACCGCACCCATGAGGGTGGAATTGAAAATTTGAAAAGTGTTGTGACCGCACCTATGAAGGTTGCCTATGTATCCTTTTAGGGGAATCAGGTCAGTCGTAGTTCGGACAATAGTTCGACTGAAAATAGAAGTGTTGATTTCGAAAAGAGTTGGAGTTGGAATTCGAATTGGAATTGGAAGAATAGGAAATTTGAACTTCGATTGGAAGATTTGAAAAGATTGGTTTTGAAAGACCTAGACTTAGGAACTTAGAAAAGAAAGATTGGACTTGACTTGGAAAGACAGAACTTGGAAGAAAGATTTGGACTTGTTTTAGAAAAATTGAGGTTTAGGAAACCTAGACTTAGGAAAGATGAGAGGTTTAAGAAAGATTTGACTCGAATGTTGGACTTAGAAGATTAAGAAAGTTAGAATTTAGGAAAGATTCAAATTAGGAAAGGTTCCGTTTAGGAAAGTTTCATTTTAGGAAAGTTTCAACTTAGGAAAGTTTTGAATTAAGAAAGTTTCATTTTAAGAAAGGTTTTGAAAATAAGAAAGCTTTGATTTTAGCAAGTTTTAGATTTGAAAATATTTGAAGTTTAGGAAAGTTTAGAATTTAGAAAGTTTTGGGTTTAAAAAGTTTTAACCTAAGAAATTTTTGAATTTGGAAAACTTCGAATTTGGAAAGATTTGGAAACTTGGAATTTAGGAAAAATTTTGATTAGGAAAGTTTCGAATTAAGAAAGTGTTATTTTTGGAAAGTTTCAAATTAAGAAAGTTTTGAATTAGGAAAGTTTTAGGTTTAGGAAAGTTTTGAATTTAAGAAAGTTTGGAAATTGGAAAGTTTTGAAAATTGGAAAGTTTTGAATTTAGAAAGTTTTGAGATAGGGAAGTTTTGAATTAGGAAATGTTTGGATTAAGAGAGTTTTGAGTTTAGAAAAATCTTAGATTTGGAAAGATTTGAAATTTAGAAAGTTTTTAGATTTTTAGAAAATCTTAAGGTTAGGAAAGGTTTGAATTTAGGAAAGGTTTGAAAGCTTAAATTTGAAAAGTTATGATTTGAAAAGGGGTAGAATTAGGAAAGGGTTGAATTAGGAAAGATGTGGAAGTTTAATGTTTAAGGAAAGATTTGAAAGTTGAATTTTAAAATTTAGGAAAGATTTTTATGTTCAAGTTTTGGAAACTTAAGATTTAGGAAAGTGGAGGATTAGGAAGGATTTGAGTTAGGAAAAAGTTGGATTAGGAAAAGATTAGGTTTTGTTTTGAAAAGAGAAGGTTTGATTTTGTTTCCAAAAACGGAGGATAGGATCTAGTTTCCTAAACGGAAGGATTGGATTTGGTTTACGAAAGGAAAGATTTGATTTGACAAGGATTTGGAAAGAGAAAGTTTTAGAAACCCTAGATTTGGAAAACTATAGTTTTGACGTAGAAAATAGGTTTTGGAAACATGCATAGTTTGGATGTGAAAACAAGAGGTTTTGGAAACCTAGGTCTGGGGCAAAGTTTGAAAATCATGTTTTTGGAAAGAAAATTAGGGTTTCCTAATGGTGGGTTCTAGGGCTTGACTTGGGCTCTAAGGAAAGAGTTTTTGGAAAGTGCGTTTTTGGAAACGAAGGTTTTCTAGAAGGGAATCCTAGGAAGGAGTTTTTGGAAAGTGTGTTTTTAAAAACGAAGGTTTTCTAGAAGGGAATCCTAGGAAGGAGTTTCTAGAAGGAAGATTTTGGAAAGAGAGTTTTTGGAAAGATTTTTGGGGAACGTTTTTAGAAAGTGGATTTTGGGGAGAGGATTTTGGAAAGGAGTTGAAAAAGGGAGTTTTGAAAAATAGATTTTGGAGGGAGTTTTTTGAAAACAACTTTGGAGAGGAGAGTTTTAGGAAAGTATGTTAAAAAAGAGATTTTTAGGAAGAAAGACTTTTTGAAAAGAGAGTTTTTAGGAGTAAAAACATCTCACTTTCCTAGAGCAATTCTAACCATAAGAGGGCTAGAACCACTTTAGGAAAGCGGTTTTGAAAAACAATAAAACTTGAATATATGGACCATAAAAGTCACTTTTAATGTAACACTTTTCTAAAGCAACCCTAGCCATGGAAAGGCTAGAATCACCCTAGAATTGTGATTTTGAAAACAAGTTTTTGAAAAAGAAATTTTGATGCAACTTTGAAAACAAGTTTGAAAACGATTTTGAAAACGAGTTTGAAAACGAATTTTGGAAGATGCAAGACTATGATATGCACAATGCAATTTGGGGTCGTGAACATACAAGGCTAAGGCTTCACCACATAATCAAGGGGGCCGGACCCATGTGGTCTTTGGTCAGACTAGAAGAAAGCCCCCGACACGGTGACTCTCCAATAGCCCAATCCTACACATGGACTGGGAATCCCCTTGTTTCAAGCATGCAAAGAAAGGGGGGAAAGAGATAGGGGATTAAAATAGAGAAAACCCAAGTGGGTTAGGAGAGAGAAGAGAGAGGGGGGGGGGAAGTGCGAAAATTTAAATAGAAAGCCTACCGTAGGTCTTGTTTATTTTGCGTGCCTTGCTTGTCTTCGATCTTCAGTCTTCGTCTTGATCTTCGTCTTCAATCTTCAAGAATTGTCTTCAAGCTTTAGATGGCAGCTCTTCAAGTCTTTGAAGGAGGGTTGAAGGTTAGTGTATGAGTGTATGGGGGAGTGTATAAGTATATAGGAGGCTAGGGTTTGTGTATGGCTAGGGTTTGGAAGAACCTAAGGAGGCTAGGGTTTAGGGAGTACACGAGCTCTGTATATCGAATTATATGATTTTTAGGTTGAATTTGCGGATCCTCTTCACGTTGAATGAGGCTCTGTATTTATAGAGGTTGGACAACACTGGCGCTTGTTGCAGTGGCGCCAGGCCATTTTTTGGCTTGGCGCCAGCCACTTAGGAAACATTTAAGTTCAGCAAGCAACGTATCTTTGACTAGATTTGGGCGCCTATACTAGTAACTACCATGCAATTTTTAACCTGGCTTCACTAGGAGTGGTTCCGGAAAGTTCGGGAATGATTTGAAGGAGCTGGGAATGACTCGGAAGGCCGGAAAGGAGCAAGAATACTTAAAATAGTGTCCTGGAGGTATTTGACTTGAAAAGTGAGGATAAGATGTGTCGGAAAGGTTGACCGGGCCTTTAGGGGTAAAACGGTCAATCAGATCGGGAAATTGCCGGGACAGACTCGGACTGTCTCAGAAGAAGACTTGGGATCTGGAAACATTATTCAGAATGTTCCCAGAGGTTGCCGGTTTGATTCCCAGAGCCGGCGTGGTCGGAAAAGGAGACTGGCCCACCAGGGGCAAAACGGTCATTTTGTACCGGGTTGGCCAGAACTGACTCGGAATGATCTAGAAAGGTAAAAGGATGTTGAGAACACTATAAAAAGTAGTCTCAAGAGGTTACCGGTTTGATACCCAGAGCCGGTGTGGTCGAAAAAGGAGACCGGCCACTAAGTGTAAAACGGTCATTTTGTATCGGGTTGGCTGAAATTGACTCGGAATGATCCGGAAAGATAAAGAAAGGTTGAGAGTACTATAAAAAACAATCTCAGAGGGTTACCGGTTTAATACCCAAAGCCGGTGTGGTTCCCGGGGCATTCGGATGCCTAGGGGCAAAATGATCATCTTGACCAAAAAGTCTCGGAAAAGGTCCAAAGGACAGTTTGGTCATTTTTCACCAAAGTGGGTTAACAGACACTGGTATTGACCTAGGTTTTGAGTGTTTCCGCCACTCTAACGGCGGTCGTCGTGACACAGGGGTTTATTGGCAATTCCTTATATCGACCTATTTGTGAGTATTTCCGCTACTTTAACGGTTTTGTGAGTAGTTTCGCTACTCGGACCATCTCGAGGAATAAACTGTCTCGAGAGAGGGATTGGAAAGGAGAATTATAGTCTCTGAAGAGACGTGCCTGAGTTGGAACCGTCTCGAGGAATAAACTGTCTCGAAAGAGGGATTGGAAAAGGGTCTTACCGTCTCCGAAGAGACGTGCCTGGATTGGAACCGTCTCGAGGAATAAACTATCTCGAGAGTGGGATTGGAAAGGGGTCTTACCGTCTTCGAAAAGACGTGCCTGGATTGGAACCGTCTCAAGGAATAAACTGTCTCGAGAGAGGGATTGGAAAGGGGTCTTATCGTCTTCGAAAAGACATGCCTGGATTGGAACCGTCTCGAGGAATAAATTGTCTCGAGAGAGGGATTGGAAAGGGGTCTTACCGTCTTCGAAAAGACGTGCCTGGATTGGAACTGTCTCGAGGAATAAACTGTCTTGAGAGTGGGATTGGAATAGGAAAGGAAAGGACAATGCCCTTAAAGGCATTTTGGTTATTTTGCCTTTATTTGGGCCTGGTGGGCCAGCGAGGCGATGGACAAGTGGGATTTGGACTTAGAAAATCGGTTTCGATTGGAATACGCCCACAATGACTTGAAAACAAGTCTGGACGGAGTGTAGACTGCCGAGCGGTCAAAAATGGGGTGCTTACAAAGACCTGAAGTCCCTTCAATTCCTAAACTACCGACCCAATAGCCCTTACACCAGAATTTGATCCTCGTCCTCCCAGGACATCCAGGACACCCTGGCGAATAAGACCAAAAGATTGAGTTTTCACTAAGGTCGCTTGCACGCAAACCACATCTTACTTCGATCTCCTAGCTGTGGGGTATTTAAAACCCATACCCCCTCGACCTCGGCCTAATCCTCTGCCACCTCATTTTAACCCAAAAGCATACTGTGAATACCATTTGGGCGGCCAAGGAAATGATAATGAAGACTGTTGGACCCTCAAGCATAAAATTTAAGGCCCGATAAATAACAAGATCATCAGTTTACAACCAGTGAATCCTCCTTCGAATGCCACTATAGACCCTCTGCCAGACCACACCATCAACGTTATCATGAAGTTTGGTAACGACAAGGTCTGGTTTGCAACATGCCAAGAGATACATTACGAGGATGGGGAGGAAATGGAATGGGGAGATGAGGAATTGTGTCATGCCTGGTCCTGGTGTAACCCTGATAAAATGCCAGTCCCCGAAGATGAACTCGTAGATGAATCTACCGAGAAGGTTGACCAAGAGCCATTTAAACTCAGTGACAAGAACCCGCCGCTATGCACACCTGAGGGGCAGCAGAGCACAACTAAATGCAAAAGCAAGAATCCTATGGCCCGAGTTAAGTCAGTTCAGCTGGAAGAAAGTAAATCGACCTATCCATATGGGGCAAACAAAGAAGAAGAGGAAGCTAGACGCAAAGACAGAGGAGCTAAGAAAGGGAGGAAACACCATGCGGCAGTTATAGATCTTGGGGGACATATGGTTGTGTCTGCATCAATAAAGGAGGAAGAAGTCGACAATTGCACCAACCTTAACTATCCCCATATGAATCTAGTCATCTTCCTCGAGACAAGTAGCAAGCAAAGCTTTAAAGACGTGGACATCATCCCAAAGCTATATTAAAGAAGGAGGACTCTCGTACAAGAGAAGGGTGTTCTCACTCACTTTCTTTCTATCTCCTTTACTCTCTGTCTTTAAATTAAATGTTTGCAATTTTATTTTAAAAGACCTCTATGTTTTTCATTAAGTAGCGAAATATCAGTTTATGCTATTACCTTACATTGCTATCATTTTAAATGTCTTTTGTAAATGGTGAATGCGTCCTACACAAGGGGCATGGTTTATCTTATGGAATGATCTAACTTGAAGGGATGATAGCATGAGTTAGCTGCTCGCCAAATGATCAGCTTTTCGAAGAAAGAGAGTATAAGGATGAGTGAGGAAACCACCCAAAGGCAACATTTGCAAGACACCGAAGCTAAGCGATGTGTGGCCATACTATCAGGATGAAGAGGAGCCATCTTTCATTTCCCTATAAATTTGTTTATATTCCCTTTGCTTAGCCCCTACTGCCTCGCCACGAGCGAAATATTCCTTTTCAACCCCGATCCAAGACCGTCCTCCCCACACTGGGGCAGATAATAATCGAGAATTCTAGGAATGGCATCCGTCCTTTACCGTGCTAGGGCAGCATTAAAGGCTCTATAGATCAAGCAATCTAGTCAAAGTGATGAGAGGCCCTCATTTCACTTCTCGTACAGTTAGAAACAACCCTTGTCAAACTCTTTGAGCTGTTTACTTTTCTTTTGAGAAAAGCCCAACCTAGGGATCGCTGTCCACGATGGGTTAGATTGAATTGTCATGAAAAATATCTACAAAAAAGAAGAAGAGGGGATTGTAGAAATATTCATTTTAGGAAAAGAAAAAAAAAGGAAAAAGAAGGGAAAAGAAAAAAAAAAGCAAAGAAAAAGAGTTGCCAAGGGGTAAGAGGCCGACAAAAAAAATTATCAAAGGCCTGAAGAAAACCATGATTGAGCATTCTTGGAAAGTATAATAAGAAGGCCGAAAGAGAAGAGAGTCATGTTTATCTCAAAAAGCATATAGAAAGGTTGAAAGAAAATAGTCATTTTCACCTTGAGAAGTATATAGTAAGAGCAATGAGGAAATTTAAAGGTGATCCTAGGTTATAAAGAAGCCCAATAGAAACAATAAGTTCGAGCCTTTACCCTTTCTTGCAAAACCCCTAAACCATGGCCTACATTACAACCCTATTAAAGTCCACTCTGATTGAAAACGGATTGCTTGATCTAAATGAGCTAGACACGCTGCCGAAGCTAAAGAAGGATGCTAACCCTGCTAGGAAAATAGTCAAGATTGGTATGGATCTAAACCCAGTTGAAAGTAACATCGAATTTGAGCCTACGTATCCCATTATTTTGAAAACCCCATAACCTAGCCTACATTATGGTCTTAAAGCAAATTCTCCTTAGATTGAAAGATTGGCCATTTATCGCTCTGCTAAAGGTCAGGTAAGCTGTTGCTAAAACCCCAAGAGTTGAGAGTTTCAGCCCAATAATCCTATACACTGACCCTGAGATAGAGAATCATAGGCGGTCAAAAGGTTGAGAAAGGTACGAGGTGTTATCATCTAGTTAAGGTAAGGTTGAGCCAAAGGAGAGGCCAAACCTCTTAAAAGGAAGGAGTTACCATTCCAAAGATACTGAGTTTGACAGCATCCCTTGCATTCTTTTAACTAGAATATTTCTAATATGTGCATGCATCTTCATAAAAAACGATAATAATAAAAAATAAAAAAAATTGGCATGAGCTTTGCATACATGGGACATAACTCCCTGTAGAAATAAAAGTCACCAACATAGTTCAATATTAACTTATGTAATAAATATGCAGCATCATCATCCATCACATGAATCTGATCATGTATTTAGTTGTAATAATTATAAATATCTCTACTTGCCCATACACTTAACTATTTAAATCATAAATGTTTATCTCTATGTAAAATATACAAAAATAAAACTATCTAATATAATGCATCTCCAAGATAAAGGCAAAAGAAGATCAGGGTCTTCACTAAGGGCATCTGTCAAAGATCAAAGTCAATATCCTCCGGATCAAAATCTCCGAAGCCTGGATCCGGAGGAGGTGGATAACTACTAGAAGCTCCAGCATCCTACAAAGAAGATAGAACCAAAATCAGCCACCTGAAGGAATAACTAAATAATAGCAGAGCGAAAGAAGGAGGGAAAAGACAACATACTCCGCCACCTCCCTTTTGGGCTAACCGGGTCGTCAAGGAAGCTACCTCTGCCTGGTATTGATCTCACTCCGTCTGGTATTGATCCCTCTCATCTCTCACAATAATAAACTCAGCCTGGGGCACATATCCCCCGGCACGGCGCCACAAGTCAACCACCTCGTGGCCCACAACGTATCTGCCAACTACCACCTCAAACTGAGTGAAGGCACCGACAGAATGAGCCCCAAAGTGCGCAGCATAATCTGTATTTGGAGGAAGTAGGAACCCGACAACTGGCTGGCACTCCTGATAAGGAATAGGAACTTCCTCCACCAAGGCTCCAAACACGTACTCTAGTGGATCTTCTGCAGACCGGAAGTCCTCATGAAACTGGCGCTAATGTTGATCTCCTAGATATGACTCCCAAGAATCATCACTGAGAAAGGAAGCCCTCGATAGGGACAACGGGACCAAGTACTGCACCGTCTCATAATGAACTGATCCAATGAAGGGTCGCCAAGTCACGTCCCTCGCCTCAATGAGCTCCAGGTTAGCCCGAAGCGTCACGAAATCGGTGATCTCTGATCGTTGGGCCACCCGATCATGAGCCCACCTCAAAGCACGAGGATAAAGGTCATCCTCGATAACTGCAGGGCGACAAACAAGCAGGTACTCGTAGCTCCACCAAACAAGAAAGGCCAGAAACGAATCATGCTGCCCCAACGAGAGGAGGTCCGGACCCGCATCGATCGAAGGAAGTAGCCGAAGGAGAATGACCACCAATCCAGCTCAGACAAAGCCCCAAGATCAGTTACTATGCTCACCAACTGAAAAGGCACAAGCAACTTGTTGTTGTTATAGAAGCAGTTAAAGATTATATACAAAACAAGTCGCCGCCGCATGATGTCTCGTCGGGCTGGTGGTGGCTTAACGACAAAGGTACTGTCATCCTGACTAAGCTAGGAGACTGGGAAAGTAGAATGCTTGGGAGAGGACAAGTCCAGTAGAATACGCACGTCGACTCTGCTACCTGACTGCAAGGTGATCTGCTGACCGATGAAGGAAAGCCCCGTGTGATAGCCCAATCCAAAGGAGTGGGTCCCATCTCAAAACCAACAAAATGGAAAGTCCCAGTCTCTCCAAACCATCTCTCGATAAGCGCCAACACTAGATGCCTGTTCAGGCGGTTAGCTTGTAATCCCATGAAAGCTCCAAACCTAATCTCAGCCAAGAAAGCACAGTAAGATAGAGCGGCCCGCTGTATGGTCACAAACACTTGATGAACAACCCCTTTGAAAGCTGTGTGTACCCGCGGAGGGGGCAAATGCTATCTAGAATACACATTGGGATGATAGGCAAGATGTTGGCCCAAGTAGGCAACCCAAGAGGGGGGGTGAATTGGGTTTTATAGAATTTATACCAAACAATGCAACTAAAAATTGATTGAGTAATATAACAATGACTAATCAAAGTATAACTCAAACAAACAGACAATAGAATGCAATACAAGCAGTGAGCAGTCAAACTAGCAAACAAATACTAAGATGTAATGCAAGGAAGTAATATGTGCAAAGAGATGAAGAACACCAGATTTATAGAGGTTCGGCCAAACCTTGCCTACGTCCTCTCTTCCTCGATCCTCTCGAAGGTATTCCACTATGTAAACTTTCCTTACACAGCTGCTAGTTTTTCTCCAAGTGCCTAGCTCACTCTTACAAGAGCTCTTCCCCAAGCTCTCAAAACCCAAGAGATTTTGTCCAAGCTTCTCTCAAACTTACGAGTGATTTTGTCCAAGCTTCACTCAAACTTTACAAGTGTTTTTCCCAAGCTACACCCAAACTCACAAGTGTTTTTCTCAAGAACACTCAAACTCACAAGTGTTTTTCTCAAGAACACCCAAACTCACAAGTTTACAAACCAACCCAATAATAGATGAAGGTTGTACAATGAATAACTCTCTCTCAAAGAGTGGATAAACAAATTTTCAGCTCACTCAAGAACCCCCCAAAAGAATAAAAACAGAGTATAAGATGTGGAAGATGAAATATCACTTTGTAGCACTTAATCTTGAGTTCTTCTCATGTTCTTCTTGTTCTTCATCATCATATATGTGTTGGGGATCTTGTATATATAGCCTTGAGTTGATTATAGCCGTTGGAGATGGATGGGAGACCATTTGATACGAAAACGGCGGAGTATAACGTTCAAAAAACTAGCCGTTACCTTAAATGAGTCGACTCTTTTGCTGCAGGGGTCGACTCTTTTTGTGTTGCAGCAAATTTTTAAAGGTTCTGCCCAAATGAGTCGACTCTTTTGGTCCAGGGGTCGACTCTTTTGGTCTAAAACTGCACAATCAACTCTATGTTGGAATGAGTCGACTCTTTTATGCTAGGGGTCGACTCTTTTGATGTTCCACCAGAATTTTCAGCCTCTGTTTGAATGAGTCGACTCTTTTGCTTGAGGGGTCGACTCTTTTTAGGAAAATCCTTAACTTTTGCAATACTTCTTCAATCTTCTTCAATATCTTCAAGCTCTTTAAGGATCATCCAAATAAGGTTTCTAAGGCTTGAAAAGACTTCTTCAAGGCATGTTGACTTCAAGAACATCTTCAACTCTTCAAGATAAAATCAATACACTTTTGATTACATTTAGAGTTCTTCAATCAACATCACTTCTTTCATTGATCTAAGTCTTCTTCAAAATCTTCAAGAGAGCTTCCAAGACTTGAGATCTCTTTTCTTCAATTGATCTTTCATGCTTATTGAACATCTTCAATCTCTTTACTTGATCTTCATCAAAGTGATTTCTTCTAGGATTCTTCAATCAATATAACTTCTTCCATCAATTCAAGACTTCAACATAATCTTCAATGAAGCTTCCAACTCTTGTGATTTCTTATCAAAACTTTCAAGACATCTTCAAAACTTCTAAGAAAGCTTCCGTATCTTTAAGTGAGTCTCTTCTTCTCCCATTCTTGCAAGACATCTTCAAATCTTCAAGGTGAGCTTCCATATCTTGTAAGAGTCATCTAAATGAAGTTGTAACCATGAGATTGCTGAATGTGTCAACTCATCATACTCATTGTCTCCATTGTTTCTTGACAAGCTTCTCACCACAAGTTCTTCAACATATTCAATGTGACAAGTTCTCCATTGTTACTTGACAAGCTTCAACTTGTTGCTCCCCCTTTCTTTTATGCTTTATGCCTCAATGCATTTTCCAGATTTAGAGTAGAAAAATCAACCAATTTAGAAGATCATAGCATGCATGATGATATAGTGGACTTGATATGGCCATGAGGATCGAGGGTCTTCATAGTGAAGTGTAAACCATATTTGTATGGTGCAAGCTCTTCGGTCTTCAATTCTACTTGAACTCCTTTGTTGTATTTGCACTTCAATTTGTACTTTAGTCTTCAAGAATTGATTCCATGTCAACTTGAATAATCTTGCTTGAGTGCTTTGCTTCTTTGAATAACTTCTTGAATCATCATAAGATCTTCAGTCACTTGCATCCTTCTTTTAAATACTTGTTGAACTCCTTGAGCATCTTCAATTTCTTCAAGAATAAGATTACCTAAGTAATCTTCTTGTTTGATACTCAACCGATCAACTCAATTATTTTCTTGTTATCAAATGATTATAATCTAATCTGCACACTCAAGTGAAATCATTAGATAACAACCACATGGTTTTGTTATCATCAAAATCAACATGGGGATCAACCTTGAGTCAACACAAGATCCCCTAGCGGTGGAATGTCTGGTACCTCCAGATCGCCTAATTTAGCATCTGTCTCTCTATGCCAGATGGAGGCTCTCCCGTAACCAGTCACCTAATCGCCAAGACCTAGTACCTCTGCCTTTGCACCAATCTCCTCCTCAAAGGCCTACTTAATCGAAGGAAAGGGGTCGACAGGTGGTTTACTCCCCCGTCTACTCTGACTAGACGATGCCTGTCCAATAGATCGCCGGCAACCCTTGGATCGACTGGAACCACTGATAGAATCCGTTTGAGCCACCTTTCCGGAGCGGCGTCTCCTCTCGAAACCATCATCACCCGCATCTGCCATCTTGAAAAGGTAAGCCAAGGTAAGAGGTGTTGATATACGGTATATGCATATGACGAAATAATAATAATAATAACCAAGGATAAAAGCATGAAAAAAAAATATTGACACAGCTGACAGTAGATCTTGCTTTAGCCAATTCAAAAGGTTTTTGAAACTTAACTCTCAAAAATAAAAATTTGTCTTAAATTCAGTTTCTCAACCGGTTTCTTCACCTTTTTCTCCAAATTTTTCAAAAAACTCTGTTCTCCAAAGATTCTTTTCCAAAAACCCATTTTCAAAAGATTTTCTAATTTCCTCACAATTCAAAATCAATTCTTGAAAGCCAATTTCTAAAATGTTTTTCTTCCCGAAAATTCATTCTAGGAATCATAGTTTAGATTTCTCCAAAATCAAATCTCAAAGTTCCTCAGCCCATCTTAGAGCTTTTCTAATCTTGTGTCTATTCCAACCAATATTTCAGGTTTTTCAAAAATTCTGTTCTAAAATTTCTGTAAAATTCTAAATCTTTTCGTTTGTCTTCAAAAATCCAATCTTCTAAGTCAAAATGAATTTCCTATACATTTTGATTTTAAAATTTTACTTCCAAGTCAAAATGAATTTTCTACACATTTTGATTTTTCAACTTTGAGTCAAATTGGATTTTCTAAATCTCTAGGGTTTTCTGTCTTTTTCTCATTCAAAAAGATTTTATTCCAAAACTTTTTCAACTCTTTCATAATTTCAAAAAAATTTCGACAGAGTCCTGCTTAAAAATGGTCAATACAACACCCACAACATCAACACAAAACACAACCCGTGCACCGCACAACGTCACAATCACATAACATCAACACCTGTGCACACTTTTTCAAATTTTTAAACTTTTCAAAAGACTTGTTTTATTTTTCAATGAATCAATTGTTTTCAAAGTTGTCCTAAAAATTCTCACAATAATTTCAAATGTTTTTCAAAATATTCTCAAATTTTTTCTAATTTTTAAACTCTAATAATTTCATCAATTTCGTAATTTTCTCTATTTTTTCTATTTTTCTAAGTATTTTTCTATTTTTTAAAAATAATCAAAAAATTCAAAAAGTGTTCAAAAAATCATGAAACTTCACATGGCTGTTAAACATATTTTTCTAAGGCACATGGTATAAAAATCTAGCCGAAACACCCAATACCCAAAACTGTAGGAACAAACTCCCAATTTTTGCAAAAACCTCCCTTCACATAATCATGCAAAATCACTCAAATTCAATCAAACAAGCACCAAAATGCAAAAATAACCTCACCACAATGTTCAAACCTATCAAAACACCAATTTTCACTGTTCACATGGCTCAAATGGAATTCTACACATCAAAATCAACATAAAATCAAAAAATCACCTCTTGGAGCTCTCTGGCAAAATCTTCTCTTTCGGCTACTTTTCTAGCAATGGTGTCTACTTCTGGCAATCCCTCGTGGTCCCTTTGAAGCACTCTTTCAATGTCCAGGTCGGTGTCCTCGCAATGCCTCTCGGTTTTTCAAAAATTCCTTAACTCCCGTAGTAGCGTCAAACTAGCAAGTTGCTGGTTTTGATCCCAGCCTGGTGCCGCTAGCCGTGGCGGCTTTGATATCATAAATAACCCAGGTAGTAAGCCTCAACGATTTATAGGCACACCCAGAGGGTCAACCAGACGTTGTTTGCGACTTATAACAAATAATAAATAATGAAAGCAATTAAAACTAGCCAATAAGGCGGTATAAGCATAGAATAAAAGTAAATAATGAACACGCAAATAATTGTTAGTACTAAAGATGGAAACATTGAAATTGGCAATTGATAATTGAAAGATTACAGAAAAATGGACATAGTTTGAAGATTACCAAGTAAGGTAATCTGATTTTACACTTACAGTTTGAACTTACAACAGAATTCTAGAGAGAGAGAGAGTTTGGTTTTTTAGAATTTGGCCTGCCTCAACACATTAAGGATTAGGGTTTAAATAGACAAAATTTGTAACTGGAACTGTTTGGAATAGTAAAATGAAAACTGAAACTGTTTGGAACAGTTACTGTCGATGGAACTATTTGGACTGGTTGAACTGTTACTACTGAATCTTTGACTGTTGACTGTCACTGTTTGGCTGTTGGCACCGACAGTTGTTTTGTTGCTTCGTGAATAGTAAAAAAGTCAATTTTACTGTAGCAAAGTTGACTTTGTTATAGCAAAGTTGACTGTTGATTGAATGTTGACTGGTAGTTGGATTGATTTAAAGAAGCCTTCGTTTGGGGTCAGCCTGTCAACTTTTTGAACGTGTCTGGACAGGAGTGAAAATGCCATAGCAATCGTCTTTGTTGTCTTGAGCAAGGTCTTCAACAAAAGCTTGGGAATCATGGTCTGGATTGGAAGGAGAAGCCGCCTCATCATCATCACTATCAGAGAGGGATGATAAGGTTTCAAGTAAGTGTTAAAGAAGCTCCTTCTTGGATTTGGCTTAGCTAATTGAGAAATTAATTGGCTACGATTGAGGAGAAATTGGGGATCAGATGCCATAACAATGGATGGGTGTTTGAAGAATTTGTGGACTGCTTGAGAGGTGACGGTTTGGGGCAGCCGACCAATTATCCCACCATTTGATCTGAAAGCTTCGGGCAAGATAGGAAAAGGAATTTTGAGTAATGATGGTATAGTTCCAGGCACAGATTCATGGGATGGAAAATTGAATCATAAAAGGTAAAATGCAAGGGAATTTGGATAAAGCCTTATTAGGTTTGAATTAGGTTTGGTAGAGGAGGAATGCTTCATGGATAGATGGAGGAAAAATTTGAGGTATGGACCCAAAGTGAGTCCACCATGAAAAGAACCAATTTGGAAAATTGAAAGGAAAGTCCTTCTTGAATGTAAACATCCAAGAGTGACTGAATTTGGGATTTTGGAAAAAGAAAGTATTGAACCAAGCTTGTTGGTAATCATAATAATTGAAAGTAGGAGGGTTGTAAACTTCAGAAAAATGGTAGGGACGGAGAGGATGAGGCCCCCATTGTTCTTCGGTTAAGATTTGGTTAATGTAAACAGTAGAATATGCAATGTGGGTTTGATCGAGATTATAATGATTTTTGAGGGAAATGAAATCAGTTTCAATGAGGATAAATTCATAAAATTGTTGGGTATGCAAAGGGGAGATTTGGAGAAAGTGTGTGTTCGGGGCGAACACCCTAGGAGGAATTTGAAATGGATCCTCATTCCATGTTTGATTTTCCAAAAGAACAATAGTTTGTTCGCATTGAGTTTTGAGAAAATATTTGGATTTGACTATGGGGTTATTAGCCACCGCAGAAGAAGAAGAAGAAGTGGGGCGAGGAGCCACCACAGAAGAAGCAGTAAAGGGGCGAGGAGCCACCACAGAAGAAGAAGAAGTGGGGCAAGGAGCCACCACTTGTTGTTGTTGGGGAATGGCTGTAGTTTGAGCATAGGTTTGAGATAATTGTTGAGTTTGGTCAATAAGTGTCTGGTTATACCAATCACTGGGGGACATGGGAGGAAGTGTTTGGAGAGGAATTGGTTTCATGGCATAAGAAACTTTGGTTTTGGGTTGAGTTTGAGCAAGGGCTGTGCTGGGGTCGCGACTGGGTTTAGGAGGTATGGTGTGAATCTCCCTGTAAGAATTCTCGAGTAAGAAAATCGGGAATTGAATTATCAGTACCTTTAATGTAAGCAATTTTAAAATAAAAAATAGAAAGAATAGCTTGCCATCGAGCAAAGATTTGCTTAGAAGCTATATTTTGTACATCTTTAAAAATAATATTTTTGGCAGCTCGACAATCAATACGAAGTAAAAATTCTTGATTTAATAAATCACTTTGAAATTTGAAAATACATAAAACAATTGCTAATAATTCTTTTTTAATAGTACTATAATTCTTTTGAGTAGGATTCCAGGTACCCGAGGTAAACCTAACCAATTGTTCTTTGTTATTGAGGACTTGTTTAAGGATACCACCATAACCTATATCAGAGACATCGGTTTCAACTATTTTGAAAGCAGTAGGATTGGCTAGGGTGAGACAAGGCAAGGTTTGAACATATTGTTTTAAGGGTTTGAATGATTTTAGTATGTTCATTAGACCAAGCAGGAGAGTCTTTCTTAAGACGTTGCCTGAGAGGAGCAGCAATTTGATTTAAATTGGGATAAAAGTCAGAGACATAATTGAGACTTCCTAAAAACCGTTGCAATTGATTCTTATCTTTAATTTCATTAGGAAATTTATCGGCAAATTGAATAGATCGTTCAATAGGAGTAATTGTACCTTGATAAATATAATGACCTAAGAACCTGACACGAGTTTGGAATAAACTAATTTTCTTTGCAGAAAGGACTAAACCAGTGTGTTTAACAATTTTAAAAAATTGTTCAAGATGTGTCTAGTGTTGAATAATAGAATTAGAAAAAATCAAAACATTATCAATATAAACAATTCCCCTTTGCTATAGTAAAATTGACTTTTTTACTATTCACAAAGCGACAAAACAACTGTCAGTGCCAACAGCCAAACAGTGACAGTCAACAGTCAAAGGTTCAATAGTAACAGTTTAACCAGTCCAAATAGTTCCACTGACAGTTACTGTTCCAAATAGTTTCAGTTTTTATTTTATTGTTCCAAATAGTTCCGGTTACAAATTTTGTTTATTTAAACCCTGATCCTCAATGTGTTAAGGCAGGCCAAATTCTAAACAACCAAACTCTCTCTCTCTCTCTCTAGAATTCCGTTGTAAGTTTAAACTGTAAGTGCAAGATCAGATTACCTTACTTGGTAATCTTCAAACTACGTCTATTTTTCTGTAATCTTTCAATTATTAATTGCCAATTTCAATGTTTCCATCTTTAGTACTAATAATTATTTGCGTGTTCATTATTTACTTTTATTCTATGCTTATACAGCCTTATTGGCTGGTTTTAATTGCTTTCATTATTTATTATTTGTTATAAGCTGCAAATAACGTCTGATTGACCCTCTAGGCGTGCCTATAAATTGTTGAGGCTTACTACCTGGGTTATTTATGGTGTTTCTTTGACTGGTTTGAACATTATTCCAATTATTTTGACTAACTTAATGTTATTACCAATACTGAAAACCAATGGGTTACTTCCAACGATATTATTAAATCTTTTATTCATCCCCCTCTAGAAGAAATTCATATTCAACATAGATCTAGTATTATTACTGCTTCCCCTTTCAAACTTAAGCCTGATACTTCACTTCCTAATGCCAAAGATATTTCTAATATTTTACAACAAAATAATTTTACAAATCAAACACTTAAAACTATAGCGCCACGGCTAGTGGCGCTAGCTTCCAATTTGGGGCAGTCTTGCCTTTTTTCCTGCCAAAACTCTATTTCAAAGGCCTTTTGGGCCCAATATCCATTTGCAATCACCCGTTTTCAAAAATTTTCAAAGTTCGTCCCTCCGACCACCTCACGGTCAACATGGGACTCTTACTTTATTGTTTTTTTATCTTCGACAAGCGAAGACAGAAAAGAAGGGCAGCTATAAGCACCTCATTTTTGTCCGCTCGGTAGTCTCTAGTTCGTCCAGACTTATATTCAAGTCAATATGGACATATTTCAATCTAAATCAAAATTTCAAGTCCAATCCCATTAATCAATCGCTTCGTGGGCCCATTAGGCCCAAATAGAGGCAAAATGATCAAAATGCCCTTGGGGGCATTGTTCGGTCCAATTCCAATGGGCACATCTTTTCAAAAACGGTAAGTCCCCTTTTAAATCCAATTCCAATTAAATCTGGCACAACTTTTGAGAAAATTGATTCCTCGAGGTGGTAAGTCCATCCTGTTCGGCACGTTTTCGAGTGAACTCTTCGGAACAGTAAGTCCCTTCAAACCGGTTGACCAGGACGAGACCCTAAGTCCCCGAGATGGTAGAACGGTCCACCTTTGGTGCCTGCTAGCCCACCAATGTAGAAATGTTCATTTTGGCACGCCTTTCAAGAAAGTTGATTCCTCAGGCGCTAAGTCCACCTAGCAGTTTCCCAAGATCAGGCAGTCTCTAGAATGATCGTGACTCGTTAGAGTAACGAAAATACTCGTAAACATTGCAATCGTCAGAGTGACAGAAACACTCGTAAACAGGTCGATATAGGGAATTGCCGACAAACCCCTATGTCCCGGGACCGCTGTCAGAGTGACAGAACACTCAAAACCCAAGTTAACACCAGCGCTTGCTATCCCACTCTGGTGAAAAATGACCAAACTGCCCCTAGGGTCATTTTTTGGCACATTCTTGAGAAAGTACCTAAGTCCTCAGAATGGTAAGTCCACCTTTCCAAGATTGTCTTAAAGATAATCCGACATGATTAGGTGCGTTCTAGTCAGCTTCGGGCCAATTCCGAGATATTTCGGTCAAGATGACCATTTTGCCCCTAGGTATCTGAGCGCCCCCGGAACCACACTGGCTCTGGATATCAAACTATTAACCTCCCAAAAATGCTACTTATAGCATTCCTGACCTTCTATTATCTTTCTAGATCATTTCAAGTTAGGTTCGGCAAACTCGGTGCAAAATGATAGTTTTGCCCTGGGGGGCTAGTTTCCCTTTCCGACCACACCGGCTCTGGGTATCAAATCGATAACCTCCTGGGACATTCTAGGTAATGTTTCCAAACCTTGAGTCTTCTTCTGGGACATTCTGAGTCCATCCCGACAGCTTTTCAGCCCGATTGACCGTTTCGCTGCTAATGGCCTGGTCAACCCCTCTGTCCCATCTTAACATCATTCTTCAATTCTTTTACCCCCGAGATACTGTTTTAGGGGTTCTTGTCCCTTTCCGGCCTTCTAGGCCATTCCCGGCCCTTCAAATCATTCCCGGACCTTGCGGAGTCACTCCTAGTGAAGCCAAGCTAAAAATTGTATGGTAGTCACTGATACAAGCGCCCAAATCTTCTGAAGATACGTTGTTTGCCAACCTTAAACATTTCCTAATTGGTTGGTGCCACTACTAGTGGCGCCAACCCTAAAAATGGCTTGGCGCAACTAGGAGTGGCGCCAATGTAATATTTTGCCTGGCGCCACTGCAACAGGCGCCAGGTCGTTCCTCTGTCTATAAATATAAAGCCTCCTCCAGCGTGAAAAGGGTCCGCATGTTTAGTCTAAAAACTCTCCTTTTCGATACACAGAGCTCATAGCCTTCCCAAACCCTAGTTTTCTTTAGGTTTTCCAAAACCCTAGCCTCCATACACAAACCCTAACTTTCATACGCTCACATACACCACTATACACTCCTACACTAGCCTTTAAAGCCCTCCTTGAAGACTCGAAGCACTGTAAATCCAAAGCTCTGGGAGATTAGAACAAGCTCTCGAAGATCATGGCGAAGACCGAAGCAAAACAAGAAACGCAAGGCGCGCAAAATAAATTGAATAAAGAAGATACAAGGTAGGCTCTCTATTTACGTTTATGCAACTTCCCCTCTCTCTCTTCTCTCTTCGAACCCACTTGGATTTTCTTCTATTTTAATTCCACATCTTCTTCCCCCCTTTCTTATATACTTGAAGCAAGGGAATTTTCGGTCCATGTGTAGGATTAGGCTATTGAAAGTCACCGTGTCTGGGGCTTTCTCTTAGTCTAACCGGAGACCACGTGGGTTTGGCTCCCTTGATTATGTGGTGAAACCTTTGACCTTGTATGTTCACGACCCCAATTTTTATTGTGCATATCATGATCTTACATTTCCCTAAACTTGTTTACAAGCTTGTTTTCAAAACTTGCATCAAAACTGTTTTCAAAACTTGCATTAAATCTTCTTTTTTCAAAACTTATTTTCAAAATCACAATCCTAAGGTGATTCTAGCCTTTCCATGGTTAGGGTTTCTTTAGAAAAATGTTACATTTAAAGTGACTTTCATGGTCTATATTTTCAAATTATTGTTGTTTTCAAACTACAATCCTAGAATGGTTCTAATCTTCTTGTGGTTAGAATAGTTTTAGGAAAGTGAGATATTTTTAAAGACTTGCAAAAATTCATTTTCAAATCCCTCTTCAAAATCTCTTTTTAAACTTACTTTCCAAAACATCTCTTTAAATCCTCTCCAAAATCTCTTTTTACATTTACTTTCTAAAATCTCCTCTCCAATGCACTTTCTAAAAACTCTCTCCAATCTCCTTTCCAAAATTGCTTCCTAAAAATTGCTTTCTAAAAACTCTCTTCAAAAAATCTATTTTCTAAAACTTCTTTTTAAACTCATTTCCAAAATGCTCTTTTCAAAATTAACTTTCTAAAAACGCTCCCTAAGTTTCTTCCCCAAAAACTTTTTTCCAAAATCCCTTTCCAAAGACTCTTATTTCCAAAATCTCTACTTTTCAAAATTTCTTTTCTTAGAGTCCAAGTTAAACCCTAGAGTCAACGATTAGGAAACCCTAATTTTTCTTTCCTAAAACATGATTTTCAATCTTGCCTCAAACTTTAGGTTTCCAAATCCCGTTTTCTACATCAAAACCATAAATTTCCAAAACTATAGACTTCTAAATCTAGAATTTCCAAAACTTCATCTTTCCAATTCCATGTCCATTCCAATCTTCTCTTTAGGAAACCTAATCCAATCTTCCCTTTAGGAAACCAAATTCAATCTCTCCATTTAGGAAACTAGCTACTATCCTCCATTTTTGGAAATAAAATCAAAACACCTCTTTTAGAAACAAAATCCAATATTTTGTTTTAGGAAATAGGAATCTCAATCCTTCCAAATCCAAATATTTCTTAATTCCAATCCTTTCTAATCTCATACTTTCCTAAATCTTACGTCTCCAAAACTTAAACTTTCAAATCTTTCCTTAAACTTTAAGCTTCTAAAATTTTCTAATTCCAACCTTTCCTAACTCCATACCTTTCCAAATTTCAACTTTCCAAATCTAAATTTTCAAATCTTTCCTAAACTCAAACCTTTTCTAATCTCAAGTATTTCTTAAACTCAAACTTTGAATCTTTCTAAAATTCGAAACTTTCTAAATTCAAAACTTTTCTAAGTTAAAAATTTCTAAATTTGAAATTTTCTTAAGTTAAAACTTTCTAAATTCTAAACTTTTCAAACTCCAAATCTTTCTTAAACTAAACTTTTCCTAGTTCAGACTCTTTCCAAAAATCAACTCTTTCTTAAAATGAAACCTTTCCTATTTCAAAACATTTCTTAAAATAAAACTTTCCTAAATCGAAACTTTCCTAAATCGAAACTTTCCTAGTTCAAAACTTTTCTAAATTCAATCTTTCTTAAATCCAATCTTTCCCTAATCTTCCAAATCCACCATTTGAGTCAATTTTTTCTTAATCTCAAGTCCTTCTTAAATTCTATCTTTCATAAATCTAGGTTTCCTAAATCTCAATATTTCCAAAACAAGTCTAAATCCTTCTTCCAAATTCTGTCTTTCCAAATAAAAGTCCAAATCATTTTAATTCCAAATTTTAATTTTCAATCTTTTATTGTAATTTTAAATCAAAATCTCTTTTTCAAATTAAACCTTCTATTTTCAATCGGACTCTTGTACAGACTACGATTGACCTGATTCCTCAAAAAAGATATGTAGCCAACCCTTACGGGTGCGGTCATAACTTTTTTCAAATCTCCAATTCCACAACCTTTTTCGAGCTTTTATTTTCACAACTCTTCTCAAACATCTATTTCTAAAACTTTCTTTCAAATCCATTTTATCTTTTCAAATCTCTTTTCTAAAATCGAATCAAGCATTTTCAAATCTAGTTTCAAAGTTAAACTCTTTTCTTGCACTTGCTTGTCATGCATCATTTTTTTAAATATTCTTTTCTATAGTGGATAGTTTTGGACATATATTAATTGAAGACTTTAATGGGTGAATCTAGGATGAATAGACATGTAGGTACTGCAAGGGCGGGGTATGGTGATGGCTTAGTGCGTCTTCCCTACACGTAACCAACCTTCGAACTTGAATCACTGTTTTCAAAGACCAACTGGAGTTTGTGATATCCCGAACCTCTATTTATTTAAATTAATGTGAACTTGTAGTGTTTGCATGGTTTAATGTTAGTTATTATATCATTTGGATAAAAAATGACCAATAAGAGTTTATATTGTAGCGTAAGCCCATGGAGTGAGACACATATGATTATTCCCATGTGTATCATCTTTATACACACACACACACACTCTGACACAATCACCACCGGTTGAGAGAGAGAAGAGAGGGAGAAGAGGAGAAGAGAAAGTGGAATGGAAAGATTGAAGGAAGAGGAAGCTTGGAGAGTCTCCACCCAAGCTAAGAGAAGCCATTGAAGAACTTGGGTAAGCTTGAAGAAAGGTAAGGTTCCATTTTCTTCTATAATTAAATATGTGTATGTATCTATCTTGGTGGGTTGTGTTGTTGGCTTACTGTGAGTGACTCTTTTGAGTTCCAAATTGGCTAAATCTATAGTATTGTAAGCCTCATTGAAAGATTTGAGAGTTTGAAATTGAAATCCCTAATTTATGTAAGTTAGTGCTTGGCTTCCTAAAACCCTAGATCCTTTTAATTTACTTGTTTGAAGTGTTTCATTTTGAGTTATTGTGGCCTTTTTGGGTCAATCTTTGGACTCTAGAAGCATTGAAAGAGTTTGTGAAAGTTTTGATTGAGTTTGGGTGAGATTTGGGGATTTTCGGGTTTGAAATCTTGGTTTTTAACTCAAGAGTAGACCCTTTGGTCCAGAGAGCTCCTAGATTCATTTCTTTAGCTCAGGAGTTGACTCTTTTGCCTCAGGAGTCGACCCTTTTGTCCAGTTCCCAGTTTCATTTTTTCAGCTTTGACACTATTTAGTAAAATGTACATAACTTTCTTTAGAAAACTCGGATTGATGCACTATTTGAAACATTAGAAAGTAGACTCATAGACCTTTGTATTTATATAAAGTTTGTACTCTAATTCCTTATAGATTGACAGATACTAAAATTAAAATTGACCCAAAATTCTGTCAATAACATTCTTCTTCCAAAATTTTAGTCCATTTTCTATGGGACATAACTTCTTCACCCGAAATGTGTTTTTGGCCCATGACCTATCAAATTAAAGCCTTTTAAGCCTATTTTTAAATGGAACTAACCTAGAGTGTGAACTCTTCCTTGAGAAGTGGTTGAGATGCAATGAAGGAGTAGACGTCTCGGCTTTCATGTTCAAACCTCAACCTTATGTTCTCGTTTTACGTTGGGGCTTTGTCTTAGAGTTTAGCCTCGCTCTTTCATTTTGTGAGTGAGGTGTTGATGAGTCAGGATGGAGGGACTTATGTGCTTAGTCTCAGCTTACGTGTTATTACTTTGCCTTGGAGTCTCATATTGATATTTTTATACTTTTATGTGTATTTGTGTAAGAACACCTTGTTTAACATCCATTCTATCGAAGAGAGGTGAGTAATGATATGCCATGAGTAAGACCTATTATTCTCCAAATACTTTCAAGTTCAATTATGTTTCATGTATTTATTTTCATTTATTTCAATGCCTCAATGATTATGTTCAAGTATAAATGTCATTCTTTGAATTACATACGAGCCTTACCTTTGATATGAATTACAACCCACAGACTAGAACGTTCACATAAAGTAGATCTAAGATTCCTAACATACGACTCTAACTTAAGGTCTTTTCCTGGCAAGACTTTACTGTAGCTTGATAGTCCTAGGATGGGGGATGTGAAATAAACCATCGACGTGTAAGGTCTTTTGTGGTAAGACCCTAAACTAGCAAAGATGGTCCTATGGTAGGGGACACATAATAAACTATCGCCATGTTGGGAGATGTCCCTTAGCTTAAAATTCTAAATGTGGCCTTTATAGTTCTTATAACTAAGCATAACTCTTATGATTGATTTAAAAAGCCTACGTGTGACCTTTACGATTACTATAACTGAGCCTAGCTCTTATGATTGGCCTAAAGCACTTTACGCGCTAATGACTGAGCGTAGCTCTTAATGAATGAGCCTAGCTCTCATAGTTGGCCTAAAGGGCCTATACGTGACCTTCATGGTTACTATGTTGGCCTAAAGAGCCTATGCGTGACCTTTATGATTACTATGTTGGCCTAAGGAGTCTATGTGTAACCTTCATGGTTACTATATTGGCCTAAAGAGCCTTATGTGTACCGTGCAGCTGAGACCAAGCACCCAGAAAGGGGGTAGGCAGGTGCGAACCAGAGCGAACAATCTAATGTTGGCTTAAAGAGCCTTACGTGTACCGTGTGGTTGAGACCAAGTGCCCAAAAAGGGGGTAAGCAGGTGCGAGCCAGAGTAGACAATCTAATGTTGGCCTAAAGAGCCTTGTGTGTACCGTGCAGCTGAGACCAAGCGCCCAAGAGGGGGTAGGCAGGTGTGAGCCATAATAGATAGCCTTGTATTGCATACTTGGATAGCTCAAGCGCTCCCAAGGGAGTAGGCATGGTAAAGTGTTACCGTTACAATGCGTTTAAATCCGTAAGGTAGGCACATGCGTGACATTAAGTGCCAAAGCGGGCAATATTATACATGGTTAAGATCTTAGCCTAAAGAGCCCTATATATATGACCCTTAAGGTTACTAATGCGGACCCTAGCTCTGGTATAGAGACGTAACACACTTATGCCCTAGAATGAGAAATATGATTTGTTCAAATGCTTCATGACAAGTTACGTATGTTTCCACCAATACTAATGCCCCGATATATCTCTCCTATGATACTATGTTCGAAATGTTATAGTATTCCAACATGATACTTATGTTATCTACGTTTCTAAAGCTATGCTTTATAAGTTACTAAGAATGGTAATATTTGATGTGTCCTATATTATACAGTGAGCCAAGAGGTACGCTTACAAGATATGATATGTTATGCTCATGACAAGTTATGTCACGCTCTAATAGTTCATGCTACAATAAGCCTGCCTCTCTTCTTCAACATTATGTTTAGAAATGATGAAACATTTTAATACAAAAGCCTATGCCTTATGTGATTTTAAGATTTCGCTTATATGTTTCTAAGTTCATGCCACATATGCATAAACGTATCTCTACTATCACGTACTTTAAATATAAATGTAGTCTATGGTATTTTATGCTCATGTATTATTGTTATTCACTAAGCGTTAGCTTACGTTTTTTAAAAATGTTTTCAGGTGGCCAAATTAGGAGGCCTTGAGGGAGGCCCATTACGTGGATATTTGGACTGCGGCTCATGGGCCTTATGTTATGTATTGATATAGGGGTTGGACCCTAATTTTTTGTAATATTATAATGTTATAACTATGGTGGCCTTTAATAGGCCCATCTTGCGGAATGTTTATGATTTGGAGGTTAGGCACAACTCTGCTATGTATGACACACATTTTACTTTACATTTATAAAGTTTAATTATGCAATTATGTATCTTTTAAATGATAAATGCACAAGTGTTCAACCAGGTTATGTAATGTGGTCTGGGGTAGCCAAGCTACTGGTCGGTCATGCACCCTAAATCCTTATAGGCCGAGTTTCGAGTCTTGACAGAGTTATTTTCAAAAAAGGGCTTAAATATTTTCTAAAGGTTGCCAAATAACCTATTTTCTTAAAAAAAAACCCTCTCTTGAGGAAGTATTTTCAAAATCATTTTCAAAAACCCTAATTGTAGTCTTCGGATTGTGCTTAGTTTTAGGTGACCTAACTCACCTTAATTAAGTTCGGTGACGACTCCAAACTTTTTCTAAAAGCCCTTTATTCAAATTAATTTTCAATTCAAACCTTGTTGCACTCATTCTTCTAGGAGAATGAGTTCTAACGAGAGAGTACAATATTTTTTCCGCTTGTGTGTGTATTCCTTGAGTGCGAAAAATCTGGACGCGACATATTCTAGGTAGCTTTTTTAGACCAAGCGGTCTTTGAAACCAACACCATCATAGGCAGCTTTCTAAGATTGGGTGGTCTCTAAAACCAATTGCCATCGTCAGAGTGACGGAAACACTCACAAACTTTAAACGGTTCACTTATGGTGCCTGCTAGCCCGCCAATGTAAAATGTTTGTTATACCCTTTGGCATCCAATAGTTTCCCAAGCCCAAACAATCTCCAAAACTAACACCACCTCATCAGAGTGACAGAAGCACTCGCAAACCTTTAAGCCATTGGAGTGATGAGAACACTCACCAGGTCGACACAGGTTTTGCCATTAAAACATCCAGTGTCATGGGACTAAATACACCTCTTGGTCGTGGCACGTTTATCGAAGAAAAGAGAGACCTCTAGGCAATGTTTTGAAAATCGGACCGTTGAGCGAACCGAAAAAGAGGCCGGGTCAAGAATCACTAGTTCAACCGTCAGGTCAACCGTTATTGACCCGTGATGTCATAATTATGTCATTGATTAATTTATTAATAGTAATAAAAGATATTTTATGTTTTTGCACTAGTTTTGATGCTTAAAATTTAAAATTTTAAAATTAAAACCTAAAATTTTGCCTTAAAAATTTAACCGAACGGTTCAATAATCGATTTTTGTGACTGAGTCACAGTTTAATCCTGATTTTTATCGGGTTTGACTAGTTTTTGACCAAAATGAGTTTAGAGGGCTGACCAAACCGTTGCTTGGCTCGTTTCCCGATTATTCCGATTCAACCGATCAGTCTGGTTTGGGTTTCAAAATAGTGTCTCCAGGAACTAACTCGTCACAACCATCGAAGTGAAGGAAATACTCGTAAACCCAAGTCAACACCGACGCCTGCTAGCTCGACACAGTGAAAAATGACCAAATTGCCCTGACACATATTTTGAGAAAATATTAAGTCTTTGAGACGGTAAGTCCACCTTCTTTGACTATCCTTCAACAGTTTGGCACGTTCAAGATACCGATCAAACCAACTTCGGTTCAAATCTGGTCAACCCCAGTTAAAATGACAATTTTAACCCCGAGTACTCCGACACGGCCTTCGAGAAAGCATCAATCCCTCGAGACGGTAAGACCACCTTCTCAAAGTTGTCTCTAGACAGTCCAACAAGTTCAATATGCCACTCAAATCCATCTCGATCACAATCCGACAAGTTTCGGTCAAAATAACCGTTTTGTCCCTAGTAGCCTGGGCCTCCGTTCCAACCACATTGACTCTAGGAACCAAACCGGCATTCATTGGGATGCTCCGCGGAACACCCTAATTCATTTTCAAGTGAGTCCCTTAACTTGAAACACCTCTAAGTCAACAAAAGCTTCCTGAAGCGTCTCACAGATGCTCCGCTAGAGTTGTCTTTTTCTTTGATTCCCTGATTAAAACAAATCGTCAAATGACTTGAGAAATGTAGAAATTAGGAAATTTCGAAAGTTTTTTCATAGGTCTTTCCATTGATATGGCTTGATTGGAAAGATTGTTTCTAGAAGCATCCGATCGCACGGCCCGGAAGTTATTACTTTCAGAAACCCTTGGAGCGTTTCACAGACGCTTCACCAAGGTTGACTTTTTCTTCAATTCCCTAATTAAAACACACCGTCAAATAACTTGAGAAATGCGTAAATTAGAGAATTCTTTAAAGCTTATCTGGAGGACCTCCTATCAGTACGGTTTGATTGAGGAGGTCACTTCTCAGAAGCCATGATCATGTGGCACAAAACTGCTACTTTCAACAACTATCAAAGCGTCACGCAAACGCTTCAAAAAGCTTATTTTCGTGCATGCTTCCTAATAACATATCTCCAACATCCAGAATCCTTTGGTGCTCTTTGAAGGCTCTTGGTTCATGAGAAACAACATGGGAACATTATGAACGTGACTTACTTCCCTAGATCTTCCTTGGTTTGCACGAAAATTGAGGTAAAGTTAGCATAAGAGTTCTTGGTAGCGGAGCATATGCTACATGTGCCCAAAAGTGATCAGATTAGACAAAACTTGTCTTGCAGCCCAAGCTGGCGTAGTAAAAGGAGTGCCACGTTGCATTCAACCACTAGCATAGTATTGGCGCATGTGTTACATGCGCTAGGGCAAAGTTTACCTACCATAGCCCAAGACTTTTGCCTATAAATAGAAAGCCACCCCCTACATATTCCAGAGCTTAAAACAATGGCGAAGCCCTGCTGAAATACTCCCAGGACCTCGAAAAATCCTAGATACTCCACCTCTTTCAACCTTCCAAGAATCCAAGCTAGATTCGACTCACCTCAAGTCTATACACTTCATCCCTAAAGCCTCTAAAGCAAGACTGAAGCCATTTTTAGCCCACTTCAAGGCCATTGAAGACCTTTCAAAGCTCAAGTAAAGTCCTCTATTGATGCTTGAAGAAGTTGTGAAGATAAGGTAGTATTTCTATTTACATTTTGTTATCCCCCACTCTTCTCTTCTCCCTCTTAGCCTACTTAGGCTATTATTTATTTTACTCCCCATCTTCTACCCCCCTTTCTTGCTTGCTTGAACAAGAGAATCTTAGGTCTATGCCTAGGCGAAGCTTTAGGAAAGCCACCGAGTGGGGGTTCTCCCTTTAGCCTATCTTATCATAGTATGGACCATAGGCCCCTTACAATGTGGTGTGACCTTTTAGCCTTGTATGATTTCATGACCCCCTTTGCATATGGTTACTATGTCCATGTTTTGCATGCTTGGTTCCATTTTCATGCTCATCACCATTTTTTAAAAACCCTAACTATTTCTATTTCATGTCATTCTCAAACTCCATATTCAAGAGTTTTCTTCAAGATGGTTCAAAGAGTTGGTTTCTTGAAGCCTAGGACCAAATCCTAATTCCCAAACCTTAACTGCCTTCTTTGCATTTTCATATAGCTCTTTTGAGTTTTTGCACAAAAATGATTTCAAAAACCACCTCCAAAAGGGTCTTTCCCAAAATCTTTACTTCCTTAAGTTTTCAACAAAAGTGGCTTTCAAAGTGTTGTATTCTATGTTGATTCTCAAAATTTTATTCTCTTGAGTTGTGTGGTTAGAAATGTCCCCATAGAACCCTCTCTTGAGTGGTATCCCTATAATAACCATAAGAACCCTAAACCCACTAGAGTGGTTTTCTACATCTCCAAAAGTGGTTTTCAAAACAACCCTGTTCAAGAAAGGTTCTCAAAAGTTCATTCTCCTTAATTTGCATAAAAATGGTTTTCTAAAACTACCTTTCATATATTGGTTTTCAAAAGTACACTCTCTTGAGTTAGTGGTTATAATGCTTCCAAGGCAACCCTCTCTTGAGTGGTTTCCAAATACCAACTATATGAAGCCAACACTCACTTGAGTGGTTTTTATAAAAATGATTTTCAAAACATACTTTCAAGTTTTATGCTTGAAACCACCTTTCAAAACCACTAGGCCTAAACCCTAGTTCAAAACCACCTTTCAAAACTACTAGATCCAAACCCTAGTTCAAAACCACTTTTCAAAACCACCTTCTAAAATCCTAGGTTAACTTAACCCTAGTTGTCTTACCTTAGGCTAACCTAACCCAAGTTAGTTAACCCTAGGTCAACTAAACCCTAGGTTAACCTAACCTTAGTTAGTTAATTCTAGGTCAACCAAATCCTAAGTTAACCTAATCCAAGTTAGTTAACCCTGGGTCAACCAAACCTTAGGTTAATCTAACCTTAGTTAGTTAATTCTAAGTCACCTTAACCTTAGGTTAACCTAACCCTAGTTAGTTGAACCTAGGTCATCCCAACCATGGTTAGTTGGGTTTAAGACTCTAACTCTAAACCTTTTTTAAACACCTTCAAATCAAAATGATTTTCATTGCATCCTCCTAAAATACTATACTCTCTTGAGTTTCCAAAGTAAGTCAAAAGTCTTTTCAAATGTCACCATGCTCCTTGTCAAAGTGATTTCCCAAAAGTCTCCTAAACTTATCTTGACTAAAATGGCTAGACACTTAACATTTCTAAAAACTATCTCCAAAACGTTTTCAAAGCTCACATTCCTAAGATGGTTGTAACCTTCTCATGGTTAGGGTCTCTAAAGGAAAGTGATATATCAAATACAACCTTCGAGGTTATTCATATTAGGGTTCTAAAACCCTAAGTGTTTTCCAAAACTTTTTTCAAGGGAAGTCTCTAGCCTCTTTTCTAAAAATGTTTTCAAAAGTCATACCCCTAAAGGAGTTTAGCTATTCATTAGTTAACCTCTCAAAGGTGATGAGATATCCAAAATACCTTTCATAAGGTATATAAAAATAGTTTTCACAAACCTTTCAAAGATAAGTTCACAAGAAAATTTTCCAATCCAAACTCTATTTCAAAGATTTTCAAAACAAGAACACCTCAACACTCCTTTGAGTGATTTCAAAACATTTCAAAAACTCTCTTGAGTTACTTCCAAAACACTTCAAAAAGTTGCAATACATTCCAAAGATCTCCCAAGTTCTATGTTCAAAGACATTTTCAAATCTTCAAGTTCTATTTTCAAGTCAAAACTCTTGAATCTAAAGGTTCGAAACCTTCTAAGACTCCCACGAGTATATCTTCAATCGGGCCCTAGCTTGAACTACGAATGACTTGATTCTTGCCAAATGAGATACGTAGGCAATCTAAAATGGTGCGGTCATAACCCTTATTTCAATTCAAGTTCCCTTTTCAAAAGTTTTCATCAAGTCAAAATTTCTATCTCAAATCACTTCAAAACTTCATATTTTCAAACATCTTTTCAAAAACATGCATCATGCATCATTCACCAAAAAAGTAACGGCTAAATCCCATTTTCAAACTTCTAAAGTGGATACAAGTGGACTATTAGGAACAGATGATTCTAGTGAGTGAATTATGGTTGATTAGATATGTAAGTACTGAAAGGGCGGGGTAGGGTGATGATCTTAGGATATCTTCCCTACACGTAACCAACCCCTGCACCATAGATTTCTATTTCAAAGACCAAAACCAGAGTGACATTTTCAAAAGGGCTTTATAACATTTCAAAAGGTTTCTAAAAACCTCTTTTCTAAAAACCTTCTTAAGAAGGGCAATTCTAAAACCTTTTTGAAAAACGTAAGTTTAGTCTTTGGATTACACTTAGCTTTTAGGTGACCTAGCACATCTTTAATTATGTTAGGTGATGACTCCCAATTTTTTTAAAAAAACCCTTAAATCAAATTAAGTCTTCAAGTTCAAACCCCCATCGCACTTGTCCTTTTTAGGAGGATAAGTTCTAACAGGGAGAGTATTGTGGTTTTCCAGGGCCAAGAAGGCTTAGTTAAAAACCAAGGTGTGACAATATGCAATAGTCAAGGAACTCTTTAAGATGATCATATGGCCGGTCCAAGTCCAATCGAAAAAACTTGGGGATGAGTTGCATCATCCTCAGCTTTAGGTTCAAGGCATGGTGATTTGGTGGAACGACAATACATGAGTGTTGCCCTTAACGAGTGGGATTAAGATAATCCTTAAGGCATCTAATGGGAGGCACTTGTGCCTCTTCATAACTATGAATGCTCTAGTTGCCGTGCAAACTCATATTATCTTCCCTATCTATATGAGGTGGAAAGTTCAATGGTTATGGAGGAAAATTTCCATTTAGTGAGGAATTGCCATGTTTTCTAGATCATCATGTAAGAATGAAGCATAAAAGGATGAAGTAGTTGGAGTCAAATCTTGCCTAACTTTACTTGTTTGAATAACTGTTGTCTATAGTCCATCCCCGATCTTACTATGTTATTATTGAATACTACTTTGCCGCACCTACTCTTGGGTGTATTAAGTAGATTAATTCAATTTTTGGCGCCGTTTCTGGGGAACGACTTTTAATTACAACATGCAAAATAAAAAATAATAATACCTTTATGGCCTCAAGGACAATTGATTGTATCCCTACCTTAATGAAGGAATTTGAACGGTTTACACGGACCTGTGACTTCATTTCGTTTCTAACTATCTAACCATCTAACATCATTTACAATCTTTATTTTTATTTTGTATTATTTTTATTTTATTTTTTTTATTTCTTGTTTATTTTGGACAACCTTATTTCGGGTTGATTCACCGCCTATTCAGGTCAGCGCTACTTACTAAGGTTACCAATACTAACATTTTTTACGTGTGTTTTTTGTTGTTTTTGTTTCTTTGTGCAGGTGACTTTTGAACCTTTGTTTTTATTCTTTCTTTTCATTTTCTTTTTAGTGTTTTCTTTGTCAGAGCGATTAATTCCTTATAGGTTGCATACAATTGTATGCCACAATACTTCTTTAGGGATGTTCATAAGCATTTGGTGAGAGTTGAAGATCTTCTTCCTACCTACCACGCTCTTTCTCCATCGAGAATTCCAGTCCAAATTTTTTGATTAGCAGTTGATTTGGGTCCTATACCTATGGCCAACATTAATGATGGGGTTAACAACCCTTAGGGTTTGAATCCCTCTCTTAACCCACAACTTCCAGTAGATCCTAATGATAGAGGGAGAAATCATAGCAACATGACACCTCCCTAACATAGAATAATGCAAGATTATATAAATCCTGCACGGCAAACCCCCACATCATGCATAGTATTTCTCAAGCACCAACACATGCTTAATTTGAGATCGGGAATGCTACAACTGTTGCCTACTTTCCATGGTATGGATTCTGAACGTCTATTAGCATCCCATTCCGGCCACTCGGCAATCTCCGGCCTAATCGGAAACACCTCCAAATCAACACAAGCATACTCAAGCCCAAACTAGCTTCTCAAATCAAATCTAATCGCTTACCGCTTCGCGGGCACACTGGGCCCAATAGAGTCAAGATGATGAAAATGCCCTTGTTGCATTAGTCGGTCCAACCCAGACTGGCACATTTTTCATAAGACGATAAGTCCATTCAAATCTAAAGTCAAATTCATTTGTCTCGTCATTCAAGAAAGTTGATCCCTCATTAATGATAAGACCATCTAATCCAGCATGACACTATCACTAAGAAGCTTTATACGTCAAATCAGTAAAGCCCTTTTCACACTCATCTTCGAAAAGTATCTAAGTCCCTGAGATAGAAGAGCGGTTCACTTTTGGCGCCTGCTAGCCTGCCAGTGTAGAATGTCCACTAATTTGACACATTTTTTGGGAAAACACAAACCCTTTAAGAATGGAAGACCATCCCAGTCTAGCACAACCTTCAAGAAAGTTTATCCCACAAGGCGGTAAGACTCTTTCAAGCCTGTCCACAGAGAAAGTATCAATTGCTTGGACAGAAGTTCAGACCAAATCCAAATCTGTCAACACCGACGCCTGTTAGCCCGTCCCAGTGAAAAATGAACATTTTACCCCCAAACAAGCCCAACACATTCCTCGAGAAAGTACCAAGTTCTCAGAATGGTAAGACCACCTTCCAGAACCATTGCTAGACAGCCTGGCATGTCCAGTGCCATCTAGTCAACCCCGGTCCTTTCCCAGAGGTTCCCCGGTCAAAATAACCGTTTTGCCCTTAGGCATCCAAATGCCTTAGGTAACCATACCAGCTCTAGGTATCAAATCGACAACACTCCCAGTCAACTCTAGTCAACCCTAGTCAACTCTGGTCAACCCCCGTTAACCCTGATCAATCTTGGTCAACCCTAGAACTCCCGAGATGAGGTGACTGCCATCCGGTCACGTTCTTTAACCATATCGGCTCTAGAAATCAAATCGGCAACCTTCCCTTTTTGAACCAGAACCTCCTTGCTCCACTTCGAGTGAAGCATGACCATTCTTTAGCCGTGCGCCACTAGTAGTGGCAAATAATCCCCTAGAATCAATTACGAATCGACCAACCCCGTATCCAGCCTTTTTTCAAGCCAACATTAAATGCCCATGCGCTACTCTTAGTGGCGCACAGCTAAACTCAAAGCGTGTGCCACTAAGAGAGGTGCACACCCCCCTGTTTTTGCACTATAAATACAAGACCTCCTTCTTCACGGTTTTAGGTACAAAAAAAAATTCCAGAAACTCTCCCTGTTTCTTTAGATAGCTCCCGAAGCCCTCCCTCTCTCTCTCCCTCCCTCTCTCTCTCTCTCTCTCTCTCTCTCTCTCTCTCTCAGTCCTATCGGTTGAACCTGAGTCCAAATTTTCAAAGCCCTAGCTTCAGTGCTACATCGAAGGTTTGCCTCGTTGCTTGGAAGCTCCCAAAGTCCTCCCAAGTCGAAGGCCCCAGCCTCCATCAAAGAAAGAAGTAACGAAACAAGGTAATCTCTAGTTTACCTTTCCGTAGCCTCCCACTTTCTCTTCTCCCTCTAAACCCACTTGGTTTCTTCTCTTTTTTAATCCCCTATCTCTAAACCCCCCCTTTCTTGCATACTTGGAAAAATAGGACGTTGAGTCCATATTGAGAGTGAAGAGGAGATTACCGATCAAAACTCTCTTCTTGGCTTTCACTTACTTCACGACATGGCCTTAGGGTCCTCTTGCAATATGGTGATACCTCGCCTTGTATGTTTCATGCCGTTATTATCATTGTCATGCATATGCATTCTCATAATGTCTTTATCCCTTAAAACCATTTTCAAAGTAGTTTTCTTAAAACCTCAATTTTAGGTGGATCCTAACCCTTTGAAGGTTATGGTTTTTCTAGAAAAGTGTGACATTTTAAATGGCTCTCATAGCCTGCATTTGTTTCTTTTCAAAAACACAGTCTCGGAATGATCTTAGTCTTTTCATGATTAGAGTTGTTTCGAAAAATGTGTGACATTCAAAAGGACTCGAAAGGTCTACATTTTTGGCCTTGTGCGTTTATGATTTTCCTAGAATCGCTTTAGACAAAGTGCAATATTCATTTGGATGTCTAAAATCCAAGTTAGGGCTTCGGGCCCTAAAACATGTTTTTAAAAGACTCGATTTTTGAACCATTTACAAAACTTGCATTTGTTAAACCCTAGTAGTCCAATCCTTGGAAAATTTAGTTTTTGCTCACTTGAAAACTTCCCCTTTTCAAGTCAATATCATACTTTTTCAAACCCTCAAAATCCTCAATTTTCAAATTAATCGAAACTTCTCTTTTCCAAACTTTTGTTTTTAAATTGCTCGGATCAAAACTATCTATTTCAAATCCCTCAAATCACTTTTTTTTCAAACCTTCCAAATTTAAAAACCTAAATCAACTCCTTTTATTTTGGAAACAATCCAAACTTGCCTTTTCCAAATAAAATCTTTTCAAATCAAATCTCAATCCTCCTCAAAAGGAAACATTTCTAAATCAAATCTTCCTGAAAAGGAAACATTTTAAAAATCAAATCTTCCTAAAAAGGAAACATTTCAAAAATCAAATCTTTGTAAAAAAGAAACATTTTCAATTCAAATCTTCTTGAAAAGGAAACATTTCAAAAATCAAATCTTTGTAAAAAAGAAACATTTTCAAGTCAAATCTTCTTGAAAAGGAAACATTTCCAAATCAAATCTTCCTGAAAAGGAAACATTTGAAAAATTAAATCTTCCTAAAAAGGAAACATTTTCAAGTCCAAACTTTCCTGAAAAGAAAACACTTTCAAACTCAAACTTTTTTACAAACGAAACTTTCTAAAAATGGAAACATTCTAGAAATAAAAACCCATTTCAACATTCCAACTCTTTCGGACTCTTGTCCGAGCTATGAGTAGCCTGATCCTCTTTAAAGAGGTATGTAGGCAACCCTTCATGGGGTGCAGTCATAACCTTTTTCAAATTTTCAAATTTATTTTTCAAACTCTAATCCTTCTTTTAAACTCTTTTACAACTTGTTTTTCAAAAGTTTTTCCAAGTGGATAGCATTAAACATAGGTAACTGGTGAATCATAATTAGGTGAGTAAATGGTGAATGGACACATAGGTACCACAAGGGCAGAGTAGGATAATAGTCTTAGGACATCTTCCCTACACGTAACCAAACCCTAGACTTAAGAATTTCTATTTCAAAGACTAAAACTAGAGTTAATTTTCAAAAGGGTTTTCCAACGTTTTTAGGGTTGTCAAGCAATCCTACCTTCTAAAACCCTCTCATGAGGATGTTTTTAAAAACCTTTTCCAAAACATAAGTTTAACTCTTGGGTTTTACTTGGTATAGATGACCTAGAAGATCTTTAAATATGTTAGGTGGCGACTCCAAAGACCTTTTGAAAAAGCTCTAATCAATTCCATTTAAAAAATTTAAACCCCGTCGCATTTTTCCTTCTAAGATGACGAGTTCTAATGAGAGAGTATCGTACCAATCCCCCCCCCCCCCCCCCCCCCCCCCCCCCCCCCCCGGGGGCCGACGTCCAGAAATTGGGAGCGACAGCTGGCATATGATCAACTCAAAAGAGAATGGCCCACAAGCCAATCTCAAATCATAAGCCCACCCAACACCTAAGGGTTTCAAACCCTAAGGATCATGGCATGCATCCCTAATCCCTCTCGCTCATGGAGATAAGGTTGCCATAAGATAAGAAGCAATCTTGAGACAAGGTCATTCAACAACCTCCCTATATCAACAAGGCAAAACCAAAGACTCGCAAAGTAGTCTAGGTAGATAAGTGGAAAGTCCTATGAAAAATGTTTCCTTCCCCCAATTTATGTAATTTCAGCTTCCTATCTCAAAAGAAATAAAATTTCTCTTTCTATTTCCTTTGAATGAATGGTTGCATAGAATGAATGAAACAGACACAGGTATGGTATCTCGATGCAGAGGCAACCCCCTATCTCCAAAATAAACCTTAGCATCATACCTAAATCCTGATAAATAAGGACACCTTTAAGGCATGCATTGCATAAAATACTTTTCAAGGATAAGTACTAACTTTTCCCTTATTCTTTGTCTTTTTTTGTTTTCCTTTCTCTTTCCCCCATTCCACAGGAATTAAAAACACATTTAACTCACCATTGCTTCGAAAGCAAGGAAAGGACAAGACCCAGCACCATCTGTCACCCGAGAACTGATCATCACAAAGCACAAAACATCATTGATGGCCAACAGAGTGGACACCACCGTTGATTGGTCAATTGAAGAATTCATGGAGGAGGTCCCTGTTCCTGATGGATGGGGAGAAGAATTCTCGCATCCCAGATATGCTAAGGCTGAAGCCCTTCTGGTCAAGAATCTTTAGCCCGCAACTGAGTATGACTACGAAGATATGGGTTGGGGATTGGTTAAGCCCAAGCTGCCGACAACACCATTCGATTTTACGGAAGGCGACCTCGTTTGTTTGTTTATAGAAAATGAACAAATGGAGGAAAAAGAGATTAATGACAGCACCAACCTCAACCACCCCTTCGAAGATTTATCCGTCCACCCTGCACTCAATAAGTTTGACACCAAAGAGGTTGGCACAATTCCCAAACCCTATTGAGGGTTGTGGACCAAGAGCCTGCAAGGGAGGGATGTCTTCAAAAGTTCATCCACTTTCGTTCTATCCCTTTACATTTCTTATTGTTAATTTGCATGTTTCATTTAATAAACTCGTTCTATGTTAAAGTTTGTCGAATAAGATAATAGCATTTTTTTTTCTATATTCTTGTGACTGGTGGAATGCTTCTAGGAAAATTACTCTTCAACCAATAACCCTGCTTGGTGGGTGTGATAGCATTAGCAACCCATCCAAAGCAAGAAATCCTTGAAAAGAGAGAGAAAGCAGATCCAACTTGAGAATGTGAAGTTTACCTAAAAAGCAACACTTAAATGGCATCTAAGCTTAGCAGTGGGCAGCCAGGCTATCAAAAGGAAGAGGAGCCACTGTTTTATCTTCCCACAAATAGAAAATAATTCCCTTTGCATTACCCACTAGAGTCGAAGGTGTTTCTTGGTTAAAAACTCTAACCAGAGTTGCTTCCTACATACTGGAGCAAATACTGGTAGTGAAGGAGCCCATACATCAACAGTTGTCATCCAAAAGACATCATTGGAACTTCAAGCCAAACTTTATAGACTAAGCAAGTTTACTTGAAATGAAGAGAGGCCCTCATTTCTTCTACCATACAGTCAAAAGATGACCATTACAAAGCCCATTTGAGCCGTTTGTGTTCCTTTTCAAAAAACCAACCCAATGATCACTGCCTACACTGGGTTAAGGCAAAGACATGAGTACATCTCTCAAAGTCTAGAAGGCAGAGTGAATACTAGAAAGCAAGCATGAGACACAAAAGAAAGAAAGAGAAGAAGAAAGAAAAAAGAGAAAAAGTTAAGGAAAAAAAAACAAGTACTACACAAAGATCCTAATAAAGGCCAAGGGAATTGCGAGAAGGTTAGTCCTCTTTATCAAAATACTCAAAAAGCGACAAGGAATGCTTGCCAAAAGTGATCTTGGTTTCTCATAAGCCAAGTAGATAGGACTTTGAGCCTTTATCCCTCCTTTCAAACACCCCATAACCTGGCCCACATTACGGTCCAAAGAAAAGTCCTCTTAGATCAAGGAAAAATTACTTAGTCTAAATAAGCTCAGACAAAGTGACAATAACACATATATAGGATGGCATTCACAGGGACAAATTTCATCACTGAGAGCAACTCTGAGTCTTATACAACCTCAATTGAAGATAATAGTTTTGTGCCCACAAACCTTTTCATTTCAGTCTGTAAACCCAGCCTACATTATGGTCCAAAAAGAAGTCTACTCAGATTGAGGGCTTAGCCGCCTATCGCTATACTAAGGTCATGAAGGTTATTGCTTGAGCTATGTCCAGAAAGGTCGAGAGTTCAGCCATCCCTAAACACTAATCCACTGAGAGTTAGCGTCAAGGGTATCATTGCCAGGAAGGTGTGAAATGCTATCACATTACAGCCAAAAAAGGGATAGAGAATGAAGGGACAAAAACCCTAACAAGAAGGATACCCTTATTTTTAAGAATATAAGTCTGGGGCATTCAAAAAGGCTTTTACTCTCACATATGCACATTCATGATGTTTGCATTCCTATTTAGTAAAAATTTCAGCATGAGCTTCGCATACATTCAACAAAGCCCCCTGCATAAACTAGCACACAAACACATCCTGCATATATCATCCAATCATCTCATAAACATTAGCATATCCATCCTGTTTTAAGCTTAAAATACAAGAATGAAAGGGCATAAAATAAAAATCGTCTGACAAAGTCCAAAATGTCCAGATACTCATAAAAAGGCAAATTAGAACGGAGGTGAATCCAAATCAAAGTCACCCTAGTCAGCTGAATTAGGAAGAGACAAATCGGTAACAACCTATGAACCATTGGCTCCCTATAAGAGAACCAAAAAAGCCAAGTCAGTACAGGTGATAGACAAATATAGCTACTACGAATGTAGAAAAAAAGAGAAAAGAAAATGGGCTCACTAGATCACCACCCATCCAGGCTAATCGAACAGATAAGTCAGCCACCTCCGCCTAATATCGATCCCACTCACCACTATTGTGGTCACGCTCTACCTGGAACTGATCCCTCTAGTCTCTCATGACTGCAAACTTCGTTGGAGGCATATAACCCTGTGAACGGAGCTATAAATCCATCACCTCGTGGCCTACGACAACACCTCCTACCTGTCACATCCAGATTTTTTGCATTCGAGGAATGCACATACAAGCGGGAAAAATATTGTACTCTCTCGTTCGATCTCATCCTCCTAGAAGAATGAGTGCAACTAGGTTTAAATTAAAAATTAGTTTGAATAAAGGGCTTTTAGAAAACAATTGGAGACGCCACCTAACTTGATTAAAGTGAGTTAGGTCACCTAAAAACTAAGCACAATCTGAATATTACACTTAGGGTTTTTGAAAACAGTTTTGAAAAATACTTCCTCAAGAGAGGGTTTTTAGAAAAATAGGTTATTTAGCTACCTTTGGAAAACATTTAAGCCCTTTTTGAAAAATAACTCCGTTTCAGTCTTTCGAAAATAGTGATCCTAGGTTCGGAGGTTGATTACGTGTAGGGAAGACTCACTAAGCCATCACCCTACCCCGCCCTTGCGGTACCTACATGTCTATTCACCCTAGATTCACCTAATAAAGTCTACGATTAACAAATGTCCAATTCTATCTATTTTAGAAAAGAATGTTTAAAAGAATAATGCAAGATATGCAAGTGCAAGAAAAATAGAGTTGAAAAATAGATTTGGAAATAGATTTAAAAAGAAATTGATTTGATTTAAAAAGAAATTTGAAAAGATAGATTTGAAATTGGAAAGTTTTAGAAATTGAAAATAGAGATTTGAAAATACATTTTTGGAATTGGAAACTTGAAATAGGTTGTGGCCGCACCCATGAAGGCTGCCTACGTATCCTTTTTGAGGAATCAGGTCAATCGTAGTTCGGACAAGGATCCGATAGAAAATAAAAGGTTTTGATTTGAAAAAGAGTTGGAGTTGAACTTAGAATAAAAGATTGGAATTTGAAATTGAAAATATTGGACTTTGATTTGGAAGGATAAAACTTGAAAAAAGGACTTGGACTTGTTTTGGAAAGATTAAGGTTTAAGAAATATTTGACTCGAATGTTGGACTTGGAAGATTAGGGAAATATTTGTTTTAGGAAAGGCTCGAATTAGGAAAGTTTCAAAATAGAAAAGTTTCGTTTTACGAAAGTTTTGAAATAGGAAAGTTTTCAAATTAGGAAAGTTTCGATTTGGAAATATTTTGAAATAGGAAAGGTTTCATTTTAAGAAAGTATTGAAATTGGAAAGTTTTGAATTTGGAATGTTTTGAGTTTAGAAAGTTTTAGATTTGAAAAGATTTGAAGTTTAGGAAAGTTTAGAATTTTAGAAAGATTCAAAGCTTGAGTTTTAGAAATTATTGAAATTAGGAAAGGTTTTAGTTTAAGAAAGATTTGAAAACTTAGATTTGGAAAGTCCAAATTTGGAAAAGTGTGGAATTAGGAAAGGGTTGGTTTAGGAAAGATTTGGAAGCTTAAAGTTTAAGGAAAGATTTAAATGTTTAAGTTTTACAAACTTAAGGTTTAGGAAAGTATGAGATTAGGAAAGATTTGGGTTTGGAAGGATTGAGATTCCTATTTCCCAAAACAAAGGATTGGATTTTTTTTTCTAAAAACAAGAGATAGTTTGATTTTGTTTCTAAAAACGGAGGATTGGATCTAGTTTCCTAAATGGAAGATTGGATTTGATTTCCTAAAGGGAATATTGGATTTGGCATTGATTTGGTAGGTGAAGTTTTAAACACCCTAGATTTAGAAGACTATAGTTTTGATGTAGAAAATAGATTTTGGAAACCTAGGTTTTAAGGCAAGATTGGAAAACATGTTTTAAGAAAAGAAGTTAGGGTTTCCTAATCGCTCTAGGGTTTAACTTGGACTCTAAGAAAAGAGATTTTGAAAAGTAAGCTTTAAGGAAAGAAGATTTTTATAAGGAAAATCTTAGAAAGGAGTCTTTGGAAAGTGAATTTTGAAAAGAAATTTTTTTAAAAGGGATTTTGGAAAGTAAAACTTTGAAAGAGTTTTTGGAAAGAGAGGTTTTGGAAGGAGATCTTAAAAAGGAGTTTTTCGAAAGCAAATTTTGAAAAGAGAGTTTTTGAAAAGGGATTTTTGGAAAGAATTTTTCTAGGAAGGAGACCTAGGGGGGGTTTTAGAATGTGAATTTCGAAGAGAGCGTTTTGAGAAAGTGAATTTTGAAGAGAGCGTTTTGGAAAGGAGTTTTTAGGAAAGTGAGTTTTGTGAAGGGTGTTGGCCCAAAAGGCAACTCAAGCGGGGGGTGAATTGGGCTGTTCGAAGATTAATAGCAATTAAGATTAATTAAAATTAATCTAACCAATGTAATAGTGATCAAACTATTATTATGCAATGTAATCAAAAGGAGAAGAGAAAACAAAGCAATAGAATGAACACAGAGATTTACCGAGATTCAACAAAAAACCGTGGTCTACATCCTCACCCCAAGACTCCCTTAAAGTCTTCTTCCACTATGTAATCTCCAATTACAAATAGGATGCTAATTGACAAAGTGCTCAGCTCACTATACACAAGAACTCCTCACCGAGTTCTTCAGCCACCAAGTGGTTTTGTCCAAGCTCCACTCAAACTTACAAAAGTTTTTCTTTCTCAAGAGAGCTCTCAAACTCTCATTTACAAGTGTATACAAGTATACAAGTAACTCACAAACTCTCTAACAAGAGTAGATTATACAATCAAAACTCACGAGTGAAAACAGGAAGAATATTTAGAAATATCAGTTGATCAGTTAGTTGAATCTCTTTCTTGTCTCTCTTCCCTGTTACAAATGCAGCTGGAAGCTTGTATATAAACCCCTGTATTGATTCCATCCGTTAAAGGTTGTTGGGCTTCATTTAATGCACGTCCAATCTGTTATAATGTTAGAAAAACTAGCCGTTATATTCAAGGGGTCAGCTTCAGGATTATGAAGTCGACACTTTCTGCTTCTGCATTTACCAGATGTTGTTCACTGTCTTCATGAGTCCGCTCTTCATATCAATGAGTGGGCTCCTTGTTCATTCTGTCTTCACATCATTTTGTTTCTGTAGTCGCGAGGCGACTCTACAAGTTCATGAGTCCACTCTTTGTACAAAAAACTTACTTCAAGTTTCATGAGTTAATTCTTTAAATCAAAGGGTCAGCTCTTTGCTCATTTGAGTTTCAAGTTTTTCTACTTCTATATCCATGAGGCGACTTCTCATTTTCATGAGTCCACTCATTGTTTACTTGGTTTTCAGGCTTTTGCTTCTGTGTTCATAAGGCGAATCTTCATTTTCATGAGTTCGCTCATTGATCATTTTGTCTTCAAGCCTTTTACGTTTGTCTCCATGAGACGATTCTTCATTTCCATGAGTCTGCTCATTGATCATTTTATCTTCAAGCTTTCTACGTCTGTCTCCATGAGACAACTCTTCATTTTCATGAGTCCGCTCATTGCCCAGAAATCTACATTCTGTCTTCCAATGATCCAGCTCATCTCAGCACTGGTATAAGATCTTCATTGAGTATCCCTTTGGGTATGATGATCAATTTGAATTGAATCAATCATTTGATATTCATCTTCTCTTGACTTTCAAATAGTCAGAGCTTCATTAGATCAATGTTAATCTTTTCTTCTTCATTTGCAAAGCTTCCTCTTTTACTATTTCTTTTAATGCCGAGCTTCCTTAACTATGTAGAGCTTCACAATGCTTTATTGTCGATTTCTTCTCTTTGCTAGCAATTCTTCTTTATTCTTTAAAATCACTTCAATGAAACTTTTGCAAGCATGATGAAATCTCTTCATATATCTAGTCTTCACTGATTCTTTATATTGTGGAAGAATTCTTCACTTAGATTCCATGTAGAGATCAGACAATCACTGTGAGTCTTCTTCTCAAGCAACTTCAATCACATAATCTGGATTTGATCTTTGTATTCCTAATGAGGTCTTCTCTTGAGCATTTTCAATATCTTCAACAAACAAATTATCTTCAACTGATCATTGTACATTTGGATGAAGTCTTTAATCTTTCTTGAGTATAAGTCAGTCTTCAATGAGTTCATGCATACTTGATGAAAACTTTATTTGAATACCTTCAATCTCTTCGAATATAAAACATTTGTTTGATGTAGAAGTAGGCGTCAATCATCTGTTTGGTTTATTGCATAGCTCTTGGAGTTCATTGCTTGATCTTGAAGTTGTTGTACATTTACTTTGACAAGTATTAGACTTAAGATTGAACTTTAAGTCTAAATTATAAACTTTATTAATCTGCACACTAAGTAAATGCATTAGTAAAATAACACAAGGTTTAGTTATCATCAAAATCAACATGAGAATCAACCTTGAGTCAACAATCTCTCCCTTTTTTATGATGACAAAACCTTTGCAAAATAAGTTCATATATGATTAAATGAAATTAACAAAGTTAAATATCATACCAGTAAAGAAACTCCCCCTTTGTTTTGTAATTAAGCACATGATGCTTAAAAGACAAAAGACTTTTTCAAGACAACTTTCAAAAAGTTTTTTGTCAGTAAATTCAAAAACAAATTGAGGGAAATGTTTCATGTTACTCCCCCTGAGAACATGCTCTATATATGTCAAATATTGCTCATTTCATTTCACTTTCATTTAATGCCAATACATTAAATAGTTCATGCTCATTTCAGTAGTTCTTGTCCAATTCTTACTCCCAGATATAGTTTATATATATTCAATCTTGAAAAAAAATTCTTCTCCCCAATATTTATCAAATTTTCTCTAATTCTAAGTTATGTGCAATTCATTTTCTGACATGCATTGTACATGTATTGTTCAATTTTGCAATATAATTTTTATTTCAAAATTATTCTCCCCCCTTTTGTCATTCCATCAAAAAGAGAAATATAATGAAAATTAAAGACAGGTATAATAGCAAAAAAAATATTGAAACAAAATAAATTGTATAAACAGGAAAGCAATCAAACAAGCATATTTTCGAATGAGCACCAGAACAAAATTACATTTCATTCATTTAAGACATTGATTACAAAAAAATTGTTACGGTTACCATGTCCACAACAATTATGCAACAATCAAAACAAAACAAACAATCAAAATAAAAGAGATGTTATTACAGTACCATGAAAGTGACAGAGCCATGACAGAAACTTTGAAGTTGGAGGATTGTGGAAGGGGTTTTAAGGAGATGGGGAGGGAGAATGGGATAAATCAACAGGATCTGAGGCAGTGTTGGAAGGACCAGAAAAGGGTCTAGACCTCAGACCATATGGCCTCCTTCATACAAATCGAGAAACTGAGGTAGATGGTTTGGCTTTCTTTGCTGGACCAGCCTTCTTTCTTGATGCAGCATCCTCAGAATCATTCTCAGAAAAACTATTGGCAGGCCCATTCTTAGATTCATTTTCTGTGTCCTCCAAGTCTTCCTCTAGTTCCTCCTCTTGTTCTCCCTCATGTCTCGCTTCATTTTCTGGTTCTTTTTGCCTTTCCTCTTCCTCCAGTGCAATACCCTGAGCCCTTTTTAGTTGAATCACTTCTTTCTTAAGATCTTTCAACTGAAGCAACCCTTCATCAATCTTTTGGTTCATACTTTAAAGCATGTCCATCATGTTTCCCAAAGTTCATCAACAAAAGAGGCTTCAAGAGTCTGGTTAAGGGTTTTCTGGGTCCAGAAGCAGATGCTCGTTTCTGTGAAGAGCTGGCAAGGGTAACTTTGTTAGGCCTTGGAACCCAATGGCCACTGACCTTTTTATATCCCATCCTGCTCAAAGTATACTTGCTGTATTCATCTTTGTAGGGATCAGTCTTTTTGTAGTTTACTCCTAAGAGATTGACTTGAAAGTGTTTGAAAAACTTGGTGAGCATAGGGTAGGTTTTTGGAGGCAGTGATAGCATCATTGGCCATGTTGGAAAGGATGTAGTATGGAACATCAATTCTGGTGTTTGTGAGGAAGGCCTAAAAAAAGAACAGGTCCTTCTCACTTACATGCTCAAAGCCACCAACTTTGGGTATAAAAATCTTAGTCACAAAATGATGGACTAATCTCAATTCAACAGGAAGGTTATTGGCTATGGGTTGGGTGGATTCAGGCATGTCATGACCATAGAGAACTTGAAGTTGTCTCTTTCGGTTGATGTTTTCATAATAAGTTTCTCCACCATACCCAGTGCCCATAATCTCTGCCAGAATCCCTTCATTCAGAGTGATTTTCACTTCATTCACAAAGCTAGTAATCTCATTACTTCCAACCTTCTTCGTGAGATTAGAGTAGAAATGTGTAGCTAATTTTGGGTACACATTCTCTCTAATCGTTATGTAGGGTTCCCATCCTAGACTCTCAAGAGTGTGAGGGAAGTTAAAATTCTCACTCTTAAAGAAGGCAAGGTCTATCCACGTCCATTCAGAACTTTACAAAGACTGAAAATATTCATATACCTTTCCTCTGCCAATGCATCTATGAAGTGTGTTGAATCCCATCTAGGTTACTCTGCTGGAGCCCTTTCCTCTGGTTCTCTAATCACTGGTCCAACTCGTTTCCATTTCTGAGTACGCGATGAAGGGTTATTAGGGTTTTCTCTGCCTTGTTCGAGTTTAGGAGCCATTGTAGGAGAAAGGAAGGTTGAGTGAGAATGGAAAGTGATCGATTAGGGTTTACAGAGGGATTAAGATGAAGAAATGTGATGATTCGGTGGTGATGGTTGGGTTTTGGTGCGAACAGGAGAGTGGGAGAAAAAAAGAGTGAGAGTGAATAAGTGAGAGGAAAATTTTGAATGTTAGTAAAGTGGGCTTTGTCAAAGTATATAGGCATGAAGCAAAAGGCGACTTATGAACTAAATGAGCCGACACATGCCTTATTAATGACATAATTTGAGTCCACTGCTGTGATGAGCCGACTCCTTGAAATGGAGTGCTGACTCATGCAACTAGACTGAGCATGTGACTTATAAGAAATTCATGAAATGATCCTTTTTAAGTTTTGAGATAAAAGTTGTCTTAATATGATCATGTAATGCATCATGAACTCAAGAAATGCATTTTATATGAATGATGAACACATTTAAACATTCAAAATACAAAATTTCACTCAAATTAAACACAATTTTATGATATAGGATCACTCATCCCTAATTCTCTTCTAATCATACAAAAACGATCTTCACTCAAAGGTTTAGTAAAGATATCAACTAGTTGCATATTAGTGCATACAAAGTTAAGTTCAATATCACCTTTTTGTACATGATCACGTATAAAGTGATACCTAATTTCAATGTGTTTTGTGTGAGAGTGTTGAACAGGATTTTTGGTCAAGTTAATAGCACTAGTATTATCACACTTAATAGGAATACGATCAAACAAGATTTCATATTCTAATTGTTGTTTGATCCACAACACTTGAGCATAAAAACTGCCAGCTGCTACATTTTCAGCCTCAGCTATGGAGAGAACAACTGAATTTTGTTTCTTACTATACCAAGATACAATCATATTGCCTAGGAGTTGGAAAGAGCCACTTGTACTCTTCCTATAAACTCTACTCCCTGCATAGTCAGCATCAGTGTAAGTATTTAAATTAAAACATGTATTTCTTGGATACCATAATCTAAGATTTGGTGTGTGCTTAAGATAACGAAATATCCTCTTTACAACAATTACATGAGATTCTTTAGGATTGGATTGAAAATGAGTACATAAGCAAACACTAAACATTATGTCTGGTCTACTAGCAGTTAGATACAATAGAGAGCCTATCATGCTTTTATAAAGTTTAGTATCTACTGACTTACCTTTCTCATCGCTATCCAATTTTGTTGTAGTACTCATTGGAGTATTTATAGGCTTTGCATCTTCCATACCAAACTTTTTGGCCAAGTCCTTGATGTACTTGGCTTGGTTGATGAAAATGCCTTTTTTCGATTGCTTGATTTGAAGTCCGAGAAAATAGTTGAGCTCTCCCATCATACTCATCTTGAATTCTCCCTGCATACATTTAACAAATTCTTCACAAAGTGATTCATTAATAACACCGAATATAATATCATCTATATAAATTTGTACTACAAGCATATCATTGTTTTTTATTTTAATAAAAAGAGTGGTATCTATTTTTCTTCTAGAAAAATATTTTTCAATAAAAAACTTACTTAGTCTTTCATACCAAGCCCTTGGGGCTTGCTTCAAACCATACAATGCTTTTGTGAGTTTGAAAACATGGTCAAGAATTTTTAGATCTTCCAATCCAGATAGTTGTTTAATAAAAAATTCTTCAGTGATAAAACCATTTAAGAATGCACTTTTAACATCCATTTGATATAATTTAAAATCTTTAAAATAAGCAAATGTAAGTAATAATCTAATGGCTTCTAATCTAACTACTGGAGCATAGGTTTCATCAAAATTAATGCCTTCTTCTTGGCTATAACCTTGAGCAACAAGTTTTGTCTTATTCCTCACAATAACTCCGGACTCATCCATTTTATTTCTAAATACCCATTTAGTTCCAATAACTGGATGATCACTAGGTCTAGGAACAAGGCGTCATACCTCATTCCTTTCAAATTGGTTCAATTCCTCTTGCATTGCATTTATCCAAAATTCATCATATTCAGCATCATTAAAACCTTTAGGCTCTATTAGTGATAAGAATGCAAGATGATTACATATATATTTTTTTTTATAGAGGATCAAGTTTTTACTCCTTGTGAAGGGTCACGTAGGATTTGTTCCGTAGGATAGTTATGCACAAATTTCCATTCCTTAGGTAGACATTTATTAATTTCTTATTGGGTGATAGGAACTCCTTGTACTTCTCTTTTCTTTTGTGGTTCCTCGTTTGAGCTTGGTTGGATGTCCATCTTTTCCATTTCAGGTTCTAGCTCATCTGTATCATCACTTGCAATATTCTTTGAAGAAGGATTAAGTTCATCAAAAGTGATGTGGACTGATTCTTCAACTACTAGAGTTCTCTTATTAAAGACTCTATAAGCCCAGCTATGTGTTGAATAGCCAAGAAATATACCCTTGTTAGATTTAGCATCAAACTTGTCGAGGTTGTCTTTATTGTTATTCAATACAAAACATTTACATTCAAAGCTTTAAAGTATGAGACATTTGGTTTCTTATCTTTCCAAAGTTCATGGGGGGTTTTGTTCAAAAACTTTCTAAATAAAATTCGATTCAAAACATAACAAGTTATGTTAACAGCTTCAGCCCAAAAGTATTTTGGTAAACCATTTTTATAAAGCATGGTTCTAGCCATTTCTTCTAAAACTTTGTTTTTTATCCCAACAACCCCATTTTATTGAGGTGTTCTAGCGGCTGAAAAGTTATGATCAAAACCATTTTCATCACAAAAAATTTCAAAAGATTTACAATCGAATTCCCCTCCATGATCAGTCCTAATAGAAGTGATTGAAATTCCTTTTTCATTTTGGACCTTTCTACAAAATTTTGTAAAGAAAACAATTGTCTCATCCTTATGAGCTAAGAAGAAAGTCCATGTAAATCTAGAATAGTCATCAACAATAACAAGTGTGTCGCACCCAGATTTTTCGCACTCGAGGAATACTCACACAAGTGGGAAAAATGCTGTACTCTCTCGTTAGAACTCACCCTCCTAAAAAAATGAGTGCGACTAGGTTTGAATTGAAAAATAAGTTTGAATAAAGGGTTTTTGAAAAAGATTTGGAGTCGCCACCTAACTTGATTAAGGTGAGTTAGGTCACCTAAAAACTAAGAGTAGTCCGAAGACTACACTTAGGGTTTTGGAAAACAATTTTGAAAAATATCTCCTCAAGCGAGGGTTTTTTTAGGAAAACAGGTTGTTTAGCAACCTTTGAAAAATATTTAGCCCTTTTTAGAAAAATAACTCCTTTTGGTCTTTGAAATCAGTGATCTAGGTTCGGAGGTTGGTTACGTGTAGGAAAGACGCACTAAGCTATCACCCTACCCCGCCCTTTCGGTACCTACATGTCAATCTACCCTAGATTCACCTATGAGAGTCTTTAACTAACTATAGTTCAGCCCTATTCACTTTGAAAAACAATGTTTATAAACTAACATGATGCATGATATGCAAGTGCAAAATAAGAGAATTGAAAAATAGATTTGGCAAGAGATTGATTTGATTTGAAAATAGATTTAAAGAGATGGAATTGCAATTGGAAAGTTTGAAAATTTGGAAATAGAAATTTGAAAATAGAAAATTTGAAATTGAAAAATTAGAATTTGAGATTTGAAAAGATTTTTGAAACCGCACCCATGAGGGTGGAATTGAAAGTTTGAAAAGTATTGTGACCGCACCTACGAAGGTTGCCTACATATCCATTTGGGGGAATCAGGTCAGTCGTAGTTCGGACCGGAGTCCGATTGAAAATAGAAGGTTTGATTTGAAAAGAGATTGAATTGAAAATTGAATTTGACTTGAAATTAGAAGAGGAGATTGGAAAATAAAATTGAAAAGATTGGACTTTGATTTGGAAAGATTGATTTTGGAAAGACTTGGTTTTGGAAAGATGGAGGTTTAGGAAACCTAGACTTAAGAAAGATGAGACCTAGGAAAGACTTGAGATTAAGAAAGATTAGATTGGAATGTTGGATTTAGAAAGATCTTGAAAGATTTGGAAACTTGGAATTTAGGAAAAATTTAGATTAGGAAAGTTTCGAATTAGGAAAGTGTCGTTTTTGGAAAGTTTGAAATTAGGAAAGTTTTAGGTTTAGAAAAGTTTTGAAATTAGGAAAGTTTCATTTTCGGAAAGTTTTGGAATTAGGAAAGGTTAGAATTAGGAAAGTTTTGAATTAAGAAAGTTTTGAATTTGGAAATGTTCGAAATTTAGAAAGTTTAAGATTTAGAAAGTTTTAGAGTTTTAGAAAATCTTGGGATTAGGAAAGGTTTGAGTTTAGGAAGAGTTTGAAAACTTAGGTTTTAAAAGTTAAGATTTGGAAAAGGGGTAGGATTAGGAAAGATGTGGAAGTTGAAGGTTTTAGGAAACTTATGGTTTAGGAAGGTGGAAGTTTAGGAAGGATTTGAATTAAGAAAAAGTTGGATTTTGAAATTTAAGGAAAGATTTAAAGTTTAAGTTTAGGAAACTTTATGGTTTAGGAAGGAATTGTATTAGGAAAGGTTTGGGATTTGTTTCCAAAAACGGGGGATTGGATTTAGTTTCCTAAACGGGGAGATTGGATTTGGTTTCCTAAACGGGGAGATTGGATTTGGTTTTTTAAACGGGAAGATTGGATTTGGTTTCTTAAAGGGAAGATTTGATTTGACAAGGATTTGGAAAGGGAGTTTCTAGAAACCCTAGATTTTGAAAATTGTAGTTTTAACGTAGAAAATAGGTTTTGGAAACATGCATAGTTTTGAGGTAGAAAACAAGAGATTTTGAAAACCTAGGTTTGGGGCAAAATTTGAAAATCATGTTTTTAGGCAGAAAATTTAGGATTTCCTAATTGTGGTTTCTAGGGCTTGACTTGGACTCTAAGGAAAGAGTTTTTGGAAAACGCGTTTTTGGAAACGAAGGTTTTCCAGAAGGGAATCCTAGGGAGGAGTTTTTGGAAAGTGTGTTTTTGAAAACATAGATTTTAGAAGGAAATCCTAGAGAGGAAATTTCTAGAAGGAAGATTTTGGAAAGAGAGTTTTTTAGAAAGGTTTTTGAAGAGAGTTTTTAGGAAGGGATTTTAAAGAGAAAGAGTTTTGGAAAGGAGTTGAAAAAGGGAATTTTGAAAAATAGATTTTGGAAGGGAGTTTTTGAAAACAATTTTGGAGAGGAGAGTTTTAGGAAAGCATGTTGAAAAAAGAGATTTTTAGGAAGAGATTTTTGAAGAGAGAGTTTTTAGAAGGATTAAAAACATCTCACTTTCTTAAAGCAATTCTAGCCATAAGAGGACTAGAACCACTTTAAGAAAGTGGTTTTGAAAACAAGGTTTGAAAATATAGACCAAAAGGCCACTTTTAATATAACACTTTCCTAAAGCAACCCTAGCCATGGAAAGGCTAGAATCACCCTAGAATTGTGGTTTTGAAAACAAGTTTTTGAAAAAGAGATTTTGATGTAATTTTGAAAACAAGTTTAAAAACGTTTTGAAAAACAACTTTGAAAACGGTTTTTGGAAGATGCCAGACTATGATATGCACAATGCAATTTGGGGGTCGTGAACATACAAGGCTAAGGCTTCACCACATAATCAAGGGGGCCGGACCCACGTGGTCTTTGGTTAGACTAGAAGAAAGCCCCCGACACGGTGACTCTCCAATAGTCCAATCCTACACATGGACCGGGAATCCCCTTGTTTTAAGCATGCAAAGAAAGGGGGGGAAAGAGATGGGGGATTAAAATAGAGAAAACCCAAGTGGGTTAGAGAGAGAAGGGAGGGGGGAAGTACGGAAAATTGAAGAGGGAGCCTACCTTGTATCTTGTTTATTTTGCGCGCCGTGCAGTTTTCGGTCTTCGGTCTTGATCTTCGTCTTCAACCTTCAAGGGTTGTCTTCAAGTTTTGGATGGCAGCTCCTCAAGTCTTCCAAAGATGGTTGAAGGTTAGGGTATGAGTGTATGGGGGTGTATATGAGTGTATAGGAGGCTAGGGTTTGTGTAGGGTGGCTAGGGTTTGGAAAACCTAAGGAGGCTTGGGTTTTTGAGGTGCTCGAGCTCTGTATATCGAATTGTGTGATTTCTAGGTTAAGTTTTGCAGACCCTTTTCACGTTGAATGAGGCTCTGTATTTATAGAAGGAGGACAAACCTGGCGCCTGTTGCAGTGGCGCTAGGGCAAATTTTACACTGGCGCCACTAGTAGTGGCGCTAGGCCATTTTTTGGCTTGGCGCCACTATTAGCCAATTAGGAAAGATTTAAGGTCGGCAAGCAACGTATCTTTGACTAGATTTGGGCGCCTGTACTAGTGACTACCTTGCAATTTTTAGCCTGGCTTCACTAGGAGTGACTCCGGAAAGTCCGGGAATGATTTGAAGGAGCCGGGAATGACCCGGAAGGCCGGAAAGGAGCAGGAACACTTAAAATAGTGTCCTGGAGGTATTTGACTTGGAAAGTGAGGATAAGGTGGGTTGGAAAGGTTGACCGGGCCTTTAGGGGCAAAACGGTCAATCGGACCGGAAAACTGTCGGGGCGAACCTGGATTGTCCTGGAAAAAGACTTGGGATCTGGAAACATTATTTAGAATGTTCCCAGAGGTTGCCGGTTTGATTCCCAGAGCCGGTGTGGTCGGAAAAGGAGACCGGCCCACTAGGGGCAAAACGGTCATTTTGTACCGGGTTTGCCGGAACTGACTCGGAATGGTCCGGAAAGGTAAAGGAAGGTCAAGAACACTATAAAAAGTATTCTCAAGACATTACCGGTTTGATACCCAAAGCCGGTGTGGTCGAAGAAGGAGACTGGCCCTCCACGGACAAAACGATCATTTTGTACCGGGTTTGCCGGAACTGACTCGGAATGATCCGGAAAGGTAAAGGAAGGTCGAGAACACTACAAAAAGTATTCTCGGGACGTTACCGGTTTGATACCCAGAGCCGGTGTGATCGAAGAAGGAGACCGGCCCTCTAGGGGCAAAACGGTCATTTTGTACCGGGTTGGCCGGAACTGACTCGGAATGATCCGGAAAGGTAAAGGAAGATTGAGAATACTATAAAAAGTAGTCTTAGGGGGTTACAGGTTTGATACCCAGAGCCGGTGTGGTTCCCAGGGCATTTGGATGCTTAGGGGCAAAATGATCATCTTGACCGGAAAGTCTTGGAAAAGGTCCTAAGGGTAGTCTGGTCATTTTTCACCGAAGTGAGCTAACAGACACGGGTGTTGACCTAGGTTTTGAGTGTCTCCGCTACTCTAACGGTGTGAGTATTTCCGCTACTCGGACAGGGTTGAGTATTTCTGCTACCCGGACGGGGTTGAGTATTTCCGCTACTCGGACGGGGTTGATGATTTGGGAGTATTTCTGCTACTCGGACGGGGTTGAGTATTTTCGCTACTCGGACGGGGTTGAGTATTTTCGCTACCCGGACAGGGTTGAGTATTTCCGCTACTCGGACGGGGTTGATGATTTGGGAGTATTTCCGCTACTCGGACGGGGTTGAGTATTTTCGCTACTCTAACGGGGTTGATGATTTGGGAGTATTTCCGCTACTCGGACGGGGTTGAGTATTTCCGCTACTCTAACGGCTTTGTGAGTAGTTTTGCTACTCGGACCGTCTAGAGGAATAAACTGTCTCGAGAGAGAGATTGGAAAGGGGTCTTACCGTCTCCGAAGAGACGTGCCTGGATTGGAACCGTCTCGAGGAATAAACTGTCTTGAGAGTGGGATTGGAAAGGGGTCTTACCGTCTCCGCGGAGACGTGCCTGGATTTTGAGTGTTTTCGCCACTCTAACGGCGGTCGTCGTGACATAGGGATTTGTTGCCAATTCCCTATATCGACCTATTCGTGAGTATTTCCGCTACTCTAACGGTTTTGTGAGTATTTCCGCTACTCTAACGGTTTTGTGAGTATTTCCGCTACTCTAACGGCTTTGTGAGTAGTTTCGCTACTCGGACCGTCTTGAGGAATAAACTGTCTCGAGAGAGGGATTGGGATTGGAATAAGAAAGGACAATGCCCCTAAGGGCATTTTGGTCATTTTGCCTCTATTTGGGCCTGACAGGCCCGCGAAGCGATGGAAAGATGGAATTTGGACCTAGAGAATTGGTTTTGATTGGAAATATGCCCAAAATGAGCTGAAAACAAGTCTGGACGGAGTGTAGACTGCCGAGCGGTCAAAAATGGGATGCTGACAGCTGCCCCTCTTTTTCTATGTTTGCTTGTCAAAGACAGAAAACGATAAGAATAAGTGTCCCATGTTGACCGCGAGGCAGTCGGAGCGACGGACATTGGAAATCTTTCGACAACGGGGGTTGAAAACGGATAATGGGCCAAAAGGGCCTTCGAAAACGAGTTTTGGCAGGAAAAAGGGCAAAACTGCCCAGAATTTGGAGGGAATTCATTTTGACCTAAGACTTGAGTTTTGAAATCTTGTTGGACAGAAAACTTAAAAAAATTTTGGAAAATTGCATTTTAGGAGACATTTTGGAGGTAAGAATTTAAGAACTCTTTCGGATTTGAAAAATTTTGAGATTGACAAGGATTTAGGATAGAAAACTTCGGAATTTGATAGAGATTTTGGAAGGAAGAATTTGTGAGTGAAAATTTTTTTTAAGGATTTATTTTGTCTAAGACTCTTTTGAAAGAAAAGTTTGGGGGGGCCAAGATTTGGAAAAGGGATTTTCTTGCAGAACTGAATCAGAAAAACTTAGGAGATGGATTGAAAAAATTTAAGACCTGATTTTGAAAATGACTTTGACCCTGATTTTTGAGGTAGAATTTGATTTTAAGAAGTGATATTGAAGATGAACTTTTGGAAAAGAGAATCAGAAAACCTTTTGAAAACTGATTTTGGAAAGGAATTTTTAGAAAAACGAATTTTGGAAAACTTTTTGGAGGAAAATAATAGGAAACCATTAGGAAACTGATTTTTGAAAAAGAACTTTTGAAGGGAAGAAGGTAAGAAACTTTTTGAGAAATTTTTAAAGAACCTGTGATAGTTGGTTTTAGAAAAGAAACCTTGAATAAAAAGTTTAAGAAACTTTTAGGTTGGTCTGAATAGGATATATATGGAAGTTGTGTCCTTCATTTTTATTTTTGTTTCACCTTTGGTTATTATCATTATTATTATTTTTTGTTGCTTTTATCTCTTTATCTTTTGAACTGCATGTATCGAATACTAATACCTCTTACCTTGACTTACCTTTCAGGATGGCGAACGCAGGCGATGAGGGTTCTGAGAAGAGACACCGCTTTGGAAAGATGGCCCGAACAGATTCCTGTTGGCAGCTCCAGTCGCTCCAGAGGTAGTCACAAATTAACTAGCAGGGTATCCTCTAGCCAGAATGGAAAGGAGGAGTAGGCTTCCAGTCAACCCCTTCCCATTAGTCAAGCAAACATTTGAAGAGGAAACGGATGCCGAGGTTTTTCACTTTTGTCCTTTGGGATTGCTGACATTATATTGAGTCTACTGCGAATTTGGGATGATGGGTATCCTCCAGATGAGCAAGACATTTTCACTGATTCTTTGGTTACATGGCTTCTCTCCTATTAATGTAGCTTATTTTCGGTAGTGGTTCCCTTTTGGCCACCTGACCCGTCTTTCTTGAGGAATGTGAGCCTACCCCTACTCCCCATAACTATGGCTTCCTCCTAGGTCTTCGGGATGGTTCAGCTGACATTGTGGGACCTACTTTTCCTAATAGCTGCGTCGCGATTGTCTCTTCTTAGCTTGGGCTCCGTTGTGCGGCCTTTTCTTCTAATCTCCTGCCCCTAGTTTTCTTATGTCCCAACGAAGCTCTTGTTCTCACATTCTGATTTTGCGACGCACAAGAGAGCTCATTCAGGGGATTAACATACTTCTCAAGATTGGTCCATTTCTTCACGATGGCCCTAACTCTGTTTCTCTTGAACTTGTTGATGTCTCCGTGAGGGGGTGATTCAATCGACCGTTGATTGCGTGCGTTGCTCGCCAGGATTTGTGAAGGACACTCATATGCCCTTATGGTTGTGGGACAGACCTTCATGAACCTTACTAAACTTTGGCAGGGGGGCGATGCTCATTGTTGGGGATGTGCCTCATTATTCCAGCTTTGGGTGATCGGACACTTATTCACTTCCCCTCTTTTGAAGTCGTTTGATCGGGGAGGTCGAGGGTGGGTCATTCTCCCATTCTCTGTTTCTTGTTGGTCTTGGAAATCTGAACTTTCTGAGGTATGAGCCAGTACCGGAGATATTTGAGGGGTGGCTTCAGTTCCTTTTTATATTTTGCTTTGTTCCCTGTTTCCAATTTGAGAGAAAGAGAAAGACATATAGTGAGTTTTGTACAAAAACAGTTTAAGAATGCCTCGATAAGGGGTGAACGCATGTCATACCTTTTTTTTTGTGAATTGAATGTGTGTCCTACTTTTTATGAATGCACAGGTTCACACAGAATTGGAATTGAATGCACATTGTACTTTTGGATAATGTACATACATAAATAGAATTTAATGCAATGTTTCCCATTTTTTTTATGATAAATACATAGATTTATGTAGGAATTGATTTAAATGCATAACCTACTTCCTTACAAATGAACAAGTTCATACAGGAATGCAGCTGAATGCATGCATAGATATAAACTACACATGAATCTAAATGGATGTACTAGTTATACATGTCATGGATGCATCAGTACTACATGTATATAAGCTATTTACAAAGAAAATCCCAGGATTGCCCCTTAGGCCCATACTCTTAGGATTCTGTTCCTTTCCAGGACTCTGCCCCATTTAGTTTTGTCCCATTCTCATCGGGGTGTGATAGCATTTGCTCCATTCTCTAGGGATCTTGACCTTTTGGTTTGCTATCTTATCCCTACTTTCTACAGGGTTACTGTTTGGGGAGTTTCTGAGCTCACTTGGGTTTCTCTCACAGATCTCCAAAATGCCATCATGGCTCGAGCGACAACTCGCATGCCTTTTGCAGAGCGATAAACAGCTAAGCCCTCAATCTGAGAAGACTTCTTTTAGGACCGTAATGTAGGCTGGGTTTAGGGGTTGTAAGAAATAAAGGGATATTTAGGCTCAAAGATTTTCTTTTAATGGGTTGTTAAAACCGAAACCATCTGAGCACATCTTGGAGCATGAGATTGCCCCTTGCATTCTCTTCCAATTCTCCTTTCTCACCCTACTTGTCTTAGTATGGTTCAGGCTTATTTGGACTAAGCAATTCTCTTTGATCAGAGAGGACTTTAATTTGGACCGTAACGTAGGCTAGGTTAAGAGATTTATGAATGAACGGGATATGTAAGCTCAAATTTAATGTTGCTTCCAGTAGGGTTAGATCCGCACCATCCTTGGTTGGTCTTCCACTGGGGTTTCATCCCCTGATATCCTCATCTAGCTTCAGAAACATATTTGGCTCATTTAGATCAAGCAATCCTTCTCAATCAGAGTGGACTTTAGTAGGGTTGTAATGTAGGCCATAGGTTAGGGTTTAACAAGAAAGGGTAAAGGCTCAAACCTATTTCTTCTACTGGGTTTCTTTGTAACCTAGGATCACCTTTAGATTTCCTTCTTGCTTTTGACCATATACTTCTCACGGTGAAAACGACTCTTTTCTTTTGCCTTTCCATATGCTTTTTGAGGGAAACATGACTCCCTTCTCATTTGATTTTCTTATTATGCTTTTGAAGATGACTCAATCATGGTTTTCTTCAGGCCTTTCTTTAGATAGATATTTTTTTTTTTTTTTGGCCTCTTGCCCCTTGGCAACTCCCTTTCTTTACCTTGTCCTTTCTTTTCTTTTATGGAACGACTAATTCTTCGATCCTTTTTCTTTAGACCTTTTTCGTTGGCGGTTTAATCTACCCAATGTGGGTGGTGATCCCTAGGTTGGGTTTTTTTGGGAAAAGGATAGATGGCTCAACAGGTTTGGCAGAAAGTTTCTTTTGACTGTATGGGAAATGAAATGGTGGCCTCTCTTCATTTTGAATAAAGATTGCTTGATCCATAGAGCCTTCATGTTACTTCAGCTTGATGGTCGATGACGTTCTCTGCCAGATCTTTTGCTGCCTGACTGCCCCAGTGTGGGGGGATGGTTTCGGATCAGGGTTGACAAAAAGAAAACTTTCGCTTCCCGCGAGGCACTAATGGTTTAAGCAAAGGGAATATTTTTGTGTATGGTAATAGAATTGAGGGCCTCTAATCATTTCAAATTGAATTGCTTAGTCCATAAAGCCTTTGTACAAAATTTAAACATTACTCCTAGGGATGATGGGTTTCTGTCAATGAAACCCTACATGTTCTATCAAATCAACTATTTTGTGCTCACCCCAATGTGGGGGATGGTTATGGGTTTGGGGATATCTGAAAAGAAATTATGTACGGCTCTAGTGGGCTGAGCAAAGGGTAGTGTTTATTTGGGATGAGTAGAACAATGGCTTCTCATCATTTTAGGGACTCGGCTGCCTATCGCTTAGCCAGGATATCACGCAAGTGTCGCCTTTTCAATAAACTCTGCACTTCTCTTATTGAGACTGTCTTCCTCCTATCTCTCATTCTCTCTCGAAGGTTTTAACCCCTTTTAAATAGGTGGCCTATGCTATCCCATCCTTCAAGTCGAGTCATCACTAAATGGGAAAGAATCCTTAAACGCAACAATCCTCCACAAGAGTATGAGACAAAAGGGGATAAACTGGAAACTTCATCTTTTTCATTTCAAATCATGAATGCACGGCATGTGTGTTTATTTAAATAAGATATGCAAGAAAATAGATAGACAAAAAGGAAACAGATGAATTTTATGAAAACCTCCCTTTTCTTGTGGGCCTTTTGGTGAGAATCCTTAATACGGTTTTGGGACTACATCAACCTCTTGGTGCTTCATTCATCAGGTGTATCAATGGAGGGCGAGTTCACGATATTTGTCATGCATTTGGAAGTTAGAGGATGTGTTGTTGCAATACACGGGTCTAACAAGACTTCGCAAATGGTGAGGTCCTCTTCTGCATGGATAGTGATTGTCTTGGCATGGCGCGAGGGTAGTTGCATAGAGGTAATGTCTTGTGGATGGATGGTTAATTATTCCTTCACGTAGGTTTGGCCTCCTTCAATAGCCTGGCTCATCCTTGCATGAGTTTGAATTGGGCATGATACTAGAGGGGTTTCCATGAGTTCGATTGTGCTCTTTTACCTGAAAAAGAAAAGAAAAACAAAATATAGTTAGCATGTGGAGTTGGGGGTTCTATGCAATGCATGTCCTATGGAGGTCCCTTCTTTGAGGGAGTCTAGGAATGATGACAAGTCCATTTTGGAGGTAGGGTTTTGCCCCTATTATACAATACAATACCTCTTCGGCGTGGGCCGGTTAATGATTTCCTATGTGGGCAATCCTGCCTCCGTAGACTGAGAGAGATTTAGGCCTCTCTCGAGATATGGTTCTATGCATGCCATGAATCCTTAGGGTTTAAGAACCCGTAAGAAGCTTGGTAGGTTCGATTAACATGAGATCGGATTGCTCCTTTCTCTCTACGGTTGATTAGATGCATGAGAACGAAATGACTCGAGTTTCTTGAAACTCTTGTCTTGCAATGGATATGGGTGCATGAGCATAAAAGAAGTGAATGTGCGAGCAATATGATAACAATGAATAAATGGTTTAGAAAAACCCCCTTCTTGTCTTGCTTCTGCCTTCGGTTCTCTTGATGTTTGGAAATGAGGAGGGGGAGGATAGAAGACAAAAACAAAAAAGAAGTTAGTGCCTTGATTTGAAAATTTTTATGCAATGCATGTCCTAGAGGTGCCCCTGCTTAGAGGGGAGACTATACATGATGCATTGGCTCACTTTTGGAGATAGGGGAATTGCCCCTGTATGCAAATGTCTTACCATCAGTTGGGAACCTTCATCCATTCATGCATTCATTCATAAAAGTAAAGAAATACATTGAATTTTGGGTTTAAGATACAAAAGAATTGAAATACATTTTAATAGGGGGAGGGGGAACATTTTCCTTTGGACTTCCACCTATCTACTTTTACAGAGAGAGATCCTAAACTACTCTTGAGTCTTCGGGTCCGCCTTCGTTGGATTTGATGTTGAGGAGGTCGCTGAGAAACCTTGTTGATCGGTTGCCCCTTGTCTACTTGGCAACCCTATCTCCGTGAGCATAGAGGGATTGGGGCCCCTCTTGTGGAATGGATTGAGATGCATGCAATGAGTCCCTTAGGGTTACGTGGGAACCCTTAGGGTTTGGGTAGGTTTAATGCAAGGGAGAGTAACGTTGGTGTCACTCTCAATGGGTTGATCATATGCATGAGAAAGCAGTGACTTGAGTTACTTGGAACTCTTGTCTTGACATGGGATATTGAATGCATGAACATGAATATGCAAAGAGTATAAGGAGAGAAAGTACAATTGAAGTAAACATGCATGCATGAACAGTTAGATAGGCATTATAATAGTATAAATACAAGCATTATAACAGCAGGAATAAACAGGTATAAATGAAAGTAAGAGCAGTCGCCCTTTCCTCCGTGATTTTGAAAAAGGTGCTCGTGTCCTAAATCCGGCAGAGGTTCGGCTATGCATGGTGTCTATATGAGTATGAGGTTGAGGGTTGACTAATGCATCCTAAAAAGGCTCGGTCCCCGGATCTTCAAACCTAGGCCCACTCCCCGAGGTGGTGCCATGATCGGTTGGTGATCCGAGCGGGGGAACCATCAAGAGGCTGTAGGCGAAGAAACTGACACAGCATCTTGCCCACAACCAATATACCGTTCCCCCTTTCTAACTAGAAAGGACATATCAGGGTATGCAAGTATGCAGAATGCAAGTGCACATGCAGTGTGTGTGTGATTTTTAAAAGTGGAGGAAAGGGCCCAACAACTCCCATTCATCCTGTACATCACATTCATGCAAAGCAGTTAATAAAATTTAAACATAAAGCGCACCTACAAAACAAAAATGCAAGTGTCAGTATGTGGATGACAAACATAATACAAGATAATATGAATAAATGCATGTTTGTTTTTTGAAAACAATTTTGAAAATTTAGTTTGTGAAAATTTAAAGTGAATAGGATTGAACCAAGTTAATTGAAGACTCTACATGGGTGAAGGGTAAAAAGACATGACTATGGCCTAACCCTCTAAGTATCCCCAGTGGAGTCGCTAGCTGTCGCACCCAGATTTTTCGCACTCGAGGAATACTCACACAAGTGGGAAAAATGCTGTACTCTCTCGTTAGAACTCACCCTCCTAAAAGAATGAGTGCGACTAGGTTTGAATTAAAAAATAAGTTTGAATAAAGGGTTTTTGAAAAAGATTCGGAGTCGCCACTTAACTTGATTAAGGTGAGTTAGGTCACCTAAAAACTAAGAGTAGTCCGAAGACTACACTTAGGGTTTTGGAAAACAATTTTGAAAAATATCTCCTCAAGAGAGGGTTTTTTTAGGAAAACAGGTTGTTTAGCAACCTTTGGAAAATATTTAGCCCTTTTTAGAAAAATAACTCCTTTTGGTCTTCGAAATCAGTGATCTAGGTTCGGAGGTTGGTTACGTGTAGGGAAGACGCACTAAGCTATCACCCTACCCCGCCCTTTCGGTACCTACACGTCAATCTACCCTACATTCACCTATGAGAGTCTTTAACTAACTATAGTTCAACCCTATTCACTTTGAAAAACAATGTTTATAAACTAACATGATGCATGATATGCAAGTGCAAAATAAGAGAATTGAAAAATAGATTTGGCAAGAGATTGATTTGATTTGAAAATAGATTTAAAGAGATGGAATTGCAATTGGAAAGTTTGAAAATTTGGAAATAGAAATTTGAAAATAGAAAATTTGAAATTGAAAAATTAGAATTTGAGATTTGAAAAGATTTTTGAAACCGCACCCATGAGGGTGGAATTGAAAGTTTGAAAAGTATTGTGACCGCACCTATGAAGGTTGCCTACGTATCCCTTTGGTGGAATCAGGTCAGTCGTAGTTCGGACCGGAGTCCGATTGAAAATAGAAGGTTTGATTTGAAAAGAGATTGAATTGAAAATTGAATTTGACTTGAAATTAGAAGAGGAGATTGGAAAATAAAATTGAAAAGATTGGACTTTGATTTGGAAAGATTGATTTTGGAAAGACTTGGTTTTGGAAAGATGGAGGTTTAGGAAACCTAGACTTAAGAAAGATGAGTCCTAGGAAACACTTGAGATTAAGAAAGATTAGATTGGAATGTTGGATTTAGAAAGATCTTGAAAGATTTGGAAACTTGAAATTTAGGAAAAATTTAGATTAGGAAAGTTTCGAATTAGGAAAGTGTCGTTTTTGGAAAGTTTGAAATTAGGAAAGTTTTAGGTTTAGAAAAGTTTTGAAATTAGGAAAGTTTCATTTTCGGAAAGTTTTGGAATTAGGAAAGGTTAGAATTAGGAAAGTTTTGAATTACGAAAGTTTTGAATTTGGAAATGTTTGAAATTTAGAAAGTTTAAGATTTAGAAAGTTTTAGAGTTTTAGAAAATCTTGAGATTAGGAAAGGTTTGAGTTTAGGAAGAGTTTGAAAACTTAGGTTTGAAAAGTTAAGATTTGGAAAAGGGGTAGGATTAGGAAAGATGTGGAAGTTGAAGGTTTTAGGAAACTTATGGTTTAGGAAGGTGGAAGTTTAGGAAGGATTTGAATTAAGAAAAAGTTGGATTTTGAAATTTAAGGAAAGATTTAAAGTTTAAGTTTAGGAAACTTTATGGTTTAGGAAGGAATTGTATTAGGAAAGGTTTGGGATTTGTTTCCAAAAACGGGGGATTGGATTTAGTTTCCTAAACGGGGAGATTGGATTTGGTTTCTTAAACGGGAAGATTGGATTTGGTTTCTTAAAGGGAAGATTTGATTTGACAAGGATTTGGAAAGGGAGTTTCTAGAAACCCTAGATTTGGAAAATTGTAGTTTTGACGTAGAAAATAGGTTTTGGAAACATGTATAGTTTTGATGTAGAAAACAAGAGGTTTTGAAAACCTAGGTTTGGGGCAAAATTTGAAAATCATGTTTTTAGGCAGAAAATTTAGGATTTCCTAATTGTGGTTTCTAGGGCTTGACTTGTGCTCTAAGGAAAGAGTTTTTGAAAAACGCGTTTTTGGAAACGAAGGTTTTCTAGAAGAGAATCCTAGGGAGGAGTTTTTGGAAAGTGTGTTTTTGGAAACATAGATTTTGGAAGGAAATCCTAGAGAGGAAATTTCTAGAAGGAAGATTTTGGAAAGAGAGTTTTTTAGAAAGGTTTTTGAAGAGAGTTTTTAGGAAGGGATTTTAAAGAGAAAGAGTTTTGGAAAGGAGTTGAAAAAGGGAATTTTGAAAAATAGATTTTGGAAGGGAGTTTTTGAAAACAATTTTGGAGAGGAGAGTTTTAGGAAAGCATGTTGAAAAAAGAGATTTTTAGGAAGAGATTTTTGAAGAGAGTTTTTAGAAGGATTAAAAACATCTCACTTTCTTAAAGCAATTCTAGCCATAAGAGGACTAGAACCACTTTAAGAAAGTGGTTTTGAAAACAAGGTTTGAAAATATAGACCAAAAGGCCACTTTTAATATAACACTTTCCTAAAGCAACCCTAGCCATGGAAAGGCTAGAATCACCCTAGAATTGTGGTTTTGAAAACAAGTTTTTGAAAAAGAGATTTTGATGTAATTTTGAAAACAAGTTTAAAAACGTTTTGAAAAACAACTGTGAAAACGGTTTTTGGAAGATGCCAGACTATGATATGCACAATGCAATTTGGGGGTGGTGAACATACAAGGCTAAGGCTTCACCACATAATCAGGGGGGCCGGACCCATGTGGTCTTTGGTTAGACTAGAAGAAAGCCCCCGACACGGTGACTCTCCAATAGTCCAATCCTACACATGGACCGGGAATCCCCTTGTTTCAAGCATGCAAAGAAAGGGGGGGAAAGAGATGGGGGATTAAAATAGAGAAAACCCAAGTGGGTTGGAGAGAGAAGAGAGGGGGGAAGTACGGAAAATTAAAGAGGGAGCCTACCTTGTATCTTGTTTATTTTGCGCGCCGTGCAGTCTTCAGTCTTCGGTCTTGATCTTCGTCTTTAACCTTCAAGGGTTGTCTTCAAGTTTTGGATGGCAGCTCCTCAAGTCTTCCAAAGATGGTTGAAGGTTAGGGTATGAGTGTATGGGGGTGTATATGAGTGTATAGGAGGCTAGGGTTTGTGTAGGGTGGCTAGGGTTTGAAAAACCTAGGGAGGCTTGGGTTTTTGAGGTGCTCGAGCTCTGTATATCGAATTGTGTGATTTCTAGGTTAAGTTTTGCAGACCCTTTTCACGTTGAATGAGGCTCTGTATTTATAGAAGGAGGACAAACCTGGCGCCTGTTGCAGTGGCGCCAGGGCAAATTTTACACTGGCGCCACTAGTAGTGGCGCCAGGCCATTTTTTGGCTTGGCGCCACTATTAGTGGCACCAGCCAATTAGGAAAGATTTAAGGTCGGCAAGCAACGTATCTTTGACTATATTTGCGCGCCTGTACTAGTGACTACCTTGCAAATTTTAGCCTGGCTTCACTAGGAGTGACTCCGGAAAGTCCGGGAATGATTTGAAGGAGTTGGGAATGACCCGAAAGGCCAGAAAGGAGCAGGAACACTTAAAATAGTGTCCTGGAGGTATTTGACTTGGAAAGTGAGGATAAGGTGGGTCGGAAAGGTTGACCGGGCCTTTAGGGGCAAAACGGTCAATCGGACCGGAAAACTGCCGGGGCGAACCCGGATTGTCCTAGAAAAAGACTTGGGATCTGAAAACATTATTTAGAATGTTCCCAGAGGTTGCCGGTTTGATTGCCAGAGCCGGCGTGGTCTGAAAAGGAGACCGGCCCACTAGGGGCAAAACGGTCATTTTGTACTGGGTTTGCCGGAACTGACTCGGAATGGTCCGGAAAGGTAAAGGAAGGTCGAGAACACTATAAAAAGTATTCTCGGGACATTACCGGTTTGATACCCAAAACCGGTGTGGTCGAAGAAGGAGACCGGCCCTCCACGGACAAAACGATCATTTTGTACCGGGTTTGTCGGAACTGACTCGGAACGATCCGGAAAGGTAAAGGAAGGTCGAGAACACTACAAAAAGTATTCTCGGGACGTTACCGGTTTGATACCCAGAGCCGGTGTGATCAAAGAAGAAGACCGGCCCTCCAGGGGCAAAACGGTCATTTTGTACCGGGTTGGCCGGAATTGACTCGGAATGATCCGGAAAGGTAAAGGAAGATTGAGAATACTATAAAAGTAGTCTCAGGGAGTTACCGGTTTGATACCCAGAGCCGGTGTGGTTCCCGGGGCATTTGGATGCTTAGGGGCAAAATGATCATCTTGACCGGAAAGTCTCGGAAAAGGTCCTAAGGGTAGTCTGGTCATTTTTCACCGAAGTGAGCTAACAGACACGGGTGTTGACCTAGGTTTTGAGTGTCTCCGCTACTCTAACGGTGTGAGTATTTCCGCTACTCGGACGGGGTTGAGTATTTCTGCTACCCGGACGGGGTTGAGTATTTCCGCTACTCGGACGGGGTTGATGATTTGGGAGTATTTCCGCTACTCGGACGGGGTTGAGTATTTCCGCTACTCTAACAGGGTTGATGATTTGGGAGTATTTCCGCTACTCGGACGGGGTTGAGTATTTCCGCTACTCTAACGGCTTTGTGAGTATTTCCGCTACTCTAATGGCTTTGTGAGTAGTTTTGCTACTCGGACCGTCTCGAGGAATAAACTGTCTCGAGAGAGGGATTGGAAAGGGGTCTTACCGTCTCCGAAGAGACGTGCCTGGATTGGAACCGTCTCGAGGAATAAACTGTCTTGAGAGTGGGATTGAAAAGGGGTCTTACCATCTCCAAGGAGACGTGCCTGGATTTTGAGTGTTTTCGCCACTCTAACGGCGGTCGTCGTGACATAGGGATTTGTTGCCAATTCCCTATATCGACCTATTCGTGAGTATTTCCGCTACTTTAACGGTTTTGTGAGTATTTCTGCTACTCTAACGGCTTTGTGAGTAGTTTTGCTACTCGGACTGTCTCGAGGAATAAACTGTTTCGAGAGAGGGATTGGGATTGGAATAAGAAAGGACAATGCCCCTAAGGGCATTTTGGTCATTTTGCCTCTATTTGGGCCTAACAGGCCAGCGAAGCGATGGAAAGACAGAATTTGGACCTAGAGAATTGGTTTTGATTGGAAATATGCCCAAAATGAGTTGAAAACAAGTCTGGACGGAGTGTAGACTGCCGAGCGGTCAAAAATGGGATGCTTACAAAGTGCATATTGTTTACCACCAAGACCCAGTCCTTATTGGTCTAAATAAGTCCATATGCAATAGTTGAAATGGCCTGGAGGTAGTGAGCATATTTAAGGATTTGAAAGAAATTCGAGTTTGCTTACCTAATTGACAAGTATAACAAACTTTATGTTTGTCAAATTTTATTTTTGGAAGACCTTTGACCAAATCATTTTTAGAAACCTTTAAAAGTATGCTCATACTAATATGACTAAGTCTTCTATGCCACAACCAACTTTCATCACTATTCACAACAGCAAGGCATTCCATTTTGCTTGAAGATAAATCATTAAGATTGAAAACATAAATATTGCCTTGTCTATGTCCAGTGAGAATTGTCTTATTATCATTAATGTCAATTACATCACATTTAGAAGATTCATATACAACCTTGCATCCCTTGTCACAAAGTTGACTAATGCTTAAAAGATTGTGTTTGAGTCCTTTAACAAGTAATACATTTTCGATAGATGTAGAAGAATTCTTACCGACACTTCCTATACTGATGATCTTCCCTTTGCTATTGTCACCAAATGTGACAAGACCTCCATCCTTTGGTGAGAGAGATGTGAATTGTGCTTCATCTCCCATCATATACCTTGAGCATTCACTATCCAAGTACCAATGGTATTTCTTGGATTTTGCTTGAAGGCAAACCTGAAAAAGGGTTTATCTAACCTTAGGTACGCAAACCATCTTAGGTCCTTGGGGTTTAGTCCTCACTAGTCTTTTAGAGACCCATACATTTTTAGGAACATTTGATTTTGTAATGCATAGCATCTACTAGCAATATGTCCCTTTTTATGACAGTAAAAGCATGATATCTGTGGTTTTCCAATTGAAGCAACAAATCTTCCTTTTGAAAATTTCTTTCTTTTAAAAGGATCAAAGCCCAGTCCAGCTTCGTCTAATGAACATTTTTGTTTTTCCAAAATTGCGTCTAATTTTTCTTTTCCATTTACACATTTATAAAGACTTGTTTCCAAGTTTTTAACCTTATCAAGTAAAATATGATTTTCTTTTGAAAAGTATTTTTTAAAAGAATCTTTCTTAATCTTATCCTTCAAGACACAGATTTCATTTTCAAAACTTCATTTTCCTTTTGTAAATTTTCATTTTCATTAGTAAGACTAGAAATCATCTTTCTAACAAGTTCATTTTTAATTCTCATTTTTTTAAATTCATCAAATAAATCATCAAATGCATCTTGTAATTCATTAAAAGTAAATTGGGAAGAGTCTGATACCTCACTATCATCCTTGCGAGCCATGAGACATAGGTTAGCCACTTCTTGTGGTTCGGCTTCTTCTTCAGAGCTTGATTCTTCATTATCACTCCATGTTGTGGCTGCCATGGCCTTCTTCCCTTGATATTTCTTTCCTCTCTTTCTGAGCAGAGGATATTCTGCCTTCATATGGCCAGGCTTCTTGCATTCATAGCATGTAATGTTGGATTCCTTGTTAGGTTCTCCCTTGGCTTCATACTTCCTTCCACCTCTCCATTTTTTTTCATGAATCTCCTAAATTTTCAAGTGATAAGAGCAATTTCATCTTCATTCTCATCACTTGCAGATTCATCATCTTGACAGGTGGATTGGAATACAACTACCATTTTTTTCTTTTCTTCTTCCTCTTGGGCATGATGTTTTTGTGTGAGCTCATGTGTCATTGGAGAGCCCAAGAGTTCTTCTAGTGGCAGGGTGTTGAGATCCTTTGCTTCTTGGATTACTGTGACCTTAGCTTCCTAAGCCTTTGGCAAAAACCTTAGAATCTTTCTTACCTGCACATTGTTAGGATACACCTTTCCAAGATATTTTAAACTATTAATAATATCGATGAATCTTGTGAATATTTCAGTGATGGATTCATCAGGTTTCATTTTAAACAATTCATAGTTATGTACCAATATATTGATTTTAGATTCTTTAACTTGATTGGTACATTTATGTGTGACTTTTAATCTATCCCATATTTCTTTTGCTGATTCACAAGTGAAAATACGATTAAATTCATTAGGAACAAGTGCACAATATAGAATATTCATAGCTTTAGCATTAGATTGTAGCATTTTCAAATCATCTTCATCCCACTCAAATTCTAGTTTAGGGATGTCAGTTCTATCCACTCTAGTTGTAGGTGTTTTGGGACCATTTACAATGAGTCTCCATAATTCATAATCAATGGATTGGATATAAATTCTCATTCTATTTTTTTAATAATTGTAATTGGTATCATTGAACATAGATGGTCAATTTGTGGATTGACCCTCACCAAGAGAGCTTCCAAAATAGGTTGCCAAGGATCTATTCCTCGGATGTTAAGCCATAAAAACAGGAATACAAGCTCTAATACCAATTGTTGGGCCGAAAGGCAACCCAAGAGGGGGGTGAATTGGGTTTTTTGAAGATTAATAGCAATTAATATTAATTAAAATTAATCTAACCAATGTAATAGTGATCAAACTATATGTAATGCAATGTAATCAAAAGGAGAAGAGAAAATAGAGCAATAAAATGAACACAGAGATTTACCGAGGTTCAACCACAAACCGTGGTCTACGTCCTAACCTCAAGACCCTCTTGAAGTCTTCTTCCACTATGTAATCTCCAATTACAAATGGGATACTGATTGATGAAGTGCTTAGCTCACTATGCACAAGAACTCCTCACCGAGTTCTTCAGCCACCAAGTGATTTTGTCCAAGCTCCACTCAAACTTTCCTGTTATAAATGCAGCTGGAAGCTTGTGTATAAACCCCTGTATTGATTCCATCCGTTAGAGGTTGTTGGGCTTCATTTAATGCACATCTAGTTCGTTATAACGTTAGAAAAACTAGCCATTATATTCAAGGGGTCGGCTCCAGGATTGTGGAGTCAACACTTTCTGCTTCAACATTTACCAGATGATGTTCACTGCCTTCATGAGTCCGCTCTTCATATCAATGAGTCCGCACCTTGTTCATTCTGTCTTCACGCCATTTTGCTTTTGTAGTCGCAAGACGACTCTGCAAGTTCATGAGTCCACTCTTTGTACAGAAAAATTGTCAGCTCTTTGCTCATTTGGGCTTCAAGTTTTTCTACTTTTGTATCTATGAGGTGACTTCTTATTTCCATGAGTCCACTCATTGTTTACTTGGTCTTCAGGCTTTTGCTTCTGTGTTCATGAGGCGACTCCTCATTTCCATGAGTTCGCTCATTGATCATTTTGTCTTCAAGCCTTTTATGTCTGTCTCCATGAGGCGACTCTTCATTTTCATGAGCCCGCTCATTGATCATTTTATCTTCAAGCTTTCTGCGTCTGTCTCCATGAGGCGACTCTTCATTTACATGAGTCCTCTCATTGCCCAGAAATCTGCATTCTGTCTTCTAATGATCCAGCTCATCTCAGCACTGGTATAAGATCTTTAATGAGTATCCCTTTGGGGTATGATGGTCAATCAAACTCTTTTAACTCATTAGAGTTAACTTCTATTCAATTTGGATTAAATCAATTATTTGACTTTCATCTTCTCTTGACTCTCAAACAGTCAGAGCTTCATTAGATTAATGTTAATCTTTCTTCTTCATTTGCAAAGCTTCCTCTTTTACTATTTCTTTCAATGCCGAGCTTCCTCAACTATGTAGAGCTTCACAATACTTCATTGTCGATTTTTTCTCTTTGCTAGCAATTCTTCTTTCTTCTTTAAAATCATTTCAATGAGACTTTTGCAAGCATGATGAAATCTCTTCATACATCTAGTCTTCATTAATTTTTTATATTGTGGAAGAATTTTTCACTTGGATTCCATGTGAAGATTAGACAATCATTGTGAGTCTTCTTCTCAAGCAACTTCAATCACATAATCTGGATTTGATCTTTGCATTCCTGATGAAGTCTTCTCTTGAGCATTTTCAATATCTTTAACAAACAAATTATCTTCAACTAATCATTGTCGCGCCCAGATTTTTCGCACTCGAGGAATACTCACCCAAGTGGGAAAAACACTGGACTCTCTCGTTAGAACTCACCCTCCTAGAAGAATGAGTGCGACTAGGTTTGAATTGAAAATATGTTTGAAATAAAGGGCCTTTGAAAAAGATTTGGAGTCGCCACCTAACTTGATTAAGGTGAGTTAGGTCACCTAAAAACTAAGCATAATCCGAAGACTACACTTAGGGTTTTTGGAAAACAATTTTTGAAAATATCTCCTCGAGAGAGGGTTTTTAAAGAAAACAGGTTGTTTGGCAACCTTTGGAAAACATTTAGCCCTTTTTTAGAAAAATAACTCCTTTTGGTCTTTGAAAACAGTGATCTAGGTTCGGAGGTTGGTTACGTGTAGGGAAGACGCACTAAGCTATCACCCTACCCCGCCCTTTCAGTACCTACATGTCAAGCTACCCTAGATTCACCTATGAGAGTCTTTGACTAACTATAGTTCAACCCTATTCACTTTAGAAAAACAATGTTTGAAAACTAATTTAGCATGATGCATGATATGCAAGCAATAGAAAAGAATTAAAAAATAGATTTAAAAAGAAATTGCTTTGATTTGAAAATAGATTTGAAGAGATGGAATTGAATTTGAAAAGTTTGAAAATTTGGAAATAGGAATTTGAAAATAGAAATTTTGAAATTGGAATTTTGAAAATAGATTGAAATTTGAGATTTGGAAAGAATTTTGAAACCGCACCCATGAGGGTGGAATTGAAAGTTTGAAAAATATTGTGACCACACCTATGAAGGTTGCCTACGTATCCCTTTGGCGGAATCAGGTCAGTCGTAGTTCAGACAAGAGTCCGATTGAAAAGAGATTGATTTGAAGAGAGAGATTGGATTGGAAGAAAGAGATTGAATTGAAAATTGGATTTGATTTGAGATTAGAAGAAGAGATTCGAAATTGAAATTGAGAAGACGATTGGACTTTGATTTGAAAAGATTGATTTTGGAAAGACTTGGTTTTGGAAAGATGGAGGTTTAGGAAACCTAGACTTAGGAAAGATAGGAGACCTAGGAAAGACTTGAGATTAAGAAAGATTGGATTGGAATGTTGGATCTGGACGATTTAGAAAAATTGGATTTTTCGAAAATGTTCGAATTAGGAAAGGAAGGTTTCGTTTTTGGAAAGTTTTGAAATTAGGAAAGTTTGGAATTTAAGAAAGTTTTATGTTTAGGAAAGTTTTCACTTTAGGAAAGTGTTGTTTTAGGAAAGTTTCAATTTAGGAAAGTATTCAAATTAGGAAAGTTTTGAATTAAGAAAGTTTTGAAAATTGGAAAGTTTTGAATTTAGAAATGTTTTGAAAAAGGGAAGTTTTGAATTTGGAAAGCTTTGAAAACAAGGGAGTTTTGAAAATAAGAAAGTTTCGTTTTAGGAAAGGTTTGAAAAAGGAAAGTTTTTAGTTTAGGAAATGTTTGAATTAAGAAAGTTTCAACTTAAGAAAGTCGTAAATTAAAAAGTTTTGAGTTTAGAAAAGTCTTAGATTTGAAAAGATTTTGAAGTTTTGGAAAGTTTAGAATTTAGAAAGTTTTTAGGTTTAGAAAGATTTAACTTAAGAAGGTTTCAAATTTAGAAAGTTTAAGATTTAGAAAGTTTTAGAGTTTTAGGAAATCTTAAGATTAGGAAAGGTTTGAGTTTAGGAAAGATTTGAAAGCTTGGATTTGAAAAAGATTTTGGAAAGGGGTAGAATTAGGAAAGGGTTGAATTAGGAAAGATTGGAAAGTTGAGTTTTAGAGTTTAGGAAAGATTTTTACGTTCAAGTTTTGGAAACTTAAGATTTAGGAAAGTAGAAGTTTAGGAAGGATTCGAATTAGGAAAGATTTGGATTTTGAAATTTAAGGGAAGATTTAAGGTTTAGGTTTAGGAAACTTACGGTTTAGGAAGGAATTGAATTAAGAAAGTTTCGGATTAAGAATGGGTTGGATTTGGTTTCTAAAAGAAAAGGTTTGATTTTTGTTTCCAAAAACGGAGGATAGGATCTAGTTTCTTAAATAGGGAGATTTGATTTGGTTTCCTAAAGGGAAGATAGGATTTGGAAAGGGAGATTCTAGAAACCCTAGATTTGGAAAATTGTTGTTTTGACGTAGAAAAGAGGTTTTGGAAACATGTATAGTTTGGATGTGAAAACTAGAGGTTTTGGAAACCTAGGTTTGGGGCAAAGTTTGAAAATCATGTTTTTGGAAAGAAAATTTAGGGTTTCCTAATTGTAGGTTCTAGGGCATGACTTGGGCTTCTTAAGGAAAGAGTTTTTGGAAAGTGCATTTTTGGAAACGAAGGTTTTCTAGAAGGGAATCCTAGGGAGGAGTTTTTGGAAAGTGAATTTGGAGAGGGAGTTTTTGGAAAAAGATTTTAGGAAAGAGGGAGTTTTGGAAAGTGTGTTTTTAGAAACGTGTCTTTTTTGGAAAGAAGATCCTAGAGGAGAGTTCCTAGAAGAAAAATTTTGGGAAGAGAGTTTTTAGAAAGATTTTTGGAGAGAGTTCTTAGGAAGGTGAATCTAGGGAGTGTTTTTAGAGGGTGAATTTTGAGGAAAAGATTTTGGAGAGAGAATTTTGAAAAAGAGAGTTTTGAAAAATAGGTTTTGGAAGGGAGTTTTTGAAAACGATTTTGAAAAGGAGTGTTTTAGGAAAATATGTTGAAAAAGAGATTTTTAGGAAGAGATTTTTGAAGAGAGGGAGTTTTTAGAAAGATTAAAAACATCTCACTTTTCTAAAGCAATTCCAGCCATAAGAGGACTAGAACCACTTTAAGAAAGTGGTTTTGAAAACAAGGTTTGAAAATATAGACCAAAAGGTCACTTTTAATATAACACTTTCCTAAAGCAACCCTAGCCATGGAAAGGCTAGAATCACCCTAGGATTGTGATTTTGAAAACATGTTTTTGAAAAAGAGCTTTTGATGCATTTTTAAAAACAAGTTTGAAAACGATTTTTGAAAACAACTTTTTGAAAACGAATTTTGGAAGATGAAAGACTATGATATGCACAATGCAATTTGGGGTCGTGAACATACAAGGTTAAGGCTTCACCACATAATCAAGGGGGCCGAACCCACGTGGTCTTTGGTTAGACTAGAAGAAAGCCCCCGACACGGTGACTCTCCAATAGTCCAATCCTACACATGGACCGGGAATCCCCTTGTTTCAAGCATGCAAAGAAAGGGCGAGAAAGAGCTGGGGGATTAAAATAGAGAAAATCCAAGTGGGTTGGAGAGAGAAGAGAGAGGGGGGAAGTGCAGAAAATTAAATAGGGAGCCTACCTTGTATCTCGTTTATTTTGCGCGCCGTGCAGTCTTCGATCTTCGCTCTTCGGTCTTGATCCTCACCTTCAGTCTTCAAGGATTGTCTTCAAGCTTTGGATGGCTGCTCTTCAAGTCTTCAGAGAGTGGTTGAAGGCTAGTGTATGAGTGTATAGGAGGCTAGGGTTTATGTATGGTGGCTAGGGTATGGGAAAACCTAGGGAGGCTAGGGTTTAGGAGGTGCTCGAGCTCTGTATATCGAAATATGAGATTCTTAGGTTAAGTTTGCAGACCCCTTTCACGTTGATCGAGGCTCTGTATTTATAGAAATTGGACAAGCCTAGCGCCTGTTGCAGTGGCGCCAGAGCAAAATTTATACTGGCGCCACTAGTAGTGGCGCCAACTATTTAGGAAACAATTAAGGTCGGCAAGCAACGTATCTTTGACTAGATTTGGGTACCTGTACTAGTGACTACCATGTAAACTTTAGCCTGGCTTCACTAGGAGTGACTCCGGAAAGTCCGGGAATGATTTGAAGGAGCCGGGAGTGACCCGGAAGGCCGGAAAGGAGCAGGAACACTTAAAATAGTGTCCTGGAGGTATTTGACTTGAAAAGTGAGGATTGGATGTGTCGGAAAGGTTGACCAAGCCTTTAGGGGCAAAACGGTCAACCGGACCGGGAAACTGCCAGGACAGACTCAAACTGTCCCGGAAGAAAACTTGGGATCTGGAAACATTATTTAGAATGTTCCCAGAGGTTGCCGGTTTGATTCCCAGGGCCGGAGTGGTCGGAAATGGAGACCAGCCCACCAGGGGCAAAACGGTCATTTTGTACCGGGTTTGCCGGAACTGACTCGGAATGATTTGGAAAGGTAAAGGAAGTTAGAGAATTCAATAAAAAGTGTTCTTGGGACATTACCGGTTTGATACCCAGAGCCGGTGTGGTTGAAGAAGGAGACTGGCCCTCTAGGGGCAAAACGGTCATTTTTACCGTGTTGGCCGGAACTGACTCGGAATGATCCGGAAAGGTAAAGGAAGGTTGAGAATACTATAAAAAGTGTTCTCGGGACATTACCGGTTTGATACGCCGAGCCGGTGTGGTCGAAGAAGGGGACCGGCCCTCTAGGGGCAAAACGGTCATTTTTACCGTGTTGGCCGGAACTAACTCGGAATGATCCGGAAAGGTAAAGGAAGGTTGAGAATACTATAAAAAGTGTTCTCGGGACATTACCGGTTTGATACGCAGAGCCAGTGTGGTCGAAGAAGGAGACTGGCCCTCTAGGGGTAAAACGGTCATTTTGCACCGGGTTAGTCGAAACTAACTCGGAATGATCTGGAAAGGTAAAGAGAGGTCGAGAACACTAAAAACTATTCTCGGGACATTACCGGTTTGATACCCAAAGCCGGTGTGGTTCCCGGGGCGTTCGGATGCCTAGGGGCAAAATGGTCATCTTGACCGAAAAGTCTCGAAAAAGGTCCTAAGGGTAGTTTGGTCATTTTTCACCGAAGTGAGCTAACAAACATGGGTATTGACCTAGGTTTTGAGTGTTTCCGCCACTCGGACGGGGTTGAGTATTTTCGCTACTCTAACGGTTCTGTGAGTATTTCCGCTACTCTAATGGTTGTGAGTATTTCCGCTACTCTAACGGTTCTATGAGTATTTCCGCTACTCTAACGGTTGTGTGAGTAGTTTTGCTACTCGGATCGTCTCGAGGAATAAACTGTCTCGAGAGAGGGATTGGAAAGGGGTCTTACCGGCTCCGAAGAGACGTGCTTGGATTGGAACCGTTTCGAGGAATAAACTGTCTTGAGAGAGGGATTGGAAAGGGGTCTTACCGTCTCCGAAGAGACGTGCCTGGATTGGAACCGTCTCGAGGAATAAACTGTCTCGAGAGAGGGATTGGAAAGGGGTCTTACCGACTCCGAAGAGATGTGCTTGGGTTTTGAGTGTTTCCGCCACTCTAACGGTGTGAGTGTTTCCGCTACTCTGACGGTTTTGTGAGTGTTTCTACCACTCTGACGGTTTTGTGAGTGTTTCCGCCACTCTGACGGTTTTGTGATTAGTTTTGCTACTCGGACTGTCTCGAGGAACAAACTGTCTCGAGAGAGGGATCGAAATTGGAATAAGAAAGGACAATGCCCCTAAGGGCATTTTGGTCATTTTGCCTCTATTTGGGCCTGACAGGCCCGCGAAGCGATGGAAAGACGGAATTTGGACTAGAGGATTGGTTTCGATTGGAATATGTCCATAATGACTTGAAAACAAGTCTGGACGGAGTGTAGACTGCCGAGCAGTCAAAATGGGGTGATTACAATCATTGCACATTCGGATGAAGTCTTTAATCTTTCTTGAGTACAAGTCAGTCTTCAAAAGTCTATGCATACTTGATGAAAGCTTTATTTGAACATCTTCAATCTCTTCGAATATAAAACATTTGTTTGAAGTAGAAGTAGGCGTCAATCCTCTATTTGGTTTATTACATAGCTCTTGGAGTTCATTGCTTGATCTTGAAGTTGTTGTACATTTACTTTGACAAGTATTAGACTTAAGATTAAACTTTAAGTCTAAATTATAAACTTTATTAATCTGCACACTAAGTAAATGCATTAGTAAAATAACACAAGGTTTAGTTATTATCAAAATTAACATGGGAATCAACCTTGAGTTAACAAAGGAAAGTTTTAGAAAACAACTTTGAAAAGGAATTTTGAAAAAGAGATTGAAGAAAACTTTTAGAAAGTGTATTAGAAAAAGAGATTTTTAGAAAGAGAGATTTGAAAAGAGAGTTTTTAGACAGTATATAAAATATCTCACTTTTCTAAAGCGATTCTAACCATAAGAAGGTTAGAACCACTTTAAGATAGTGATTTTGAAAACAGCAAGGATTTGAACATATGGACCATATTGGTCACTTTAAATGTAACACTTTCCTAAAACAACCCTAACCATGGAAAGACTAGAATTACCTTAGGATTGTGATTTTGAAAATAAGTTTTGAAGAAGAAGATTTTAATGCAAGTTTGAAAACGAATTTCAAAGGAATGCAAGATTATGATATGCACAATGCAATTTCGGGTCGTGAACATACAAGGTTAAAGGCTTCACCACATAATCAAGGGAGCCGAACCCACGTGGTCTCCGGTTAAACTAAAAGAAAGCCCCCGACACGGTGACCTTCAATAGCCTAATCCTACATATGGACCGGGAAGTCCCTTGTTTCAAGCATGCAAGAAAGGGGGGGAAGAAAATGGGGGATTAAAATAGAAGAACAACCAAGTGTGTTCGAAGGGAGAAGTGAGAGGGGGAGTTACGTAAACTTAAATATGGAGCCTACCTTGTGTCTTCTTTATTTTGCTTTGCTTTGCGCGCTTTGTTTTCCTTACTTTGCTTCGGTCGTCGCTTCATTCTTCGTCTTGATCTTCGGGAACTTATCTTGATCTTCTAGAGCTTCAAGTTGCAGCACTTCAAGTCTTCAAGGGAGGCTTTGGAGGCTAGCGTATGAGTGTATATGAGTGTATGGGGGTATATGAGAGCTAGGATTTGTGTATGGGGGCTAGGGTTTGGAAAACCTAAAGAAAACTAGGGTTTAGGGAGGCTGCGAGCTCTGTATATTGAAGAGTAAGGTTTTTAGACTGAGTTTGCGGACCTCTTTCACGCTTGAGGAGGCTCTGTATTTATTGATAGAAGATTGACCTAGCGCCTGTTGTAGTGGCGCCAGGCCAAAAATCCTTCTGGTGCCACTCCTTATGGTGCCAGGCCAAAATTTGGCTTGGTTGGCGCCAGCCACTTAGGAAACGTTTAAGGTCAGCAAGCAACGTATCTTCAAAAGATTTGGGCGCCTGTACTAGTGACTACCATGCAATTTTTTGCCTGACTTCACTAGGAGTGAATCCGGAAAGTCCAGGAATGATTTGAAAGGGTCAGCAATGACCCGGAAGGCCGAAAAGGGACAAGAACCCTTAGAATAGAGTTCTGGAGGTATTAGACTTGAAAAATGATGATTGGAAGTGTTTGAAGGGTTGACCGGGCCATTAGGGGCAAAACGGTCAACCGGGCCAGAAAGCTACCGGGACAGACTCAAAATGTCCCAGAAGAAGACTCGAGGTTTAGAAACATTATTTAGAATGTCCCAAGAGGTTACCGGTTTGACACCCAGAGCGGGTGTGGTTGGAAAAGGCGATCGGCCCACCAGGGGCAAAACGGTCATTTTGCACCAGGTTTGCCGGAATCGACTCGAAATGATCCGGAAAGATAATTAAAGATTGAAAATACTATAAGAAGCATTCTCGGGAGGTTACCGATTTGATACACATAGCCGATGTGGTTCCCGAGGCGTTTGGATGCCTAGGGGCAAAATAGTCATCTTGACGAGAAAGTCTCGGAATTGACCCGAAACTATCTAGAAGGCACCTAATCATGTTGGATTGCCTTTAAGACAATCTTGGAAAGGTGGACATACCATTCTGAGGACTTAGGTACTATCTCGAGAAACGTGCTGAAAATGGCCCTAGGGGCAGTTTGGCCATTTTTCACCAAGCTAGCAGGCACTGGTGTTGACCTGGGTTTTGAGTGTTTTCGCCACTCTGACAGTGGTCCCGTGATACAGGGCTTTGTTGGCAATTCCCTATATCGACCTATTTACGAGTACTTCCGCTACTCTAACGGTTGCGATATTTACAAGTACTTCCGCTACTCTAACGGTTACGATGTTTACGAGTACTTCCACTACTCCAACGGTTTGTGATCATTCCCAAAACTGCCTGATCTCGGGAAGCTGCTAAATTGACTTAGCACCTGAGGAATCAACTTTTTTGAAAGGTGTGCTGAAACAGACATTTTTGCATTGGCAGGCAAGTAGGCGCCAAAAGTGGACCGTTTTACCATCTCGAGGACTTGGGGTCTCGTCCCGGTCGACAGGTTTGAAGGGACTTACCGTTCCAAAAAGTTCACTCGAAAACATACCAGATTGGAGGGTCTTACCACCTTGAGGAATCAACTTTCTCAAAAGGTATGCCAGATTTAATTAGAATTGGAATTGGAATTGGAATGGGGACTTACCGTTTTTGGAAAGACGTGCCTATTAGAATTGGACTGAACAATGCCCCTAAGGGCATTTTGGTCATTTTGCCTCTATTTGGGCCCAAAGGGCCCGTGAAGCGATAGATTGACTAGATTCGGCTTGGAAAGTTGATTTAGATTGGAATATGTCCATATTAACTTGACTATAAGTCTAGTTGGACTAAAGACTGCCGAGCGGGCAAAAATGGGGTGCTTATAGCTGCCCTTCTTTTTCTGTCTTTACTTGTCAAAGACCGAAAATGATAGAGTAAGAGTCTCAAGTTGACCGTGAGGCGATTGGAGGGACAGACTTTCAAAATTTTTTAAAAACGGGAGTGTGGAAACGGATATTAGGCCTAAAAGGCCTTTAAAATCAAGTTTTGGAGGGAAAAAGGGCAAAGCTGTCCGGAATTAGCAATTGGCGCCACTAGCAATGGCACCAAGCCTGGGATCAAAACCAGCATTTGCTGGTTTGACACTGCTGCAGGTGTTGAAGGTTTTTTGCAAAACCAAGAGGCATTGCAAGAAAACCAACTTGGACATTGAAGGAACGCTTCTTGGAGACCATGAGGGATTGCCGGAAGTGAACGCCGTTACCGAAAAAGTCACCGGAAGAGAAGTTTGCCAGAGAACTCCAAGAGGTGAGTTTTTTAGTTTATGTTAATTTTGACATGTAGAATTCTGTTTGAACCATGTGAGCAGTGAAAATTGATGTTTTGATATGTTTTGAACACTGTGGTGGAGTTATTTTTGCATTTTGGTGCTTTTTTAATTGAATTTGAGTGATTTTGCGTGATTATGTGAAGGGGGTTTATGCAGGAATTAGGGGTTTGTTCCTACAGGCTTGGGTATATGTACTTTCCTTATTTTTTGAAAACTTGGTGAATTTTTGATTTTTTGAAAAATAGAAAAATACTTAAAAAATTTTAGAAATTGATGAAAGTTTAGAGTTTAAAATTTAGAAAATTTTGATAATATTTTAGAAAACATTTGAAATAATTTTAAGGGATTTTAGGGCATCTTTGAAAACCATTGATTTATTCAAAAATGAAACGAGTCTTTTGAGAAGTTTGAAAATTTTGAAAGTGTGTGCGGGTGTTAATGTTATGCGATGGTGATGTTGTGAAGTGTACGGTTTATGTTTTGTGTTGATGTTGTGGGTGTTGTAGAGACCGCTTTTTAAACAAAATTCTGTCAAAATTTTTAGAAATTCATAAAAGAGTTGGGAAAGGTTTTGAATAAAATCTTTTTGAAGAAAAAAGACAGAAAACCCTAGAAATTTTAGAAAATTTGTTTTGATTCGAAGTTGATAGATCAAAATGTGTAAAAAATTCATTTTGACGTAGAAGATTAAAATCAAAATATGTAGGGAATTCATTTTGACTTAGAAGATTAAAATCAAAATGTGTAGGGAATTCATTTTGACTTAGAAGACTGGACGTTTGAGATCAAAATGTGTAGAAAATTTATTTTGACTTAGAATTGGATGTAAAATCAAAATATGTAGGGAATTTATTTTGACTTAGAATTGGATTTAAAATCAAAATGTTTTAGAAATTCATTTTGACTTATTATTTGAAATCCTTTTTTATGTTATTTTATTATTATTTTATATTTGTTTTGATTATTTATTTATTTATTTTATTATCATTTTTATCTGCATATACCGCATATTAACCCCTCTTATCTTAGCTTAGTTTTTCAGGATGGCAGACGCGGGTGACGAGGGTTCCGAGAGGATACGCCGCTCTGGGAAGGTAGCCCGTATAGATTCTGTTAGCAGCTCCAGTCGATCCAGGGGTAGTCGATGATCTACTGGACGTGCATCGTCTAGCCAAAGTGGACGGGGGAGTAGGCCACCTGTCGACCCCTTTCCTCCGATTGAGCAGGCCTTTGCGGAGGAGATTGGTGTGGAGGAAGAGGCACTGGGTCTTGGGGATCCGGTGACTAGTTATGGAGCCTTCTCTAGACATAGACATATAGATGCTGATTTGGGCGACCTGGAGATACCAGACATCCCACCGTTCGGGGATCTTGCTTATCACCCCAGTGTATATTCTAGACAGCATTTGCCCTCTTTGCAGGTACACACAACTTTTAGAGGGGCTGTTCATTAGGTCTTTGTGACCATGAAGTAGGTTGCTTCATCATATCGCGCTTTTTTGGTTGAGATTGGGTTCGGGGCTTTCATGAGATTACAGGCTAACCGCCTAAACAGACATCTCGTCCTGGCACTGATTAAGATGTGCTTTGGAGAGACGGGGACCTTCCATTTTGTTGGCTTTGAGTTGGGTCCTACCCCCTTAGACTGGGCTATCATCACGGGCCTTCCCTTTGTTGGCTGGCGGATCACCTTGTAGTCAGTCAGTAGAGACGATGCGTGCATTCTATTGGACTTGCCCCCTCCCGAGTGTTCTGCTTTCCCAGTTTCCTGGCTCAGTCGAGATGACAGTACCTTTGCTGTTGAGCCATCCCCTGCTCGGCATGACATTATGAGGTGGCAACTTGTTCTGTATATCATTTTTAGCTGCTTCTGCAACAACAACAAGTCGCTTGTGTCTTTTTGGTTAGTGAGCTTAGTAGCTTGTTAAGGCGAACTTGGAGTTGATTGACGCTACGGGCGAACCTGGAGTTGATTGACGCTACGGGCGAACCTGGAGTTGATTGAGGAAGGACATGACTTGGCAGCCCTTCATTGCATCAGTTCATTATGAGACAGTGCGGTACTTGATTTCGTTGTCCCTGTGGAGGGCTGCTTTTCTCAGTGATGATACTGTGGAGTCCTATCTAGGAGAACGACACTGGCGGCAATTTCATGAGGAGTTCCGATCAGCAGGAGATCTGCCGGAGTATATATTTGAAGCTTTGGTGGCGGGAGTGCCTATCCTTTATCAGGAGCGATAGCTGGGTGCCGAGTTCTTGCTTCCTCCAGATACGGACTATGCCGCGCACTTTGGGGCTCTTTCTGTCGGCGCCATCACTCAGTTTGAGGTTGTAATCTGCAGATACACTGTGGGCCAGGAGGTGATTGACTTGTGGTGCCGTGCCAGAGGATACGTGCCCCAGGCTGAGTTTGCTACTGTGAGGGACCAGAGAGATTGATACCAGACGGAGCGAGATCAGTATCAGGCAGAGGTGGCTTCCTTGACAGCTTGGTTAGCCCAAATGGGAGGTGGCGGGGTATGTCGTCTTTTCCTTCCTTCTTTAGCTTTGTTGTTGTTTAGTTATTCCTTTGCCTTACTGATTTTGGTTCTGTCTTCTTTGCAGGATGCGGGTGCTTCTAGTAGTTATCCACCTCCTCCGAATCCAGGCTTCGGGGATTTCGATCCAGATAACATTGACTTTGATCTTTGACAGATGCCCCTTGCCGTAGACCCTGATCTTCCTTTGCCCCTATTCTTGAGATGTATTTATGTTAGACAGTTTTATTTTATTTATTGTAGTTAGATGTATGGACTTGCAAAGACATTTATGATTTTGACAGCTAAGTATTTGATCAAATGCATGGATAGAGATGATGATGGTGTATATTTATAACATGAGATAATACTATATTGGTGACTTCTGTTTCTACAGGGAGTTGTCTTATGTATGCAAAGCTTATGCCAAATTTTATTTTTTATTTTTTTATGAAGATACATGCACATTGTCGCGCCCAAATTTTTCGCACTCAAGGAATACACACACAAGCGGGAAAAATATTGTACTCTCTCGTTAGAACTCACCCTCCTAAAAGAATGAGTGCGACTAGGTTTGAATTGAAAATTGATTTGAATAAAGGGCTTTTAGAAAAGATTTGGAGTCGCCACCTAACTTGATTAAGGTGAGTTAGGTCACCTAAAAACTAAGCACAATCCGAGAATCACACTTAGGATTTTTGAAAATGATTTTGAAAATACTACCTCAAGAGAGGGTTTTTAAAAACATAGGTTGTTTGGCAACCATTGAAAAACATTTAAGCCATTTTTAGAAAATAACTCCATTTTTTTTCTTTGAAAACAGCGATCTAGGTTCGGAGGTTGGTTACGTGTAGGGAAGACGCAGTAAGCCATCACCTTACCCCGCCCTTGCGGTACTTACATGTCTATCTACCCTAGATTCACCTATGAGAGTCTTCAACTAACTAATGATCAATCTTATCCACTTGGAAAAAGAAATTTAACATGATGCATGATATGCAAGTGCAAGAAAAGAGAATTGAAAAATAGATTTGGAAAGAAATTGATTTGATTTGAAAAGAAAGAGAGAGAAGTTTGAATTTGGGAAGAAGGTTTTGGAAATTGAAAACAGAGATTTGGAAATAGAAATTTGGAATTAGAAGTTTGAAAATAGATTAGAGATTTGAAAAGATTTTGTGGAAATAGAAACTTGAAAAATGTTGTGACCGCACTCATAAGGGTTGTCTATGTATCCTTTTGGAGGAATCAGGTCAGTCGTAGTTCGGACAAGAGTCCGATAGAAAATAGAAGATATGATTGGAAGAAAGAGATTGAATTGGAAATTGGAATGGAAGATTGAGAGATTAAACTTTGATTGGAAGATTTGAAAAGATTGGTTTTGAAAGACTTGGTTTTAGGAAACCTAGACTAAGAAACTTAGAAAAGAAAGATTAGACTTGACTTGGAAAGATTTTAAAAAAGATTTGATTCGAGTGTTGAACTTGGAAGATTGAGAAAGATTGGATTTAGGAAGGGTTCAAATTAGAAATGTTTCAAATTAGAAAAGTGTCATTTTAAGAAGGTTCTGTTTTAGGAAAGTTTTGGTTTAGGAAAGTTTCGAAGTAGGAAAGTTTTGAATTAAAAAAGCTTCAACTTAAGAAAGTTTTGAATTAAAAAAGTTTCAATTTAGGAAAGCTTTGAATTAAGAAAGTTTAAGACTTAAGAAAAATTTGAATTGGGAAAGTTTAATATATATAGAAAGGTTTAGAATTTAGAAGGTTTGGGATTTAGAAAGTCTTAACTTAAGAAAGTTTTGAATTTAGGAAGTTTTGGATTTGGAAAGATTTGAAATTTAGAAAGTTTAGGATTTAAAAAGTTTTAGAGTTTGAGTTTTAAAAAATCTTGATATTAGGAAAGGTTGGAGTTTTAGAAAGATTTGAAAACTTAGGTTTGGAAAGTTAAGATTTGGAAAGGGATGGAATTAGGAAATGGTTAAATTAGAAAAGATGAAGCGTTTCATTGAATTTGAAAAGTCGTAGGGAATAGTCGAATAGGTTCGTCATTTTTTAGAACAAAAGGTGTAGGAAATACTTTGGAAGCTTCCGTCTTATAAAATTATAAAATAGTGGATATGTGAAAGCTGATTAAGAAGATGGTTTAAACTTGACAATGCACATAATAAGTTTTGAGTGTGACAATATGTCGGTGGAAAAGAAAGGCAAAAGAAGCTGTCTTTTTAACATTCTTAGTTACTTTTTGACTATAGTGAGTTGATGTCTTGACTGTTTTTTCGAATTCGTGTAGAGTTGCCGCGAGTGATGCTTCGTAACAGAAGGACGTGAAGAAGAATTGGTGCTCGACTATTGGCATTCTAGCTGTCTCATGCTTGGTGCTAGACTATTGGCATTCTAGCTGTCTCATGTATTACTACTTTCAATGCGTAATCAATTAAACATTTCATATTGATTATATGTTGGTTTTAGTATGTCACAATGCATATTTTTTTCCTGTCAATTAATATTTTCTTTCAAGGGAGCTATACAAAACTTTGGCATAAGATGTGGCCACAAGAAAAGTAAATTATCCAAATCCACTAGTACTTGACAGCCGATTCTTTTTATCATAGGGGTGTTTGGATTTGGCTTGTTTAAAAGGCTTATGAAGTAGTTTTTTTTATTTTTTTATTTTTAGTATTTTTTTAAAACAATTTAATTTTTTACTTTTTATATTATTTTAGGTCATGCGTATGTGTCATCAAAAGAAAATTAGTTTTGTGTTTAAAAAACCTACTAAAAACATAAAAAGCTACTTCATCTATGCTTAAAACGGCTTTTTTTTTTCCCCATCATTGGTGGCTTTTTTTTATTATTTTTATTTATAACAAAAGCTAGTTTTCTTTTGATGATGGGTACACTTGACCTACAATAACATAACAATAAAAAAAATTAAATTTTGATTAAATAAATTCACTAAAAGCAAAAAAAATGTAATATCTTGAATCTCTATTATCTAATTTAATGTGAATTTTTTAAATTTTGTATTATTTTAATGTGCCATTGTCGTGCCCTGTTTTTTTGAACCAAGCCCTCTTGGCTCGAGAAAAAGCACGGTGCTGTCTCGTTAGAACTTATTCTCCGAGTAGGACAAATATGACGGGGTTTGAATTTTTGAAATAGAATTGATTAGGGCTTTTTGAAAAGGTCTTTGGAATCGCCATCTAACATATTTAAAGATGTGTTAGGTCATCTCCACCAAGTAAAACCCCGAGGGTTAAACTTAGATTTTGAAAAGTATTTTTGAAAGATGTCTTCATGAGAGGGTTTTAGAAGGTAGGGTTGTTTGACAACCCTAAAAATGTTGGGAAACCCTTTTGAAAATTGACTCCAGTTTTGGTCTTTGAAACTGAAATTCTCAAGTCCGAGGGTTGGTTACGTGTAGAGAAGATGTCCTAAGACTATCACCCTACCCCACCTTATATATCTATTCGCCTTTTACTCACCTAATTATGACTCACCGGTTACCTATGTTTAATACTATCCACTTAGAAAATATTTGAAAACAAAGTTTGAAGGATGGAATTGAGTTTGAAAAATGGTTATGGAATTGGAAATTTAAAAAGGGTTGTAGAATTGAAAATTTAAAAAGGGTTGTGGAATTGAAATTTTGAAAAAGGTTGTGACCGCACCTCATGAAGTGTTGCCTATGGTCCTCCCTAAAGAAGATCATGTCAGCCGTAGTTCGGACAAGAGTCTGAAAGAGTTGGAATTTTGAAATGAGTTTCTATTTCTAGAAAGTTTCCCTTTCAGGAAAGTTTTAGTTTGAAAATGTTCCATTTTCAGGAAAGTTTGACTTTCAAAGATTTCCTTTTCAGGAAGATTGAATTTTGAAAATGTTTCCTTTTCAAAAAAATTTGATTTTTGAAATGTTTTCTTTTCAAGAAAATTGGATTTGAAAATGTTTTCTTGATTTGAAAAGATTGAAATGTGATTTGAAAAAATTTGATTTGATTTGAAAGGATTAGATTTAAAAAGATTTGACTTGAGAAGATTTTATTTCTTTTTTGGAAAAGATTTGTTTCTTCTTTTGAAAAAAATTTAATTTGTTTCCTTTCGGAAAGATTTGCAAAGATTTGAAAGATTTGAAAAGATTTGGAAATATTCTGTTTCCTTTTTAAAAAAGATTTGATTTGCTTGAAAAAGTTAAGTTTGGATTGTTTTCAAAATGGGAGGAGTTGATTTAGGGTTTAAATTTGGAAGGTTTGAAAAAGGAGTGATTTGAGGGATTTGAAATAGAAAGTTTTGATTCGATTGATTTTAAAAAAAACGGTTTGAAAAGGAAAGGTTTGATTGATTCAGAAATTGAAGATTTTGAAGGTTTTGAAAACAGGTATGATTTTGGTTTAAAAATAGCAGGTTTCTAAGTTGCCAAAGATAAGATTTTCCTATGATTGAACTTCTAGGGTTTAACAAATGTGAGTTTCGTAAATGGTTCGAAAATCAAGTCTTTTGAAAATATGTTTTAGGGATCGAAACCCTAACTTGAATTTTTGACATTCAAATGAATATTGCACTTTGCCTAAAGCCATTCTAGCCATTAGAAGGTAAGAATCACTTTAGGCTCATGACTTTGAAAAATAATAAAGGCATGAGATAAAAAATGTAGACCTTTTTGGGTCGTTTTGAATTTCACACATTTTTTGAGACAACCTTAGTCATGGAATAACTAGGATCATTTCGGAATTGTATTTTTTGAAAAGAAAACAATATAGGCTGTTAGAAACCATTTCAAATTTCACACTTTTCTAGAAAAATTCTAACCATGAAAGGTTAGGATTAATCTAGAATTTTGATTTTTTAGAAAACAACTTTGAAATTGGTTTTTAGGGATAAAGAGATGACAAAAATGTAAACATATGACAATGATGATAACGGCATAAATCATACAAGGCTAGGTATCACCACATTACAAGAGGGCCCTAAGACCATGCCGTGAGGCAAGTGAAAGTTAAGAAGGGAGTTCTGATCGATAATCCCCTCTCATCCACTCTCAACATGGACTTAGTGTCCTCTGGTTCCAAGCATGCAAGAAAGGGGGTTTTAAAAGTTGGGGGTTAAAAATGAGAAGAACCCAAGTGGGCTCAGAGGGAGAAGAGAGAGTGGGGAATACGGAAAGGTAAATGGAGGATTACCTTGTCTGGTTTCTTCTTTCTTCGATGGAGGCTTGGGCCTTGGTCTTGAGAAGACGTTGGGAGCTTCCGGGCAGTGGGGCAGACCTTCAGTGGAGCTTGGAGGCGAAGGCGTCGGAGTTTCGGGCTAGGGCTTGGCCGACAAGACTTCGAGAGAGAGATATAGGGCTCTAGGAGCTGTCTGAAAAGAGAGGGAGAGTTTCTGGATATTTTTTTTGACCCAAAATCGTGAGCGGGAAGGTCTGTATTTATAGTGTAAAACTAGAGGATTTCAGTGGTGCACGCCTTAGCTTTGTCCGTGCGCCACTAAGAGCGGCGCAGACTCATTTATTGAGGGCTGGAAACAAGGTTGGATACGAGGCTTTTTGGGTGCTGGTCGATTTGTAACTACTTTTGACAGCCTGGGGGTTAGTGTGCACCTCTAGAAATGGCTCAAAGCTAAAAATTGGTCATGCTTCACTCAAAGTGGAGTAAAGAGGTTCTGGTTAGAAAAGAAAAGTGTTAGGCGGTGGGGCCCGACCAAAAATGGAAGGAGATACTCTGAAAAGTGTCCCAGAGATTACCGATTGGATTCCCAAAGTCGGTGTGATTGGAGAGAGTGACTGGATCGCAGTCACCTCATCTTGGGAGCTCCAAGGTTGACCAAGATTGACTGGGGTTGACCAGAGTTTGACTGGGGTTAACTAGAGTTGACTGGGGTGACCAAAATTGACTACAGTTGACCAAGGTTGACTAGGATTAACTAGAGTTGATTGGGATTTACCAGAGTTAACTGGGAGATTTTTGATTTGATACCTAGAGTTGGTGTAGTTTCCTAAGGCATTTGGATGGCTAGGGGCAATATGGTTATTTTGACCGAGGAACTTCTGGAAAAGGACATACCAAACATGCCGAACCGTTTAAGGACAACCTTGGAAGGTGGTCTTACCATTGTGAGCACTTGGTACTTTTTTAAAGAACGTGCCAAGCCCGTTGGGGGCAAAATAGTCATTTTTCACTGGGACAGGCTAGTAGGCATTGGTGTTGACTGGTCTGAATTTGGTTTGGACTTCTATTCAAGGAATTAGTACTTTCTCGGTGGACAAGTTTGAAAGGGCCTTACCGCCTTGAGGAATAAAATTTCTCGAAGGTTGTGCCGGACTAGGACAGTCTTTTGTTCTTAAGGGTTTGTTCTTTCTCAAAGAACGGGTCGAATTAAGATGGTCTTCCATTGTTGAGGGGTTTGTGCTTTCTCAAATAACGTGCTAGATTAGCGGACATTCTATATTGGTGGGCTAGTAGGCACTAGAAGTGAACTGCTCTTCCATCTTGGGGGCTTAGGTACTTTTCGGAGATGATTGTGAAAGGGGTTTTACTGATCCGGGGAATAAACTTTCTCGGTGATCGTACCATATTGGGTTGAATGGCCTTACCGTCAATAAGGGATCAACTTTCTCAAATGACGGGACAATTGGATTTGACTTTTAATTTTAATGGACTTATCGTCTTATGGAAGACGTGTCGGGCTGGATTGGATTGACTAATGCATGAGGGGCATTCTGGTTATTTTGCCTCTATTGGGCATAGTGGGCCTATAAAGCGATTTTTTGATTGGATTGGACTTGGAAAGCCGGTTTGGGCTTGAGTATGTTTGTGTTGATTTGTAGATGCTTCTGGTTGGATCGAAGATCACTGAGTGGCCAAAATGGGGTGCTACTAGCTGCCCCTCTTTTTCTGTCTTTACTTGCCAAAGATAGAAAACGATAAAGTAAGGGCCCTATTTGGGTTGCAAGGTGATCGGAGGGACCGAAATTGATGAATTTGGAAACTGATTTTTGAAGTGGAAGATGTTCTTTTAACTGACTTTTTTTTTTTGGACAAAAAGTTTGGAAAACCTTTGAAAACATTTTGAAATGGGGCTCTTGAAGGGAAAGCTTGGGAAACCAGACATTTGAATTGGATAGAAATTTTTTGAAGGAAAAGTTTTAAAAATTAGGAAATTGATTCGAAACGGGGCTTTTGAAGGAGGAAGCCCAGGAAACCGAGATTTAGAAACTTGGACTTTTTGTGCAAAAGTTTAAAAAACCTTTAAAATAGGGCTTTTGAAAGGGAAAGCCCGAAAAATCTTAACAAGTACATTTTTTGAAGGAAAAAGTTAGAAAACTTAGATTTGAAATTTTTTTCTTTTGCAAGGGGAGAAAGTCCAGGAAACCTCGTCATTTGACAGGAGATAAAAAATTTTGGAAGAAAAAGTTTTAAGAAACCGATAGGATTGATTTTGAATCTAAAACTTTCGAGGAAAAAGTTTGAAACTAGAATTTATTTTTTAAGATAAAATTTTGAAGGAAAAAGATTTGATTTTTTGAGATAAACTTTTGAAGGATCAAGTTTGAAATCAGGATTTGAATTTTTTTGATGTAGGAATTGAAAATTTTGAAGTAAAATTTTGAAAGACAAAGTTTGAAACCAAACTTAAATTTTGAAGTAAAATATTGAAGGAAAAGTTTGAAATCGAGAACTTTTTGAGGATGAAAGTTAAAACCCGAACTTTTTGAGGATAAAAGTTTAGAAAATTGGGAATGATTTTGAAACCAACGTTTGAGGTCAAAGCTTGAGAAACCTTTGAAATTGATTTTGAATTTTAAACTTTTGAGGAAAAGTCTAAGAAACCTAAAAAATTATTTCAAAAATGATCTTGAAGGAGCTCCCTTTTTTTTTTATACATATCTCTTGCCTGTTGATGAACCCTTATCGGGTCTCTTTCTTTTTGTTTTGTCTTCAGGATGCCTGACAAGGGGGATGATGATTTATGCAGTAGGGATGGCTAAGCTGACAGTAACGAGAGCTGCTTTTGGCCAAGGATAGGACTAACGCTACTGTCATTTGAGTTGATGGAGGTGACCGATATACTCTGGTGATCGTACTGAGAATCTGTTGAGCTAGGTTTTGTTTTGGTGGAGTATAAGCAATTGCAGAGTTGGTTTGGAGAGGATAAAACTGTAGAGCGAGCTATTCCTTCTTGTCCTCCTTGGTCTCTTGATTGAATTTCACTTTCAGCTTTCAGGACGCCTTCGAGAGGCTAGTAGCTTCTGAGTATTATTTTTTGAAATTCTTTGGACTGCTGGCGAGGAAAAGGCTCATATGAAGCTTCTTAAGAAGGATGCCCTAGACAAGGTTGCTGGAAATGAGTTGAAGTTGAGGAGTCATGGGAGGTTGTTTTGTGTTTGTAGTTCTTCTGTGTTAGTTTGACTGTTGAGTTTTGATTTTGGCAGGCAAGATAAGATTCTTGTTGATGTGTCATTGGAAGGATTTTGCTTCTCTGAGAGTCTTGAGCTAGTTTATGAAGGGGGTGAGGTCTCTTTTGAAGGGTTCAAAGTTGTCGCGCCCAGATTTTTCGCACTCGAGGAATACTCACACAAGCGGGAAAAATATTGTGCTCTCTCGTTAGAACTTACCCTCTCAGAAGAATGAGTGCGACTAGGTTTGAATTGAAAATTGGTTTGAATAAAGGGCTTTTGTAAAAAGTTTGGAGTCGCCACCTAACTTGATTAAGGTGAGTTAGGTTACCTAAAAACTAAGAATAATCCGAAGACTACCCTTAGGGTTTTTGAAAACGATTTTGAAAATATCTCCTCAAGAGAGGGTATTTAACAAAAACAGGTTGTTTGGCAACCTTTGGAAAACAATTAGCCCTTTTTTTGAAAATAACTCCGTTTTGGTCTATGAAAACAGTGATTCTAGGTTCGAAGGTTGGTTACGTGTAGGGAAGATGCACTAAGCCATCACCCTACCCCGCCCTTTCGGTACCTATATGTCAATTTACCCTAGATTCACCTATGAGAGTCTTTAACTAACTAAGGTTCAATCCTATCCACTTTAGAAAACAATGTTTAGAAAAACATGATGCATGATATGCAAATGCAAGAGAAAGGTTTGATTTGAAAATAGATTTTGAAAAGAAATTGATTTAATTTTAGAAAAGATTTGAAAGGATAGATTTGAAATTGGAAAGTTTGAAAAATTAGAAATTTGGAAATAGAAATTTGAAATTGGAAGTTTGAAAATAGATTGGAGATTTGAAAAGATTGTGGAATCAAAAATTTGAAAAATGTTGTGGAATTTGAAATTTGGAAAGTTTTGAGACCGCACCCATGAGGGTTTCGTACGTATCCTTTTGGAGGAATCAGGTCAGTCGTAGTTCGGACAAGAGTCCGATTGGAAATAGAAGAGTTGATTTGGAAAAGAGCTAAAATTGGAATTGGAAGAACAGGAAATTTGGACTTTGATTGGAAGATTTGAAAAGATTGGTTTTGAAAGACTTGGTTTTAGGAAACTTAGACTTAGAAACTTAGAAGAGAAAGATTGGACTCGACTTGGAAAGATTTTAGAAAAGATTTGACTCAAACGTTGGACTTGGAAGATTTAGAAAACTTGGAATTAGGAAAGATTCGAATTAGGAAAGTTTCAATTTAGGAAAGTTTTGGTTTAGGAAAGTTTTCATTTTAGGAAGGTTTTTGAATTAGGAAAGTTTTAACTTAAGAAAGTTTCAATTTAGGAAAGATGTCGATTTAGGAAAATTTCAACTTAGGAAAGTTTTAGGTTTAAGAAAGTTTTCATATTAGGAAAGTTTTGAATTAAGAAAGTTTCATTTTAAGAAAGGTGTTGAAATAGGAAAGTTTTGAAAGTAAGAAAGTTTTGAGTTTAGAAAGTTTTGAAAATAAGAAAAGTTTAGTTTAAGAAAGATTTAGAATTTGGAAAGTTTCAACTTAAGAAAGTTTTGAATTTGGAAAGCTTAGAATTTTAGAAAGATTTTAAATTAGGAAAGATTTGAATTTAGAAAGCTTTAGAATTTTTGAAAGTTTCAACTTAATAAAGTTTTGAATTAAGAAAATTTTGAGTTTAGAAAAGTTTTAGAGTTTTATTTTTAGAAAAGGTTTGAGTTTAGGAAAGATTTGAGAACTTAGATTTGGAAAGTTAAGATTCGAAAATGGATAGAATTAGGAAAGGGTTGAATTAGGAAAGATTTGAAAGTGGAGTTTTAAAATTTAGGAAAAATTTTTATGTTTAAGTTTTGGAAACTTAAGATTTAGGAAAGTAGGAGATTAGGAAGGAGTTGAATTTAAGAAAGATTTGGATTAGGAAAGGATTGGATTTTGTTTCTAAAAGGGAAGGTTTGATTTTGTTTCCAAAAACGGAGGATTGGATCTAGTTTCCTAAACGGGAGATTGGATTTAGTTTTCTAGAAGGAAGATTTGATTTGACAAGGATTTGGAAAAGGAAGTTTTAGAAACCCTAGATTTAAAAGTGTAAAGTTTTGACGTAGAAAATAGGTTTTGGAAATATGTAGAGTTTTGATGTAGAAAACAAGAGGTTTTAGAAACCTAGGTTTTAAGGCAAGATTGAAAACCATGTTTTTGGAAAGAAAATTAGGGTCTCCTAATCGTGGCTCTAAGGCTTGACTTGGGCTCTAAGGAAAGAGTTTTTTGGAAAGTGCGGTTTTGGAAACGAGTTTTTGGAAGGAAATGCTAAAGAGGAGTTTCTAGAAGGAAGATTTTGGAAAGAGAGTTTTTAGAAAGATTTTTGGAAAAAGATTATTGGAGAGAGTTTTTAGAAAAGAGATTTGGGAAGCGTTTTTAGAAAGTGGATTTTGAGGAGAGGATTTTGGAAAGGAATTTAAAAGGAGAAGTTTTGGAAAATAGATTTTTGGATGAATTTTTAGAAAACAATTTTGGAAAGGGGAATTTTTGGAAAGCATGTTGAAAAAGAGGGTTTTAGAAAAAGAGACTTTTGAAAAGAGAGTTTTTGAAAGATATAAAATATCTCACTTTTCTAAAGCGATTCTATCCATAAGAAGGCTTGAACCACTTTAAGAAAGTGGTTTTGAAAACAACAAGGAGTTGAAAATATGGACCATGTTGGTCACTTTAAATATAACACTTTCCTTAAGCAACCCTAGCCATGGAAAGGCTAGAATCACCCTAGGATTGTGATTTTGAAAACAAGTTTTGAAAAAGAAGATTTTGATACAATTTTAAAAACAAGTTTGAAAACGATTTTGAAAACGACTTTGAAAACGACTTTTGGAAGAATGCAAGAATCATGATATGCATAATGCAAATTTGGGTCGTGACCATACAAGATTAAAACTTCACCACATAATCAAGGAGGCCGGACCCATGTGGTCTTCGATTAGACTAAAAGAAAGCCCCTGACACGGTGACCCTCCAATAGCCTAATCCTACACATGGACCAGGAGTCCCCTTGTTTCGAGCATGCAAAGAAAGGGGGGAAAGAGATGGGGGATTAAAATAGAGAAAACCCAAGTGGGTTAGGAGAGAGAAGAGAGAGGGGGAAAGTGCGGAAATTTAAATAGAAAGCCTACCTTGTCTTGTTTATTTCACTTTGCTTTGCGCACCTTGCTTTCTTGCTTTTTCTTCGGTCATCGCTTTAGTCTTCGAGAGTTTCGAGTTGCACCAATCCAAGTCTTCAATGGAGGGTTGGAGGCTTGTGTATAAGTGTATAGGGGTGTGTATGAGTGTATAGAAGGTTAGGATTTGGTGTATGGTGGCTAGGGTTTGGAAAACTTAGAGAAGCTAGGGTTTAGGGGGAACTACGAGCTTTGTATATTGAATATTAGGTTTTTTATACTGAGTTTACGGACCCCTTTCACGCTGGAAGAGGCTCTGTATTTATAGAGGTGGGATAGACCTGGTGCCTGTTGTAGTGGTGCTAGGCCAAAATTCCTCTTGGCGCCACTCCTAGTGGCGCCAGCCAGTTAGGAAAGTTTTAAGGTCGTCAAGCAACGTATCTTTGAAAGATTTGGGTGCCTGTACTAGTGACTACCATGCAATTTTTAGCCTGGCTTCACTAGGAGTGACTTCGAAAAGTCCGGGAACGATTTGAAGAGGCCGGGAATGACTCGGAGAGCCGGAAAAGGGCAAGAACACTTAGAATAGTGTCCTGGAGGCATTTGACTTGAAAAATGAGGATAGGATGTGTCGGAAGGATTGACCGAGCTGTTAGGGGCAAAACGGTCAATCGGGTTGGAAAGCTGCCGGGACGGACTCAAAACGTCCCAGAAAAGGACTGGAGACTTGGGGACATTATTTAGAATGTTCCTAAAGGTTTCTGGTTTGATACCTAGAGCCGGTGTGGTCAGAAAAGGCGACCGGCCCTCTAGGGGCAAAACGGTCATTTTGTACCGAGTTTGTCGGAATTGACTCGGAATGATCTGAGAAGGTAAGGGAAGGTTGGGAATACTATAAGAAGCATTCTCGGGAGGTTACCGGTTTGATACCCAGAGCCGGTGTGGTTCCCTGGACATTCGAATGCTTAGGGGCAAAATGGTCATCTTGATCGAAAAGTCTTGGAATTAGCCCGAAACGGACTAGAAGGCACATAATCATGCCGAATTGCCTTTAAGACAATCTTGCAAGGTTGGGCTTACCGTTCTGAGGATTCAAATGTGTTCTCGAGAAATGTGCCGGAAAATGGCCCTAGGGGTAGTTTGGTCATTTTTCACCAAAGTGGGCTAGCAGGCACTAGTGTTGACTTGGGTTTTGAGTGTTTCCACCACTCTGATGGCAGTCGCGTGATACAGGGGTTTGCTGGCAATTCCCTATATCGACCTGTTTGCGAGTATTTTCGCTACTCTGACTATTCACGATCATTCCCGAGACTGCCTGATCTCGGGAAGCTGCTAAAGGGACTTAGCGCCTGAGAATCAACTTTCTCGAAAGGCATGCATAAACGAACATTTTTGCATTGGTGGGTTAGCAGGAGCCAAAGGTGGACCGTTCTACCGTCTAGGGGACTTGGGGTCTCGTCCCGGTCGACAGGTTTAAAGGGACTTACTGTTCCAAAGAGACTTTCTTCAGAAAACGTGTCGGACTATCTCGAGGAATAAACTGTCTCGAGAAAGGGATAGGATTTGGAATTGGACTTGGAAAGGGGACTTACTGTCTTTGGAAAGACGTGCCTAACTGAATAGGTTTACCGTCTTGAGGAATCAACTGTCTCGAGAGAGGGATTGGAATTAGAATTGGAAAGGGGACTTACCGTCTTCAGAAAGACGTGCCTGATTTGGAATTGGAAAGGGGACTTACCGTCTTCGGAAAGATGCGCCTAATTTGAATAGATTTGTCGTCTCGAGGAATCAATTGTCTCGAGAGAGGGAATGGAATTGGAATTGGAAAGGGGACTTACCGTCTTCAGAAAGACATGCCTGAATGAATAGGTTTACCGTCTCGAGGAATCAACTGTCTCGAGAGAGGGATTGGAATTGGAATTGGAAATGGGATTTACCGTCTTCAGAAAGACGTGCCTGATTTGGAATTAGAAAGGGGACTTACCGTCTTTGGAAAGACGTGCCTGTTTTGGAATTGGAAAGGGGACTTACCGTCTTCGGAAAGACGTGCTTGATTTGGAATAGAACGAATGATGCCCCTAGGGGCATTTTGGTTATTTTATCTCTATTTGGGCCCGATGGGGCCCGCGAAGCGATGAATTAACGAGATTAGACTTAGAAAGTTGATTTGACTCGAAATATGCCTACATTGACTTGAACACAAGTCTGGACGGAATGGAGACCGCCAAGCGGTCAAAAATAGGGTGCTTACAGAAGTATCGAAAAAGTCGAGCATCTCTGATTGGTTCTTTATTTGATAGGGTTGGTGGGCCATTGCCCTAGCCTTTGTGGATTGGAAAGGGTTGAATTAGGACAGATTAGGAGGTTGAGGGTGGGATATTGCCCTATTCTTTGTTTCTTGTTGGCTATGGACAACAGCCCAACCAGTATGTCATTTCTCTTCTATTCCCTTTTCTTTTCAAGGCTTACATGGTGTGAGAATTCCATCTAGTTGAATTTTTTCTCTTGAGCTAGTCACATAGGGATTTTGACTTGGATGAGGAGCTCGCCTCTTGCTGTGCTTCTATTTCTGGAGGCCTTTCCTTCAATGAATGCATGGGTTTATGGAGGATGGGCATGGATGCATGCCTGAGTTGGTTGCAACTCAGCTAGCAGGATGATGGATCTTGTTGCGGCGTCGAAATGTTGCATTTTGGATATGCCTTCGAAACTTGGAAAATCTTCGGGAGGTGCCCCTTGAACTTGTACCTATCTTAGTATCTCATTAGCAAATATCAAGATATAACAGGGTAATCTTAATAAATGAATTATGATATCCATACTTATCATTTTGCCATGCTGAGTTTAGAAATCTGTTACCAATGTAGGTTCTCCATAAGTTAGCATCCCTTGACCTATTTGGTGAGGCGTAAGACTTTGCTGCTTCGTTGAGGCCGTCTTAGATTGCTGATAAGGAGATTTGACTCCTTTTCTTTTATTTTCTTTTGTTTTTTTTCTCTTATTTAAGCCATTTTTGCCACCTGTGCCCCTCCTGGGTTTTCACAGATGCCGGCTCTACCATTATTGTTCATCAGCACCGTTTTTGGGTTTTCACTGCATCAGTAGTTTTGTATCTTGCTATGACCCTACTCTTTTACCCATAATGCCCTGTGATTCCACTATTAATGTGTAATTCATTAACTTTGATTTGTACTTTGTTAGCCTTATAATAATGTTATATTTATGTTTTTAGTCTAATAAAGTTTATTTGAATGTTTTGTAGGGTTTTGGAGTGAATTGGAGCATCCGGGAGTGTTTGGGAGCATTCGGAAGAGAAACCGAGACAAAGGAGCAAAATTGGCCAAACTTAACAAGGATGTCCGAACACATGTCTGGACACCCCAGAGTGATGCAAGCATGTCCAGACACTTGTCCGGACACCTTGGACAACTTCTGTTACCTTCACTCCGAACCTTGAGCAGAGAGTTCGGACACGTGCTCGGACACCTTTGGGATTGTGACAATGCCTGGACACCTTGGACAACTTCTGCAACCTTACTCCGAACCTTGAGTAGAGAGTCCGGACACATGTCCAGACACCCCTGGGAATTGATACAGTATCCAGACATGTGTCCAAACACCCTACGGAGATCCAATTTTTTGTGTAATCTTAAACCTATAAATACTTTCTTGTAAACCCTAATTCGGGGGGCTGAGTTTTAGACGTTATCTTTAGCCTTAGAGATAGTATTAGAGAGCTTTCATATTGTCTTCTTTCAATAGATTAATAATATTATTGTCTTTGATTCCATTGCTTTCAATACAAATTTTAGATTTCATTATGTTCATGAGTAGCTAATCATCTTTCTTGGCAAGGAATGTGAAGATTGTCTAGAGATTGATGATTTGACAAGGTATTCAATTGGGCTTTCTCGTTCCATCTTTTAAATAATGAATCTTTCTTTTCTTCATTCTTTTTCTTTCGAAATCAAGGGTTTGTGATCATATCTTTGAGTGTTCATGTGCGACATTGATCTTGTATGAGTGTTGCTTAAATCCCTAATATGAATGCTTCGATCTATTTTCTAAAAAAATACTAAATAAAGTTGAGATAGATTCTAAATTGGTTTTAATCGCGAAATCTTCGGATTCAATGACATAAGTTGTTGTTGTTGAATTGAGTTACAAACAAATACCTTGGAAAATTATTATTCTATCGGGCAATTGAATCGTTCTTTGCCAAGATCTTTTTTTACTTAGTAAAACCCTTATTTTTATTTAATCATTAGATAAACAATCTCTTCAAACCAAATCATTATTATTTCTTATTTTTGAGGTTATTTTTTGAGTTTTTGCTTGTTTTAAAAGAGTTTCCTTTAGACACCAACCGTCTTCCCTGTGGATCAACCTCGGACTCCTCCGAGTATTACTATATCACGGTCATGCAATTGCGGATCATATTGTACTTTCTAGAAGTGATCACCCTGGAGGGTTTTCACTATGTCCTCAGGCCATGCATTTTCTTGTGGTTTCTCTCGTTGATGCCAATAAAGATGACTCATTACTTGTTGGTGATTGAAGTTGTTACTTTGGTTGAAGACTGTTGATGTTGCTTTTGACAAGGGTGCATTGAAACACTTGTTGAGTTGGAATAGAAGTTGTTTTCTCATAACTCCTTCTGCTAGATAGAGCACTTCCTAGTGTAACCATCGTACTTTGAAGAGCAATGACAACAATGATCAATTTGAAAGGTCTTTTTTGAACTATAACGTAAGTTAGGTGTCGGGTTTTTGAAAGAATAGGATAGAAGGCTCAAACCTACCATTCTATTTGGCTTTGATTCACATGATCACCTTTAATAGTTTCATCCCTTTCTTACCCTTTGCTTTTATGACTAATGCTGAGGTTGTTTATTTGATGACTTTGACCTTTGCATTGTTAAATTTCCTCTATTCATCTTCTCCCACTTATCTGGAGAAAAACTGTTAGACTCTTATTATTTGTTTTCTACCACTTACCTAGTAGAAAACGACACTGCTTGAGCTTTTTTTTTGGGCATGTAATGCTACCCTTTTTTTTTTCTTTCCCTGCCCTTATGCTATTGCTTTCGACCCATTGTGGGTGGTGATCATCGGGCTAGTTATATGATGGAAATGTGACTGACTTAAGGGGGTTTTGCATGGGTTCTGTTTAATTGTACGGTAGAGGAATTGAGGGCCTCTCTTTATTTTGATCATTGTCATCATTGCTCTATCAGAGTTTCTAATTACACAGAGTAGTGCTTTATCAAGCTTGAGTTGATGGGTGCTGGGAAAAGTTCCATATCCATCTATGCCAGGATCAATGACTTTGAGTTTTCATTGTTGGGAGTGAACTTTGCTTTTAGCTTTCTACCAGGCTGGAGATATCTTTTTGGTGACGAAGTCTCCTGTCGAGGTTTGATTTTTCTGCTGAAGGATCTAGAGATGCATCTTTGATAGTACCGGGTATAGTAGATGGCATGTTGTTGTAAGCACCCCATTTTTGCCCGCTCGGCAATCTCTGGCCCGACCGGATCTAGTTTTTAAACATCATGATACATGAGAGCCCAAGACGGGTCTTTCAAACTCCAATCCAGTCAACTAGTCACTTTTCGGACCCTTAAGGCCCAATTGAAGTTGTAAAGACCATCATGCCCATAGGCATTCTAGGCAGCTTTCCTAGGACCGGTCGGTCTCGGGAACCAACACCACCCTCATTGGTAGTTCTCCGAGACTAGGCGTTCTTAAAGACCAACACCACCCTCATAAGTAACTTTCTGAGACTAGGCTTTCTCAGAAACCAACACCACCTACAGGTAGCTCTCTGAGACCGGGCAGTCTCAGGGATTAACATCGCATAGGTAGCTTTCCTAGACCAAGGGGTTTAGGGAACCAATACCTAGGTCAACACCGGCCCCTGCTAGCCTGATTCGGTAAAAATGACCAAACCTGGCCCTTGGGCCTCTAGGCATGTATTGAGAAATTTTAAAATCCCTCAAGACGATAAGTCCACCTTTCCAAAGTGATCCTAAATAGTTAGGCGTACTCAACTCGCCATTCTATTCAACTCTAGTCCCATTCCAGCTAACTTCGATCAAAATGACTTTACCCCTGAACGCCTTAGCGCAATACAAATCCCACCAAACAGTAGAAAAGTATCCCAGGATCATCCCTGAACAACTCGGCACGCTGGCCTTTTCAATCGAGCCTAGTTAAAATGACCATCTTGCCCTTGGCCAACCCAAACGTGTCTCGAAACTACATCGGTCCTAGAATAGTGAACGGCGAGTCTTGTCATACACCCCTATTTAACCTAAGGTGGACCTTATGACACTAAACACTCCCAAATCAACAAAAGCCCCCTGGAGCGTCTCGCAGACGCTCTGCCAAGATTGCCTTTTCTCCCGATTCCCTGCATTTCTGAACCCCCATGGAGCGTATCACAGACGCTTTGCAAAAATGCAATTTCATGCACACTTCTTGAGATAATATCTCACACTTTCGAACACTGTTCAAGTTTTCTAAAAACTCAGAAGTTCACGAGAAACTCTAGGAGAATACCGTGAATGCAACCGATTTCCCCGAAACTTTTCCGGTTGGCAAAATTATCGAGGCAAAGTTTAAACGAACACTCTCGATGAGGGAGCGTATGCTAGATGCACCCAGATTTTGATCAGATTGATCAAACTTCACTTAACTCTTAAGATTTAGCCAGTACAATGGATGCCACATGGCATTCTGCTAATGGAATAGTACTAGCACATGTGGCACATGCGCTAGGGCAAATTTTGCCTAGGCACATGTACTATATGCACCAGGTCTCTCCAGAGTTGCATATAAATACAAGCCTCCTCCTTTTACATATGGAAGAATCGAAGATTGTAATGAAACTTTGTACAAACAGCTCCAGATATCCGAAACCCTCCATATATCTCTCCCCGCCAAACACATAGGTTGTATTCCATTTCACTCTAGCCCATACACTTCACCTATAAGGCCTTCCATATCATAGAAGACCTTATTCCAGCCCCTTCCAAGTCCATCCAAGATCAAGTCCAAGCATCTAATGAAGTTTGAGAGTGTTTGAAGGTAAAAGGTGGTATTTCCTTTTATATTTTTGTCTTCCCCCACTGCTTTCTTCTCTCTCCTAGCCTACTTTGGCTATTCTCTATTTTAATCCCCATCTTTTACCCCCCATTCTTGCATGCTTGAGACAAGAGAGCTCCTAACTCATGCCTAGAGGAAAGCTAATGAGAGTCACCATGTAAGGAGATCTCTCACTAGTCTACTTTAAAATGGTATGGCTTTGGAGCACCTTGATTATGTGGTGGAGCCTTTAGCCTTGTATGAATTCATGACCCTCTTTGCATATGATTATCTTGTTCATGTTTTGTGTGATTGGCTTTATTTTCATGCTTATAACCATGTTTTCCAAAACTTATACTATTCCCATTTCCATACCATTTTCAAGCTCCTTATTTCAATGTTCTTTTCAAAGTGATTTCAAGAGTTAGCCTTTGAAGTGTAGGATGAAACCATAAGTAATCATGCTCTAGAAAAGCCCTCCATTAATCCCTAACTCACATTCTTGCATCATCGCATTTTTACTTACATAAAAATGATTTTCAAACTTATCAATTTCAAAGGTTTCTATTCTCATAAGTCTAGTGGTTGGAATGGCCCCATTGAACCCTCTCTTGTGTGGTCTCTCTTATTATTAGCCATAAGAACCCTAGCTTGTTAGAATGGTTCCCTTCTCTTTCTATTCTTGTACAAAAATAATTTTCAAATGCTTCGATTTCAAAGGTTTCTATTCTCACAAGTTTAGTGGTTGGAATGGCCCTATGGAACCCTCTCTCGAGTGGTCTCCCTTATCATTGGCCATATGAATTCTAATTTGTTAGAATGGTTTCCTCTTTCAAAAATAGTTTTCAAGACATTCTTCTTAAACATGGCTTTCAAAAGTTCATTAAAATAATTTTTCAAAAGTTGTCATTATTATGTTGATTCTGAAAGTTCTTACTCTTTTCAAGATAAAGGTTATAATGGTCCTAAGGAAACCTTCTTCGGAATGGTTTTCAAACATAAACTACATAAACCATATACTTGACGAGAGTCAATTTTCATGGAAATGATCTTCAAAAGATTTCTTTACAAGAGTCCTTTACATCACATGATTTGTTTTCCAAAACCCCTTTTAAAAAATGCATAAAATCCTAGTTCAAAACCATCTTCCAACTCTAGGTTAACTTGACCTTAGTTGTTCAATCTATGTTAACCAAACCTTAGGTTAACCTAACCATAGCTAGTTAACCCTAGGTTACCTCAACCTTAGGTTAACCTAACCATATTTAGTTAACCCTAGATCACCTTAACCTTAGGTTAACCTAATCATAGTTAGTTAACCCTAGATCACCTTAACCCTAGGTCAACCTAACCCAAGTTAGTTAATCCTATGTCAATCCAACCTTAGTCCAACTTAACCTTAGTTGTCCAAACCCTAGGTTAACCTAATCCAAGTTAGTTAACCTTAGGTCACCCTTACCTTAAGTCAACCCGACCTAAGTTAGTAAGCTTCAAGGTTCTAATTCAAGGAACCCTCTTCAAATAGTCTTTCAACTCAAAAATTATTTTCATGACATATTTTCAAAACATCCCACTTTCTTAAGATTTCAAAAATCAACTCCAAAACCTTTTCAAATATCCCTACACTCTTGAATTATGTTTAAAAGCATTTCGAAACACTTCAAAGTCCCATTTCAAATGCACTTTAAAAAACCTTCAAGTTCTATTCCAAAAACACTTCAACATCTGACTTCAAAACTCTCAAGTCCTCTTTTTCCAAAGACCTCGAAGTGTCTTCAAACCCTTCCAAAGACCTTAATGTGTCTTCAAAATATTCCAAAGGCCCTAATGCGCCTATTTTCCATCGGGCTCTTATCCGAACTATGAATGACCTGATTCTCGCCACATTAGATACGTAGGTAACCTAAAATGGTACTGTCATAACTCTTATTTCAACTCAAGTCATTTTTCAAGCCTCTTTATCAATTCAAGATCCTTATTTTAAAATCTTTCAAAGCTTCCATGTTTTCAAACATTTTTCCTCCAGACTTGCATCATGCATCATTCATTCAAAAAATAATGACTAAACCCCATTTTCAAAATTCGAAAGTGGATATTGAGTGGATAATGGTATTCGGTTATTGTAGTGAGTGAACAAAACAGTGATTAGACATATAGGTACCCAAAGGGCGAGGTAGGGTAATGATCTTAGGATATCTTCTCTACACGTAACCAAACCCCGAACCATAGATTTCTATTTTTGAATGATCTAAATGGAGTTGTTTCCAAAAAAAGGCTTAAAACTTTTCAAATATTGTCAAACAACCTATTTTCCTAAAATCCCTTTCTTGAAGAGTTTTTCAAAACCTTTTTAAAAAACCCTAGGTTTAATCTTCGGATTATACTTAGTTTTAGGTGACCTAACTCACCGTAATCTAGTTAGGTGGTGTAAGTACCCCATTTTTGCTTGCTCAGCAGTCTCTGGTCTGTCCAGACTTGTATTCAAGTCAATATGGACATATTCCAGGTTAAACTAGTATTCTAGTCCAATTCTAGTTCAAATCTAATTCCAGTCTAGTTCTAGTTCAAATCAAATCTGGCATGCCTTTCGAGAAAGTTGATCCCTTAAGGCGGTAAGTCCATCTAGTCTGGAACATTTTTCGAGAAAAATTTTCGAAACGGTAAGTTTCTTCAAACCTATTGACTGGGATGAGACTCCAAGTCCCCTAGATGGTAAAACGGTCCGCCTTTGGCGCCTGCTAGCCCGCCAATGAAGAAATGTCCGTTTTGGCTTGCTTTTTGAGAAAGTTGATTCCTCAGGCGATAAGTCCACCTAGCAGCTTCCTGAGATCAGGTAGTCCCTGTAATGATCGCAAACCGTCAGAGTGACGGAAACACTCGTAAACATCGCAACCGTTAGAGTAGCAGAAATACTCGTAAACAGGTCAACATTGGGAATTGCCAACAAACCCCTATGTCACGAGACCACTATCAGAGTGACGGAAACACTCAAAACCCAGGTCAACACTAGTGCCTGCTAGCCCACTCCGGTGAAAAATGACCAAGCTGCCCCTAGGGCCATTTCCAACACGTTTCTCGAGAAAGCACCTAAGTTCTTAGAACGGTAAATCCACCTTTCCAAGATTGTCCCAAAGACGATTCGGCATGATTAGGTGCCTTCCAGTCCGTTTCGGGCCAATTCCAAGATGTTTCGGTCAAAATGATCATTTGGCCTCTAGGCATCCGAGCGCCCCAAGAACCACACCGGCTTTGAGTATCAAACCGGTAACCTCTCAGGGATCCTTCTGATAGTATCCTCAGGCTTCTGATACATTTTTGGGTCATTTCGAGTTAGTTTCGGCAAACCTAATACAAAATGACCATTTTGCCCCTAGTGGGCTGGTCGTCTTTTCTAACCACACTAGCTTTGGCTATCAAATCGGTAACCTCTTGAAATATTCTAGGTAATGTTTCCAAACCTTGAGTCTTCTTTTGGGATATTCCAAGTCTATCTCAACAGCTTTCCGGCCCGATGACTGTTTTACCCCTAATATCCAGTCAACCCTTCCAACACATCCTAACATCATTCCTCAAGTCTACTACCCCTGAGACACTATTCTAAGGGTTCCTGTCTTTTTCCGGCTCTCCGGGCCATTCTTGGTCCTTTAAATCATTCCTGAACCTTTAGGAGTCACTCCTAGTGAAGCTAGGCTAAAAAATGTATGGTAATTACTAGGACAGGAGCCCAAATCTTTGAAAGATACGTTACTCGCTGACCTTAAAAGTTTCCAACGTTATTGGTGCCACTAGTAGTGGCCCCAAGCCAAAAAATGGCCTGGCGCCACTCCTAGTGGTGCCAGTGTAAAATTTGGCCTAGTGCCACTACAGTAGGCACCGGTTCAGTCTTCTGTCTATAAATACAGAGCCTTTTCCAGTATGAAAAGGGTCCGTAAACACAGTCCAAAAACCCTACTCTTCGATATATAGAGCTCAAAGTCCTTGCAAACCCTAGTTCCCTTTAGGTTCTTCAAACCCTAGCCTCCATATACAAACCCTAGCCTCCATACACTTAACCCTAGCATACATACACTTATATACACTCATATACTAGCCTCCAAAGCCTCCATTGAAGACTTGAAGTGCTGCAACTCCAAAGCTCTCGAAGATCAAAGTAAGCTCTCGAAGATCAAAGTAAGCTCTCGAAGATCAAAGCGAAGAAAAGCAAATAAAACAAGTAAATAAAAGAAGACACAAGGTAGGTTTCTTATTTACGTTTACGCAATTACCCCCTTTCTCTTCTCTCTCTTAACCCACTTGGATTTTCTTCTATTTTAATCTCCATCTTCTACCCCCTTTTCTTGCATGCTTGAAACAAGGGACTCCTTGGTTCATGTGTAGGATTAGGCTATTGAAAGTTACCGTGTTGGGAGCTTTCTCTTAGTCTAACCAGAGACCACATGGGTTCGGTCCCCTTGATTATGTGGTGAAACCTTTAACCTTGTATATTCACGACCCCAACCTGCATTATGCATATCATGATCATGCGTCTTTCCAAAACTTGCATCAAAATCGTTTTCAAAACTTGTGTTAAAAACTTCTTCTTCAAAACTTGTTTTCGAAATCACAATTCTAAGATGATTCTAACCATTTCCATAGTTAGGGTTGCTTTAGCAAAGTGTCATATTTAAAGTGACTATTATTGTCCATATTTTCAAATCTTTGTTGTTTTCAAAACCATAATCCTAGAATGGTTTTAATCTTCTTATGGTTAGAATCGTTTTAGAAAAATGAGATATTTTTAGAGGCTTGCAAAAATCCACATTCAAATCCCTTTCCAAATTGCTTTTCAAACTTACTTTTCAAAATTTCTTTTTAAATTCTCTCGAAAATCTCTTTTTAAACTTACTTTCCTAAAAACTCTTTCCAAAAACTCTCTTCAAAAGTTCTCCTTTCTAAAAACACTCTTCAAATCTTTTTCCTAAAAATCTCTCTTTCCAAAAGATCTTCTTTCCAAAATCTTTTTTTCTTGGAGTTCAAGTTAAACTCTAGAGCCAATGATTAAAAAACCCTAATTTTCTTTTCTAAAACATAATTTTCAATTTTCTATTTTAGCCTTAAAACCTAGGTTTCCAAAATCTCATTTTTTACATCAAAATCATAAATTTTCAAAACCTATTTTCTACATTGAATCATAGACTTTCAAATCTAGGATTTCTAAAACTTTCTCCTTTCCACTTCTATGACAAATCCAATCTCCCATTTAGGAAACTAGATCCAATATTCCATTTTTAAAAACAAAATCAAATCACCTCTTTTTGGAAATAAAATCTGATTTTTTTGTTTTAGGAAATAGGAATCTAAATCTTTCCTAATTCCCACATTTCTTAATTCCATACCTTTCCTAATTTCAACTTTCTAAATTCTAAATTTTCAAATCTTTCCTAACTTCAAGTATTTCCAAAACTCAAACTTCAAACCTTTCTTAAATTCAAACCTTTCCAAAATTCTAAACTTTCTAAATTCCAAGTCTTTCTTAAATCAAACTTTCTAAATTCAAATCCTTCCAAAATCAACTTTTTCCTATAAAAGAAACTTTCCAAAATTTTAAACTTCCCTAATTCGAAACTTTCCTAAAATGAAACTTTCCTAAAAAGGAACTTTCCTATTTTGAAACTTTCCTAAATCTGAGATTTTCTAAATTCAATGTTTCCTAAACTCAAACTCTCCATGTTTTCTAAATCAAACTTTCCAATCAAATCTTTCTTAATCTCAAGTCCTTCCTAAATCCTATCTTTTGAGGTCTAGGTTTCCTAAAACCAAGCTTTCCAAAATCAAGCTTTTCAAGTTCAAGTCGATTCAATTCAATTACATGCTTCAACCCTAGGTTACCCTAAGTCCTAGGAAGTCTAGACCCTAGTTCGACCTTAACTCTAAAGTTTGGAAGCTTCCAACTCTTCTCTAAATTTTTTTTTTCTAAACCGAGATGGTTTTTCAAACTTCAATTCAAGTCAAAATGTTTTCAAATCTCAATCTTTCCAAAACAAGTCCAAGTTCTTTTTCCAAGTTCTATCTTTCCGAATCAAAATCAAGGTCAATTTCAAGTTCAATTTCAAATCTTCTATTCAAAGTTTAAATCAAACCCTTTTTCAAATCAAACTATTTTCAAATCAAATTTTTAATCGGACTCTTGTCCGAACTACGACTGACTTGATTCTCAAAAAGGGATACGTAGGTAACCCTCACGGGTGCTGTCATAACTTTTTTCAAATCTCCAATTCCACAACCTTTTTCATACTTCCAATTTCATAACCTTTTTCAAACTTCCAATTTCATAACCTTTTTTTCAAGTTTCCAATTTTATAACTATTTTCAAACTTCTAATTCCAAAATCTATTTTCAAATCTCTATTTTTAATTTCTAAAACTGTCTTTCCAATTTCAAATCCATTTATAAATCAAATCAAGCCTTTTCTTAAATCTATTTTCAAAGTCAAATATTTCTGTTTAAATATGTTTTCAAAATGGAAGTTTTATTCTTGCACTTGCATATCATGCATAATGTCAAACGTTTTTTCAAAATTCTTGTCAAAAGTGGATAGTATTGGATATTTATAATCAAAGACTCTAATAGGTGAACCTAGGGTGAATAGATATGTAGGTACCGGAAGGGCGGGGTAGGGTGATGGCATAGTATGTCTTCCTTTCACGTAACTGTTGACTCAATGCCTTGATTTTGATGATAACAAAATTTGGTTTAATAATCTAATAATTCTACTTAAGTGTGCAAATTAATTATTAGATTTCTATCATGACTTGAAGCTTATCACAATGGAGAACGTGTGATGCAAATATTAGAATGAAGGTTGATATGCATGATGAGATGACACATTCAATAAAATTGATCTTCTAAAGAATGAAGGAATTTCAAGATGATGAAAATCTTGGATGAAAAATTGATAAGCATGAATGAATGACATATTCATCATTAGTGATCTTATAAAGAATGAAGATATTTCAAGATAATGGATGTCAAGGAAGAAGATTGATTGAAAATGCTCATAGCCTTGGATAAAAAGAAGAAGCCATATCTGTTGAAGAGTTCTCAAAGAATAGTTGAAATATGAAGATCTTAAGCCTTGGAAGCTCTCTTGAAGACCTTGAAGAAGACTTGGATAAATGGATGAATTCATGGTGATTAAAGAGCTCTACATGTAATCAAAATGGAGTTGATTTCATATTGAAGGATTGAAGATGTTCTTGAAGTCATCAAGCCTTGAAGAAGTATTTGCAAACTTTAATAAGGCTCATTTGGATGATCCTTGAAAGGATTGGAACCTTTGGAGAAGAATGGAGAAAATCTGCAAAAACAAGGTGATGAGGGTTGATTTGGCAATGACTGATCAGGACCCCCAACAATGAGCATGACTATGCTGACCATGGCTGACTGTGACCATAACCAAGTAGACAATGGCCAACCACGACCATGGCCTACCACGATTAAACAGACTATGGTTGACCGTGACCATAACCGAGCAGAGGGCACCACCGAGCAGACAATGGTCGACCACGACCATAGCCGACCACGATTGAGCAGACCATGACCGACCGTGATCATAACCGAGCAGACAATGGCCGACCACGACCATGGTCGACCTACTGAGCACGACCATGCCGAGCATGATCGAGCTGACCATACACCGAGCAGACCATAGTTGAGCAAGACCTTCCGAGCACGACCTGCTGAGCACGACATACTGAGCATGACCATGCCGAGCATGATCGAGCTGGCCATACCCCGAGCAGACCTTGTGGGACGGTGCCGATCATTCCCGCTCACCTGCCACGCTAGTGGGGGGCACTGACAACCCAATCATGATAGCGTGCTCGGTCGACTCATTTACACAGAAAGTAGAAAGTCTGGTGAAGACTTTAATAGAGTCGACTTATTTGGATAGAAACTTGAAAAATCTGCTGAAATGCAAAAAGAATTGACTCATTGCTTAAAAGCGTCGACCCTTGACACCAACGACTATATTTTCTGACAGGAGTAATGGTGCGATCTGCCACCAAAACAACTCCCATACTTCTCTAATGGCTAAAATAGATTCAAGGCTATATATACAAGATCCCCAACACATATTTGCCAAAGAAGAACAAGAGAAGAACACAAGATCAAGCATTACAAGAGAGATTTCATCTCATACATCTTATACTCTGTTTTTACTCATTTGGGGTGTTCTTGAGTGAGCTGAAAAGTTGTTTATCTACTCTTTGAGAGAGTGTTATTTATTGTACAACCTTCATCTATTATTGGGTGGGTTTGTAATCTTGTGAGTTTGAGTGTAGCTTGGGAAAAAGACTCGTAAGTTTGAGAGAAGCTTGGACAAAATCTCTTGTAAAGTTTGAGTGAAGCTTGGACAAAATCACTCGTAAGTTTGAGCGAAGCTTGGACAAAATCTCTTGTAAAGTTTGAGTGAAGCTTGGACAAAATCACTTGTAAGTTTGAGAGAAGCTTGAACAAAAGCTCTTGGGTTTTGAGAGCTTGGGGAAGAGCTTTTGTAAGAGTGAGCTAGGCACTTGAAGAAAAACTAGCAGCTGTGTAAGGAAAGTTTACATAGTGGAATACCTTCAAGAGGATCGAGGAAGAGAGGACCTAGGTAAGGTTTGGCCGAACCTTTATAAATCTGGTGTTCTTCATCTCTTTGCTCATATTACTTCCTTGCATTGCATCTTATTATTTGCTTGCTTGGTTATTAGTTTGATTGCTCACTGCTACATTACTTAAATTGTTTTTAGTTGCATTGTTTGATATAAATTCTATAAAACCCAATTCACCCCCCCTCTTGGGTTGCCTACTTGGGCCAACAGTAACAACCCTGGACTTAGGATCACTGTTTTCGAAAGACAAAATGGAGTTATTTTAAAAAAAGGCTTAAATATTTTCAAAGGTTGCCAAATAACCTATTTTCTTAAAATCTCTCTCTTGAGGAAGTTTTAAAAATCGTTTTCAAAAGCCCTAAGTGTAATCTTCGGATTGTGCTTAGTTTTAGGTGACCTAACTCAGCTTAATCAAGTTAGGTGGTGACTTCAAACATTTTCCAAAAGCCCTTATTCAAAATCAATTTTCAATTCAAACCTAGTCAAACTCGTCTTTCTAAGAGGATGAGTTCTAATGATAGAGTTTTGTGCTTTTTCCCGAGCCTAAAGGACTTATTCTCTAGGAGGTAAGGCTGCTCGTACTGCTTTTGTGGTTTGAGTTTTCCTAAGGATTTAAAGAGAGGGGTTCCTTCTTTAACCAGCAGAACTATCTTATTGCAGTAGATCAATAAGGGTGGTGTTGCGCTAGTTGAGACTTTGACTGGGACTTTGTGAAAGGGTAGCTGCTCGTGCCAACTTTTGTGATCTTCTTGACATTTGTATTCTGATGACTCAATGGCCTCCTTTGTTTCTAGATAGTTGGATATTGAGCTATTTGTAATTGATTTTGAATTTCTGCTATCATGTCCTATTTTAGGTTACTGGCGCTATCTGTGACAATTTGTAAAGGACCTTTGGGGAGTCTTTAGGGTCAAAAGATGTCAGCCTTTAGGGTACCCTAAACTTTTCATTTTTCTAGAAAAATGTTTTAGCACAGTATAGAAAGCATTTCATGATGAAGAGTCCTTTATTTTAGATTAGCTTGTTATACACTTGATATTTACATGACACTTTAACAAGCTAAAATCAAGGGTTCCTCCCGTAGGCTTTACCAAGGCCTTCAGGGTTTGGGAATTTGATGGATGGTTTTGTCGGCTAGCTTCAAGATTGGCAAGACCTTGAGGAGAGTGAGTTGGTAGAAGATGAGGCATGAATTTCCAGTCGATGATTAGGGACGAAATGACATATTTTTTGGTTGTTATTTTTGTTTTTGTAGGAGGACCACCCCGTAGCTTATGCCCCTAGTCCCTTCTCAGGTTGGTAACTTCTATTGCTGAGGTAATTGGTGACCATTTTCCTAACTGTCAAATGACTGGAGGGTTTTGTCATTTCGATGCATAGATGGTGTAAGCACCCCATTTTTGCTCGCTCGGCAGTCTTCGGTTCGTCCAGACTTGTATTCAAGTCAATATGGACATATTTCAATCTAAATCAACTTTCCAAGTCTAATCCCATCAATCGATTGCTTTGCGGGCCCTTTGGGCCCAAATAGAGGCAAAATGACCAAAATACCCTTGGGGGTATTGTTCTGTCCAATTCCAATAGGCACGTCTTTTTGAAGACAGTAAGTCCCCTTTCCAATTCCAATTCCAATTCCAATTATATTTGGCACACTTAAGAAAGTTGATTCCTCGAGGTAGTAAGTCCATCCTATCCGGCACGTTTCTGAGAGAACTCTTTGGAATGGTAAGTCCTTTTAAACCCGTCGATCAGGACGAGACCTCAAGTCCCCGAGATGGTAGAACGGTCCAACTTTGGCGCATGCTAGCTTGCCAATGTAGAAATGTCCGTTTTGACACACCTTTCGAGAAAGTTGATTCCTCCGACGCTAAGTCCATCAAGCAGCTTCCCGAGATCAGGCAGTCTATGGAATGATCGCGAATTGTCAGAGTAGCGGAAACACTCGTAAATAGGTTGATATAAGGAATTGTCAACAAACCCCTGTATCATGGGACTGCCGTCAGAGTGGCGGAAACACTCAAAACCAAGATCAATACCAGAGCCTGCTAGCCCACTCCGGTGAAAAATGGCCAAACTGCCCCTAGGGCCATTTTTGGCACTTTCTCGAGAAAGTACCTAAGTCCTCAAAACGATCTTCCAAGATTTTCTTAAAGGCAATCCGGTTTGATTAGGTGACTTCTAGTCAGTTTCGGGCCCATTCCGAGACTTTCTGGTCAAGATGACCATTTTGCCCCAAGGCATCCGAACGCCCTGGGAACCACACCGGTTCTGGGTATCAAACCGATAACCTCCCAAGAATGCTTTTTATAGTATTCTTGACCTTTCATTATCTTTTCGAATCATTTCGAGTCAATTCAAGCTAACTCGGTGCAAAATGACTATTTTGCCCTTAGTGGGCCGGTCACCTTTTCTAACCACACCGACTCTGGATATCAAACCGGTAACCTTTGGGAACATTCTAAATAATATTTCCAAACCTGGAGTCTTCTTCCGGGACATTCTAAGTCCGTCCCGGCAACTTTCCGGTCCGGTTGACTGTTTTGCCTTTAATGGCCCGGTCAACCCTTCCAACACATCTTGACATCATTTTTCAAGTCCGTGACCCCCGGGACCCTATTCTAAGGGTTCCTGTCCATTTTCAGCCTTCCAGGTCATGCTCGGCCTTTTCAAATTATTCCCAGACCTTCGGGAGCCACTCCTAGTGAAGTTAGGCTAAAAATTGCATGGTAGTCACTAGTACAGGCGCCCAAATCTTCTGAAGATATGTTACTTGCCAACTTAAAGGCTTTCCTAAGTGCCTGGTGCCACTAGCAGTGGTGCCAATGTGTTCTATGGCCTAGCGCTACTGCAACTGGTGCCAGGTTATTCTTCTCTCTATAAATACAAAGCCTCTTTCAGCGTGAAAAGGGTCCGTAAACTCAGTCTAAAAAACTCTACTTTTCAATATACAGAGCTCGTAGCCTCCCTAAACCCCAGTTCGCTTTAGGTTTTCTAAACCCTAGCCCCCATACACAAACCCTAGCTCATATATACTCCCATGCACTCCTATACACTCGAACACTAGCCTCTAAAGCCTCTATTGAAGACTTGAAGTGTTGCAATTCGAAGCTCTCGAAGATCAAGATGAAGACTGAAGTAAAGACAGAAGCAAAGCAAGAAAAACAAAGTGCGTAAAGCAAAATAAAGAAGATATAAGGTAGGCTCTCTATTTAAGTTTATGCATCTTCTCCCTCTCTTCTCCCTCCGAACTCACTTAGGTTTTCTTCTATTTTAATTCCCCATCTTGTTCCCCCACTTTCTTGCATGCTTGAAACAAGGGACTTCCCGGTCCATGTGTATGATTAGGCTATTGAAGGTCACCGTGTCGGGGGCCTTCTATTAGTCTAACCGGAGATCACGTGGGTTCGGCCCCCTTGATTATGTGGTGAAGCCTTAACCTTGTATGTTCAAGACCCCAACTTGTATTATGCATATCATGATCATGCATCTCTCCAAAATTCGTTTTCAAACTTGTTTTCAAAACTTGCATTAAAATCGTTTTCAAAGTTTGTGTTAAAATCTTCTTTTTCAAAACTTGTTTTCAAAATCACAATCCTAAGGTGATTCTAGCCTTTCCATGGTTAGGGTTGCTTTAGGAAAGTGTTACATTTAAAATGACCAATATGGTCCATATTTTCAAATCCTTGTTGTTTTCAAAACCACTATCTTAGAGTGGTTCTAACTTTCTTATGGTTAGAATTGATTTAGGAAAGTGAGATATTTTATATACTTTCTAAAAACTCTCTTTTCAAAATCTCTCTTTCTAAAAAATTTCTTTTCCAATACACTTTCTAAAAGTTCTCTTTAATCTCCTTTTCAAAATTCATTTCCAAAGTTGTTTTCCAAAACTTCCCTTCACAAAAATCACTTTCCTAAAAACTCATTTCCAAAATGCTCTCTTCGAAATTTACTTTCTAAAAATGCTTCGTAGGTCTCCTTCCTAGAAAAACTTTTTCTAAAAATCCCTTTTCGAAAACTCTATTTTCAAAATTTGCTTTCCAAAAACTCCTTTTTAAGATCTCCTTCCAAAACCTTTCTTTCCAAAAGCTCTCTCAAAGTTTTACTTTCCAAAATCCCTTCCTAAAAACTTTTTTCAAATCCCTTTCTAAAAAACTCTTCTCTAGGATTTCCTTCCAAAAATCTCCCTTTTCAAAAACTCACTTTCCAAAAATCTCTTTCCTTGAAGCCCAAGTCAAACCCTAGAGCTAGCGATTAGGAAACCCTAATTTCCTTTCTTAAAACATGACTTCCATCCTTGCCTCAAAACCTAGGTTTTCAAAATTTCCTTCTTTTCATCTAAATCCTAGGTTTCCAGAACCTATTTTCTACTTCAAAATTTAGGATTTCCAAAACTCCATATTTCCAATTCTATGCCAAATCAAATCCTTTGTTTTAGGAAACCAAATCTAGTCTCCCCGTTTAGGAAACCAAATCTAATCCTCCGTTTTTGGAAACAAAATCAAAATATCTCTTTTTAGAAGCAAAATTCAATCCTTTGTTTTAGAAAATAGGAATCCCAATCCTTCCTAGTCTAAACATTTCCTAATCCACTCTTTCCTAATCTCATACTTTCCTAAATCTTAAGTTTTCCTAAACTTTAAACTTCCAAAACTTTCCTAATTCTGACCTCTCTTAATTCCATCACTTTCCAAATCTTAACTTTCCAAATCTAAATCTTCAAATCTTTCTTAAACTCAAACCTTTCCTAATCTTAAGTATTTCTAAAACTCGAACTTTAAATCTTTCTAAAATTCTAAACTTCCTAAACTTCAAATCCAAAACTTTCTAAATTTAAAACTTTCTTACTTTCAAAACTTTCTTATTTCAAAATATTCATAATTCAAAACTTCCCTAATTTGAAACTTCCCTAAAACGAAACCTTTCCTAATTCGAAATCTTTCTTAAATTAAAACTTTCCTAATTCAAAATCTTTCTTAAATCAAAACTTTCCTAAAATGAAACTTTCCTAAAATAGAACTTTCTTAATTTGAACCTTTCCTAAATCCAATCTTTCCCTAATCTTTTAAGTCTAGCATTCGAGTCAAATATTTTCTAAAGCCCTTCCTAGCCAAGTCCAATCTTTCTTAAACCTCAAATCTTTCCTAAGTTCCTAAATCTACGTTTCCTAAAACCAAGTTTTTCAAAACCAATATTTTCAAATCGTCCAATCAAAGTTCAAATTTCCTAATCTTTTTAATTCCAATTTCTAATTTCCAATCTTCTATTCTAAGTTCAAATCAAACTCCATTTTCCAATCAAACTCTTTTTTCAAATCAAAACCTTCTATTTTCTATCAGATTCTTGTTCGAACTACGACTGACTTGATTCCTCAAAAAGGATACGTAGGCAACCCTCATGGGTGCGGTCACAACCTTTTTCAAGTTTCCCATTCCACAACCTTTCTCCAATTTTCAATTCTATAACTCTTTTCAAATCTCCAATTCCATGACTCTTTTCAAAACTCTTTTCTCAAATCCATTTTAAAAAATCAAATTGAATCTATCTTTTCAAATCTATTTTCAATTTCAATTTCAAATCTATCTTTTCAAGTCTTTTTTCTGAAATCAAATCAAGTTCTTTTCCAATCTATTTCCAAATTAAATCTTTCTATTGCATTTACATATCATGCATCTTGTCTTTTCAAAAATTCTTTTCTAAGTGGATAGTTTTGGACATTTGTTAGTTGAAGACTCTCATAGGTGAATCTAGAGTGAATAGATATGTAGGTACCGCAAGGGTGGGGTAGGGTGATGGCTTAGTGCGTCTTCTCTACACGTAACCAACTTTCAAACTTAGGATCACTATTTTCGAAAGACCACAACAGAGTTATTTTCAAAAAAAGGGCTTAAATATTTTTCAAAGGTTGCCAAACAACCTGTTTTCTTAAAAACCCTCTCTTGAGGAAGTATTTTCAAAAATCATTTTCAAAAAACCTAAGTGTAATCTTTGGATTGGGCTTAGTTTTTAAGTGATCTAACTCACCTTAATCAAGTTAGGTGGGGACTCTGAATTATTTTTCAAAAGCCCTTTATTCAAATCATTTTTCATTCAAATCTAGTCGCACTCATTCTTCTAGGAGGATGAGTTCTAACGAGAGAGTATAATATTTTTTCTACTAGTGTGTCTATTCCTCGAGTGCAAAAAATCTGGGCGTGACAGCTGGCGACTCCACTAGGGAAACGTAGAGGGTTAGGCCATAGTCATGTCTCTTTACCCTTTACCCATGTAGAGTCTTTGATTAACTTGTTCACTTCTATCCACATTCAATTTTCAAAATCAAATTTTCAAAGTTTTTTTTTTTCAGAAAAAGGCATTCAATTCCATTCATATTATCTTGTATTAAGCTAGCCATCAACATACTAACTCTTCCATCTTTGTTTTGTTGGTGTGCTTTTGTTTACAATATTAATTCATTAACTGTTATACATAAATGTGATGAACATGATGAATGGGAGTTGTTGGGCTCTTTCCTCTGTTTTTAAAAAACACACACACTGCACGTGCACTTGCATTCTGCATACTTGCATTTTTTCCCTGATCTGTCCCTTCTAGTTAGAAAGGGTAACGGTATATTGGTTGTGGGCAAGATGCTGTGTCAGTTTCTTCGCCTACAGCCTCTTGATGGTTCCCTCGCTCGGATCACCAACCGATCATGGCACCACTTTGGGGAGTGGGCCTAGGTTTGAAGATCTGGGGATCGAACCTTTTTAGGATGCATTAGTGAACCCTCAACCTCATGCTCATATAGATACCATGCATAATCGAACCTCAGTCGGATTTAGGACACGCATACCGTTTTCAAAACCATGGAGGAAAGGGTGACTGCTTTTACTTTGCTTTATACCTGCTTATTCCTGTTGTTATAATGATTGTATTCTTATTGTGATAATGCTTGTCTAATTGCTCATGCATGCATGTTTACCTTACCATTGCATTATCTCTTCTTACGCTCTTTGCATCCATATTCATGCATTTCGTATTCCATGTCAAGACAAAAGTTTCAGAGTAACTTAAGTCACTGCATTCTCATGTATATGGTCAACCTGTCAAGAGTGACACCAAGGTCACTCTCCCTTGCATTAAACCTACTCAAACCCTAAGGGTTCCCATGTAACCCTAAGGATTCATAGCATGCATGTTAGTTCCATAAAGAGGGGCCCCAATCCCTCTATGCTCATGGAGATAGGGTTGCCAATAAGACAAGGGGCAATAGATCAACAAGGTCTCTCAACGATCACCTCGGCATCAAATCCAAAGAAGGCAAGTCTGAAGACTCAAGCGTAGTTTAGGATTTCATATGTAAAATTAGATAGGTGGAAGTCCAAAGAAACATGGAGGATTCATGACATGCATAGAACCATATCTCAAGAGAGGCTCAAATCTCTCTTAGTCCATGGAGGCGGGATTGCCCAAATAAGGAAACATTAACCGGCCCACGTCAAAGAGGTATTGTATTGCATAATAGGGGTAAAACCTCACCTCCGAAATGGACTTGTCATTATGCTTAGATTCCCTCAAAGAAGGGACCTCCACAGGACATGCATCACATAGAACCTCCAACTCCACATGCTGATTGCATTATGTTTTTCTTTTTCTTTTTGTAGGTCAGAGAGCACAACTGAATTTATGGAATCCCTCTAGTACCCCACCAAATTCAAAATCATGAAAGGATAAGCCTAGATGTTAGAAGAGGCCGAACCTACATCAGGGAGCAAGAATAACTAACCATCCATCAGCAAGAAGTTACCTCCACACCATGCTGCGACAACAACCGTCCATGCAAAAGGAGGCTTCACCATTTGCAAAGTCTTATCAGACCTATGCATTGCTATAAAAGAATCTCTTAACTTCCAAATGCATGCCAAACACCGTAAAAGAGCTGTCAATTCGCTCTCCGTCGTTTGGTGATACACCCGGGAAATGAAATACCAAAGCAGTCGGCACAGTTCCAAAACCCTGCTAAGGGTTCTTACCTAGAGGCCCATAAGAAAAGGGAGGTTTTCTTAAAATTCGTCTGTTTCCTTTTTATCTTTCTATTTCTTGCATATCTTCTTTAAATGAACACTGCATGCCATGTAATCATGTTTTTAAATGAAAATAGGTAGTTCTCAGTTTATCCCCTTTGTCTCATACTCTTATGGACGATTGTTGCGTTTAAGGATTCTTTCCTATTCAGTAATGACTTGACTTGAAGGATAGGATAGCATGGGCAACCCACTCAAAGGGGGTTAAAACCTTTAAGAGACTAAGAGAGAGAGAGTGAGAGATAGGAGGAAGGCAATCTCAGCAAAGAAGTGCGAATTTTATTGAAAAGGCGATACTTGCATGATATCCTGGCTAGGCGATGGGCAACTGAGTCCCCAAAGTGATGAGATGCCATTGTTCTATTTATCCCAAATAAACACTACCCTTTGCTTAGCCCACTAGAGCCGTACATAATTTGTTTTCAAGTATCCTCAAACCAAGAACCATCCTTCACATTAGGGCAAGCACAGAATAATTGATTTGATAGAACATGTAAGGGTTCACTGACAGAAACACATCATCCCCAGGAATATTTTCTAAATTTTGTACTAAGGCTTTATGGACTAAGCAATTCAATTTGAAATGATTAGAGGCCCTCAATTCTGCTACCATACACAAAAATATCCCCTTTGCTTAACCCACTAGTGCCTCGCGAAAAGAGAAAGATTTTTTGTCAACCCCAATCCAAAACCATCCCGCCACATTGGGGCAGATAGGTAGCAGAAGATCTGACAGAGAATGTCATCGACAGTCAAGTTGAAGTAGCGTGAAGGCTCTATGGATCAAGCAATCTTGTTCAAAATGAAGACAGACCCTCGTTTCATTTTCCATACAGTTAAAAGCAACCCTTGTCAAACCTGTTAAGCCCGTTACTTTTTTCTCTCGAAAAAATCCCAACCTAGGGATCACCGCCCACAATGGATTAAATTGAAATATTAAGGAAAGGATCTGAGAGAAAGAAGTTGTGGAAACGTCCGTCTCGTGGAAAGAGAAAAGAAAGGGAAGAAACAGAAAAGTAAAGAGAAAAAGCTCCGAGGGGCAAGTCAAAAGAAACATAAAAAAAAATGGAAGAAGCAAGAAAATGAAGGGGCAATTTCGTTAGAAGGTCAAGGATTAAACTACAAGAAACATGAACGCTTTGGAGAATATATAGTTATTCAAAGATGATCCTAGGTAACAAATAAGCCCAGTTGAAGTAATAGGTTCGACCCTTTACCCATTCTTGTAAACACCCAAAATCGTGGCCTACAATACGACTCTGTTAAAGTCCTCTCCGATTGAAAAAAGATTGCTTGATCTAAATGAGCCAGACGTGTTGCTGAAGCTAGAGAAGGATATCAGGGGACGAAACCCCGCTGGAAGACCAACCAAGGATGGTGTGGATCTAAACCCTACTAGAAATAACATCAAATTTGAGCCTGCGTATCCTTTTCTTTCATAAACCCCTTAACCTAGTCTACATTACAGTTCAAATTAAAGTCCTCTCTGATCAAAGAGAATTGCTTAGTGCAAATAAGCTTGAACAATACCAAGACAAGTAGGATGAGAAAGGAGAACTGGAGAGGAATACAGGGGCAATCTCATGCTCCAAAGTATGCTCAGATGGTTTTGGTTCAAACAAATCACTAAAAGAAGATCTTTGAGCCTAAATGTCCCTTCGTTTCTTATAACCCCTAAACTCAGCCTGCATTAAGGTCCTAAAAGAAGTCTTCTCAGATTGAAGGCCTAGCTGTTTATCGCTCTGCAAAGGGCATGTGAGTTGTCGCCCTAGCCATAGTGGTATTTCAGAGATTTGAGAGTGAAAACCAAGTGAGATCAGAAAAATCCCAAATAGCAATCCTGTAGAAAGTAGGGATAGAATAGCAAACCGAAAGGTCAAGATCCCTAGATAATGGTGCAAATGCTATCACACCTCGAAGAGAATGGGAAAAAACCAAATGGGGCAGAATCCTAGAAGGGAAACAGAATCCTGAGAGTATGGGCCCTAGGGCAATCCTGGGTCATTCTTTGTAAATAATTTATATGCGTGTAGTATAATGCATCCATGATATGTATAACTTGTACATCCATTAAATTCCTGTGTAACTTGTATCTATTCATGTATTCATCAAAGGCATGGCATGCATTCAATTCCATTTCTGTATGTACATTCATCCAAAAAGTATAATATGCATTAAATTTCATTCCTGTATGGACCTGTGCATTCATGAAAAATATATATAAAAAAAATAGGACATGCAAAATAAGTGATACATCTAATTCCATGTGTATTCATAAAAACAAAATAAATAAATAAAAAGAGTATAACATGCATTCACCCTTTTTACCTGTGCGTTTTTAGAATTGGCATAAGTAAACTGTTTTTGTACAAAACTAATTCTATGTCTTTCTCTCTCTCTCTCTCTCTCTCTAATAAGAAATAGGGACAAGGTAAAACGCAAAAAGGAGCTAAAGCTACCCCTCAGACATCTCCAATACCAGCACACACCTTAGAAAGCTCGAATTTCCATGGCCAACAAGAAACAGAGACTGGGGTAATCGCCCACCCTCGACCTCCCCAATCAAATGTCTTCTAACTCGAGAAACCATGTATGCTAAAAAAGGGGAGTAATGAATAAGTGTCCGATCGCTCAAAGCTAGAATAATGAAGCATATCCTCGAAAATGAGCATTGACCCCTTGCTGGAGTCTGGTAAGGCTCATGAATGTCTCTCCCACAACCATAGGAGCATGAGAGTGCCCCTCACAAATCTTGACAAGTAGTGCACATAACTGACAGTCGACCAAGTTATCCCCCCCGGCAGAAATATCTACGAGTTTAGGAGAAGCAGAGTTAGGGCTACCATGGAGAACTGGACCAATCTTGAGAAGTATGCCAATCCCCTATCCATCGCAAACTTAAAATGAGAGAAACAAGAACTTCACTGGGACATAAGTAAACTGGGGCAACAAATCATAAGAAAAGGCCGCACAGTGGAGCCTAAGCTGAGAAGAAACAATCGTGACGCAACCATCAGGAAAAGTAGGACCGATAATGTTAGCTGAACCATCCCAAAGACCTAGGAGGAAGCCATACCCATGGCGAGTAGGGGCAAACTCACATTCCCCAAAACGGAAGAGAGACAGGTCAGGTGGCCAAAAGGGGAACCACTGCCAGAAAACAAGTTGCACCAATAGGAGAGAAGCCATGCAACCAAAGGACTAGCGAAAAGTGTCTTACTCATCTAGAGGATACCTGTCATACCAAACTCGTAGTCAACTCAAAATAGCATCGGCCATCCTAAAAGTCAAAAGTGGGAAACCTCGGAGTCCATCTCATTCTCGAAAGGTGCCTCAACCGGAGGGCTGGGGTCGACTGGTAGTCTACTCCCCCGGCCGCTCTGGCCAGAAGATGTCTATCCTGCAGATCGCCGATTACCCTGGAACAATTGGAACCACTAGAAGAATCTGTCGGGGCCACCATCCCAGAGCGGCGCCTCTTGTCGGAACCATCATCACTCGCATCTGTCATCCTGAAAAGGTAAATCAAGGTAAGAAGTGTTAATATACGGTATATGCGGATAAGAAAATAAAAGTACAAGAATAATAATAATAAAATAAATAAATGAGTAATAAAGACAAACAAAAAATAAACAAATAATAAAAAGATTTCAAGTGATAAGTCAAAATGAATTTCTTACACATTTTGATTTTAAAATTTCGCTTCCACATCAAAATGAATTTCTAACACATTTTGATTTTAAAATTCCAAGTCAAAATGAATTTTCTACATATTTTGATTTAAAAGGTCAATTTTCGAGTCAAAATAAATTTCCTACACATTTTGATTTGTCAACCTCAAGTCAAAACAAATTTTCTAGAATTTCTAGGGTTTTCTGTCTTTTCTTTAAAAAATATTTTATTCTAAAACTTTTCCAACTCTTTCCTAATGTCTAAAAATTTCGGCAGAGTTTTGTTTAAAAATAGTCCCTACAACACCCACAACATCAACACAAAATATCAACCATGCATCGCACAATGTCACAATCACACAACATCAACACCCGCACACACTTTTTCAAATTTCTAAGCTTTGTTTTAAAAACAAGAATTGTTTTATTTTTCAACAAATCAATTGTTTTCAAAGTTATCCTAAAAATTTCTCAAAATTATTTCATATGTTTTCTAAAATATCTCTATATTTTTCTAAACACTAAACTCTAATAATTTCATCAATTTCTCAATTTTTTTAAAAAGTAAAAAATTCAAAAAGGTTCAAAAAGTCACGAAACTTCATATGGTTGTTAAACACATTTTTCTAAGGCATACGATATAAAAATCTAGCCTAAAAGCTCAATGCCCAAAGCTGTAGGGATAAACCCCCAATTCTTGCAGAAACCCCCTTCACATAATCACGTAAAATCACTCAAATTCAATCAAACAAGCACCAAAATGCAAAAAAAACTTCACCACAGTGTTCAAAACATATCGAAACATCTATTTCCACTATTCACATGATTCAAATGGAATTTTACACATCAAAATTCACATAAACTCAAAAACTCACTCCTTGGAGTTCTCCGGAGAAATCTTCTCTTCCGGCGACTTTTCTGGCGACGACGTCTACTTCCAGCAATCCCCCGTGGTCCTTAAGAAACGCTCCTTCAATGTCCAAGTCAGTTTTCTTGCAATGCCCTCTCGGTTTTGCGAAAATCTTTCAAAATCCTATAAGTGTTTGAACCAGAAAATTTTCTGGTTTTGATCCCAAGCCTGGCGCCATTGCTAGTGGCACCAAGCCAATTCTTCCGAAAGCGCCATTGCTAGTGGCGCCAGTTGCCAATTCCGGGCAGCTTTGCCCTTTTTTCCCCCAAAACTCGATTTTAAAGTCCTTTTGGGCCCAATATCCAGTTCAAGGCTCCCGTTTTCAAAAATTTCCAAAGTCTGTCCCTCCAACTGCCTCACGGTCAATATGGGACTCTTACTCTATCGTTTTGTCTTTGACAAGCAAAGACAGAAAAAGAGGGGTTGTTGTAAGCACCCCTTTTTTGCCTGCTCGGCAATTTTCGGTCCATCTAGACTTGTATTCAAGTCAATATAGACATATTTCAATCTAAATCAACTTTTTAAGTCTAATCCCGTCAATCGATAGCTTCGCGGGCCCAAATAGAGGCAAAATGACCAAAATACCCTTGGGGACATTGTTCGATTCAATTCCAATAGGCACTCTTTTCGAAGATGGTAAGTCACCTTTCCAATTCTAACTCCAATTCCAATTAAATTCGGCATCCTCGAGAGAGTTGATTCCTGGAGGCGGTAAGTCCATCCTATCCGGCACTTTTTTGAGAGAACTCTTCGGAATGATAAGTCCCTTTAAACCCATCGACTGGGACGAGACCCCATATCCCGGAGCTGGTAGAACGGTCCACTTTTGGCGCCTGTTAGCCCACCAATGATGAAATGTCTATTTCGGAACGCCTTTCGGCGCCTGTTAGCCCACCAATGATGAAATGTCTATTTCGGAACGCCTTTCGAGAAAGTTGATTCCTCAGGCACTAAGTCCATTTAGCAGCTTCCATAGATCAGACAGTCTCTAGAATGATCGCAAATTGTCAGAGTAGCGGAAGTACTTGTAAATATCGTAACCATCAGAGTGGTGGAAATACTCGTAAACAGGTCGATATAGGGAATTGCCAACAAATCCCTATATCACGGGACCGCCTTAAGAATGGTGGAAACACTCAAAACCCAAGTCAACACCAGTGCCTGCTAGCCCACTCCGGTGAAAAATGACCAAACTATCCCTAGGGCCATTTTCGACATGTTTCTCGAGAAAGTACCTAAGTCCTCAGAACCATAAGTCTACTTTTTCAAGATTGTCTTAAAGGCAGTCCGACATGATTAGGTGCCTTCTAGTTAGTTTCGGGCCCATTTCGAAACTTTTCGGTCAAGATGACCATTTTGCCCGTAGGCATCCGAATGCCTGGGGAACCATACCGGCACTGAGTGTCAAACCGGTAACCTCCCAAGAATGCTTTTTATAGTATTCCTGACCTTTCATTATCTTTTCAGAACATTCCGAGTCAATTCTGGCAAATCCGGTGTAAAATGACTGTTTTGCCCCTAGTGGGCCGGTCGCCTTTTCCAACCACACTGGCTCTGGATATCAAACCGGTAACCTTTGGAAACATTCTAAATAATGTTTCCAAACCTCGAGTCTTCTTCTGGGACATTCTGAGTCCGTCCCGGCAGCTTTTCGATTTGGTTGACCGTTTTGCCCCTAATGGCCCAGTCAACCCTTCCAATACATCTTGACCTCATTCTTCAAGTCTGTTACCCCTGGGACCCTATTCTAAGGGTTCCTGTCCCTATCCGGCCTTCCGGGTCATTCCCGGACCTTCTAGAGCCACTCTTAGTGAAGTCAGGCTAAAAATTGCATGGTAGTCATTAGTACAGGCGCCCAAATCTTCTGAAGATACGTTACTTGCCGACTTAAAGGCTTTCCTAAGTGGCTGGCGCCACTACAATGTGTTCTTTGGCCTAGTGCCACTACAACAGGCGCCTGGTTATTCTCCTCTCTATAAATACAAAGCCTCTTCTAGTGTGAAAAGGGTTCGTAAACTCAGTCTAAAAAACCTTATTCTTTGATATACAGAGCTCGTAGCCTCCCTAAACCCTAGTTTGCTTTACATTTTCCAAACCCTAGCCCCTATACACGAACCCTAGCTTATATATACTCCCATGCACTCTTATACACACATACACTAGCCTCCAAAGCTTCCATTGAAGACTTGAAGTGGTGCAATCTGAAACTCTCGAAGATCAATGTAAGCACCCCATTTTTGACAGCTCGGCAGTCTACACTCCGTCTAAACTTGTGTTCAAGTTATTATGGGTATATTCCAATTAAAACCAACGTTCTAAGTCCAAATCCCGTCTGTCCATTGCTTCGCGGGCCCACCAGGCCCAAATAGAGGCAAAATGACCAAAATGCCCTTAGGGGCATTGTCCTTTCCAATTCCAACCCCTCTCTCGAGATAGGTGATTCCTTGAGACGGTAAATTTACTCCAATCAGGCATGTCTTTCCAAAGACGGTAAGTCCCCTTCCCAATTCCAATCCCTTTCTCGAGACAGTTGATTCCTCGAGACGGTAAATCTATTCCAAATTAGGCACGTCTTTCCGAAGACGATAAGACCCCTTTCCAATTACAATCCCTCTCTCAAGACAGTTTATTCCTTGAGACGGTTCGGCACGTTTTTTGAAGGAAATCTCTTCAAAACGGTAAGTCCCTTTAAACCTGTCGACCGGGACGAGACCCCAAGTCTCCTAGATGGTAGAACGGTCCACCTTTGACTCCTGCTAGCCCGCCAATGCAGAAATGTCCGTTTAGGCACGCCTTCCGAGAAAGTTGACTTCTCATACGCTAAGTCCCTTTAGCAGCTTCCCGAGATCAGGCAGTCTCGAGAATGATCGTGAACTATCAGAGTAGCGAAAATACTCGCAAACATCGCAACCGTTAGAGTAGCAGAAATACTCGCAAACAGGTCGATATAGGGAATTACCAACAAACCCCTGTGTCACGACGACCGCCGTCAGAGTGGCGGAAACACTCAAAACCCAGGTCAACACCAGTGCTTGCTAGCCCACTTTGGTGAAAAATGACCAAACTGCCCCTTGGGCCTTTTCTGAGACTTTCTGGTCAAGATGACCATTTTGCCCCTAAGCATCCGAACGCCCCGGGAACCACACCGGCTCTGGGTATCAAACCGGTAACCTCCCAAGAATGCTTCTTATAGTATTCTCAACCTTTCTTTATCTTTTCGGATCATTCCGAGTCAGTTCCGACCAACCTGGTACAAAATGACCGTTTTGCCCCTGGTGGGCTGGTCTCCTTTTCCGACCACATCGGCTTTGGGTATCAAACCGGTAACCTCTCGAGAATGATTTTCATAGTACTCTCAACCTTTCTTTATCTTTCTGGATCATTCCGAGTCAGTTTCGGCAAACCCGGTGCGAAATGACCGTTTTGCCCCTAGTGGGCCGGTCACCTTTTCCGACCACACCGGCTCTGGGTATCAAACCGGCAACCTTTGAGAACATTCTGAATAATGTTTCCAAATCTTAAGTCTTCTTCCAGGACAGTCCAAGTCCGTCCCGGCAGCTTCCTGATCCAATTGACCGTTTTGCCCCTAAAGGCCCGATCAACCCTTCCGACACATCCTATCCTCATTTTTCAAGTAAAATACCTCCGAGACACTATTTTGAGTGTTCCTGCTCTTTTCCGACCTTCCGGGTCATTTCCAGTCTTCCAAACTCCTTCCCGGACTTTCCGGAGTTACTCCTAGTGTAGCCAAGCTAAAAATTATTTGGTAGTCACTAGTACAGGCGCCCAAATCTTGTCAAAGATACGTTGCTTGCCGACCTTAAACATTTCCTAAATGGCTGGCTCCACTACTAGTGGCACCAAGCCAAAAAATGGCCTGGCGCCACTCCTAGTGGCTCTAGTGTAATGTTTGGCTTGGCGCTACTGCAACACACGCCAGTGCATTCCTCTCTCTATAAATACTGAGCCTCTTCTAGCGTGAAAGAGGTCCGCAAACTCAGTCTAAAAACACCAATATTCGATATACAGAGCTCGAATACTCCCTAAACCCTAGCTTCCTTAGGTTTTCCAAACCCTAGCCATCATATACTAAACCATAGCCTTCTATACACTCATACACATCCCCATACACTTATACACTAGCCTCCAACCTTCCTTTGAAGACTTGAAGAGCTACAATATGAAGTTTGAAGATTAATGACAACTCTTGAGGATTGAAGACGAAGATCAGGACAAAAATCGAAGACAAGCAAGGTGAGCAAAATAAATAAGACACAAGGTAGGCTTTCGTTTTACGTTTCTGCACTTCCCCCTCTCTCTTCTCTCTCCTAACCCACTTGGGTTTTCTCTATTTTAATCCCCCATCTCTTTCCCCCCCCCCCCCCACCTTCTTTGCATGCTTGAAACAAGGCGACTCCTGGTCCATGTGTAGGATTAGACTATTGGAGGGTCATCGTGTCGGGGGCTTTCCTTTAGGCTAACCGGAGACCACGTGGGTTCAGCCCCCTTGATTATGTGGTGAAACCTTAACCTTGTATGTTCATGACCCCAAACTTACATTGTGCATATCATGATCTTGCATCTTCGAAAAATTATTTTCAAAATCGTTTTCAAACTTGTTTTCAAAATTGCATCAAAATCTCCTTTTTCAAAACTTGTTTTCAAAATCACAATCCTAAGGTGATTCTAGCCTTTCCATGGCTAGGGTTGCTTTAGGAAAGCGTTACATTCAAAGTGACCAATATGGTCCATATTTTCAACCCTTGTTGTTTTCAAAATCACTTTCTTAAAGTGGTTCCAGCCTTCTTATGGTTAGAATCGCTTTAGGAAAGTGAGATGTTTTTATACTTTCCAATAAGCTCTCTTTTCAAAAATTTCTTCCTAAAAATCTCTTTTTTAACATACTTTCCTAAAACTCTCATTTCCAAAGTTGTTTTCAAAAACTCACTCCCAAAATCTATTTTTCAAAACTCCCTTTTTCAATTCCTTTCCAAAATACTCTCCCCAAAATCCACTTTCCAAAAACGTTCCCCAAAAATCTTTTTAAAAACTCTCTTCCCAAAATTTTCATTCTAGAAACTCCTCTCTAGGATTTCCCTTCTAAAAATCTCCGTTCCTAAAAACACACTTTCCAAAAAACTCTTTCCTTAGAGCCCAAGTCAAGCCCTAGAACTCACGATTAGGAAACCCTAGTTTTCTTTCCAAAAATATGGTTTTCAAACTTGCTTTAAAACCTAGGTTTCCAAAACCTCTTGCTTTCACATCAAAACTATACACATTTCCAAAACCTCTTTTCTACGTCAAAACTGTAGCCTTCCAAATCTAGGGTTTCTAAAACTTCCCCTTTCCAAATTCTTGTCAAATCAAATCTTCCCGTTTAGGAAACTAGATCCTATCCTCCGTTTTTAGAAATAAAATCAAACCTTCCCTTTTAAAAACAAAATCCAATCCCTCCCTAATCCAAATCTTTGCTAATTCAAATCCTTTTTAATCTTCCACTTTCCTAAATCTTAAATTTCCAAAACTTGAACATAAAAATCTTTCCTAAATTTTAAAACTCAACTTTCACATTTTTCCTAATTCAACCCCTTCCTAATTCTACCCCTTTCCAAATCTTAACTTTCCAAATCCAAATTTTCAAATCTTTCCTAAACTCAAACATTTCCTAATCTCAAAACTTTCTAAATCCTAAACTTTCTAAATTCTAAACTTTCTTAAACCTTCAATTCTTTCCAAATCTAGAACTTTCTAAACTCAAAACTTTCTTATTTTCAAAACTTCCTTGTTTTCTAAACTTTCCAAAGCTCAAAACTTTCCTAATTCAAAACTTTCCTAAGTTGAAACTTTCTTAATTTGAAAACTTCCCTAATTCAAAACTTTCCTAATTCAAAACTTTCTTAATTTGAAACTTTCCTAAATCGGACCTTTCCTAATTCAAACATTTCCTAAGTCTAGGTTTCATAAACCTCCATCTTTCCAAAATAAGTCTAAATCTTTCTTCCAAGTTCTATCTTTTCAAATCAAAATCCAATCTTTTCAATTCCAAAATTCTAAATTCCAATTTTCAATTCTCTATTCTAAGTTCAAATCAAATCCTTTTTCCAATCAAAATATCTTTCTTCCAATCCAACCTTCTATTTTCAATCGGACTCTTGTCCGAACTACGACTGACCTGATTCCTCCAAAAGGATACGTAGGCAACCCTCATGGGTGTGGTCTCCACATTTTTCAAACTTCAGATTCCTCAACATTTTTCAAATTTCTATTTCTACAACTTCTTTCCAATCTCCATTCCTATAATTTTCTTCAAGTTTCCAATTCCATGATCTATTTCTATTTTCAATCTTCAATTTCAATTTTCAAAATCTTTTTTCCAAATTTAAACTTCTATCTCTTTCTTTTCAAATCAAATCAAATCAAATTCTTTTCAAATCTATTTCCAAATCAACTCTCTTCTATTGCACTTGCATATCATGCATCATGTTAATTTCTTTTCAAAATTTCTTTTTCAAAGTGAATAGGGTTGAACATTAGTTAGTTAAAGACTCTCGTAGGTGAATCTAGGGTAGATCGACATGTAAGTACCGAAAGGGCGGGGTAGGGTGATGGCTTAGTGCGTCTCCCCTACACGTAACCAACCTCCGAACCTAGATCACTGATTTCAAAGACCAAAAGGAGTTATTTTTCAAAAAGGACTAAATGTTTTTCAAAGGTTGCCAAACAACCTGTTTTTCTTAAAAACCCTCTCTTGAGGTGGTATTTTCAAAAATCGTTTTCCAAAAACCCTAAGTGTAGTTTTCAGATTATGCTTAGTTTTTTTAGGTGACCTAACTCACCTTAATCAAGTTAGGTGGCGACTCCAAATTTTTTCTAAAAGCCCTTTATTCAAATCAATTTTTCAATTCAAACCTAGTCGCACTCATTCTTCTAGGAGGGTGAGTTCTAACGAGAGAGTACAACATTTTTCTCATTTGTGTGAGTATTCCTCGAGTGCGAAAAATCTGGGCGCGACAATCAAGATGAAGATTGAAGTAAAGAGCGAAGCAAAGTAAGAAAAACAAAGCGTGCAAACTAAAGCAAAATAAAGAAGATGTAAGGTAGGCTCTCTATTTAAGTTTACGTATCTTCCCCTTCTCTCTTCCCCCTCCGAACCCACTTGGGTTTTCTTCTATTTTAATCCCCCATCTTCTTCCCTCCCTTTCTTGCATGCTTGAAGCAAGAGACTTTCCGGTCCATATGTAGGATTAGGCTATTGAAGGTTGTCGCGCCCAAATTTTTCGCACTCGAGGAATACTCACCCAGGCAGGAAAAATGCTGTACTCTCTCGTTAGAACTCACCCTCCTAGAAGAATGAGTGCGACTAGGTTTGAATTGAAAAAAATAAGTTTGAATAAAGGGCTTTCGAAAAAGATTCGGAGTCGCCACCTAACTTGATTAAGGTGAGTTAGGTCACCTAATAACTAAGTATAATCCGAAGACTAAACTTAGGGTTTTTGAAAAATGATTTTGGAAAATATCTCCTCAAGAGAGGGTTTTTAGGAAAACAGGTTGTTTGGCAACCTTTAAAAAAACATTTAGCCCTTTTTGAAAAATAACTCCTTTTTGGTCTTTCGAAAACAGTGATTCTAAGTTCGGAGGTTGGTTACGTGTAGGGAAGATGCACTAAGCTATCACCCTACCCCGCCCTTTCGGTACCTACATGTCAATCTACCCTAAATTCACCTATGAGAGTCTTTAATTAACTATAGTTCAATCCTATCTACTTTGAAAAAGAATGTTTTTCAAAAAAAAAAAACATGATGCATGGTATGCAAGTGCAATAGAAGAGAATTGAAAAATAGATTTGGAAAGAGATTGATTTGATTTGAAAATAGATTTAAAAGGATGGAATTGAAATTGGAAAGTTTGAAAATTAAAAGTAGAAATTTGAAAATAGAAATTTTGAAATTGGCATTTGAGATTTGAAAAGATTTTGAAAACCACACCCATGAGGGCGGAATTGAAAGTTTGAAAAGTATTGTGACCGTACCTATGAAGGTTGCCTACGTATCCCTTTGGGGGAATCAGGTCAGTCGTAGTTCGGACCGGAGTCTGATTGAAAAGAGATTGATTTGAAGAGAGAGATTGGATTGGAAGAAAGAGATTGAATTCAAAATTGGATTTGATTTGAGATTAGAAGAGGAGATTGGAAATTGAAATTGAGAAGATTGGACTTGTTTCGGAAAGATTGATTTTGGAAAGACTTAGTTTTGGGAAGAAGGAGGTTTAGGAAACCTAGACTTAAGGTTAAGAAAGATTGAATTGGAATGTTGGATTTGGAAGATTTGGAAAGATTTGGAAACTTGGAATTTAGGAAAGATTTGGATTAGGAAAGTTTCGAATTAGGAAAATGTTATTTTTGAAAAGTTTCATTTTTGGAAAGTTTTAGGTTTAGGAAAGTTTCAACTTAGGAAAGTTTTGAATTAGGAAAGTTTTCAAATTAGAAGAGTTTCAAAATTAAGAAAGTTTTGAAATTAGAAAAGTTTTGAATTAAGAAAGTTTCGAATTTAGAAATGTTTGAAAAAGGGAAGTTTTTTGAAAGTTTTGGAAGTTTTGAAAATAAGAAAGTTTCATTTTGGGAAAAGTTTGAAAAAGGAAAGTTTTCAGTTTAGGAAATGTTTGAACTAAGAAAGGTTCGAATTAAGGGAATTTTGAATTAGGAAAAGTTTGAATTAAGAAAGTTTTGAGTTTAGAAAAGTCCTAGATTTGAAAAGATTTTGAAGTTTTGGAAAGTTTAGAATTTGGAAAGATTTAGGAGTTTGAACTTTAGAAAGTTTAAAATTAGAAAGTTTTAGGGTTTTAGGAAATCTTGAGATTAGGAAAGGTTTCAGTTTAGAAAAGTTTGAAAACTTAGGTTTAAGAAGTTACGATTTGAAAAGAGGGTACAATTAGGAAAGGGTTGAATTAGGAAATATTTGAAAATTGAGTTTTAAAACTTAGAAAACATTTTTATGTTCAAGTTTAGGAAACTTAAGACTTAGGAAAACGGAAGTTTAGGAAGGATTTGAATTAAGAAAGAGTTGGATTTTAAAATTTAAGGAAAGATTTAAAATTTAGGTTTAGGAAACTTATGGTTTAGGAAGGAATTGAATTAAGAAAGGTTTGGATTAGGAAGGGATTGGATTTGGTTTCTAAAAGAGAAAGGTTGGATTTTGTTTCCAAAAACGGAGGACGGGATCTAGTTTCCTAAACAGGGAGATTTGATTCGGTTTCCTAAAGGGAAGATAGGATTTGGTAAGGATTCGGAAAGGAGATTCTAAAAACCCTAGGTTTAGAAAATTATAGTTTCGACATTGAAAATAGGTTTTGGAAACGTGTATAGTTTTGATGTAGAAAACAAGAGATTTTGGAAACCTAGGTTTAGGGCAAAGTTTGAAAATCATGTTTTTGAAAAGAAAATTAGGGTTTCCTAATTGTGGGCTCTAAGGCTTGACTTGGGCTTTAAGAAAAGAGTTTTTGGAAAGTGCGTTTTTAGAAACGAAGGTTTTCTAGAAGGGAAATCCTAGGGAGGAGTTTTTGGAAAGTGTGTTTTTGAAAACGAAGGTTTTGGAAGGAAAACCTAGAGAGGAATTTCTAGAAGGAAGATTTTGGAAAAGAGAGTTTTTGGAAAGATTTTTAGGAGAGATTTTTTTAGGAAGGTGAATCTAGGGAATGTTTTTAGAAAGTGAATTTTGAGAAAAAGATTTTGGAGAGGAGTTGAAAAAGAGAGTTTTGAAACACAAATTTTGGAAGGGAATTTTTGAAAACAATTTTGAAGAGGAGAATTTTAGGAAAGTATGTTGAAAAAGAGATTTTTAGGAAGAGATTTTTGAAGAGAGTTTTCTGGAAAGTATGAAAACGTCTCACTTTCCTAAAGCGATTCTAGCCATAAGAAGGCTAGAACCACTTTTAGGAAAGCGGTTTTGAAAAACAATATAGACCAAAAAGGTCACTTTTAATGTAACACTTTTCTAAAGCAACCCTAGTCATGGGAAGGCTAGAACCACCCTAGAATTGCGGTTTTGAAAACAAGTTTTTGAAAAAGAGATTTTGATGCAATTTTGAAAACAAGTTTGAAAACGTTTTGAAAAACAATTTTGAAAACGGTTTTTGGAAGATACAAGACTATGATATGCACAATGCAATTTGGGGTCGTGAACATACATGGCTAAAGCTTCACCACATAATCAAGGGGGCCGGACCCACGTGGTCTTTGGTTAGACTAGAAGAAAGCCCCCGACACGGTGACTCTCCAACAGTCTAATCCTACACATAGACCGGGAGTCCCCTTGTTTCAAGCATGCAAAGAAAGGGGGGGAAAGAGATGGGGGATTAAAATAGAGAAAACCCAAGTGGGTTAGAGAGAGAAGAGAGAGGGGGGAAGTGCAGAAAATTAAAGAGAAAGCCTACCGTATGTCTTCTTTATTTTGCGCGCCGCGTTGTCTTCGGTCTTCGGTCTTTGTCTTGATCTTCACCTTCAGTCTTCAAGAGTTGTCTTCAAGCTTTGGATGGCAGCTCTTCAAGTCTTCAAAGGATGGTTAAAGGCTAGTGTATGAGTGTATGAGTGTATATGAGGCTAGGGTTTATATAGGGTGGCTAGGGTTTGGAAAACCTAGGGAGGCTAGGGTTTAGGAGGTGCTTGAGCTCTGTATATCGAAATATAGGATTCTTAGGTTAAGTTTGCAGACCCCTTTCACGTTGAATGTGACTCTGTATTTATAGAGGGAGGACAAACCTGGCGCCTGTTGCAGTGGCGCTAGGGCAAACTTTACACTGGCGCCACTAGGAGTGGCGCCAGGCCATTTTTTGGCTTGGCGCCACTACTAATGGTGCCAGCCAATTAGGAAAGGTTTAAGGTCGGCAAGCAACATATCTTTGACTAGATTTGGGCGCCTGTACTAGTGACTACCATGCAACTTTTGCCTAGCTTCACTAGGAGTGATTCTGGAAAGTTCGGGAATGATTTGGAGGAGCCGGGAATGACCCGGAAGGCTGGAAAGGAGTAGGAACACTTAAAATAGTGTCCTGGAAGTATTTGACTTGAAAAGTGAGGACAAAATGTGTCGGAGAGGTTGACCGGGCCTTTAGGGGCTAAACGGTCAATCGGACTAAGAAACTACCGGGGCGAACTCGGATTGTCCCGGAAAAAGACTTGGGATCTGGGAACATTTTGCCAGTTTGATTCCCAGAGCCGGCGTGGTCAGAAAAGGAGACCGGCCCACTAGGGGCAAAACAGTCATTTTGTACCGGGTTTGTCGAAACTGACTCGGAATGGTCCGGAAAGGTAAAAGAAGGTTGAGAATACTATAAAAAGTATTCTCGGGACATTACCGGTTTGATACTCAAAGCCGGTATGGTCGAAGAAGGAGACCGGCCCTCCAGGGGCAAAACGGTCATTTTGTACCGGGTTGGCCGGAACTGACTCGGAATGATTCAGAAGGGTAAAGGAAGGTTGAGAATACTATAAAAAGTATTGTCAAAACATTACCGGTTTGATACCCAGAGCCGGTGTGGTTCCCGGGGCGTTCGGATGCCTAGGGGCAAAATGGTCATCTTGACCGGAAAGTCTTGGAAAAGGTCCTAAGGGTAGTTTGGTCCTTTTCCACCGAAGTGGGCTAACAACCACTGGTGTTGACCTAGGTTTTGAGTGTTTTCGCCACTCTAACGGTGTGAGTATTTCCGCTACTCGGATGGGGTTGATGATTTGTGAGTATTTCCGCTATTCGGACGGGGTTGATGATTTGCGAGTATTTCCGCTACTCAGACGGAGTTGATGATTTGTGAGTATTTTCGCTACTCGGACAGTGTTGATGATTTGTGAGTATTTCCGCTACTCGGACGGGGTTGATGATTTGTGAGTATTTCTGCTACTCTAACGGTTCTGTGAGTATTTCCGCTACTCTACGGTTTTGTGAGTAGTTTTGCTACTTGGACCGTCTCGAGGAATAAACTGTCTCGAGAGAGGGATTGGAAAGGGGTCTTATCGTCTCCGAAGAGACGTGCCTGGATTGGAACCGTCTCGAGGAATAAACTGTCTCGAGAGAGGGATTGGAAAGGGGTCTTATCGTCTTCGAAGAGACGTGACTGGATTGGAACCGTCTCGAGGAATAAACTGTCTCAAGAGAGGGATTGGAAAGGGGTCTTATCGTCTCCGAAGAGACGTGCCTAGATTGGAACCGTCTCGAGGAATAAACTGTCTCGAGAGAGGGATTGGAAAGGGGCCTTACCGTCTCCGAAGAGACGTGCCTGGATTGGAACCATCTCGAGGAATAAACTATCTCGGGAGAGGGATTGGAAAGGGGTCTAACCATCTCCGAAGAGACGTGCCTGGATTGTGAGTGTTTCCGCCACTCTAACGGTTTTGTGAGTATTTCCGCTACTCTAACGGTTTTGTGAGTAGTTTCGCTACTCAGACCGTCTCGAGGAATAAACTGTCTCGAGAGAGGGATTGGAAAGGGAATTGGAAAGAAACAATGCCCCTAAGGGCATTTTGGTCATTTTGCTTCTATTTGGGCCTGACAAGCCCCGCGAAGCGATGGAAAGATGGAATTTGGACCTAGAGAATTGGTTTCGATTGGGATATGTCCATAATGACTTGAAAACAAGTCTGGACAGAGTGTAGACTGTCGAGCGGTCAAAAATGGGGTGCTTACAGTTGCCCTTCTTTTTCTGTCTTTGCTTGTCAAAGACAGAAAATGATAAGAGTAAGAGTCCCATGTTGACAGTGAGGCAGTGGGAGGGATGGATACTGGAAATCTTCCGACAACGAGGGTCGAAAATGGACAATGGGCCAAAAAGGCCTTTGAAAATGAGTTTTGGCGGGAAAAAGGGCGAACTGCCCAGAATTTGGAGGGAATTCATTTTGACCTAAGACTTGAGTTTTGAAATCTTGTTGGACAGAAAACTTAGAAAGATTTTGGAAAATAGCATTTGGGGAGACATTTTGGAAGTAAGAATTTAAGAACTCTTTCGGATTTGAAAATTTTTGAGATTGACAAGGATTTAGGATAGAAAACTTCGGAATTGATAGAAATTTTGGAAGGAAGAATTTTTTGAGTGAAACCTTGAAAATTTTTAAGGATTTATTTTGTCTAAGACTCTTTTGAAAGAAAAGTTTGGGGGGGCCAGGATTTGGAAAAGGGATTTTCTTGAAGAACTAAATCAGAAAAACTTGGAGATGGATTGAAAAACTTTTAGACATGATTTTGAAAATGATTTTTGACCCTAATTTTCGAAGTAGAATTTGATTTTAAGAAGTGATTTTGAAAAAGAACTTTTGGAAAACAGAATCAGAAAACCTTTTGAAAACTAACTTTGGAAAGGAAATTTTAAAAGAAAGAATTTTTGAAAACTTTTGGAGGATAATAATAAGAAACCATTGGGAAACTGAATTTTGAAAAAGAACTTTTTGAAGAAAAAAAGTCAAGAAAATTTTCGAAAAATTTTTAAGGAACCTTTGATAGTTAATTTTAGAAAAGAAACTTTGAATGAAAAGTTTAAGAAAATTTTAGGTTGGTCTGAATAGGATGTATATGGAAGTTGTGTCCTTCATTTTTATTTTATGTTTCACCTTTGGTTATTAGCATTATTATTTCTTTGTTGCTTTTATTTCTTTATCTTTTGAACTGCATATATCGAATTCTAATACCTCTTACCTTGACTTACCTTTCAGGATGGCGGGCGTAGGCGATGAGGGTTCTGAGAAGAGTCACTGCTTCGGGAAGATGGCCCGAACAGATTCTTGTCGGCAGCTCCAGCTGCTCTAGGGGTTGTCAGCACTCTGCCAATCGAGCACCTTCTAGCCAGGGTGGGAGGGGGGAGTAGGCCTCCAGTCGACCCCTTCCCTCCAGTTGAGCCAACCCTCGAGGATGAGATGGACATCGAGGTTTTCCACTTTTGACTTTTCGGATGGCCGACGCTATTTTGAGCTGACTACGGGTTTGGTATGATGGGCATCCTTCAGATGAGCAAGACATTTTTGCTGGTCCTTTGGTTGCATGGCTTCTCTCCTGTTAGTGTAGCTTGCTTTCTGACAGTGGTTCCTACCTGACCTGTCTTTCTTCCATTTTGGGGAATGTGAGCTTGCCCCTACTTACCCACGAGTATGGCTTCCTCCTAGGTCTTCGGGATGGTTCCACTAACATTATGGGACCTACTTTTCCTGATAGTTGCATCACGATTGTCGCTCTTCAGCTTGGGCTCCGTTGTGCGGCCTTTTCTTTTGATTTGCTGCCCTAGTTTCCTTATGTCCCAGTGAAGTTCTTGTTTCTACCATTTTGAGTTTGCGATGGATAGGGGATTGGCATACTTCTCCAGATTGGTCCATTTCTCCATGGTAGCCCCAGTTTTGCTCTTCTTAAGATTTTGGGTGTTTCTCTTGGAGGGAATGACGTGGTTGACTGCCAACTACTTGTACTGCTTGCAAGGATTCATGAGGGGCACCCGTATGCTTCTATGGTTGTGGGACAGACCTTCATGAGCCTTACTAGACTTTGGCAGGGGGGCGATGCTCATTGTTGGGGATGTGCTTCATTACTCCAGCTTTGGGTGATCGGCCACTTATTCACTATCCCTCTTTCAAAGCCGTTTGATTGGGGAGGTCGAGGGTGGGTCATTGCCCCATTCTCTGTTTCTTGTTGGTAATGGAAATTTGAGTTTTTTGAGGTGTGAGCCGGTACTGGAGGTATCTGCGGGGTGGCTTTAGCTCCTTTTTATGTTTTGCCTTGTTCATTGTTTCCTATTTGAGAGGGACAGAAAGACAAAGAGTGAGTTTTTGTACAAAAATAGTTTAAAGATGCCCCGGTAAAGGGTGTCGTCATTTTTATGATGATTGCACATAGGATTAAATACACGATCTATTTTTTATGAATGTACATGTTTATATAAGAATTGAATCAAATGCATATACTACTTTTTTTTATTTTACGAATGCACAGGTTCACGCAGAAGTGGAAATGAATGCATGTTATACTTTTGGCTAATACACATATAGGAATAGACTTAAGTGAAATGTCCCCTATTTTTGTGATGAATGCACAAATTTATATAAGAATTGAGTTAAATGCATGACCTACTTCCTTACAAATGAACAGGTTCATACAGGAATGCAGTTGAATGCATGAATAGATACAAATTTCGCAGGAGTCTAAATGGATTTACAGGTTATACATGTCATGGATGCATCAGTACTATATGTATATAAACTATTTACAAAGAAAACCCCAGAATTGCCCCTTGGGCCCATACTCTCAGGATTCTGTTTCTTTCCAGGATTCTGCCCCATTTAGTTTTGTCCCATTCATATCGGGGTGTGATAGCATTTGCACCATTCTCCAGAGATCTTGACCTTTTGGTTTGCTATCCTATCCCTACTTGCTACAGGGTTGCTGTTTGGGGTTTTTCTGATCTCACTTGGTTTTCTCTCTCAGATCTCCAAAGTGCCAACATGGCTCAAGCAACAACTCGCATACCCTTTGCAGAGCGATAAACAGCTAAGCCCTCAATCCGAGAAGACTTCTTTTAGGACCGTAATGTAGGCTGGGTTTAGAGGTTGTAAGAAATGAAGGGATATTCAGGCTCAAAGATCTTCTTTTAGTGGGTTGTTTAAACCAAAACCATCTGAACACATCTTGGAGCATAAGATTGCCCCTTGCATTCCCTTCCATTCTCCTTTCTTACCCTACTTGTCTTGGTATTGTTCAAGCTTATTTGGACTAAGCAATTTTCTTTGATCAGAGAGGACTTTAATTTGGATCGTAACGTAGGCTAGGTTAAGGAGTTTATGAATGAACGGGATATGTAGGCTCAAATTTGATGTTGCTTCCAGTAGGGTTTAGATCCGCGCCATCCTTGGTTGGTCTTCCAGTGGGGTTTCATCCCTTGATATCCTCCTCTAGCTTCAGAAACATATTTGGCTCATTTAGAGCAAGCAATCCTTCTCAATCAGAGTGGACTTTAGTAGGGTTGTAATGTAGGCCATGGTTTAAGGTTTAACAAGAAAGGGTAAAGGTTCAAACCTATAGCTTCTACTTGGTGGCTTTGTTACCTAGGATCACCTTCGAATTTTATCTTTTACAAGAGGAGTTGACCTTTCTTGTAACTTTTGACCTTCTTAGTCTGACATTCGCCCATTTTTCCTGACTTTTGGCTTTATATGCTTTTTAAAGATAGCACAACATGACTCTTTTTCGGTCTTTCTACTGATATGCTTCCTTTTTTTTTTTTTCTTTCTTGTTACCTTTGACAAGAAGAACATTTCTACAACTTCTTTCTCTCAAATCCTTTCCTTAACATTTTCATTTAACCGATTGTGGACGGTGATCCCTAGGTTGGGGTGTGTTTTGGAAAAGAAAGATAACCGGCTCAATAGGTTCGACAAGGGTTGCTTTTAACTATACGGGAAGTGAAATGAGGGCCTCTCTTCCTTTTGAACAAGATTGCTTGATCCATAGAGCCTTCACGTTACTTCAACTTGATGGTCGATGATATCATCTGCCAGATCTTCTGCTACATGTCTGTCCTAGTGTGGAGGGGTGGTTTCGGATTGGGGTTGATAAAGAATCTTCCGCTTTCTGCGAGGCACTAGTGGGTTAAGCAAAGGGGATATTTTTATGTATGGTGGAAGAAATGAGGGCCTTTCATCACTTCAAATTAAATTGCTTAGTCCATAAAGCCTTTATACAAAATTTAAACAATGTTTCTAAAAGATGGTGTGTTTTTGCCGAATCAACTACTTTGTGCTTGCCCCAATGTGGGGGGTGGTTATTGGTTTGGGGACATCTGAATAAAAATCAGTTACGGCTCTAGTGGGCTGAGCAAGGGGTAGTGTTTATTTGGGATAAATAGAACAATGGCTCCTCATCATTTTGAAAACCCGGCTATCCATCACTTAGCTAGGATATCATGCAAGTGTCGCCATTTCAATGAACTCCACACCTTTTTGTTGGGACTGCCTTTCTCCTATCTCTCACTTTTGCTTTGTCTCTCAAAGGTCTTAACCCCTTTTGAATGGCTGGCCTATACTATCCCATCCCTCAAGTCGAGTCATTTACCAAATGGGGAAGAATCCCTAAACGTGACAATCGTCCATAAGAGTATGAAACAAAAGGGATAAACTGGGAACTACCTATTTCCATTTTTTTTTTTTTAAATATGATTACATGGCATGCAATATTTATTTAAAGAAAATATATGAGAACTAGAAAGGAAAAAGAAAATAGACGAATTTCATGAAAACCTCCCTTTTCTAGTGGACCTTTTGGTGAGAACCCTTAACCCTTAATAAGGTTCTGGGACTACATTAACCTCTTGGTGCTTCATTCATCAGGTGTATCAAAGGAGGGCGAGTTCAAGATATTTGTCATGCATTTGGAAGTTAGAGGATGCGTTGTTGCAATGCACAGGTCTGACAAGACTTCGCAAATGGTGAGGTCCTCTTCTGCATGGATAGTGATTGTCTTAGCATGGCGCGAGGGTAGTTGCATAGAGGTAATGTCTTGCGGATGGATGGTTAATTATTCCTTCATGTAGGTTCAGCCTCCTTCAATAGCCGGGCTTGTCCTTGCATGATTTTGAATTGGGCATGATACTAGAGGGGTTTTTATGAGTTCGGTTGTGCTCTTTGACCTGAAAAAGAAAAGAAAAACAAAATGTAGTTAGCATGTGGAGTTAGGGGTTCTATGCAATGCATGTCCTATAGAGGTCCCTTCTTTGAGGGAGTCTAGGAATGATGACAAGTCCATTTTGGAGGTGGGGTTTTGCCCCTATTATGCAATACAATACCTCTTCGGCGTGGGCCGGTTAATGATTTCCTATGTGGGCAATCCCACCTCTATGAACGGAGAGAGATTTGGGCCCCTCTCAAGATACTGTTCTATGCATGCCATGAATCCTTAGGGTTTAAGAACCCTTAGGAGTTTTGGTAGGTTTAATTAACACGAGATTGGATTGCTCCTTTCTCTCTACGATTGATTAGATGCATGAGAATGACTTGAGTTTCTTAGAACTCTTGTCTCAGAACAGATATGAATGCATGAGCATAATAGAAGTGAATGTATGTGCAATATGATAATAATGAATGGTTTGGGAAACTCCCTTCTCGTCTTGCTTCTGTCTTCGGTTCTCTTAGTACTTGGAGATAAGGAGGGGGAGGATAGAAGACAAAAAACAAAAGGGAAGTCAGTGTCTTGATTTGAAAATTTTTATGCAATGCCTGTCCTAGGGGTGCTTCTACTTGAGAGGGAAACTAAACATGATGTGTTGGCTCACTTTTGGAGATAGGGGGTTTGCCCCTGTATGCAGACACTTTACCGTCAGGTGGGAACCTTCAGCCATTCATGCACTCATTCATAAAATGAAGAAGTACATTAAATTCTGGGTTTAAGATACAAAAGAATTGAAATACATTTTAATAGAGGGAGGGGGAACATTTTCCTTTGGACTTCCACCTATTTATTTTTACAAAGGGAAACCCTAAACTACTCTTGAGTCTTCGGATTCGCCTTCCTTGGATTTGATGTCGAGGAGGTCGCTAAGAGACCTTGTTGATTGATTACCCCTTGTCTTCTTGGCAACCCTATCTCCGTGAGCATAAAGGGATTGGGGCCCCTCTTATGGAATGGATTGGTGTACATGCAATGAGTCCTTAGGGTTACGTTGGAACCCTTAGGGTTTGGGTAGGTTTAATGCAAGGGAGAGTGACGTTGGTGTCACTCTCAATGGGTTGATCATATGCATGAGAATGCAGTGACTTGAGTTACTTGGAACTCTTGTCTTGACATGGGATATTAAATGCATGAACATGAATATGCAAAAAGTATAAGGAGAGAAGGTACAATTGAAGTAAACATGAACAACTAGACAGGCATTATAACAGTATAAATATAAGCATTATAACAGCAGGTATAAATGAAAGTAAGAGCAGTCGCCCTTTCCTCCGTGATTTTGAAAACGGTGCTCGTGTCCTAAATCCGGCAGAGGTTCGGTTATGCATGGTGTCTATATGAGTATGAGGTTGAGGGTTGACTAATGCGTCCTAAAAAGGCTCGGTCCCCGGATCTTCAAACCTAGGCCCACTCCCCGAGGTGGTGCCATGATCGGTTGGTGATCCAAGCGGGGGAACCATCAAGAGGCCGTAGGCGAAGAAACTAACACTGCATCTTGCCCACAACCAATATACCGTTCCCCCTTTCTAACTAGAAAGGACATATCAGGGTATGCAATTATGCAGAATGCAAGTGCACATGCAGTGTGTGTGTGATTTTTACAAGTGGAGGAAAGAGCCCAACAACTCCCATTCATCATGTACATCACATTCATGCAAAGTAGTTAATAAAATTTAAACATAAAGCGCACCTACAAAACAAAGATGCAAGTGTCAGTATGTGGATGACAAACATAATACAAGATAATATGAATAAATGCATGTTTTTTTTTTTGAAAACAATTTTGAAAATTTTGGTTTTGAAGATTTAAAGTGAATAGGATTGAACCAAGTTAATTGAAGACTCTACATGGGTGAAGGGTAAAGAGACATGACTACGGCCTGACCCTCTAAGTCTCTCCAGCGGAGTCGCCAGCTGTCGCACCCAGATTTTTCGCACTCGAGGAATACTCACCCAAGTGAGAAAAATGTTGTACTCTCTCGTTAGAACTCACCCTCCTAGAAGAATGCATGCGACTAGGTTTGAATTGAAAAAAATAAGTTTGAATAAAGGGCTTTTGAAAAATATTCGGAGTCACCACCTAACTTGATTAAGGTGAGTTAGGTCACCTAAAAACTAAGCATAATCCGAAGACTACACTTAGGGTTTTTGAAAAACAATTTTGGAAAACATCTCCTCAAGAGAGGGTTTTTAGGAAAACAGGTTGTTTGGCAACCTTTAAAAAAACATTGAACCCTTTTTGAAAAATAACTCCTTTTTGGTCTTTCGAAAACAGTGATTCTAAGTTCGGAGGTTGGTTACGTGTAGGGAAGATGCACTAAGCTATCACCCTACCCCGCCCTTTCGGTACCTACATGTCAATCTACCCTAAATTCACCTATGAGAGTCTTTAATTAACTATAGTTCAATCCTATCTACTTTGAAAAAGAATGTTTTTAAAAAAAAAAAAAACATGATGCATGGTATGCAAGTGCAATAGAAGAGAATTGAAAAATAGATTTGGAAAGAGATTGATTTGATTTGAAAATAGATTTAAAAGTATGGAATTGAAATTGGAAAGTTTGAAAATTGAAAGTAGAAATTTGAAAATAGAAATTTTGAAATTGGGATTTGAGATTTGAAAAGATTTTGAAAACCACACCCATGAGGGCGGAATTGAAAGTTTGAAAAGTATTGTGACCGTACCTATGAAGGTTGCCTACGTATCCCTTTGGGGGAATCAGGTCAGTCGTAGTTCGGACCGGAGTCCGATTGAAAAGAGATTGATTTGAAGAGAGAGATTGGATTGGAAGAAAGAGATTGAATTGAAAATTGGATTTGATTTGAGATTAGAAGAGGAGATTGGAAATTGAAATTGAGAAGATTGGACTTGTTTCGGAAAGATTGATTTTGGAAAGACTTAGTTTTGGGAAGAAGGAGGTTTAGGAAACCTAGACTTAAGGTTAAGAAAGATTGAATTGGAATGTTGGATTTGGAAGATTTGGAAAGATTTGGAAACTTGGAATTTGGAAAGATTTGGATTAGGAAAGTTTTGAATTAGGAAAATGTTATTTTTGGAAAGTTTCATTTTTGGAAAGTTTTAGGTTTAGGAAAGTTTCAACTTAGGAAAGTTTTGAATTAGGAAAGTTTTCAAATTAGAAGAGTTTCAAAATTAAGAAAGTTTTGAAATTAGAAAAGTTTTGAATTAAGAAAGTTTCGAATTTAGAAATGTTTGAAAAAGGGAAGTTTTGATTTTGGAAAGTTTTGAAAACAAGTTTTGAAAATAAGAAAGTTTCGTTTTGGGAAAAGTTTGAAAAAGGAAAGTTTTCAGTTTAGGAAATGTTTGAACTAAGAAAGGTTCGAATTAAGGGAATTTTGAATTAGGAAAAGTTTGAATTAAGAAAGTTTTGAGTTTATAAAAGTCCTAGATTTGAAAAGATTTTGAAGTTTTGGAAAGTTTAGAATTTGGAAAGATTTAGGAGTTTGAACTTTAGAAAGTTTAAAATTAGAAAGTTTTAGGGTTTTAGGAAATCTTGAGATTAGGAAAGATTTGAGTTTAGAAAAAGTTTGAAAACTTAGGTTTAAGAAGTTAAGATTTGAAAAGAGGGTAGAATTAGGAAATGGTTGAATTAGAAAAGATTTGAAAATTGAGTTTTAAAACTTAGAAAAGATTTTTATGTTCAAGTTTAGGAAACTTAAGACTTAGGAAAACGGAAGTTTAGGAAGGATTTGAATTAAGAAAGAGTTGGATTTTGAAATTTAAGGAAAGATTTAAAATTTAGGTTTAGTAAACTTATGGTTTAGGAAGGAATTGAATTAAGAAAGGTTTGGATTAGGAAGGGATTGGATTTGGTTTCTAAAAGAGAAAGGTTGGATTTTGTTTTTAAAAACGGAGGACGGGATCTAGTTTCCTAAACAGGGAGATTTGATTCGGTTTCCTAAAGGGAAGATAGGATTTGGTAAGGATTCGGAAAGGAGATTCTAAAAACCCTAGGTTTAGAAAATTATAGTTTCGACATTGAAAATAGGTTTTGGAAACGTGTATAGTTTTGATGTAGAAAACAAGAGATTTTGGAAACCTAGGTTTAGGGCAAAGTTTGAAAATCATGTTTTTGAAAAGAAAATTAGGGTTTCCTAATTGTGGGCTCTAAGGCTTGACTTGGGCTCTAAGAAAAGAGTTTTTGGAAAGTGCGTTTTTAGAAATGAAGGTTTTCTAGAAGGGAAATCCTAGGGAGGAGTTTTTGGAAAGTGTGTTTTTGGAAACGAAGGTTTTGGAAGGAAAACCTAAAGAGGAATTTCTAGAAGGAAGATTTTGAAAAAGAGAGTTTTTGGAAAGATTTTTAGGAGAGATTTTTTTAGGAAGGTGAATCTAGGAAGTGTTTTTAGAAAGTGAATTTTGAGAAAAAGATTTTGGAGAGGAGTTGAAAAAGAGAGTTTTGAAACACAGATTTTGGAAGGGAGATTTTGAAAACAATTTTGAAGAGGAGAGTTTTAGGAAAGTATGTTGAAAAGAGATTTTTGAAAAGAGAGTTTTTTGGAAAGTATGAAAACGTCTCACTTTCCTAAAGCGATTCTAGCCATAAGAAGGCTAGAACCACTTTTTAGGAAAGCGGTTTTGAAAAACAATATAGACCAAAAAGGTCATTTTTAATGTAACACTTTCCTAAAGCAACCCTAGCCATGGGAAGGCTAGAATCACCCTAGAATTGCGGTTTTGAAAACAAGTTTTTGAAAATGAGATTTTGATGCAATTTTAAAAACAAGTTTGAAAACGTTTTGAAAAACAATTTTGAAAACGGTTTTTGGAAGATGCAAGACTATGATATGCACAATGCAATTTGGGGTCGTGAACATACAAGGCTAAGGCTTCACCACATAATCAAGGGGGCCGGACCCACGTGGTCTTTGGTTAGACTAGAAGAAAGCCCCCGACACGGTGACTCTTCAACAGTCTAATCCTACACATGGACCGGGAGTCCCCTTGTTTCAAGCATGCAAAGAAAGGGGGGAAAGAGATGGGGGATTAAAATAGAGAAAACCCAAGTGGGTCAGAGAGAGAAGAGAGAGGGGGGAAGTGCAGAAAATTAAAGAGAAAGCCTACAGTATGTCTTCTTTATTTTGCGCGCCGCGTTGTCTTCGGTCTTCGGTCTTTGTCTTGATCTTCACCTTCAGTCTTCAAGAGTTGTCTTCAAGCTTTGGATGGCAGCTCTTCAAGTCTTCAAAGGATGGTTAAAGGCTAGTGTATGAGTGTATGAGTGTATATGAGGCTAGGGTTTATGTAGGGTGGCTAGGGTTTGGAAAACCTAGGGAGGCTAGGGTTTAAGAGGTGCTTGAGCACTGTATATCGAAATGTAAGATTCTTAGGTTAAGTTTGCAGACCCCTTTCACGTTGAATGTGGCTCTATATTTATAGAGGGAGGACAAACCTGGCGCCTGTTGCAGTGGCACTAGGGCAAACTTTACACTGGCGCCACTAGTAGTGGCACTAGCCAATTAGGAAAGGTTTAAGGTCGGCAAGCAACGTATCTTTGATTAGATTTGGGCGCCTGTACTAGTGACTACCATGCAACTTTTGCCTGGCTTCACTAGGAGTGACTTCGGAAAGTCCGGGAATGATTTGAAGGAGCCGGGAATGACCCGGAAGGCTGGAAAGGAGCAGGAACACTTAAAATAGTGTCCTAGAGGTATTTAACTTGAAAAGTGAGGACAAAATGTGTCGGAGAGGTTGACCGGGCCTTTAGGGGCAAAACGGTCAATCAGACTAAGAAACTGCCGGGGCGAACTCGGATTGTCCCGGAAAAAGACTTGGGATCTGGAAACATTATTTAGAATGTTCCCAGAGGTTGCCGGTTTGATTCCCAGAGCCGGCGTGCTCAGAAAAAGAGACCAGCCCACTAGGGGCAAAACAGTCATTTTGTACCGGGTTTGCCGGAACTGACTCGGAATGGTCCGAAAAGGTAAAGGAAGGTTGAGAATACTATAAAAAGTATTCTTGGGACATTACCGGTTTGATACTCAAAGCCGGTATGGTCGAAGAAGGAGATCGGCCCTCTAGGGGCAAAACGGTCATTTTGTACCGGGTTGGCCGGAACTGACTCGGAATGATTCGGAAGGGTAAAGGAAGGTTGAGAATACTATAAAAAGTATTCTCGGGACATTACCGATTTAATACCCAGAGCCAGTGTGGTTCCTGGGCGTTCGGATGCCTAGGGGCAAAATGGTCATCTTGACCGGAAAGTCTCAGAAAAGGTCCTAAGGGTAGTTTGGTCCTTTTCCACCGAAGTGGGCTAACAGCCACTGGTGTTGACCTAGGTTTTGAGTGTTTCCGCCACTCTAACGGTGTGAGTATTTTCGCTACCCGGACGGGGTTGATGATTTGTGAGCATTTCCGCTAATGGTTCTGTGAGCATTTCCGCTACTCTAATGGTTCTGTGAGCATTTCCGCTACTCTAACGGTTCTGTGAGTATTTTCGCTACTCTAACGGTTCTGTGAGTAGTTTTGCTACTTGGACCGTCGAGGAATAAACTGTCTCGAGAGAGGGATTGGAAAGGGGTCTTATCGTCTCTGAAGAGACGTGCTTGGATTAGAACCGTCTCGAGGAATAAACTGTCTCGAGAGAGGGATTGGAAAGGGGTCTTATCGTCTCCGAAGAGACGTGCCTGGATTGGAACCATCTCGAGGAATAAACTGTCTCGAAAGAGGGATAGGAAAGGGGTCTTATCGTCTCCGAAGAGACGTGCCTGGATTGGAACCGTCTCGAGGAATAAACTGTCTCGAGAGAGGGATTGGAAAGGGGTCTTATCGTCTCCGAAGAGACGTGCCTGGATTGGAACCGTCTCGAGGAATAAACTGTCTCGAGAGAGGGATTGGAAAGGGGTCTTATCGTCTCCGAAGAGGCGTGCCTGGATTGTGAGTGTCTCCGCCACTCTAACGGTTTTGTGAGTATTTCCGCTACTCTAACGGTTTTGTGAGTATTTCCGCTACTCTAATGGTTTGGTGAGTAGTTTTGCTACTCGGACCGTCTCGAGGAATAAACTGTCTCGAGAGAGGGATTGGAAAGGGGTCTTATCGTCTCCGAAGAGACGTGCCTAGATTGGAACCGTCTCGAGGAATAAACTATCTCAAGAGAGGGATTGGAAAGGGGTTTTACCGTCTCCGAAGAGGCGTGCCTAGATTGGAACCGTCTCGAGGAATAAACTGTCTCGAGAGAGGGATTGGAAAGGGGTCTTACCGTCTCCGAAGAGACGTGCCTGGATTGTGAGTGTTTCCGCCACTCTAATGGTTTTGTGAGTATTTTCGCTACTCTAACGATTTTGTGAGTAGTTTCGCTACTCGGACCGTCTCGAGGAATAAACTGTCTCGAGAGAGGGATTGGAAAGTGAATTGGAAAGAAACAATGCCCCTAAGGGCGTTTTGGTCATTTTGCTTCTATTTGGGCCTGACAGGCCCGCGAAGCGATGGAAAGATGGAATTTGGACCTAGAGAATTGGTTTCGATTGGGATATATCCATAATGACTTGAAAACAAGTCTGGACAGAGTGTAGATTGCCGAGCGGTCAAAAATGGGGTGCTTACAAAGGTCACCGTGTCGGGGGCTTTCTTTTAGTCTAACCGAAGACCACGTGGTTTCGGCCGCCTTGATTATGTGGTGAAGCTTTAACCTTGTATGTTCATAACCCCAGCTTGCATTGTGCATATCATGATCATGCATCTCTCCAAAATTCGTTTTCAAACTTGTTTTCAAAACTTGCATTAAAATTGTTTTCAAAGTTTGTGTTAAAATCTTCTTTTTCAAAACTTATTTTCAAAATCACAATCCTAAGGTGACTTTAGCCTTTCCATGGTTAGGGTTGTTTTAGGAAAGTGTTATATTTAAAGTGACCAATATGGTCCATATTTTCAAATCCTTGTTGTTTTCAAAACCACTATCTTAGAGTGGTTCTAACTTTCTTATGGTTAGAATTCATTTAGGAAAGTGAGATATTTTATATATACTTTCTAAAAACTCTCTTTTCAAAATCTCTATTTCTGAAAAATCTCTTTTCCAATACACTTTCTAAAAGTTCTCTTCAATCTCCTTTTCAAAATTCCTTTCCAAAGTTGTTTTCTAAAACTTCCCTTCGCAAAACTTACTTTCCTAAAAACTCCTTTCTAAAACACTCTCTTCAAAATTCACTTTCTAAAAACGCTCCATAGGTCTCCTTGCTAGAAAAACTCTTTCCAAAAATCCCTTTCTAAAAACTCTCTTTTCAAAATTCGCTTTCCAAAAACTCCTTTTTAAGATCTCCTTCTAAAACCTTTCTTTTCAAAAACTCTCTCAAAGTTTTACTTTCCAAAATCCCTTCCTAAAAGCTCTTTTCAAATCCCTTTTTAAAAAACTCCTCTCTAGATTTTCCTTCCAAAAATCTCCCTTTTCAAAAACTCACTTTCCAAAAATCTCTTTCCTTGAAGCCCAAGTCAAACCCTAGAGCTGATGATTAGGAAATTCTAATTTCCTTTCTTAAAACATGACTTCCATCCTTGCCTCAAAACCTAGGTTCCAAAATCTCCTTCTTTTCATCTAAATCCTAGGTTTCCAAAACCTATTTTCTACTTCAAAATCTAGGATTTCCAAAACTCCATAGTTCCAATTCCATGCCAAATCAAATCCTTCATTTTAGGAAACCAAATCCAATCTCCCCGTTTAGGAAATTAAATCCAATCCTCCGTGTTTGGAAGCAAAATCAAAATACCTCTTTTTAGAAGCAAAATTCAATCCTTTGTTTTAGGAAATAGGAATCTCAATCCTTCCTAGTCTAAACCTTTCCTAATCCACCCTTTCCTAATCTCATACTTTCCTAAACCTTAATTTTCCTAAACTTTAAATTTCCAAATCTTTCCTAATTCTGACCTCTTTTAATTCCATCCCTTTCTAAATCTTAACTTTCCAAATCTAAATCATCAAATCTTTTTTAAACTCAAACCTTTTCTAATCTGAAGTATTTCTAAAACTCGAACTTTGAATCTTTCTAAAATTTTAAATTTCCTAAATTTCAAATCCAAAACTTTCTAAATTCAAAACTTTCTTACTTTCAAAACTTTCCTATTTCAAAATTTTCCTAATTCAAAACTTCCCTGATTTGAAACTTCCCTAAAACGAAACCTTTCCTAATTCGAAATCTTTCTTAAATTGAAACTTTCCTAATTCAAAATATTTCTTAAATCAAACTTTCCTAAAATGAAACTTTCCTAAAACGGAATTTTCTTAATTTGAACCTTCCCTAAATCCAATCTTTCCCTAATCTTTTAAGTCCAGCATTCGAGTCAAATATTTTCTAAAGCCCTTCCTAGCCAAGTCCAATCTTTCTTAAACCTCAAATCTTTCCTAAGTTCCTAAGTCTACATTTCCTAAAACCAAGTTTTTCAAAACCAATATTTTTAAATCTTCCAATCAAAGTTCAAATTTCCTAATCTTTTCAATTCCAATTTCCAATTTCCAATCTTATATTCTAAGTTCAAATCAAACTCCGTTTTCCATTCAAACTCTTTTTCAAATCACACCCTTCTATTTTCTATCGGACTCTTGTTCGAACTACGACTGACCTGATTCCTCAAAAACGATACGTAGGCAACCCTCATGGGTGCGGTCACAATCTTTTTCAAGTTTCCCATTCCACAACCTTTCTCCAATTTTCAATTCTATAACTATCTTCAAATCTCCAATTCCATGACTCTTTTCAAATCTCTTTTCTCAAATCCATTTTAAAAAATCAAATTGAATTTATCTTTTCAAATCTCTTTTCAATTTTAATTTCAAATCTATCTTTTCAAGTCTCTTTTCTTAAATCAAATCAAGCTCTTTTCCAATCTATTTTCAAATTAAATCTTTCTATTACATTTACATATGATGCATCATGTCTTTTCAAATTTTTTTTTTTAAAGTGGATAGTTTTGAACATTTGTTAGTTGAAGACTCTCATAGGTGAATCTAGGGTGAATAGATATGCAGGTACCACAAGGGCGGGGTAAAGTGATGGTTTAGTGCGTCTTCCCTACACGTAACCAACTTCCGAACTTAGGATCACTATTTTCAAAAGACCAAAATGGAGTTATTTTAAAAAAAAAGAGCTTAAATGTTTTCCAAAGGTTGCCAAACAACCTGTTTTTTAAAAAAACCTCTCTTGAGGAATTATTTTCAAAAATCATTTTAAAAAAACCTAAGTGTAATATTCAGATTAGGCTTAGTTTTTAGGTGACCTAACTCACCTTAATCAAGTTAGGTGGCGACTCTGAATTGTTTTCTAAAAGCCCTTTATTCAAATCATTTTCCATTTAAACCTAGTCGCACTCATTCTTCTAGGAGGATGAGTTCTAACGAGAGATTGTAGTATTTTTTTTCTGCTTGTGTATGTATTCCTCGAGTGCGAAAAATCTGGGCGCGACAGATGGCGATTGTCAGGACATGGTCTGGAGGTTGCTGCTTGAGAGGTAATACTTTGTTGATAAGCGGTCAATCCATTCTACTCTTCATTGGGCTCATCCTTGCAAGAGCTATGGATTGGGTGGGACTACGGATAGATTAAATAGCTTTGGTTGTGCTCTTGGGCCTGGAAAAAGAAAAAGGAAGGTTAATAGAATTAGCATGTGGAGTTGAAAACCTTATGCAATGCATGTCCTATGTAGGTCCCTTCTTCGCCGAAATCTAGGCATGATGCTAAGTCTATTTTGGAGGTGGGGTGTTACCCCTGTATGCAATACAATACATCTTTGGCATGGGCCAGTCGATACTTCTTTTTTTGGGTAATCCCATCTCCATGGAAGGAGAGAGATTTGAGCCTCTCTTGAGATATGGTTCTATGTATGCCATAGATCCTTAGGGTTGGTAAACCCTTAGAAGCTTTGGTAGGTTCGATTAATATGAGATCGGATTGTTCCTTTCTCTTTTCAGCTGATGAAAATGCCCTACCTTGAGTTAGTACTTTTCGAGGAACTTAAATGCAAAATAAAGTATGATGTATGTGTTGGCCCAAGAAGGCAATCCAAGAGGGGGGTGAATTGGGTTTTATAGAATTTATATCAAATAATGTAGCTGAAAACAGTTTATGTATTTCGACAATAATTAATCTAAGTGTAAATCAATCAAGCAAATAATGGAACACAATGCAAGCAAGTATAGTAAGCAAATAAGCAAAACAGAGCAAGAAAAGAAGAGCATTAGATTTATAGAGGTTCAGCCAACCTTACCTACGTCCTCTCTTCTTCGATCCTTTCGAAGGTATTACACTATGTAAAGTCCCTTACACAGCTGCTAGTTTTGCTACAAGTGCCCAGCTCACTCTTACAAGAGCTCTTTCCCAAGCTCTCACAACCCAAGAGATTTTGTCCAAGCTTCTCTCAAACTTACAAGTGATTTTGTCTAAGTTTCACTCAAACTTACAAGTGTTTTTACCCAAGAACACTCAAACTTACAAGTGTTTTTACCCAATAACACTCAAACTCACAGGTTTACAAACCCACCTAAGTGAAATGAATAAAGGTCTTACAGATAATAACTCTCCTAAAGAGTGGATGAACAAGAATATCACAATAGATAACCTTAATCACTCAACAAAAAGATGTAGCAGTTGGAGCACAACAAATTTCAACTTCAAGATGTTGATTCAGTAGGTATAATCACTCTTTCTTGTGTTTAGAAGCTGTAGGGATCTTGTATTTATAGCCATGGATTGTTTCTAGCCATTGGTGGTGGATGGGAGACCATTTGATACGAAAACGGTGGAGTATAATGTTCAAAAATAGAGCCGTTGCTGTAAATGAGTCGACTCTTATGCTGCAGGGGTCGACTCTTTTTGTCTGAGACTGCAAAATCAACTCTTTGTTGGAATGAGTCGACTCTTTTAGAGTGAGGGGTCGACTCTTTTGATCTCCATTAGAATTTTCAGCCTCTGTTTGAATGAGTCGACTCTTTTTAGGAAAATCCTTAACTTGTGCAATATTTCTTCAATCTTCTTCAATATCTTCAAGCTCTTCAAGGATCATCCAAATAAGTTTTTTAAGGCTTGAAAACACTTCTTCAATGCTTGATGACTTTAAGAACATCTTCAATCCTTCAATATGAAATCAATTCCATTTTGATTACTTGTAGAACTCTTCAATCATCATTGTTTCATCCATTGATTCAAGTTTCCTTCAAGATCTTCAAGAGAGTTTCCAAGACTTAAGCTTCTTCATATTTCAACTGTTCTTTGAGAACTCTTCAACAAATATGGCTTCTTCTTTTTATTCAAGGTTTTGAGCATTTTCAATCTTCTTCCTTGACATCCATCATCTTGAAATTTCTTCATTTTTTATAAGATCACCATTGTTGAATATGCCATTCCTTCATGCTTATCAATCTTCAATCTAATATTTTCATCATCTTGAAATTCCTTCATTCCCTTATAAGATTAGCTTTGCTGAATATGTTTTCTCATCATGCTTATCAACCTTCATTCTAATATTTGCATCACAAGTTCTCCATTGTGATAAGTTTCAAGTCATGATAAAAATCTAATAATTAATCTGCACACTTAAGTAGAATTATTAGATCATTAAATCAAGTTTTGTTATCATCAAATTAAGGCATTGAGTCAACAGTATGAACAATGCAAGAGCATGTAATGAATGCAATGTTTGACTTTTTGCAAAACAAAGACCATTTTAAAAAATTTAGAATTTTGAAAAGGTTAGAAAGTAGATATAACTAAACAAGGTAACCGGCGAACCTGAGGTGAGTGAAGGGTGATTAGACATGAAATAGGCCTTGTCGTGCCCCAATTTTTTGCACCTGAAAAAGACAAGTGAGAAAAACACATTACTCTCTCGTTAGAACTCATCCTCCTAGAAGGACGAGTACGACTAGGTTTGAATTAAAAATTTAATTTGAATAAGGGCTTTTGGAAAATAATTTAGAGTCACCACCTAACTTGATTAAGGTGAGTTAGGTCACCTAAAACTAAGCACAATCCGAAGATTACACTTAGGGTTTTTGAAAAGAGTTTGAAAACTTCCTCAATAGAGGGTTTTTAAGAAAATAGGTTGTTTGGCAACCTTTGAAATGATTTAAGCACTTTTTTGAAAATAATTCCATTTGGTCTTTGAAAATAATAATCCTAAGTCCGGAGGTTGGTTACGTGTAGGGAAGATGCACTAAGCCATCACCCTACCCTGTCCTTATGGTACTTACATGTCTATTTACCCTAGGTTCACCCATTAGAGTATTTGATTAATAAATGTTCAAAGCTATCCATTTTAGAGAAGAATTTTGAAAATATGTTTGACAGGATGCATGACATGCAAGTGCAAGAATTTGATTTGATTTTGGAAAGAGGATTTGAAAAGAACTTGATTTGATTTTGAAAAGACTTGATTTAATTTTGAAATAGAGTGGAAAAGATATATTTGATTTTTGAAAATGGATTTGAAAAGACTTGATTTGAAATTGGAAAGAAAGTTTTAGAAATTGAAATTGAAGATTTGAAAGTAGGTTTCAGAGTTAGAGACTTGGAATATATCATGGAATTGGAAGTTTGAAAAAGGTTGTGAAATTAGAAGTTTGAATAAGGTTGTGAAAATAGAAATTTGAAAAAGGTTGTGACCGCACTCATGAGAGTTGCCTACGTATCCCTTTTTGGGAATTAGGTTAATCGTAGTTCAGACAAGAGTCCGATAGAAAATTTGATTCGAAAAGAGTTTGATTTGGAACTTGGATTTGAAGATTTTAAATTGAACTTTGAATTGACTTTGATTTGAAATTGAACTTGAGGATTTGAAATTGATTTTGATTTGGAAAGATAGAACTTGGAAGAAGATGTTGGACTTGATTTGGAAAGATTGAGATTTGAAAACATTTTGACTTGAATTGGCATTTGAAAAACCATCTTGGTTTAGAAAAGAATTTTTGGGAAGAGTTGGAAGCTTCCTAACTTTAGGGTTAGGGTCAAACTAGGGTCTAGACATCCTACGCCTTAGGGTAACATAGGGTTGAAGCATGTAATTGAATTGACTTGACTTGAACTTAAGAAGTTTGAGTTTAGAAAGTTTAGTTTTGGAAAACCTAGACTTAGGAAAATAGGATTTAAGAAGGACTTGAAATTAAGAAAGATTTGATTGGAAAGTTTGATATAGAAAACATGGAGAGTTGGAGTCTAGGAAAGATTGAATTTTGGAAATCTCGAATTTAGGAAAGTTTCAAAATAGGAAAGTTCCACTTTAAGAAAGTTTCAAATTAAGAAAGTTTTGAATTAGGGAAGTTTCAAATTTAGGAAAGTTTCCTTTTTAGGAAAAAGTTGATTTTGGAAGGATTTGAATTTAGAAAGTTTGATTTAAGAAAGATTTAGAATTTTGGAAAGGTTTGAATTTAAGAAAGTTTTGAATTTAGAAAGATTCAAAGTTTGAGTTTTGGAAATACTTCAAGTTAGAAAAGATTTGAGTTTAAGAAAGATTTGAAAATTTGGAATTTGGAAAGTTGAAATTTGGGAAGGTATGGAATTAGGAAAGTTTGGAATTAGGAAATACTAGAATTAGAAAAGATCTAGATTCCTAAAACAAAAGATTGGATTTTATTTCTAAAAAGAGGTGATTTGATTTTGTTTTTCAAAATGGAGGATTGGTTTTAGTTTCCAAAATCGGAAGATTTGATTTGACATAGAATTGGAAAAGAGGAAGTTTTAGAAATCCTAGATTTGGAAGTCTATGATTTGATGTAGAACATATGTTTTGAAAATCTATATTTTGAGGCAAAATTGGAAATCATGTTTTAGGAGAGAAAATTAGGATTTCCTAACCATGACTCTAGGGTTTGACTTGGACTCCAAGAAAAAGATTTTGGAAAATAGATCTTTTTGGAAAGAGAAATTTTTAGGAAGGAAACTTGAAGAGTGTTTTTAGAAAGTAGAACTTTTGAAGAGATTTTTTGGAAAGGGATTTGAAAAGAGTCTTTAGGACAGCAAGTTCGAAAAGAGATTTTTGAGAAGATTTAAAAAAAGGAGGTTTTGGAAAGTAAGTTTGAAAAACAATTAGGAAAGGAATTTGAAAGTGAATTTTTGCAAGCCTCTAAAAATATCTCACTTTTCTAAAATGATTTTAACCATAAGAAGATTAGAATCATTCTAGGATTGTGGTTTTGAAAGCAAAAAGGATTTGAAAATATGGACAATAATAGTCACTTTAAATATAACACTTTCCTAAAGCAACCCTAACCATGGAATGGCTAGAATCACCTTAGGATTGTGATTTTAAAAATAAGTTTGGAAAAAGAAGATTTAATGCAAGTTTTAAAAACGATTTTGATGCAAGTTTTGAAAATAAGTTTAAAAATAAGTTTTTGAGAACTGCATGATCATGATATGCACAATGCAAGTTGGGGTCGTGAACATACAAGGTTAAAGACTTTACCACATAATCAAGGGAGCCGAACTCACGTGGTCTCCGGTTAGACTAAGAGAAAGCCCCCGACGTGGTCATCTTCAATAGCCTAATCCTACACAAGAACTGGGGAGTCCCTTGTTTCAAGCATGCAAGAAAGGGGGGTAGAAGATGAGGGTTAAAATAAAAGAAAACTCAAGTGGGTTAGGAGAGAGAAGAGAGAGGGGGAAATTACGTAAACATAAATAGGGAGCCTACCTTGTGTCTTCTTTGTTTTACTTACTTTATTTGCTTTGTTTTACTTCGGTCTTTGAGAGCTTGCTTTGGTCTTCGAGAGCTTCTAAGTTGATGAAAATGCAAATGTCATATTTTTCCCTCTTAATGTTTAATCTTTTATACTTATTTGGTGCCTCAAGATACTCACTATTCTTATATTTTAACTTAGGGTGCTATGGAATGCCAAGGAAGAGAATCCTAGCTTAAAAGTGGCGAATTTGCGCGAGATTAGAAGAAGAGTTCGAACGGTCTCAAGAAGCGTTCAAATGGTAGTAGATACGTTCGAATGCTACGTCAAACGGATACACATCAAGTTCAAGTTTGAAGAGCGTTCAAAATATACAAAGAGTAATTTTAACCATTCGAAGTGCGTTCGATGCACCGTTCGAATAGTAGTCCAATGCATTTGAACGATGGCAAGGGCGTTCAAACAGTCTTGCGCAGCTGCAGATTTTCAAAAACCTATAAAAGCTAGGGTTCTTGACCTTTTTTCGTATTATTAAAGGTCATTATTTGAGTTGTTTTCATGGTCCTGCGTGGCTAAACTCTGAATCTTGGTCAAAGGAGACAAAAACCTCAGAATTAATAACAAACTGTGAGATCTAATTTGTTTTCATTATTCGATTTATGCTTTGAGTATCAGATGTTCTTATGTGCATATTTTTATGATTGTTTTGTTTAATCGCTGGCCTACTAGTTTATTAATCATTGCAATCTACAGCTGAGTTAGATATCAAATCCGTAATTGTTTGATTCCTCTAATTTGTGAAGAAACTAAGATTTAATGATTGCTGCGTTAGGAATTATTATATATTAGGAAGGACGTTCGACTAAATTAAATGCAATCGTGTGTGCTTGTGTTGTTTAGTTTCATCGATCTCTCTAATTCTTAAGGTTGCTAAAAAATTAAACCTTGAGTGCTTTTCCTGGGTTGTTTAATAATTAGGGTTAATCAAATCACTTGTTTCTAATTAACTATGACTAAGGAGAGATAAGAAAATAATTCCGACGGTGAATATTCAATGTGTGAATTAATATACTTGCATCGATGATCAGTTGTAAATTCCGATGGTGGCAGCTGATCTAGACCAAGGTTTGTTCTTTTGATTGATTTCAATACTTTAATCTGAATTGTTCCGTAGTTAGTTATTATTAAAATTATTTTTATTATATTCAAAACCCCCATCAAAGTTCACACAGCATAAACCTAGACTAAACACTCTTCGTGGGAACGATCCTTACTCACACTACTACATAATGGTTTTTGGGGTATCGATTTTATTTTTGGGTGCCCGTAACAGCACACCACGAGTTGCAGCACTTTAAGTCTTTAATGGAGGCTTCGGAGGTTTGTATATGAGTGTATAAGAATGTATATGAGTTAGGGTTAAGTGTATAGGGGCTAGGGTTTTGTATGTGGAGACTAGGGTTTTGTAGAACCTAAAGAAAACTAGGGTTTGGAAGAGCTTTGAGCTCTGTAATTCAAAAAACAGAGTTTTTGGACTGTGTTTGTGGACCCCTTTCACGCTGGAGGAGGCTCTATATTTGTAAACATAAGACTAAACTGGCGCCTGTTGTAGTGGCTCCAGGCATTTAGGCAGACCTCTTTCATGGCTTAGCGCCACTACTAGTGGTGCCAGCCATTTATAAAATATTTAAGGTTGGCAAGCAACGTATCTTCAGAAGATTTTGGTGCTTGTATTAGTGACTATCATGCAATTTTAGCCTGGTTTCACTAGGAGTGACTCCGAAAACTCCGGGAATGATTTAAAGGGCTGGGAATGGCCCGGAAGGCTAGAAAGGGACAAGAACCCTTAGAATAGTGTCTCGGGGGGAGTAAAGTTGAAAAATAATGTCAAGATGTGTTGGAATGGTTGATCGGGCCATCAAGGGCAAACGGTCAATTGGGCCAAAAAGCTGCCGGGATGGACTTGGAATGTCCTAGAAGAAGACTTGAGGCTTGGAAACATTAGCTCGAATGTTCTAGGAGCTTGCTGATTTGATACCCAAAGTCGGTGTGGCTAGAAAAGACAAACGGCCCACCAGGGGCAAAATCGTCATTTTACACCAAGTTTGCCATAACTAACTCAGAATGATCTAGAAATGTATCAGAAGGCTAGGGATACTATCAAAAGTATCCCCAGGAGGTTACCTATTTGATACCCAGACCTGGTGTGGTTCTCGGGACGCTCGGATGCCTTGGGGCAAAATAGTCATTTTGATCAGAGGGTCTCGAAATTGGCCCGAAACTGACTGGAAGGCACCTAATCATGCTGGATTGTCTTTTAGGACAATCTTGGAAAGGTGGACTTACCGTTCTAAGGACTTAGGCACTTTTTCATGAAACGTGCCAAAAAATGCCCTAAAGGCAATTTGGTCATTTTTCACTAGAGTGGGCTAGCAGGCATTGGTGTTGACCTGGGTTTTGAGTGTTTCCGTCACTCTAACGGTGGTCCCGTGACATAGGGGTTTGTTGGCAATTCTCTATGTCAACCTGTTTACGAGTGTTTCCTCCATTTTGACGGTTGCAAAGTTTAAGAGTGTTTCTGTCATTTTGACAGTTTGCGATTATTCCAAAGACTGCCGGATCTCAGGAAGCTGCTAGGTGAACTTATCGCCTGAGGAATCAACTATCTCGAAAGGCGTGTCAAAACGGACATTCTTCATTGGCGGGCTAGCAGGCGCCAAAAGTGAATCGTTCTACCATCTCGAGGACTTAGGGTCTTGTCCTGGTTGACGGGTTTGAAGGAACTTACCGTTTCAAAAAATTTTCTTGGCAAACGTGTTGGATGTAACCACCCCATTTTTGACCGCTCGGCAGTCTACGCTCCGTCCAGACTTGTACTCAAGTCAATATGGACGTATTCCAATCGAAACCAACTCTCTAAGTCCAAATCCAGTTTGTCCATCACTTCGCAGGCCCACCAAGCCCAAATAGAGGCAAAATCACCAAAATGCCCTTAGCGGCATTGTTCTTTCCAATTCCAACTCCAACCCCTCTCTCAATACAGTTGATTCCTCGAGACGGTAAATCAGTTTCAAATCAGGCACGTCTTTCCGAAGACGATAAGACCCCTTTCCAATCCCTCTCTCGAGATAGTTTATCCCTCAAGACGGTTCCAAATCAGGCACGTCTTTCCGAAGATGGTAAGTCCCCTTTCCAATCCCTCTCTCGAGACAGTTTATCCCTCGAGATGGTTCCAAATCAGGCTTGTCTTTCCGAAGATGGTAAGTCCCCTTCCCAATCCCTCTCTCGAGATAGTTTATTCTTCGAGACGGTTCCAAATCAGACTCGTCTTTCCAAAGACGGTAAGTCCCCTTTCCAATCCCTCTCTTGAGACAGTTTATTCCTCGAGACGGTTCTAAATCAGGCACATCTTTCCGAAGATGGTAAGTCCCCTTTCCAATCCCTCTCTCGAGACAGTTTATTCCTTGAAACGGTTCCAAATCAGGCACGTCTTTTCGGAGACGATAAGTCCCCTTTCCAATCCCTCTCTCGAGACAGTTTATTTCTCGAGACGGTTCCAAATCAGGCATGTCTTTCTGAAGACGGTAAGTCCCCTTTCCAATCCCTCTCTCGAGACAGTTTATTTTTCGAGACGGTTCCAAATCAGGCACGTCTTTCTAAAGACGGTAAACCCCCTTTCGAATCCCTCTCTCAAGACAGTTTATTCCTCGAGATGGTTCCAAATCAGGCACGTCTTTCTGAAGACGATAAACCCCCTTTCGAATCCCTCTCTCGAGACAGTTTATTCCTTGAGACGGTCCCAAATCAGGCACGTCTTTTCGGAGACGATAAGACCCCTTTCCAATCCCTCTCTCGAGACAGTTTATTCCTCGAGACGGTCCGAGTAGCGGGAATACTCGCAAATGTCGCAACCGTCAGAGTAGCGGAAATACTCACGAACAGGTCGATATAGAGAATTGCCAACAAATCCCTATATCACGCGATCGCCATCAGAGTGGCGGAAACACTCAAAACCCAGGTCAACACCAGTGCCTGCTAGCCCACTTCGGTGAAAAATGACCAAACTGCTCCTTGGGCCTTTTCCAAGACTTTTCGGTCAAGATGACCATTTTTCCCTTAGGGATCCGAACGCCCCGGGGACCACACCGACTTTGGGAATCAAACCGATAACCTCCCAAGAATACTTCTTATGGTATTCCCGACCTTTCTCTATCCTTCCGGATCATTCCGAGTCAATCCCGGCAAACCCGGTACAAAATGACCATTTTGCGCCTAGTCGGCCGGTCTCCTTTTCCGACCACATCAACTCTGGGTATCAAATCGGAAACTTCCCAAGAATACTTCTTATAGTATTCTCAACCTTCCTCTACCTTTCCGGATCATTCCGAGTTAGTTCCAGCCAACCCGGTACAAAATGACCATTTTGCCCCTGGTGGGCTGGTCACCTTTTCTGACCACACCGGCTCTGGGTATCAAACCGGAAACCTTCGGAAACATTTTGAATAATGTTTTCAAATCTTAAGTCTTCTTCCGGGACAGTCCAAGTCTGTCCCGGCAGCTTCCCGATTCGATTGACCATTTTGCCCCTAGAGGCCCAATAAACCCTTCCGACACATCCTATCCTCATTTTTCAAGTCAAATACCTCCAGGACACTATTTTGAGTGTTTCTGCTCTTTTCCAGCCTTCTGGGTCATTCCCGGTCTTCCAAACTCCTAGTGAAGTCAGGCTAAAAATTGCATGGTAGTCACTAGTACAGGGGCTCAAATCTAGTCAAAGATACATTGCTTGCAGACTTACAAACTTTCCTACCTGGCTGGTGCCACTACTAGTGGCGCTAAGCCAAGAATTGGCCTAGCGCTACTCCTAGTGGCGCTAAGAGCAATTTTACCTTAGCGCCACTACAACAGGCGTCAAGTTTGTCCAACTTCTATAAATACAGAACCTCCTCCAATGTGAAAGAGGTCCGCAAACTCAGTCTAAAAAACACCAATATTTGATATACAGAGCTCGAACACTTCCTAAACCCTAGCTTCTCTAGATTTTCCAAACCCTAGCCACCATACACTAAACCCTAGCCTCCTATACACTCATACACACCCCTATACACTTATATACTAACCTCCAACCCTCCTTTGAAGACTTGAAGAGCTGCAATCTGAAGTTTGAAGATTGAAGACGAATATCAAGACGTAGACCAAAGACAAGCAAGGCACGCAAAATAAACAAGACATACGTTAGGCTTTCTCTTTAAATTTCCGCACTTCCCCCTCTCTCTTCTCTCTTCTAACACACTTGGGTTTTCTCTATTTTAATCCCCCATCTCTTTCCCCCCCTTTCTTTGCATACTTGAAATAAGGGTACTCCCGGTCCATGTGTAGGATTAGACTATTGGAGGGTCACCGTGTCGGGGGCTTTCCTTTAGGCTAACCGGAGACCACGTGGGTTCGGCCTCCTTGATTATGTGGTGAAGCCTTAACCTTGTATGTTCACAACCCCAAACTTGCATTGTGCATATCATGATCTTGCATGTTCGAAAAGTTGTTTTCAAAAATCGTTTTCAAACTTGTTTTCAAAATTGCATCAAAATCTTCTTTTTCAAAAAATTGCTTTCAAAATCACAATCCTAGGGTGATTCTAGCTTTTTCATGGCTAGGGTTGCTTAAGGCAAGTGTTACATTCAAAGTAACCATATGGTCCATATTTTCAACTCTTGTTGTTTTTAAAACCACTTTCTTAAAGTGGTTCTAACCTTCTTATGGTTAGAATCGCTTTAGGAAAGTGAGACGTTTTTATACTTTCCAAAAAACTCTCTTTTCAAAAATCTCTTCCTAAAAATCTCTTTTTTAACATACTTTCCTAAAACTCTCCTTTCCAAAGTTGTTTTCAAAAACTCCCTCCCAAAATCTATTTTTCAAAACTCCATTTTTTAACTCCTTTCCAAAACACTCTCCCCAAAATCTACTTTCTAAAAAACGTTTCCTAGGTCTCCTTCCTAGAAAAACTCTCTCCAAAAATCTTTCCAAAAACTCTCTTTTCAAAACTTATATTCTAGAAACTCCTCTCTAGGATTCCCTTCTAAAATCTTTGTTTCCAAAAATGCACTTTCCAAAAATCCTTTTTCTTGGTGCCCAAGTCAAGCCCTAGAACCCACAATTAGGAAACCCTAATTTTCTTTCCAAAAACATGGTTTTCAAACTTGCCTTAAAACCTAGGTTTCCAAAACCTCTTGTTTTCACATCCAAACTATACACATTTCGAAAACCTCTTTTCTACGTCAAAACTATAGTCTTCCAAATCTAGGGTTTCTAAAACCTCTCTTTCCAAATCCTTGCCAAATCCTATCTTCTCTTTAGGAAACCAAATCAAATCTTCTCTTTAGGAAGCCAAATCCAATCTTCCCGTTTAGAAAATTAGATTCTATCCTCCGTTTTTGGAAACAAAATCAAACCTTTCCTTTTAGAAACAAAATCCAATCACTTCCTAATCCAAATCTTTCTTAGTTCAACTCCTTTCTAATCTTCTCCTTTCCTAAATCTTAAGTTTTCAAAACGTGAACATAAAAATCTTTCCTAAATTTTAAAACCCAACTTCCAAATCTTTCCTCATTCAACCCTTTTCTAATTCTACCCTCTTTTCAAATCTTAACTTTTAAAACCTAAGTTTTCAAATCTTTCCTAAACTCAAACTTTTCCTAATCTCTAGATTTTCTAAAATTCAAACTCTAAAACTTTCAAAATCTTAAACTTTCTAAATGTCAAATCTTTCTAAAATTCTAAGCTTTCTAAATTCAAAACTTTCTTAGTAAAATCTTTCTAAACCCAAATCTTTCTAAATTATAAACTTTCCTAAAACTCCAACTCTTTTCAAATCCAAAACTTCCTTGTTCTCAAAACTTTCTTATTTTCAAAACTTTCTTGTTTTCTAAACTTTCCAACTTTCAAAACTTCTCTATTTCAAAACATTCCAAATTCAAAACTTTCCTAAGTTGAAACTTTCCTAATTCCAAAATTTTCCTATTTCGAAAACTTTCCTAAAGCATAACTTTCCAAAAATGAAACTTTCCTAAACCGAAAACTTTCCTAAACCAAAACTTTCCAAAAATGACACTTTCCTAATTCGAACATTTCCTAAATCCAATCCTTTCCTAAATCTTCCAAGTCCAACATTCGAGTCAAATCTTTCTAAATCTCAAGTCTTTTCTAAATTCTCTCTTTCCTAAGTCTAGGTTTCCTAAAACCAAGTTTTCCAAAATCAAGTCTTTTCAAATCTTCCAATCAAAGTTCAATCTCTCAATCTTCTAATCCAATTTCCAATTCAATTTCTTTCTTCCAAAATCAATCTCTTTTCAATCGGACTCTGGGCCAAACTACGACTGACCTGATTCTTCCAAAAGGATACGTAGGCAACCCTCATGGGTGCGGTCACAACCTTTTTCAAATCTCAAATTTCTCAACATTTTTCAAATTTCTATCTCCACATTTTCAAATCTCTAATTCTACAATCTTCTTCAAGTTTTCAATTCCATAATCTATTTTTCCAATTCCAAAGTCTATTTTCAATTTTCTATTTCCAATTTCTAAAACTTTCCAATTTCAAATCTAACTTTTCAAATCTCTTTTCAATTCCAATTTGAAATTTCTTTTCAAATCAAATCAATCTCTTTCCAAATCTATTTTTCAATTCTCTTTTCTTGCATTTGCATCTCATGCATCATTTCTTTTTAAGCATTCTTTTTCAAAGTGGATAGGATTGGACCATTAGTTCGTTAAAGACTCTCATAGGTGAATCTAGGGTAGATCGACGTATAGGTACTGAAAGGGCGGGGTAGGGTGATGGCTTAGTGCGTCTTCCCTACATGTAACCAACCTCCGAACCTAGAATCACTGATTTCAAAAACCAAAAAAGGAGTTATTTTCAAAAAAGGGCTAAATGTTTTCCAAAGGTTGCTAAATAACCTGTTTTCTTAAAAACCCTCTCTTGAGGAGATATTTTCAAAATCGTTTTCCAAAAACCCTAAGTGTAGTTTTTGGATTATGCTTAGATTTTAGATGACCTAACTCACCTTAATCAAGTTAGGTGGCGACTCCAAATCTTTTCTAAAAGCCTTTTATTCAAATCGATTTTCAATTCAAACCTAGTCGCACTCATTTTTCTAGGAGGGTGAGTTCTAACAAGAGAGTATAGTATTTTCCTGCTTGTGTGAGTATTCCTCGAGTGCGAAAAATCTGAGCGCGACAGCTGGCGACTCCGCTGGGGATACTTAGAGGGTTAGGCCGTAGTCATGTCTCTTTACCCTTTACCCATGTAGAGTCTTCAAATAACTTGGTTCAATCCTATTCACTTTAAATTTCCAAAACTAAATTTTCAAAATTGTTTTCAAAAAACATGCATTTATTCATATTATCTTGTATTATGTTTGTCATCCACATACTGACACTTGCATCTTTGTTTTGTAGGTGCGCTTTTTGCTTAAGTTTTATTAACTACTATGCATGAATGTGATGAACAGGATGAATGGGAGTTGTTGGGCTCTTTCCTCCACTTTTAAAAATCACACACACACTGCATATGCACTTGCATTCTGCATACTTGCATTATTACCCTGATATGTCCTTTCTAGTTAGAAAGGGGGAACGGTATATTAGTTATGGGCAAGATGCTGTGTCAGTTTTTTTGCCTATGGCCTCTTGATGGTTCTCCCGCTCGGATCACCAACCGATCATGGCACCACCTCGGGGAGTGGGCCTAGGTTTGAAGATCCGGGGACTAAGCCTTTTTAGGATGCATTAGTCAACCCTCAACCTCATACTCATATAGACACCATGCATAGCCAAACCTCTGCTGGATTTAAGACACGAACACCATTTTCAAAACCACAGAGGAAAGGGCGACTGCTCTTACTTTCATTTATACTTGTCTATTCCTGTTGTTATACTAACTATATTCATACTGTTATAATGCCTCTCTAACTGCCCATGCATGCACGCTTACCTTGCTATTGCATTCTCTCTCCTTATACTCTTTGCATCCATGTTCATACATTCCATATTCCATGTCAAGACAAGAGTTCCAACTAACTCAAGTCACTGCATCTTCATGCACATGATCAACCCATTGAGAGTGACACCAAGATCACTCTACCTTGCATTAAACCTACCTAAACCCTAAGGGTTCCCACGTAACCCTAAGGACTCATTGCATGCATCTCAATTCATTCCATAAGAGGGGCCCCAATCCCTCTATGCTCACGGAGATAAGATTGCCAAGAAGACAAGGGGCAATCAATTAACAAGGTCCCTCGGCGACCTCTTCAATGTCAAATCCAAGGAAGGCGAATCCGAAGACTCAAGAGTAGTTTAGGGTTTTCCTTTGTAAAAATAGATAGGTGGAAGTCCACAGGAAAATGTTCCCCCTCCCCCTATTAAAATGTATTTCAATTCTTTTGTATCTTGAATCCAAAATTTAATATACTTCTTTACTTTTATGAATGAATGCATGGATGACTGAAGGTTCCAACCTGACAGTAAGGTGTCTGCATACAGGGGCAAATCCCCTATCTCCAAGAGTGGGCCAATACATCATGACTAGTTTCCCTCCTTAAGAGGGGCACCTTAGAGCATGCATTGCATAAAGACTTGTCAAGGACAAACACTGACTCTTTCCTTTTGTTGGTTTTAGGTACCTTCTCTCGTTCCCCAGTCTTACAAGCATGGAATTGCTTACTCTTGATACCTTAACTCAATTACTAGCAGAGGCAAGAGGAGTCAAGCATAAGATGACCGAAATGGAAGGCATGCTTTCCTCACTCTTATCCCACGCAACCCATGAGCAAGCAGAGTCCTCATAGGCCCAAACCCATGATGGACGAAAAAGGATGAAGAAGAAAGACCATGATTATGCCGCCACCATTGCTTACCAACGACCTCCCCAGGCCGAGGGCCTTGCTTGAATGCCTTCCAAACCAACCCCTAACCAAACACGAGGATTATATAATCTCTCCTTCGGATATCATTCCAACCCTTTTGGCCCTGCCACCGAAAATTGTCCCATTTTGAAACATAGAACCTGAAGCACTTTTAATTCCCGAACTATCAACCCAGCTGTGACCTCACCAAAACTTGGTCCCCAATCATCAAAAACATCTGCAACACCTCCTCGGCCTAGGCGAACAAGTGGGAAAAAGTGGACGTTTACTAAACTCGCGTGCTCACAAACCGCAACTTATTTTGGCCTCTTAGCAGCTGGATATCTGAAACCTATACCTGCCCAACCCCAACCCAATCCTCTGCCTCATTACTTCAAATCTGCAGCAAGCTGTAAGTATCATTCGGATAGCCAAGGACATGACACTGAAGATTGTTTGACCCTCAGGCATAAGATTCAAGACCTGATAGATAACAAGATCATTGGGGTACGACCAGTAAATCCTTCTCTGAACGGCCCTACAAACCCTCCACTGGACCACATCGTTAACATCATTACAAAGTTTGGTAACAACAAGGTTTGTTTTGCTGCGTGCCAAGAGATATATTACAAGGATGGGGAGGAGATGGAATGCGACGATATGGAACAGAGTCGTACTCGGTTACGATGCAGCCCCGATAAAATGCCGACTCCCGAAGACAAACTCGCATATAAATCTGTGAAGAAAATTGACCAGGAGCTGTCCAAACTAGGTAATAAAAATCTCCCCTTGTGTATACCTGAGGAGCACCAAGCCCCAGCTGGAGGCCAGAGCAGAAAACCCCAGGCTCGACTTATCAAGCTGGACAAAGACGAGTTGCCTGAGTGGTTTGTTAGAAAAACTCTAGAGCAAACAAATGAAGACAAAACGGTCAAGAAAGCTGACAACTACATCATCACCGCCAACTCACTTGGAGCTCCGGGAGAAGCATCTACCTATCCTGCCTTGGCTGGAAATCTCAACCATGGATGGAATACAGACGAGGGCACTGTCCCAAGACCTTACTAAAAAAGGGTTTCTTTCAAAAGCGTACAAGAGAGGGGTGTTTTCACCCACTTTCTTTCTATCCCTTTTACTTTCTATCTTTAAATTGATGTTTACATTCCATTTTTGCTTAGAAACTCTATACTTTCCATAAAAATGATAATAGTAGTTAAATGATGGTCTTTTATGTCATCTTTGTTGTCTTATCTTCTCTTATGAGTGGTAACTACTTCCTCCACAAGGGGCATGGTGTGTCTTATGGAATGATCCAACTTGAAGGGATGATAGCATGAGTTAACCACTCACCAAATGATCAGCTTTCCAGAGAGAGAGAGAGGATAAGGATGAGTGAGGATACTACCCAAAGGCAGCACTTGCAGGACTCCGAAGCTAAGCGATGTGTGGCCAGTTTATCAAAATGAACAGGAGCCATCTTTCACTTCTCCACATATAAATAAAAGGAAGGAATCACTAAATAAATAAACAAATATGCTCATATTCCCTTTGCTTAACCCCTAGAGCCTCGCAACAAACGAAGTTTTCTTTGTCAATCTCGATCCAAGACTGTCCTCCCCACACTGGGGCAGACAATAGTTTGAGAACTCTAGGAATGGTATCCACCCTCGCTGTGCTAAGGCAGCAATGAAAGCTCTATGGATCAAGCAATCTAATTCAAAGTGAAGAGAGGCCCTCATTTCATTTCCCATACAATCAAAAGTAACCCCTTGCCAAACCTGTTGAGCCATCTATCCTTTTCTCGGAAAAAACCCTAGCCTAGGGATTTCCGCCCACATCGGGTAGATTGAACCACCAAGGAAAAGGTCTAAAGAAAAAAGGGTCGAAGAATTAGTTGTTCCATAAACGAAAAGAAAGGACAAAGTAAAGAAAAAGAGTTGCCAAGGGGCAAGAGGCAAAAAAAAAAAAAAAAAGAAAGAAAAAAAGAAGAAGAAGAAAACCATGATTCTAAGGAAAGGCCTAAAGGAGCTATGATTGAATCATCTTCAAAAGCGTGATAAGAAGATCAAATGAGAAGAAAGTCATGTTTATCTCAAAAAGTATATAGAAAGGGTGAAAGAATAAGGTAATTTTCACCCTGAGAAGTATATGGTCAAAAGCAAGAAGGAAATTTAAAGGTGATCCTAGGTTACGAAGAAACCCAGTAAAAACAATAGGTTCAAACCTTTACCCTTTTCTTGCAAAACCCCGAAATCATGGCCTACATTACAACCCTATTAAAGTCCCCTCTGATTGAAAGCAGATTGCTTGATCTAAATGAGCTAGATATGCTGCCAAAGCTAAAGAAGGATGCTAATCCTACTGAAAAGTAGTCAAGTATGATATGGATCTAAGCCCTATTGAAAACAACATTAAAGTTGAGCCTACATATCCCGTTGTTTCTAAAACCCCCATAACCTAGCCTACATTACGGTCCTAAACAAAGTCTCCTCGGATTGAAATGATTGGCCACTTATTGCTCTGCCAAAGGCCAGGTAACCTATTGCTAAAACCCCGAGAGTCAAGAGTCTCAGCCCAATAACCACATACACTAACCCTAAGACAGAGAGTTGGAGGCGAACAAAAGGTTGAGAAAGGTGCGAAATGCTGTCATCCAGTCAAGGTAGGTCGAGCCAGAGGAAAGGCCAGACTCCCGAAAAGAAAGAAGTTACCATCCCAAAGATATTTGAGTTCAACAACACCCTTGTCATTCTGTTAGTTAACACACTTTTATAAAAAAAAAATAATAATAATAATAAAAAATAAAAAATAAAGAGTTGGCAGGAGCTTTGCATACATAGGGCATAACTCCATGTAGGAACATAAGTCACCAATATCAACTCATATAATAGATACATAACATCATCATCCATCACATGCATTAGATCATATACCTAGCTGAAAAGAAACAAAAAAATCAATCATAAATGTCTTGGTCTATCCATGCATTTGAATACCATAAATATTCATTTTTGTACAAAATATCAAAATAAAACTGTCTAACATAAATACATCTCAAGGACAAGGGGCAAAAGAAGATCAGAGTCTCCACAAGGGGCGTACATCACAGGTCAAAGTCGATATCATCTGGATCAAAATCCTCGAAACCCGGCATCGGAGGAGGGGGATAACTACTCAAAGCACCGCCATCCTGCAGGGAAGATAGAACCGAAATCAGCTGCATACAAAAAGAACTAAGCAACATCAGTGCAAGAAGAAGCAAAGAAAGAATAACTTACCCCCCCACCACCCAGCTGAGATAACTGAGCTGTCAAGGAAGCTACTTCGGCCTGGTACTGATCCCGCTCCATCTGGTACTTATCTCTCTGGTCTCTCATAGCAGTAAACTCAGCCTGGGGCACATATCCCCCGGCTCGGCGTCACAAGTCAACCACCTCCTGGCCAACAGCGTACTTGCCGACCACTACCTCAAACCGAGTGAAGGCACCGACCGAATGAGCCCTAAAGTGTGCAGTGTAATCTGTATCTAGGGGAAGCAAGAACTCAGCATTGGCTGACGCTCCTATAAGGGATAGGCACTCTCGCCACCAGGGCTCCAAACATATACTCTGGCAGAGCCTCTACTGATCGGAAATCCTTATGAAACTACCGCCAGTGTCGCTCTCCAAGATAGGACTCCCAAGTGTCATCACTGAGAAAAGTAGCTCTTGACAGGGACAACGGGACCAAGTACCGGACTGTCTCATAATGGACTGATCCCATGAAGGGCCGCCAGGTCACATCCCTCGCCTCAATCAGCTTCAGGTTAGCCCGGAGCGTCATAAAATCGGTAATCTTCGATCGCTGGGCTACCCGGTCATGAGCCCACCTCAAAGCGCGAGGATAGAGATCATCCTCAACAACTGTAGGGCGACGAATAGGAAGGTACTCGTAGCTCCACCAAACAAGGAAAGGCCAGAAGCTAGTTATGCTGCCCAAACGAGAAGAAGTTTGGACCTGCATCGACCGAAGAAAGTAGCCAAAGGAAAAGGACCCCCAGTCCAGCTCAGATAAAGCTCCAAGATCAGCTACTATACTCACCAAACAACACGGCACGAGGGACTTGTTGTTATTGCAGAAGCAGCTAAAGATGATGTACAACACAAGTAGCCATCTCATAATGTCCCGCCTGCCAGGCGATGTCTCAGTAGCAAAGGTACGGTCATCCTAGCGCGACACTGGACTGGATGGACTTATAGCCTTGAGGGTTCAACTTTCCTGAAAGTCGTGCCAAATTTGATTTGAGCTAGAACTAGACTGGAATTGGATTTGTATTGGAATTGAGATTGAAAAAGAGACTTACCGTCTTCGAGAAGATGTGCCCACTAGAATTGGACCGGATAATGCCATAAGGGCAGTTTGGTCATGGGACGGGCCCGCAAAGCGATCGATTGACTAGATTATGTCTGAAAAACTGGTTTGAACTAGAATGCATCCATATCGACTTGAATACAAGTCTGGACGGACTGGAGACTGTCATACGTGCAAAAATGAGGTGCTTACAAGCCTAACCCTCTAGTTGTCCCCAGTGGAGTCGCCAAGCTATCATTCCCCATTTTTTTGAACCAAGCCCTCTTGGCTCGAAAAAAGCAAGGTGCTCTCTCGTTAGAACTTATCCTCCTAGAAGGACAAATGTGACGGGATTTGAATTTTTGAAATGGAATTGATTAGGGTTTTTTTGAAAAGGTCTTTGGAGTTGCCACCTAATATATTTAAAGATGTGCTAGGTCAACTCCACAAGTAAAACCCGAGGGTTAAACTTAGGTTTTGGAAAGTATTTTTGAAAGGCGCCATCACGAGAGGGTTTTAGAAGGTAGGGTTTTTTGACAACCCTAAAAATTTTGGAAAGCCCTTTTGAAATTGACTCCAGTTTGTCGTATTTGAAACAGAAATTCTTAAGTTTGGGGGTTGGTTACGTATAAGGAAGATGTCCTAAGACTATCATCCTACCCCGCCCTTGCGATACCTATATGTCTATTCACCTTTTACTCACCTAATTATGACTCACCGGTTACCTATGTTTAATGCTATCCACTGAAAAATATTTGAAAACAAAGTTTGAAAGATTGAATTGAGTTTGAAAAATAGTTATGGAATTGAAAATTTAAAAAGGATTGTGGAATTAGAAATTTAAAAAGGGTTGTGGAATTGAAAATTTGAAAATTGTTGTGACCGCACCTCATGAAGGGTTGTCTACGTACCTCCTTAATGTGGATTAGGTTAGCCGTAGTTCGAACAAGAGTCTAAAAGAGTTAGAATTTTGAAATGGATTTCTATTTCCAGAAAGTTTTCATTTTTAGAAAGTTTGAGTTTGAAAATATTTCATTTTTAGGAAAGTTTGACTTTGAAAGATTTCCTTTTCAGGAAGATTGGATTTGGAAACGTTTCCTTGATTTGAAAAGATTGAGATGTGATTTGAAAAGATTTGATTTGATTTGAAAAGATTATATTTAAAAATATTAGTTTTGAGAAGATTTTATTTCCTTTTTATAAAAGATTTGTTTCCCTTTTTGAAAAAGATTTGATTTGCTTCCTTTTGAAAAGATTTGAAAATGTTATGTTTTCTTTTTGAAAAAGATTTGATTTGCTTGAAAAATGTAAGTTTAGATTGTTTCCAAAATGGGAAGAGTTGATTTAGGGTTTAAATTTGGAAGGTTTGAAAAAAGAACGATTTGAGGGATTTGAAATAGAAGGTTTTGATTCGATCGATTTAAAAAGGCAAGGTTTGATTGATTCAGAAATTGAGGATTTTGAAAGTTTTGGAAAAAAGGTATGACTTTGGTTTTAAAATGGAAGGTTTCTAAGTTGGTAAAGATAATATTTTCTTAGGATTGAACTTCTAGGGTTTAACAAATGTGAGTTTTGTAAATGGTTCAAAAATCGAATCTTTTGAAAACATGTTTTAGGGCCTGAAATCCTAACATGGAGTTTAGACATCCAAATGAATATCACACTTTACCTAAAGCTATTCTAGCCATTATAAAGCAAGAATCACTTTAGTCTCATGACTTTGAAAAATAATAAAGGAACGAGGCAAAAAATGTAGACCTTTTTGGGTCGTTTTGAATGTCACACATTCCTCTAGATAACCTTAGTCATGGAATAACTAGGATCATTTTAGGATTGTGTTTTTTGAAAAAAAAAAACAATATAGGCTATTAGAAGCCATTTCAAATATCACACTTTCTAGGAAAATCCTAACCCTGAAAGAGTTAGGATTAACCTAGAATTGTGGTTTTTATAAAGCAACTTTGAAATAGGTTTTTAGGGATAACGAGATGACAAAAATGAAAATGTATGAAAAAGATAATAACGACATGAATCATACAAGGCTAGGTATCACCACATTATAAGAGGGCCCTAAGATCATGCCTTGAGATGAGTGAAAGTCAAGAAGAGAGTCCCAATCGGTAGTCCACTGTCATCCACTTTTGATATAGACTTAGCGTCCTTTGGTTCCAAGCATGCAAGAAAGAGGGGTTAGAAGATAGGGGTTATAAATGAGAAGAACCCAAGTGGGCTTAGAGGGAGAAGAGAGAGTGGGGAATACGGAAAGGTAAATGGAGGATTATCTCATCTGGTTTCTTCTTTCTTTGATAGAGGCTCGACCCTTGGTCTTGAGAAGACGTCGGGCGCTTCTGGGCAGCGAGGCGGACCTTCGGTGGAGCATGGAGGCTAAGGCTTTGAGAGTTTCGAGCTAGGGCTCGACCAACATGACTTTGAGAAAGAGAGATAGCGCTCCGGGAGTTGTCTGAAGAAAGGGGGAGAGTTTTTGGATATTTTTTTGACCCAAAATAGTGAGGGGGAAGGTCTATATTTATAGTGCAAATCCAGAGGATTTGTGTGCCACTCCTAGTGGCACACACCTTAGCTTTGGCCATGCGCTTCTAAGAGTGGCATAGGTTCATTTATTGAGGGCTGGAAGAAAGGCTGGATACGGGGCTTGTTGGGTGCTGGTCGATTTGTAATCGCTTTTGATAGCCTGGGGGGTTGGTGTGGCCTCTAGAAATGGCTCAAGGCTAAAAATTGGTCATACTTCACTTGAAGTGGAGCAAGGAGGTTCTAGTTCGAAAAGGAAAGTGTCAGACGACAGGGCCTGACCAAAAATGGAAGGGGATACTCTAGAAAATGTCTCGGAGGTTGTCGGTTTGATTCCCAGAGTCAGTGTGGTTGGAGAGAGTGACTGGATCGCGGTCACCTCATCCTGAGAGCTCCAAGGTTGACCAAGATTGACCGGGGTTGACCAAAGTTGACTGGGATTGACCAGAGTTGATTGGATTATACCAGGGTTGTCTGGGGTTGACCAAAGTTTGACCGAGGTTAACCAGAGTTGACTAGGGTGACCAAAGTTTACCGAAGTTGACCAGAGTTGATTAGGGTTAACCAGAGTTGACTAGGGTTAACTAGAGTTAACTGAGGGGTTGCTGGTTTGATACCTAGAGCCAGTATGGTTTCTTAGGGTGTTTGGATGCCTTGGGGCAAAATGGTCATTTTGACCGGGGAAACTCCAGGAAAGGATCGGGGTTGATTGGATGGCACTGGATATGCTGGACCATTTAGGGATGGCCTTGGAAGGTGGTCTTAGCGTTTTGAGAATTTGGTACTTTCTCAAAGATGTGCCAGGCTTGTTGGGGGCAAAATGGTCATTTTTCTCCAGGACTGGCTAGCAGGCGTTGGTGTTGACTGGTTTGGACTTTTGTCCGAGGAATTGGTATTTTCTTTGTGGATAGGTTTGAAATGGCCTTACTGCCTTAAAGAATAAACTTTTTTGAAGGTCATGCCAAACTGGTCTTCCTTTCTTGAGGGATTTATGCTTTCTCAAAGAATGTGCCATATTAAAACAGTCTTCTGTTCTTGAGGGGTTTATGCTTTCTCAAAGAACGTGCTGAATTAGCGAACATTCTACATTGGTGGGCTAGCAAACGCTAAAAGTGAGCTGCTCTTCCATCTTGGGAGCTTAGGTACTTTTCGGAGATGAGTGTGAAAGAGGCTTTACCAAGTCGAGGATTAAACTTTCTCGGTGATTGTGCCATATTGGGATGAATGGTCCTACCGTTAATGAGGGATCAACTTTCTCGAATGACGGGACAATTGGATTTAACTTTAAATTTGAATGGACTTATCGTCTTATGGAAGACGTGTCGGGCTGGATTGGATTAACTAATGCACAAGGGGAATTATGGTCATTTTGCCTCTATTGGGTCCAGTAGGACCGCAAAGCGGTTGTTTGATTTGACTGGACCTTGAAAGTCAATTTGGGCTTGAGTATGTTTGTGTTGGTTTGTAGGTGCTTCCGGTCAGACCGAAGATCACTGAGCGGCCAAAATGCGGTGCTAACAATGATTTTAGGATATTTTCCCTACACATAACCAATCTCTGAAGCTAGAATCATTACTTTCAAAGACCAAAATGGAGTTATTTTTAAAAAGAGTTTAAAACTTTTCAAAAGTTGTCAAACAACCTATTTTCTTAAAAACCCTATCTTCAGGAAGTTTTCCAAAAACTTTTCAAAAACCCTAAGTTTAATTTTTGAATTGCACTTAGTTTTAGATGACCTAACTCACCTTAATCAATTTAGGTGGTAACTCTAACTTTTTTCAAAAGCCCTTATTTAAATCAATTTCCAATTCAAACCTAATCGCACTCGTCCTTCAAGGAGAATGAGTTCTAACGAGAGAGTACCGTGTTTTTTTCTACTTGTGTATATTTTTCTCGAGTGAAAAAAATGGGCCGCGATAGCTAGTTACCCCACTAGGGATGCTTAGAAGGTTAGGTCATTATCATGTCTATTCACCTTCACTCATCTAGAGTCTTCGATTAATTTGTTAAATTTTATCCACTTCAAATTTTCAAAATCGTACTTTTTAAAGCTGTTTTTGAAAACATGTCATTATTTGCATTCAATTCATATTCAATCATCCTATCTTGCATTAAGTTTGTCATTCAAGTACTGATTTTTTGCATCTTTATTTTTGTAGGTAGACCTTTGTTCACATTTTTATTTTATGTTATATTAACTACCATGTTTGTCATGAATGAATAGGATGGAATGGACAGGATAGATGGGAGTTGTTGGTCTTTTTCCTCCATTTTTTAAAAATTCCACACACACACACTACATTGTGCACTTACATTTGCATACTTGCATTATTTATCTAGTTACGTCCCTTCTAGTTAGAAACGGAGTGGTATATTGCTTGTGGGAAGATGTTGTGTCAGTTTCTTAGCCTATGACCTTTTAATGGTTCCCCTACTTGGATCACCAACCTATAATGGCACCACCTCGGGAAGTGGGCCTAGGTTTGAAGATCTGGAACTTGAGCCTTCTTAGGAAGCATTAGTAAACCCTCAGTCTCATGCTCATGTAGAAACCATGCATACCTGAACGTCTGCTGGATTTAAGACACACACGTTAATTTCAAAACCATGGAGGGAAGGGCAATTGTTTGACTTTCCTTTATCCTTGTCTAAATTCCTACTGTTATAATGCTTGTATAAATGCTCATTTATACATATTTATTTTGTAATTGTATTCTCTCTGCCTACTCCCAGCATATATGCTCATGTATTTATTACTCTATGTCAAGATAAGAGTTTCAAAGTAACTCAAGTCATTGCATTTCATGTATATGATCAACCCATAGAGAGTGATGCCAAGATCACTCTCCCTTGCATAAAACCTACCAAAACTCTAAGGGTTCCCACATAACCCTAATGACTCATGGCACACATTTCATGTCATTCCAAAAGAGGAGCCCCAATTGCTCTAGGCTTACAGAGATAGGGTTGTCGAGAAGATAATGGACAATCAAACAACAAGGTCTCTCAATGACCTCCTCAATATCAAACTTAAAGAGCGAGAATTCGAAGACTCAATACTAGTTTAAGATCTCAAATGTAAATATAGAATAGGTGGAAGTTCCATTGAAAATGTCCCCCTTCCCCTTATTAAAATGTATTTAAATTCCGTTGTATTTAAACTCCAAAGTTCAATGTACTTCTTTATTTTTCATGAATGAATGAATGAATGAATGTATGTTTCCACTCAAACGATAAAGTATTTGCATACAGGGGCACACCCCCTATCTCCAAAAAGTAAGCCAAGATTCATTATGTTTAGTCTCCCTCACTAGAAGGGACATCTCTAGGGTATGCATTGCATAAAGCTCTCTAAATATCAAAAACTAATTTGGGCCTTGTGTATTTTCTTTTCTTTCCTTTTCTTTTATAGAGACTACATCATAGAAAGCCACCATTGCTCCTAAGATAAATCGGCATCCACCTTGAGACCCCATCATTATCCCACAAAGAGCTATACTAATGGTTGCCAATCCCGACGAGTCATCTTTAGTCACTCGAGAGGAGGTCAATGAAATGAGAACCAAGATTGATGAGATGTTTAAGCTCATCCAAACCATGGCTATGAAAAAAGTTACTTTGCCCCCATCATCATCTATTATTTTTCCCAAAGATTCTAAACATGCTAACCCAAGGGTAGTGTTACAATTTGATGCTACGAAAAAAAACAAGGAGGATCCTAAGGGGGCCAATACTAAAGAAGGGAAAACCATATTGCTCTAGCCTGCTATGAAAAGAACTTCCCTCGACCCTCTTAGTCTGAAATTCAAGGGTTTGAAGACTCGTTGTGAAGCCTCCATGACTATGACACCTTTGGGCTTGCATCCTATGACGAGCTGTGCTTTTTTCCAGACCATCCAAGACTTGCCAAGTTCAAAATGGCTAACTTTTAGAAATATAATGGCACTGGTAATCCTATTGCCCACCTTCGCCTTTATACTGGGGCATTGAGTGGTCATGGCAATGATTCAAAGCTCCTCATGTAATTGTTCCAACATAGTCTCACTGAATCCGTATTGTAATAGTTTACCCGACTTGACTTAAGGAAGATCACAAATTGGATTGAGCTGGTCAATGCATTCAAAGCCTAATATCGCCACAATATAGACCTCACTTCTGACTAGTGATCCTTGATGACAATGTGTAAAGGGGATAAAGAAAGCTTCAAAAGTTATGCCCTTAGGTAGAGAGAAGCAGCTGCACAAGTCAATCCCCTACTGAAAGAGAAGGAGTATGTGCAACTGTTTATACACACTTTCCAAGGCATATACTATGAAAAGCTTTGTATTAGCGTGCAGAAAAGCTTCTCCGAGCTTATCATGCAAGGGGAAATGATAGAAAATGGTCTCAAGATGGGGAGAATTACATATCCCTATGCAAAAACTGGGGAAATTTCTATCAACATAGCCAAAAAGGTTGCTACTACAAGGGGGTCTCACCCTATCCTACCCATGCCCACTTTAACCATGCCTGCACAAGCGCTCAACTTTGGCCCTGCTAGGGCACGACCTAACTTCAATAGGCTGGCCTGATGCTTTCGTAACTTCAATACCTTAGCCTGCACCCAAACTGAGACCTACCATAACCTGCTAAAGAATAACATATTGAAGCTCATAGCGGTCGGACCATTGCCAAGACCTCTACCTCCAACCTTCAATGGCGCCCTCATTTATGAGTATCATTCGGGCGGCCAAAGGCATGACACTGAAGGCTGCTTCTCCCTCAAACATAAAATTCATGATATGATAGACAATAAGACCATTGGCTTACAATCGGTGAACCTTACTCCTACCCGTAATGTAATCACAAATCCTCTGCCGGACCACACAGTCAACGTGATACTAGAGGAAATAGAGGAGGAAGGTGAATTGGATATGACCATGGTCGAAGATTATGAAGGGGATTGTGAGACTGATGAAGAAAATGACTGGGAGAAGGAATTCCCCCCATGCCCGATCTATCTCTATAACCCCAATGAAGTGTATAATCCTTTTGACTGGTTGATTGAGGAGCCCATACCTGTGGAGGAGAATTTTGTTGAAGATATGGCCCCTGACAGTTGGGGTGATGAGTTTTTACACCCTAGGTATGTTGCGGCTGAGCCCCACCTATTGGAGAGCCCCTGACCCGCGACTAAGTTTAACTATGAAGACATAGGCTGAAAACTAAAAGAGCCAAAAGCACCGGTAGAACCGTTCGAGCTAGAGGGAGGTGAGCTAGTTACCCTATTTATGAAAGAACCTGAAAAGACCGCAAAGGACAACAAGGAGATCAATGAAGCTGACAACTACACCATCACTGTCAACACATCCAGAGCCCTAGAAGAAGTCTTTGCCTGCCTTGCCCTGGGTGGGGATCATAATGATGGATGGAGCGTCAGAAATGTGGGCATCGTCCCAAAACCTTACTGAAAGAGATTTTCTACAAAAGTGTACAAGAGAGGGGTGTTTTCACCCACTTTCTTTCTATCCCCTTTATTTTTGTGTTTAAATTAATGGTTGCATTTCCATTATGCTAAAGAACTCTATGCTTTTCACTGTAATAATAAAAATATAGTTTTTCATTTAATTGTTGTTATCTCACATGTCTTGTGAACGGCGAATGCTTCCTGAACAAGGAGTACGTTCTATCTGATGGAGGACCTGACCTGAAGGGTGTGATAGCATGAGTTAACTGCTCGCCAAATGAACAACTTTGCAAAAGGAGAGAGGACAACTATGAGTGAGGAAACTGCCCAAAAGTAGCACTTGCAAGACACCAAAACTAAATGATGGATAGCCAGACTGTCAAAAGGAAGAGGAGCCATCGTTCATTTTTTCACGAAAAAAATGAATATCCCTTTGTTTAATCCACTAGTGCCTCGTGGAAAGCAAAAGATTTCTTGTAAATCCCGATCCAAAACCCCCCCCCCCCCCCCCCCCCAAAAAAAAAGATTTCAAGTTTCAAGTTAAAATGTATTTTCTACGCATTTTGTCTTCAAAAGATTTCAAGTTCCAAGTCGTAATGAATTTTCTACACATTTTGTCTTCAAAAATTCAAATTTTGAGACAAAATGAATTTTCTATACATTTTGTCTTCAAAAGTTCAAATTTCGAGTCAAAATAAATTTTCTAAACATTTTACCTCCAAATGTTCATAGTTTCAAATCAAAATGAATTTTTTGCACGTTATGTCTAAGTTTCAAATCAAAATATTTTCTAAACTTCTTCCTTCTAAAAGGTTAACTCAAAATCAATTAGTAGGCCTTTTAACTTTCCTTTACTAAACTTATTTTAAAATCAAAAGTTCATTTTCAAAAAATCAAATCTCAAAGATTTCAATCAAAATCCATATCAAACTTTTCTGAGCCTCTCCTTCAAAAGATTTCTATTTCAATCAAGTTTCAAGATTTTCTAAAAACTTTTTCCTCCAAAAAGTCTTATTCAAAATCAATTCTAAAAAATTCTTAAGTTTTCAATCCTCAAAAATTCTTTCTTCTAAAATTTTTATCAATTTTCAAGTTTTTTAATTTCAAAATCCATTTTCAAACATTTTCTAAGTATTTCTCTCAAAAGCTTTCATTTAAAACTCCATTTTCAAAAATTTTCTCAAGTTTTCCTTTCGATAGTTTTATTCTAAGTTCCCCGAGTTTCTCAGGGCCTTCTCTGCCAAAAAGGCTCCACATTCAAAAGTTTTATCTTTTTTTCCTTAAAAAGGACTTCATTTCAAAATTTTTAACTTTTTCTTCATTTCAAAATTTTCAAGCCAAGTTTATCGGGGCTTTCTCTGCCAAAAAGGTCTCACCCTCAAAGGTTTTATATCTTTTCACTTTTAAAAGATTTCATTTCAAAAATTTTCTAACTCTCTTCTTAATTTGAAAAAATTTCGGTAGAGTTCTATTTGTTAGTAGTCCCTACAACGCTCAAAACATTGCAACAACACACAAGCCGTGCACCTCACGACATCACAATTACATGGCACCAGCAGACATAAACCAATCTGTGCACATTTTTAAGATTTTCAAATTTTCAAAGATCTGTTCTATTTTTAAAAATTCGAGGGTTTTAAAAATTTTCACAAAATATGTCAAAACTACTTCAAATGCTTTCTAAAAAAAACTATTATATTTTTCTAAAGGTTAAATTCAAAAATTTTCATTAATTTCTCAATGTTCTCATTTTTTAACCTTTTTTCTATTTTTCAAAAAATTAAAAATTCAAAGAGTTTTTAGAAAATCACAAAATTTCATATAGTTGTTCAACACATTTTTCTAAAAGCATGGTGCAAACGTTTAGCCAGAAAATCCAATACCTAGGGCTATAGGAGCAAATCTCCAAATTTTTGCAGAAACGCCTTCCACATAAACATGCAAAACTACCCAAACTCAATCAAACAAGTATCAAAACACAGAAACAACATCACTAGAGCATTCAAAACACATCAAAACATTGATTTCGACTATTTGCACAACTTAAAAGGAGTTCTACACATAAAAATCAACGAAAAATAAAAACTCACCTCTTGGAGTTCTCCGGCAAAATCTTCTTCTCTGGTGACTATTCCGACAACGACGACAACTTTTGGCAACTCTCCAGCGTCTCCCAAAGTCGCCCCTTCAATGCACAAGTCTCCTGTCTTGCAAAAACACTTGAAAAAGCTCACAAATAGTCAAAAACTCCTCAAACTCGTAAGCCCTAAATACGAGGCTGCGGAGGTTTTATTTCAAGAACCTAGCGCCACTAGCAATGGCTCCAAGGTTATTTTAAGCATGGTGGGAGTGGTGCCATAGTAAATTCTGGCCAATTTGACCCTTTTTCCGGCCAAACTTTGATTTCAAACGCCCTTTTGGGCCAAATTGCCATTTTTAAGTTTTTGTCTTCAAGGATTTTCAAACTCCATCCCTCCGATCACCTTGCGGTCAACATGAGACTCTTACTTTATTATTTTCTACCTTTGACAAGTAAAGACAGAAAAAGAGAGGCCGCTGTAAGCACCCCATTTTTGCCCGCTGGGCAAGCTCTTGTCCGACCAGACTCATATTCAAATCGATACTGACATATTCAAGTCCAAACCAGCTTTCTAGACTCAATCCAATCAAATTGATCACTTCGTGGGCCCATCGGGCCCAATGGAGACAAAATGACCAAAGTGCCTTTGTGGCATTACTCAGTTCAATTCTAGTTGGCACGTCTTTCTAAAGACGATAAATCCCTTTTTCAACCTCAATTCCAATTTCAATTCTAGTCAAGACTAATCAAACTTAATCTGGCATGTCTTTTGAGAAAGTTGATCCGTCAGATGATAAATCTATCCAGTCCAGCACGTGTATCAAGAAAACTCATTGGAACGATAAGTCCCTTCAAACTTGCCGACTGGGATGGAACCTAAGTTCCCTAGATGGTAAAACGGTTTACTTCTGGCACCTGCTAGCATGCTACGTAGAATGTCCATTATTCGTCTTGTATTTTGAGAAAGTTGATCCCTCAGGCGATAAGTTCATTTAGTAGCTTCCTAAGATCAGGCAATCTTTGGAATACGCATATCATCAGAGTGGTTGAAACACTTGCAAATATTGCAACCTTCAAAGTGGTAGAAACACTTGCAAACAGGTCAACATCAGGAATTGCCAACAAACCGCTATGTCAAGGGACCGAACATGTCACTTGGCCGTGACACATTTACCGAAGGACAGGATACCTTTGGAAATGTTAGGAATTTATACTGAAAGACATACTTTGTATAATTGCTTTAGTATTTATTAATAAATTATTTATTTTATTTTAATGAGAATATGTGTGAGTAATGTTTGCATTGCGTTATTTATTTATTAATTATACATGCGTGCCTCTTATTCTATATAGTAGATGATTTCGTGTGTAGAGTACGGTTTACACACAGAAAATTAGATTATTGATTCTTATGGAATATAAGTTTATCGTACACAGTCTTAGATGGAACTGGACACACTATCAATAGGACTGTAGCACAAGGTTTTAATAGGTCTATCTTGATTATGGGGAACAATATAGTTTCAATTCCTTGCATTAGTACACTTTGTGTGTATTGAACAGGATCGTGTTGAGGTAATTATTTTTATGCTGACTATATAAAATAATTAATATCTCATGATTATTATGAGTACTTATACTCTTAATCCTAATATAATAAATATTACCTCCAAGACACTCTCTCGAGGGGTTCCCATCCATTCCTGGCTGAGTCTAGTTACTCGGAGCCTTTCGGATTATTCCTAGACTTTTCGGAGTCACTCCTAGTGGAGCCAAGCCAAAAATTGTATGGTAGTCACTAGGAAAGGAGCCTAAATCTTTTGCATTGCCTCTCAAGGGTCGGAAGATATGTTTCTTGCCACCGTAAAACTTTCCTAAGTAGTTAGTGCCACTAGCTAATAAATAGCCTGGCGCTACTCCTATTGGCGTTAGTGGCTTTTTTGCCCTGGCACCATTGCAACAGGCATCCAGGCTATTTTGTTTGTCTATAAATACATATCCTCCCCCTACGTGAAAAGGGTCTGTAAACTCAGTCCAGAAACACTGTCTCTCTTAAATAGAGTTCGTAGCGACTCCAAACCCTAATTCTCTCAAGTTTCTTCAAAGCCCTAGCCTCCATATACTTAAACCCTAACCTCTATACACCATATACACTCAAACACAAGCCTTCAAGCATCCTCTGAAGACTCTAGTGCTGCAACTTCAAAGCTCTTAATATTCAAGACATGCAAAGCAAACCAAGCAATCAAAGTAAGAAGAATACGAGGTTGGTTTTCTATTTACTTTTATGTAATTCCCCCTCTCTCTTTTTCCTCCTAACCCACTTGAATTTTCTTATATTTTAATCCCTATTTTCTACCTCCCTTTCTCGCATGCTTGAAACAAGGGACTCTCAAGTTCATGCCAAGGAAGAATTGTTGAAGGTCACCATGCTAGGAGTTTTCTTCAAATTCAACTTTTGATTGTGTGGGTTCGGCCCCCTTGTTTATGTGGTGAAGTCTAACCTTATATGTTCATGACCATATTGCATTGTGCATATCATATTCATAGATTCATTCTAAATTGGCTTCAAAATTATTTTCCAAACTTGCATCAAAGTTGTTTTTAAACTTGCATTCAAAATCCCTTTTTCAAACTTATTTTCAAAATCACAATCCTAGAGTAATTTCAGTCATTCCTTGGTTAGGGTTGTTTAGGAAAGTGTTACATTCAATGTGACTATTAAGGCCCAAATTTTTGGGTATAAACCCTAAATTATTTTTCTTTAAAACCACAATCTTAAGATGATTCTAACCATTCCATGGTTAGGATTTTTTTTAGGAAAGTGTGATATTCAAAGTGATCATTATGGTCAATTTTTCAAAATCCTTGTTTTTTTCAAAATCACAACCCTAGAATGGTTCTAATCTTTTTATGGTTAGAATCGTTTTCAAACTTCCTTCTTAAAAACTCTTTTCGAAAGATCCACTTTCTAAAAGCACTTTGTCTTGGAATCCAAGTCAAGCCCTAGAAATCATGATTAGGAAATCCTAGTTTCTTTTTTAAAATCATGACTTCCTCTTTTGCTTCAAATCATAGATTTTCAAAACCTCTTTTTTTACATCAAATCATAGGTTTCCAAAACCTCTTTTTCCACCAAATCATAGATGTGCAAATCCAAGATTTTTAAAACTCAACCTTTCCAATTCCATGTCAAATCCAATCTTCTAAATTAGGAACCTAAATCAAATTCTCCAATTTTGGAAACAAAATCAAACCATCAATTTTTGAAAAATGAAATCTAATCTTCTACTTTAGGAAATAGAAATAAAATATTTCCTAATTACAATCTTTCCTAATTTCAATCCTTTCTAAATCTCAACTTTCTAAAATCTCAATTTATTAAATCTTTTCGAATTCTAAAACTTTCCTAATTTTAAATATTTCTATATTCAAAACCTTCTAAATTCAAAAATTTCCAAATTTAAATCTTTCCTAATATGAAAATTTTCAAATTCAAAACTTTCTTAAAATGAAACTTTCCTAATTTGAAAACTTTTCCATTTTTTAAACTTTCCTAATTCAAAGATCTCTAAAATCCAATCTTTTCTAAATCTTAACTTTTAAAACTCTTTCAAGTCCAATACCTAAGTCAAATCTTTTATAACCATTCCAAGTCAAGTGTTTCTAAATTCAATTAAATTCTTTCCAAGTCTTTCTTAAATCCAACCTTCCTAATCCGAAACTTTCCTAATTCGAACCTTTCCTAAATCGAAACTTTCCTCAATCAAAATTTTTAACTCTAAATCAAACCTTTTCTAATTCGATTTCATACTTCAACTTTAGGTTACGTAAGTCCTAAGATACCTAAACCTTAGTTGAACTCTAACCCTACGTTAAGAAGTTTCAACTCCTTTCTAAAAATTCTTTTCCAAAACCAAGTTGGATTTCAAACTTCAATTCAAGTAAAAAATGTTTTCAAATCTCAATCTTTCCAAATCAAGTCCAAGTTCTTCTTCTAAGTTCAATCTTTTCAAATCAAAAATCAATTTCAAAATCCTCAAGTTCTATTTCAAATTAAAGTCAATTCCAAGTTCAATTTCAAATCTTCTATTCAAAGTTCAAATCAAACTCTTTTTCAAATCAAACCTTTTCAAATTAAACTTTTCAAAAATCTCAAAGTGTCTATTTTCAATTGGACTATTGCCTGAACTACGACTGACCTGATTTCTAATAAAGGGATACGTAGGTAACGCTCATGGGTGCGGTCACAACCTTTTTTAAATTTCCAATTCTATAACCTATTTCAAGGTTCAAATCTTATTTTCAAATTCCTTTTTAAAATCAAATCCTTCTCTTCATATCTATTTTCAAAATCAAATCTTTTTCTTGCACTTGCATCTCATGCATCATATCAAACATCTTTCTAAATTTTTTCTTCAAAGTAGATAGTATTGGACGTTGGATAATTGAAGAATCTAAATGAGTAAACCTAGGGTGAATAGACATATAGGTACCGCAAGGGTGGGGTAGGGTGATGATCTTAAGATATTGTCCATACGCGTTACCAACCTCTAAACCTATAATCATTGTTTTCAAAGACCAAAATGGAGTTATTTTCAAAAAGGGCTTAAAAATTTTCAAAGGTTGCCAAACAATCTATTTTCTTAAAAATTCTCTCTTGAGGAAGTTTTCCAAAACCTTTTAAAAAACCCTAAGTTTAATCTTCAGATTGTACTTAGTTTTATGTGACTTAACTCAGTTTAATCAAGTAAGGTGGCGACTCCAAAAATTTTTCAAAAGCCCTTATTCAAATCAATTTTCAATTGAAATCTAGTCACACTTGTCCTTCTAAGAGGATGAGTTTTAACGAGGGAGTACCGTGTTTTTTTTTCACTTATGTGTATTTTCCTTGAGTGTGAAAAATCAGGCCACTACCAGCTCGCTTCCTGAATCTTCAGACCTATAATGTCTACCCATGAAGGGGTAAACTCATTTTTTGGTTAGTGATTCGAATGAGGGAATTATCGATAGGCCGCCAAGTAGGAAACAAACACTATATTTGCTGACAGCCACTTACTATTCCCCCTTCTAACTAGAAGGTACTAACAGGTTACACAAAATGTAAGCAAATGCTTTATGAATCACAGCCTTGTGTGTGTGAAATTTTTGCAATTGGAGGATGTCGCACCCAGATTTTTCACACTCGAGGAATACACACACAAGCTGGAAAAATACTATACTCTCTCATTAGAACTCACCCTCCTAGAAGAATGAGTGGGACTAGGTTTGAATTGAAAATAGATTTGAATAAAGGGTTTTTGGAAAACATTTGGAGTCACCACCTAACTTGATTAAGGTGAGTTAGGTCACCTAAAAACTAAGCATGATCCGAAGACTACACTTAGGGTTTTCAAAAAGCGATTTTGGAAAACATTCTCACGAGAGAGTTTTTAGGAAAATAGGTTATTTAGCAACCTTTGCAAAACATTTAAACCCTTTTTTTTAAAATAACTCTGTTTTGGTCTATCGAAAATAGTGATCTACGTTCGAAGGTTGGTTACATATAGGAAAGACGCACTAAGCCATCACCCTACCCCGCCCTTACAGTACCTACATGTCTATTTACCCTAGATTCACCTATGAGAATCTTCAACTAACAAATGTTCAATCCTATCTACTTTAGAAACCAATGTTCAAAAAGACATGATGCATGATATGCTAGTGTAAGAAAAGAGAATTGAAAAATAGATTTGAAAATAGATTTAAAAAGAAATTGATTTGATTTAAAAAGATTTGAAAAGATAGATTTGAAATTGAAATTGAAAAGAGATTTAAGAAAAGAGATTTGAAAAGAATTATGGAATTGGAAATTGGAAAAAGGTTGTGGAAAAAGATTGTGGAATTTGAGATTTGAAAAAGGTTGTGACTACACCCATGATGATTGCCTACGTATCCTTTTTGAGGAATCAGGTCAGTCATAGTTTGGGCAAGAGTCCGATAGAAAATAGAAGCTTTGATTAGAGAAAGAAATTTTGATTTGAAGAAGGATTTGATTTGAACTTAGAATAGAATATTGGAAATTGGAATTTGGAATTAGAAAGATTGGACTTCGATTTGGAAAGATAGAACTTGGAAGAAGGATTTGGACTTGTTTTGAAAATATTGAGGTTTAAGAAACCTAGACTTAAGAAAGACGAGACGTAGGAAAGATTTGACTCAAGTGTTGGACTTGGAAGATGAGGGAAGTTGGAACTAGGAAAGGTTTAAATTAGGAAAGCTTTGAAATAAGAAAGTGTCATTTTAGAAAAGTTCTGTTTTAAGAAAGTTTTATTTTAGAAAATTTTTGGTTTAGGAAAGATTTCGAATTAGGAAAGTTTTCGAAATAGCAAAGTTTCGATTTGGGAATGTTTTGAAATAGGAAAGTTTTGATTTGGAAGTATTTTAAAATAGAAAGGCTTTGAAATAAGAAAGATTTTGAAATAAGAAAGTTTCCAAATTAAGAAAGGTTTCATTTTAGGAAAGTATTGAAGATTTGAATTTGGAAAGTTTAAATTTGGAAAGGTTTAAAATTGGAAAGGTTTGAAATGGAAATGTTTCGGAATTGGAATGTTTTTTAAAGTAAGAAAGTTTTGAGTTTCGAACGTTTTAGATTTGGAAAGATTTGAACTTTAGGAAAGTTTAGAATTTAGGAAGATTTGGGTTTAGAAGGTTTTAACTTAAGACAGTTTTGGAATTTTGGAAAGATTTGAATTTGAGTTTTGGAATCTTAAGGTTTAGGAAAGTATGAGATTAGGAAGGAGTGGATTAGGAAAGGTTTAGATTAGGAAGGGTTAAGATTCCTATTTCCTAAAACAAAAGAATGGATTTTGTTTCTAAAAAGAAATGTTTTGATTTTGTTTCCAAAAACGGAGGATAGGATCTAGTTTCCTAAATGAGAGATTGGATTTGGTTTCCTAAAGGGGAAGTTGGATTTGGCATAGATTTGGAAAGAGAAGTTTTAAAAACCCTAGATTTGGAAAACTATAGTTTTAACGTAGAAAATAGGTTTTGGAAACTTAGGTTTTGATGTAAAAGGGGAGATTTTGGAAATCTAGGTTTTGAGGCCAAAATAGGGAACTGGAAACTATATTTTTGGGGAAGAAAATTAGGGTTTCCTAATTGTTGGCTCTAGGGCTTGACTTGGACTCTAAAAAAAGAGATTTTGGAAAGCGCATTTTTGGAAATGAAGATTTTTGGAAAGTGAACTTAAGGAGAGTTTTAGAAAGAAGATTTTTGGGAAAGAGATTTTTGGAAAGAGATTTTAAAAATGAGTTTTTGGAAATGAGTTTTGAAAAGAGTTTTTCTAGCAAGGAGACCTAAGGAGCGTTTTTAGAAAGTGAATTTTGAAGAGAGCGTTTTGGAAAGAAGTTTGAAAAAGAGTTTTTGAAAAATAGATCTTTGGAGGGAGTTTTTGAAAATAATTTTGGAAAGGAATTCAAAGAGAGTTTATGGAAAGCATGTTGGAAAAGAGATTTTTAGAGGGGGAGGTTTGAAAAGAGAGTTTTTAGAAAGTATATAAAATTTCTCACTTTTCTAAAGCAATTCTAACCATAAGAAGGCTAGAACCACTTTAGTATAGTGGTTTTGAAAACAACAAGGATTTGAAAATATAGACCATATTGGTCACATTAAATGTAACACTTTCCTAAAGCAACCCTAACCATGAAAAGGCTAGAACCACCCTAGGATTGTGATTTTGAAAACAAGGTTTGAAAAAGAAGATTTGATGCAAGTTTTGAAAACAGTTTTGATGCAAGCTTTTGAAAACGAGTTTGAAAACGAATTTTAGAAGAATGCAAGATCATGATATGCACAATGCAAGTTGGGGTCGTGAACATACAAGGTTAAAGGCTTCAACACTTAATCATGGGGGCTAAACCCACGTGGTCTCTGGTTAGACTAAAAGAAAGCCCCCTTCACGGTGACCCCCCAATAATCTAATCCTACACATGGACTGGGAAGTCCCTTGTTTCAAGCATGTAAAGAAAGGGGTGAGTGGGGGAAGAAGATGGGGGATTAAAATAGAAGAAAACCCAAGTGGGTTCAGAGAGAGAAGAGAGGGGGAAGATACAAAAACTTAAATAGAAGGCCTACCTTGTGTCTTGTTTATTTTGCTTGGCTTTGCGCGCCATGCTTTTCTTGCTTTGCTTCGGTCTTCACTTCAGTCTTCAAGAGTTTGTCTTTGATCTTCAAAGTTTCAGTTTGCAACACTTCAAGTCTTCAATGGATGCTTTTGAGGCTAGTATATGAGTATATGAGAGTGTATGAGTGTATATGAGAGCTAGAGTTTGTGTATGGTGGCTAGGGTATGGAAAACCTAAAAGAGGCTAGGGTTTAGGGAGGCTACGACCTCTGTATATCGAAAAGTAGGGTTTTTAGACTGAGTTTGTGGACCTCTTTCACGCTTGAGGAGGTTTTGTATTTATAGAGAGAAGAATGACCTGGCGCCTGTTGCAGTGGCACCAGGCCAAAAATCCTTAGTAGCGCCCGGCCAAATATTAGCTTGGCGCCACTAGTGGTGGTGCCATCTAGTTAGGAAAGTTTTAAGGCCGGCAAGCAACGTATCTTTAGAAGATTTGGGTGCCTGTACTAGTGACTACCATGTAATTTTTAGCCTAGCTTCACTAGCAATGACTCCGAAAGGTCCGGGAAGGATTTAAGGGACCGAGAATGGCCTGGAAGGCCGAAAAAGGGCAGGAACCCTTAGAATAGGGTCCCGGGAGTAATGAACTTGAAAAAGGATGTCAGGGTTTGTTAGAGGGGTTGACTGAGCCATTAAGGGCAAAACGGTCAACCGAGCTAGAAAGCTGCCGGGACGGACTCAGAATGTCCCGGAAGACTCGAGATTTGGAAACATTATTTAGAATGTTCCCAAAGGCTACCAGTTTGATACCCAGAACCGGTGTGGTTGGAAAAGGCGACCGACCCACCAGGGGCAAAACGGTCATTTCGCACCGGGCTTGCTGGAACTGACTCGGAATGATCCGAAAAGATAATGAAAGGTTGAGAATACTATAGGAAGCATTCTAGGGAGGTTACCGATTTGATACTCAAAGCCGGTGTGGTCCCCGAGGCGTTCGGATGCCTAGGGACAAAACGGTTATCTTGACCGAAAAGTCTCGAAATTGGCCCGAAACTGACTAGAAGGCACCTAATCATGCCGAATTGATTTTAAGACAATCTTGGAAGGGATGGACTTACCGTTCTGAGGACTTACGTATTTTCTCGAGAAACGTGCCAAAAAATGGCCCCAGGGGTAGTTTGGTCATTTTCACTGAAGTGGGCTAGCAGGCACTGGTGTTGACCTGAGTTTTGAGTGTTTCCACCACTCTGACGCCGGTCTCATGATATAGAGATTTGTTGGCAATTCCCTATATCGACCTGTTTGCGAGTATTTCCGCTATTCTAACGGTTATGATGTTTGCGAGTACTTCCACTACTCTGACGGTTTGCGATCATTCCTAAGACTGCCTGATCTCGGGAAGCTACAAAAGGGACTTAGTGCCTGAGAAGTCAACTTTCTCTGAAGGTGTGCCGAAATGGACATTTCTCCATTGGCAGGCTAGCAAGCGCCAAAGGTGGACCGTTCTACCATTTCGGGGACTTGGGATCTCATCCCAGTTGACAGGTTTGAAGGGACTTACCGTTCCGAAGAGACTTTCTTTGGAAAACATGTCGAAAAGGATAGAATTACCGTCTCGAGGAATTAACTTTTTAGAGAGAGGGATTGGAATTGGAATTGGAATTGGAATTGAAAATGTGACTTATCGTTTTCGAAAAGACGTGCCTATTGGGATTGGAAAAGGGGAATTGCCATCTCCGGGAAGACGCGCTTGTTGGATTGGAAGGGGACTTACCGTCTTCGGAAAGACGTGCCTATTGGATTGGAAAAGGGGACTTACTGTCTTCAAGAAAACGTGCTTGATTTGGAATTTGACCGAATAATGCCCCCAAGGGCATTTTGGTCATTTTGCCTCTATTTGGGCTTGGTGGGCCCGCGAAGCAATGAATTGACTAGATTAGGACTAGAATTCTAGAATATGTCCATATTGACTTGAACTCAAGTCTAGACAGACTATACATTGCCGAGTGGTAAAAAATGGGGTGCTTATAGAGGAAAGAGCCCACCCACACACTTCATCCATCCTATCACATTCATTCTGTCACACCCACTACTAATCAGGTGTCATCAACACCATCTTAGGCGAACGTGATCGCATAGGTCACCAACCTATAAGCGAAACCTCAACACTGATCTCAAAGATAAAAATCTTATACAAATTAACAACATCATTATATATATATCAATTCATAAATCATCAAACACTATATTACAATCCTAAAATATATATTTCATACTAATACAAGAGTACCTATAACTAATACTCCAAGCGCTATCATGTCACAAACAACATAGAGATAGACTGCCGACATCACAATAAGTGCTTCTCGAAACTCTCCAATTCAACCTCAACCTCTACAGTGGACTGGACATCTCCAAACATCCTGCAAAACAACCTGTATGGCTGTGAGCTATATATCCATGTGCTTACAAAGATAATCAAACTCATAATGACTGAATGGTAGATAATCAATTAATAATCCACCAATAGATAAATCACCACTGAAATGTAATATCTCCTCATGTGATACAATGTATGATACACCAAAAATGAGCACACTATTTATGATAACATTGCCCAATATATCGATGGCTTGTTATGAAAGATGTCCCTTTTTCAGCACCCTTTAGGTTAGTCCCACATCAACTAAACCTCCTCTATGCAATGCAAGTTGTGCACATAATATATGAATTGTATGCAAATATCACTTCATAATACAACAATCACCACCAATAGAGATAATAAGACATTTAACACAATATGAATAAGAATATCTTATAACCTCACTCGTTACCGCTTTATAACGACAATTGAGTCACCTCTTTGGTTGTGCCAAAATGCTTTGCTCTGCTTCCAAACCTATCACATACCACCACATCAAACTTAATGAAATAAATGCTATAAGGCATAATCAATGCATAACCAATGTATTAAATGTAACATGAATTAAGGTTGGATTCACCACCTATACTTGTTAAGATGACTTAAGTCAATTAAAACTAAGTGCAATCCAAAGATTACACTTAGGGTTTTGAAAAGGTTAGGAAAACTTCTTTAAGAGAAGGTTTTTTTTTTTTTTTTGGAGAAATCAAGTTTTTTGGTAACTTTTGAAAAGATTTAAGCCCTTTTTAAAAATAACTCCATTTTTTAATTCTCAAAAAGAGTAATTCTAGGTTCGGAGATTGGTTACGTATAGAGAATATGCACTAGGTGATAACCCTATTCTGCCATTACGATACCTACATATCTTTTCACCCTAAGTTCATTCAATTAGAATTTTCGATTATTCAATGTCCAATACTATCCACTTTGAAAAGAATTATATGATGCAAGATATGCAATTGGAAGAAAAGAATTTGAAGAGAGATTTTGAATAGAAAATTGGAATTTGAAAAAGGTTTTGGAAATTGAAAACTTGAAAAAGATTGTGACCGAACCCATGAGGGTTATATACATGCCCCTTTGTTGGGAATTAGGTTAGTTGTAGTTCAGACGTGGGGTCCAATTAAAAATAGACACTTTGAGGTCTTTGGAAAGTTTGATTTGAGAAGATTTAATTTGAACCTTGATTGGAAGATTTGAAATTGAACTTTGATTTGAAATTAAACTTGAAGTTGACTTTACAATAAAACCTGAACTTGGAATTTAATTTTTTAAATAGACCTTGGACTTGTTTTAGAAAGTTTGAATTGAATTTTGATATCATCTTGATTTAGATTTAGAAAATGGGTGAAGCCTCCTAACTTAGGTTAGGGTTGAACTAGAGCTTAGACATCCTAAGGCTTGGGTAACCTAAGGTTGAAGCATGCAATTGAAATAAGAAGGTTTGATTTTAAGAAAGTTACAAATTAGAAAAGTTTTAAATTAGGAAAGTTCCATTTTAGGAAAGTTTCCTTTTTAAAAAAGAGTTTATTTTTAGAAAGATTCGAATTTGGAAAGGTTTAAATTTAGAAAAATTTAAAATTAGGAAGAGTGAAATTTGAAAAGATTTCAAAATTTGAAATTTAGAAAGTCAAAATTTGAAAAGGTTTGAAATTAGAAAATATTTTATTTCTATTTCTTAAAGTAGAAGATTGGATTTTGTTTCCTAAAATAGAGGATTTGATTTGATTTCCTATTTGGAAAAGATTCGATTTGAATTAAAATTGAAAAGCTTTAGTTTTAGAAGTCTTGAATTTGAAAATCTATAATTTTATGTGGGGAAAATTTTTGGAAAGTTGTGATAGAAAGTCATGATTTTAAGAAAAGGAATTAGGGTTTTCTAATCATGGATTCTAGGGCTTGACTTGGACTTCAAGACAAAGAGTTTGTAGAAAGTAGATCTTTGGAAAGAGTTTTTAGGAAGTAGATTTGTAAAATCATTTGGAAATTAATTTGAATATAGACTTTTGCAAGTCTCTTGAATATCTCACTTTCCTAAAACAATTTTAACCATGAAAAGATTAGAACCATTCTAAGGTTGTGATTTTGACAACAACTATTGTTTAAAATATGGATCATAATGATCATATTGAATGCAACACTTTTCTAAAACAACCCTAGCTATAAAATAGCTAGAATCATCATAGGAGTGTGGTTTTGAAAACAACTTGAGGTTTGAATCCAAATTTAGACCTTGATGATCATATTGAATGTAACACTTTCCTAAAACAACCTCAAGCATGGAATGGCTAGAATCATCCTAGGATTATGATTTTGAAAATAAGTTTGAAAGAAGGAAGTTTTGAATACAAGATTTGAAAGAGAACTTTAATGCAAGTTTGAAAACAACGTTGAATGCAATATTGAATACAATGCATGAACATGATTACCACAATGCAATAGGGTCGCGAACATACAAGGTTAGGCTTCACCACATAATCAAAGGGGCCGAACCCACATCGTCTTAGGTCAAACTTGAAGAAAGCCCCAACACGATGAGTTTCAAAAAGTCTTCCTAGGCAAGAACTAAGAAGTCATTTGTTTCAAGCATGTAAGAAGAGGAGGTAGAAGATGAGAATTAAAATAGAAGAGAACCCAAGTACGTTAGAAGAGAGAAGAGAGAGGGGGGAATGCAGAAAATAAATAAAAAATCTACCTTGTCTCTTTTCTATGCTTTGATTGCTTTGTTTTCTTCACTTTAAGAGCTTTGAAGATACAACACTTGATCTTCAATAGATGCTTGGAGGCTTGTATTTGAGTGTATAGATTGTATGGAGACTAAGGTTTGAGTATTTGGAGGCTTGAGAGAATTAGGATTTTAAGGGAATTCGAGCTCTGTTTTCAGAGAGGTAGCATTTTTAGACTGAGTTTCGGACCCTTTTTACACAAGAAGAGGTCTGTATTTATAGACAATTGAAACTGGAACTGGCATTTATTGCAGTGGCGCTAATGTATTTTTAACCTTGGCGTCACTAGGAGTGGCACTAGGCCATATTTTGGCTTGGCACCACTACTAGTGGTACCAACCCCTTCGGAAAATTTCTGAGGTGGCAAGAAACAGATCTTTTGACCCTTGGGATGCAAGACAAAAGATTTGGGCACTTGTCCAAGTGACTACCATGTAATTTTTAGCTTGACTCCACTAGAAGTGACTCTAAATAGTCTAGGAATGATCTAGAAGGCCGGATGTTGCGCCTAGATTTTTCGCACTCGAGGAATACTCACACAAGCGGGAAAAATGCCGTACTCTCTTGTTAGAACTCACCCTCCAAGAAGAATGAGTGCGACTAGGTTTGAATTGAAAATAGATTTGAATAAAGGGCTTTTAGAAAAGATTTGGAGTCGCCACCTAACTTGATTAAGGTGAGTTAGGTCACCTAAAAATTAAGAATAATCCGAAGACTACACTTAGGGTTTTGGAAAAGGATTTTGAAAATATCTCCTCAAGAGAGGGTTTTTAAGAAAACAAGTTGTTTGGCAACTTTTGGAAAACATTTAGCCCTTTTTTTGAACAATAACTCCTTTTTGGTCTTCGAAATCTGTGATCTAAGTTCGGAGGTTGGTTACGTGTAAGGAAGACGCATTAAGCCATCACCCTACCCCGCCCTTTCGGTACCTACATGTCAATCTACCCTAGATTCACCTATGAGAGTCTTTAACTAACTAATGTTCAATCCCATCCACTTTGAAAAATAATATTTAAAAAGATATGATGCATGATATGCAGATGCAAGAGGAAGGTTTGAAAAATAGATTTGGAAAGAAATTTGAAAAGAAAATTTTGATTTGATTTTAGAAGAGAGATTTGAAAGGATAGATTTGGAATTGGAAGAAATTGGAAACTTGAAATAGATATAGAACTGGAGATCGAAGAAGATTGTAGAGGAATTTGAAATTTGAAAGAAGTTGTGGAATTTGAAATTTGAAAGAAATTGTGACCGCCCCTATGAAGGTTGCCTACGTATCCTTTTGGAGGAATCAGGTCAGTCGTAGTTCTACAATGGATCCATCTAGTCTGGGCATGTCTTGATAGGACCATGCGAAAACATCCAAGTATGCACGCAAAAGTTTCAATAATTCTTTGCGCTGCCATTGATCTAGGCCTGTATCGATTCTAAGCTCTCTCAGATCCCCTTCATTTCCAAATTAACAGTTTCCGTTTCCTCAATGTTTGGGGTATTACGATTCTCATGTCTTTCTATTTGTTCCCGAATTTCCTCTGGCACCTCCTCCGTAAAATTTACATCCTCTTCAATTCCTAGTCGTTGGTAATCAAACTCGGTGTTCAAGTCATCATTTATCAAGATTGGCATTCTCCGGATTAGCTGAGTAAGATATCGGATGCAAGGGTCCCTGGCATGGAAAATAGTGTACAATAAATCAAACAAGAAAGGATTTTTTTTTTTCATTGATAACTTGATTTTAAAAAGTTAAGACAAATAAATTTAAAAGGACAAAGTTTGTTTATGGTGCATCAGTTGCTCCAGAATCTCGCTCTAATGGGCTTTGTACTGAAACTTGCGAGCACGGATGATGTCTTTGTTGGCCCAATTATGCAACTTTTCACCTGGCACCATCGCTCGAATGGATCCATCTTGGGTTACTCTGATGCTGGCCATCATCACGGGTGCTTCTTCTTGGACCTTCCTCTTCTTCGTACTTAATATAGGTATTCCCTCCCCCATGTCCAACTACTTGAATTGGTCTGAGAGTTCCACAACAGCTTTATTATCAGCCCTCTTCTTCCGCGCTGCTTCTATTTTCTCCTTTCTTGTGGGTTCATACCCCAACCCAAAGGTGGGTTCAGCCGACGGTATTTCTATAATTTCGGATCTTCCTTGTAAACATCTCCCTAAGCCTTTGCCCGGATGGAAGCCATTTGCTTTAAAATACCGTACTACCATCTGAGAGTTCCTGGAATATTTTGGCTCTACTTGATCTTCTTTCTGCACAACAGTGATACATTCGAACGATTGAAAACAAGACGCGTTGAACGGAGTCCCAATGAAGGAGTTACTGCAATTTTCCTTCCCAGAGAGTTAGCAATTTGAAAAACTTTGGAATCGGGGTTCGAGGATGCCAAATCTTGCAAACGGACTCCGTTTGGCCAAAACTCAACACATAGCACCATCTTGAAAAACTACAGTTGTAGGAGCTGACAGCGCGTCGAACGAAGTCCCGATCATAGAGGTAGTGCAATTTTTCTTCCCGGAGAGTTAGCGATTTAAAAAACTTGACAATCGAGGTTCGGGGATGCCAAATCTTGCAAATGACCTTCGTTTGCCGCAAAAGTCAACACATACCATTGCCTCGGCAAACTACAGCGCGGGCGCTAACAGCGCATCAAACAGAGCCTCGGTGAAGGAGTTAGTACAATTTTCCTTCCTGGGGCATTAGTGATTTAAAAAACTTTAGAAATGGGGCTCAGGGATGCCAAATCTTTCAAACGGCTTTCGTTTGGCTCAAAACTCGACACACAGCACCGTCTAGGCAAACTACAGCTGCAGGCAGTGATGACACGTTGAACAGAGTCCCGGGGAAGGTGTTAGTGTAATTTTCCTTCTCGGAGAGTTGGTAATTTGAAAAACTTTGGAATCAAGATTCAGGGATGCCAAATCTTACAAACAGCCTCTATTTGGTGCAAAACACAACACACAGCACCATCTCAGCAAACTACAGCTGCAGGAGCTGAAGGCGCGTCCAACAGAGTCTTGGTGATGGAGTTAGTGTAATTTTTCTTCTCGGAGAGTTAGCAATTTGAAAAACTTTGGAATCAGGGTTCGGGTATGCCAAATCTTGCAAACGACCTCCGTTTGGCGCAAAACTCGACACACATCACCGTCTCGGTAAACTACAGCTGCAGGCATTGACGCCTCATCGAACGAAGTCCCGGTGAAAGAGTTAGTGCAATTTTCCTTTTCAAAGCGATAGCAATTTGAAAAACATTGGAAACAGGGTTCAGGGATGCCAAATCTTTCAAACAACCTTCGTTTGGCACAAAACTCAACACACAGCACCGTCTCAGTAAACTATAGCTATGGGCACTGACGACGCGTCGAACGGAGTCCCGGTGAAGGTGTTAGTGCAATTTTCCTTCCCGAAGACTTGGCGATTTGAAAAACTTTGGAATCAGGGTTCGGGGATGCTAAATCTTACATACGGCCTCCGTTTGGCGCAAAACTCGACACACAGCACCGTCTCAGCAAAGTAACGCTGTGAGCACTAATGGCGCATTGAACGGAGTTCCGGTGAAGGAGTTAGTGCAATTTTCCTTCCCTGAGAGTTAGCAATTTGAAAAACTTTAGAATCGGGGGTTAAGTATGCCGAATCTTGCAAACGGCCTCTATTTGGCGCACAACATGACACACAGCACCATCTCAAAAAACTGCAGCTGCGGGCACTAACGGCATGTCAAACGGAGTTCCGGTGAAGGAGTTAATGCAATTTTCCTTCCCAGAGAGTTAGCGATTTGAAAAACTTCAGAATCGGGGATCAGGTATGCCAAATCCTGCAAACGGCCTCCGTTTGGTTCGAAACTCAACACACAACACCATCTTGGCAAACTATCATTGCTGGTTCTTACGATGCGTCAAACAGAGTCCCGGTAAAGGAGTTTGTGCAATATTCTTTCCCTAAGAGTTAGCAATTTGAAAAACTTTGGAATTGGGGTTCAAGGATGCCAAATCTTGACAACAGCCTCCGTTTCCCGTAAAACTCGATGCATAGCACCATCTCGGCAAACTACAGCTGCGGGTTATGACGATGCGTTGAACGGTGTTTCGGTGAAGGAGTTCGGGCAATTTTTCTTCCCAATAAGTTGGCGATTTGAAAAACTTTGGAATCGGGATTCGGGAAGCCAAATCTTGCAAACAGCTTCCGCTTGGTGCGAAACTCGACACAAAACACCGTCTCGGCAAACTATCATTGCTGGTGCTGACGGCGTGTCGAACGGAATAGCGGTGAAGGAGTTAGTGCAATTTTCCTTCTCGGAGAGTGAACGATTTGAAAAACTTTGGAATCGAGGTTCAGGGATGCCAAATCTTGAAAACGGCCTTCGTTTGGCGTGAAACTCAATACACAGCACCATCTCGGCAAAATACAGCTACAGGTGACGTTGACGCGTCGAACAGAGTTCCGGTGAAGGAGTTAGTGCAATTTTTCTTCCTAGTGAGTTGGCCATTTGAAAAACTTTAGAATCGTGGTTTGGGGATGCCAAATCTTGCAAACGGCATCCATTTGGTGCAAAACTCAACACACGGCACCATCTTGGCAAACTACAGCTGTGGGCACTGACGACACGTTGAACGGAGTCCCAATGAAGGAGTTAGTGCAATCTTCCTTCTCGGTGACATGGCAATTGGAAAAACATTAGAATCGGGAAACTATCATTGAAGGAGTGCCAAATCTTGCAAACGGCTTCCACTCAGTGCGAAACTCGACACAGAGCACCATCTCAGCAAACTATCATTGCTGGCACTGACGGCGTGTCGAACGGAGTACCGATGAAGGAGTTAGTGCAATTTTCCTTCCCGAAGAGTTAGTACATCACCGTCTCAGCAAACTACAACTGCAGAAGCTGACGGCGTGTCGAACAGAGTCCCAGTGAAGGAGTTAGTGCAATTTTCCTTCCATGAGAGTTAGCGATTTCGAAAAAACTTTGGAATCGGGGTTCGGGGATGCCAAATCTTGCAAACGGCCTCCGTTTGGTGCGAAACTCAACACACAGCACCGTCTTGGCAAACAATAGTTGTGAGCACTGACGGCCCGTTGAACAGAGTCCTGGTGAAGGAGTCAATGTAATTTTTCTTCCTAGAGAGTCTGCGATTTGACTAACTTTGGAATCGGGGTTCAAGGATGCCAAATCTTGCAAACGACCTCCGTTTGGTGCAAAACTCGACACACAACACAGTCACAGCAACCTACACTTGCGGGCATAATGGTGCATCGAACAGAGTCCCGGTGAAGGACTTAGAGCAATTTTCCTTCTCGAAGACTTGGCGATTTGAAAAACTTTGGAATCGGGGTTCAGGGATGCCAAATCTTGCAAACAGCCTCCGTTTGGCGCGACACTCGATACACAGCATTGTCTAGGTAAACTAACATTGCGGGTAGTGACGACGCGTCTAACAGAGTCCCGGTGAAGGAGTTAGTGCAATTTTCCTTCCCGAAGAGTTACAAATTTGAAAAACTTTGTAATCAGGGTTCGAGGATGCCAAAACTTGCAAATGGTCTCCGTTTTACGCAAAACTCAACACACAACACCATCTCAGCAAACTAAAACTGCGGGCACTTACGGCGCGTCGAACGGAATCCCAGTGACGGAGTTAGTGCAATTTTCCTTCCCGGAGAGTTCGTGACTTGAAAATCATTAGAATCGGGGTTCGGGGATTCCAAATCTTTCAAACGGCCTTCGTTTGACGCGAAACTCGACACACAGCACCGTCTCAGCAAACTATAGTTGCGGGCGCTAATAGCTTGTCGAACGGAGTTCTGGTGAAGGAGTTAGTGCAATTTTCCTTCCCAAAGAGTTAGAAATTTGAAAAACTTTGGAATTGGGGATCAGGGATGCCAAATCTTACAAATGGCCTCCGTTATGTTGGAAACACGACACACAGCACCATCTCGACAAACCACAGCCCCATCTCGGCAAACGATCATTGTTGGCGCTGATGGCGTGTCGAACGGAGTACCGATGAAGGAGTTAGTGCAATTTTCCTTCACGGAGAGTTAGTAATTTGAAAAATTTTGGAATCAGAGTTTGAGGATGCCAAATCTTGCAAACGGCCTCCGTTTTGGGCAAAACTCGATATAAAGCACCGTCTCAGGAAACTACAGCTGCGGGAGCTAACGGCACGTAAAACGGAGTCCCGGTGAAGGAGTTAGTGTAATTTTCCTTCCATGAGAGTTAGCGATTTGAAAAACTTTAGAATCAGGGTTCGTTTGATAGGTACCCAATGTACCGAGTTTGCAAGAAGCTAAAAATGGCGAAATCTAGTTTGAAGGAGCTAAATAAGAAGAAATGTTATGATATTTCGCTGCGAGTTAATGAAGCTAGAGAGGAGTTGCTTAATCTTCAAAGACAGTTAGAGGCAAATGGTGGGGATCATGGGCTCTTGGCCAAGGAGAAAGAGAGCCTTTCCAAACTTAATGCTTTGAATAACCAAGAGGAGAGCTTTGTCAAGCAAAAGAGCAGAATTCTGTGGTTGAATGAAGGGGATCAAAACACCAATTTTTTCTTCAAGTCAGTAAGGAATAGAGCTAATAGGAATAAAATCTCCTCTATAAAGAAGGAAGACAGTACTGTAGTGGAAGATATTAAAGAGGTCAAAGAGGAATTTGTAAAGTACTTCCAAAACTTGTTGGGGAAGGAAAATGATGTGAAGTATCCAAGGAAGCAAGAACTTCAGCAATATGTTTGTAAAGTAATTTCTGAAGAAGCTGCTGCAAATATGGACAGGAATGTCACGGAAGATGAGATTAAGCAAGTGTTCTTTAACTTAAATCCAAACAAGGCCCCTAGTCCTGATGGTTTCAATGGTTTTTTCTTTAACAAAGCTTGGCCTATAGTTAGAAAGGAGGTGGTTGCTGCCATTAAATCATTCTTTGATTCTGGTTGTTTGCTAAAGGAAGTCAATGCTACCATTGTAGCCTTAATCCCCAAAGTTCCTAATCCCACAACCTTAAAGGACTATCGACTTATCTCTTGTTGCAATACTCTATACAAATGCATTACTAAGATTATTGCGAATAGAATTAAGAGTTTGTTGCCTCTGGTTATTGATGAAGCCCAATCAGCTTTTATTCAAGGAAGGAAGATTAGTGATAACATCTTACTTGCTCAAGAACTTATGAGAGGCTATCATAAGAACACCAAGTTGGCTAAATGTGCTATGAAGGTAGATCTTATGAAGGCCTATGACTCAGTCAGATGGGAATTCGTGTTGGATGTTTTGGAGCTTAAGGGATTTCCAGAGAAGCTAAGGAATTGGATACAGGTTTGCATCTCTGCTCCTATGTACTCAATCAGCCTTAATGGTGCCTTGGAGAGTTTCTTTCCTGGAGCTTAAAGCCTGAGGCAAGGTGATCCTTTATCCCCTTACTTATTTGTAATTTGTATGAATGTCCTATCTTAAATTATTCAGCAGCAAGTAAAGAGGAACCCCAATTTTCAGTTTCATTAGAGATGCAAGAAAACTAGCTTAACTCACCTTTGTTTTGCTGATGACTTGATGTTTATTGCAAGGGTGAGATTGCTTCTGCTAGGATTTTAAAGGAGGCTTTGGATATATTTTCTGAATTCTCAGGTCTTGTTCCAAATTGTGCCAAGAGTAATATATTTCTCACTGGTTTGGATGATCAAGGGAGAGAGCAATTGTTAAATCTCTTCAAGTTTCAGCCAGGTGTGCTGCCAATTCGATACCTAGGGGTTCCCCTGATTTCTTCTAAGCTGAAACCTGAAGATTGCAATAACTTGGTTGATAGAATTGTGAGTAAGGCCAAGTCTTGGACTGGTAAGTTCCTCTCTTGTGCTGGCAGGTTGCAGCTCATCAAATCAGTCTTATTTAGCATGCAAAGCTACCGGTGTGCCCATTTCATTATGCCTAAGAAAGTTTTAAAGAAAATTGATCAATGCTTTAGAGCTTTTCTTTGGAAAGGGCCTGATTTAAAGAGTATTGGAGCTAAGGTTAATTGGGAAGAGATTACTAAACCAAATGATGAAGGTGGTCTGGGCATAAAGAAGTTGGTGGATTGAAACCAAACTAATATCACTAGATACATCTGGTTGTTGTGCCAATCTTCTACAACCTCTTGTTGGGTGATGTGGGTCAGAGCTAACCTTCTAGTTAGAAGTCAATTCTGTGTAGCTAAGGTTCCTTGGGATTGCTCTTGGACTTGGAGGAAAATTTTGCAGCTAAGAGATATCATTAGACCTTTGATCAAGTACAAAATTGGGGAAGGCTCACAGGTTTCCCTTTGGTATGATAACTGGCTGCCAATGGGGCCTATACATCAAAGAATGGGGGATAGGGTGATCTATGATTCTGGGCTAGGTAAAGAAGCAAAAGTTAGCACTATTATTAGAGACAACCAGTGGCATTGGCCTATGGCAAATTCCATAGAGTTGATGGAGCTCAAGAGGTGTATGTCATGTATTCCACTTCCTAATAGTTCTTGTACTGATCAAGCCATGTGGATTCCAGAAAAAAAAATCACCAATTTTCAGTTAGATCAGCTTGGCAAAGTATTAGAAGTCATAGTCCTCAAGTGGAGTGGGCTGAAGTTGCTTGGTTTAAGAAGGCTATTCCTAGATATAGCTTCGTCCTTTGGCTTGCTATTCGAGAAAGATTAGCCACCCAAGACATACTTGCTGCCTATGGTATGTTAAATGACATGTGTTGTGTGTTTTGTAGAGATAAAATTGAAGACCACAACCATCTCTTCTTCCAGTGTTCAATCACCAACAGATTATGGGTGCAGCTGCTAGTAAAATGTAAGGCCCAATGCTTAAGTAATGAGTGGCAAGGGATTGTATCTTGGGCTTGTACCTTGAAGGGGAAGGCTTTGAAGAATATTCTGTGCAAGTTAATACTCTCCACCACTGTTTATTTCCTTTGGAGAGAAAGAAATGAGAGATTAAAGGCTAATAAGTGTAGGGACATGAAGGCAGTGCTCAATGATATAGTCTTTCAAGTTCATAGTAGGATGGCTAGCTTGAGAGGCTTTCATGGAACGGCACCAAATAGGGACCTCCATCAAATATGGCGGATTCCCAATGATATTTTCAAGAACTAAGGGCAACCATTCTTTGCTATTTGTTTAGTTCTTATAGTTGTTGAGCTAAGTTAGCTTCTTTGTGTACTTTACTTAGCTAGTGCTAGTTGGGTTCTTTAGTTTGTTTGGATGGTTATCTTTCTTGATTATCATTATCCTTTGGCCTGTGGTATGCCCCTTGCATTTGTACTTGATCTTTCGATCTTTTTTGTCTATAGATTTTCTTTCTTACTTAGCAAAAAAAAAAGATTTGACTAACTTTCGAATCGGGGTTCAGATATGCCAAATCTTGCAAACGGCCTCTGTTTGGCATGAAACTCGTCACACAACACTATCTCAGCAAACTACAGTAGCGGCCACTAACAGCGCGTCGAACGGAGTCCCGATGAAGGACTTAGTGTAATTTTCCTTCCCGGAGACTTTGCGATTTGAAAAGCTTCGGAATCGAGGTTCGGGGATCCCAAATCTTACAAACGGCCTCCCTTTGGTGCAAAACTCAACACATTGCACCGTCTCGGCAAACTAATGCTGCAGGCACTACGACGCATCGAATGGAGACCCGGTGAAGGAGTTAGTGCAATTTTCCTTCCCGAAGAGTTAGCGATTTGACTAACTTTGAAATCAGGGTTCAAGTATGCCAAATCTGGCAAACGGCCTCTATTTGGCATGAAACTCGACACACAACATCGTCTCAGCAAACTACAGTTGCAACCACTAACGGCGTATCGAACGTAGTCCCGGTGAAGGACTTAGTGCAATTTTCCTTCCCGGAGACTTTGCGATTTGAAAAACTTTGGAATCGGGGTTCGGGGATCCTCTAATCTTACAAACGGCCTTCGTTTGGCGCAAAACTCGACACACAGCACCGTCTCGACAAACTAATGCTGTGGGCACTGACGGCGCATCGAACGGAGTTCCAGTGAAGGATTTAGTGCAATTTTCCTTCTTGGAGACTTTGCGATTTGAAAAACTTTAGAATCGGGGTTCAGGAATCCCAAATCTTACAAACGGCCTCCGTTTGGTGCAAAACTTAACACACAGCACCGTCTCGGCAAACTAATGCTGCGGGCACTGACGGCGCATCGAACGAAGTCCCGATGAAGGAGTTAGTGCAATTTTCCTTCTTGGAGCATTAGCAATTTGAAAGACTTTGAAAACGGGGTTCAAGGATGCCAAATCTTGCAAACGGCCTTCGTTTGGCTCGAAACTAGACACACAGCATCGTCCCCGCAAGCTACTGATTCAGGCGGTGACGGCGCGTCGAACGGATTCCCGGTGATGGAGTTTGTGTAATTTTTCTTCCCGGAGAGTTAGCAATTTGATAAGCTTTGGAATCGGGGCTTGAGGATGCCACATCTTGTAAACGGCCTCCGTTTAGCGCGAAACTCAACACACAGCACTGTCTCGTAAACTATAGCTACGGGCAGTGACGACGCATCAAACAGAGTCCCGGTGAAGGAGTTAGTGCAATTTTTCTTCCCAGAGAGTTAGTAATTTCAAAAACTTTAGAATCAGCGTTCGAGGATGCCAAATCTTGCAAACGTCCTCCGTTTCCTGCAAAACTCAACACACAGCACCGTTTCGGCAAACTACAAAATTAAGCACTGACGGCGCGTCGAACGGAGTACCAGTGAAGGAGTCTGTGCAATTTTCCTTCCCGGAGAGTTCACAATTTGAAAAACTTTGGAATCGGGGTTCGGGGATTCCAAATCTTTCAAACGGCCTTTGCTTGGCGTGACACTTGACACACAGCACCGTCTTGGTAAACTACAGCTGTGAGCGTTGACGGCATGTCGAACGGAGTTCCAGTGAAGGAGTTAGTGCAATTTTCCTTCCCAGAGACTTAGCAATTTGAAAAACTTTAGAATCGGGGATTAGGGATGCCAAATCTGGCAAACGGCCTCCATTTAGTGGGAAACTCGACACACAATACCGTCTTGGCAAGCTACAACTGCTAGTAGTCACAACGCGTCGGACGGAGTCCCGGGGAAGGAGTTATTACAATTTTCTTTCCCAGAGAGTTTGCGATTTGCAAAACTTTGGAATCGAGATTCATGGATGCCAAATCTTGAAAACGGCCTCCATTTGGCATGAAACTCGACACACAGCACCGTCTCAGCAAATTACAGCTGCAAGCGATGATAACACGTCGAAGGGGGTTCTGGTGAGGGGGTAGTGTAATGTTTTCTCCCGGTGAGTTGGCGATTTGAAAAACTTTAGCATTGGAGTTTGGGGATGCCAAATCTTGCAAACGGCCTCCATTTGGCGCAAAACTCGACACACGGCACCGCCTTAGCAAACTACAGCTGTAGGACTGACGGCGCATCAAACGGAGTCCCAATGAAGGAGTTAGTGCAATTTTTCTTCTTGGAGAGTTAGCGATTTGAAAAACTTTAGAATCGGGGTTCGGGGATGCCAAATCTTGCAAGGGCCTCAGTTTAGCGTGAACTCGACACACAGTACTATCTCAGAAAACTAAAATTGCGGGCAGTGACGGCACGTCTAACGGAGTCCCAGTGAAGGACTTAGTGTAATTTTCCTTCCCGGAGAGTTAGCAATTTGTAAAACTTTGAAATCGGGGTTCAGGGATGCCAAATTTTGCAAATGGCAACCATTTGGCGCGAAACTCGACACATGGCACCGTCTTGACAAACTATCATTGCTGGCATTGACAGTGCGTCGAACGGAGTACCGGTGAAGAAGTTAGTGCAATCTTCCTTCCCGGAGACTTGGCGGCTTGTAAAACTTTGGAATCGGGGTTTGGGGATGCCAAATCTTGTAAACAGACTCCATTTAGCATGAAACTTGACACATAGCACCATCTCGGCAAACTACAGTAGCAGGTGGTTACGATGTGTCAAACGGAGTCCTGGTGAAGGAGTCAATGCAATTTTCCTTCCCGAAGAGTTAGTAATTTCAAAAACTTTTGAATCGAGGTTCAAGGATGCCAAATCTTGCAAATGGCCTTCGTTTGGTGTGAAACTCGACACACAACCATCTCGGCAAACTAACGCTGAGGGCATAGACGGCGCATCAAACGGAGTCCCGGTGAAGGAGTTAGTGCAATTTTCCTTTCCTGAGAGCTAACAATTTGAAAAACTTTAGAATCGGGGTTCGAGTATGCCAAATCTACCTAACGGCCTCTGTTTGGCACACAACACGACACACAGTACCGTCTCAGCAAACTAAAGTTACAAGCACTAACGGCACATGGAACGAAGTCTTGGTGAAGGAGTTAGGACAATTTTCCTTCCCAAAAAGTTAGCGATTTGACTAATATTGAAATCGAGGTTCAGGCATGCCAAATCTTGCAAACGGCCTCCGTTTGGTGCAAAACTAAACACACATCACGATCTCAGCAAACTACAGTTGCGGGCACTAACGGCTTGTCGAACGAAATCCCGGTGAAGGAGTTAGTACAATTTTCCTTTCGGAGACCTGGTGATTTGAAAAACTTTTGAATCGGGGTTCGGGGATGCCAAATCTTGAAAACGGCCTCCGTTTGGCCCAAAACTCGACACACAGCACCGTCTCGACAAACTATCGTTGCTACCGCTGACGGCATGTCGAACGGAGTACCGGTGAAGTAATTAGTGCAATTTTCCTTCCCAGAGAGTTACCGACTTGAAAAACTTTGCAATCGGGGTTCAGGTACGCTAAATCTTGAAAACGGCCTCCGTTTGGCTCAAAACTCGATACACATCACCATCTCAACAAACTACAGTTGCGGGCAACAACGATGCGTCGAACGGAGTTTCGGTGAAGGAGTTAGTGCAATTTTTCTTTCCGGTGAGTTGGCAATTTGAAAAACATCGGAATCAGGGTTCGGGGATGCCACATCTTGTGAACGGCCTCCGTTTGGCGCAAAACACGACACACGGTACCATCTTGGCAAACTACAGCTGCTGGCACTAACAGTGCGTCAAACGGAGTCCTGGTGAAGGAGTTTGTGCAATTTTCCTTCCCGGAGACTTGGCAATTGGAAAAACTTTGGAATCGGGGTTCGGGGATGCCCAATCTTGCAAACGGCTTCCGCTTGACGTGAAACTCAACACAGAGCACCGTCTCGGCAAACTATCATTGATGCCGCTTCCAGCGTGTCGAACGAAGTACCGGTGAAGGAGTTAGTGCAATTTTCGATCTTGGAGAGTTAGCGATTTAAAAAACTTTGGAATCAGGGTCAGGTATCCCAAATCTTGAAAACGGCCTCCGTTTGGCGCGAAACTCGATACATAGGACCATCTCGGCAAACTACAGTTGCGAGCGACAACGACGTGTTGAACGGAGCTCCGGTGAAGGAGTTAGTGAAATTTTTCTTCCTGGTGAGTTGGCGATTTGAAAAATATTGGAATCGGGGTTTGGGAATGCCATATCATGCAAACGGCCTTCGTTTGGTGCAAAACTCGACACACGGCACCATCTTGGCAAACTACAGCTGTGGGCACTAACGACGCGTCGAACGGAGTCCCGGTGAAGGAGTGAGTGCAATTTTCCTTCCCAAAGACTTGGCAATTGGAAAAAATTTGGAATCAGGGTTCGGGGATGCCAAATCTTGCAAACAGCTTTCGCTTGGTGTGAAACTCAACATAGAGTACCGTCTCGGCAAACTATCATTATGGGCGTTGACGGCGTGTCGAACGGAGTACCAGTGAAGGAGTTAGTGTAATTTTCCTTTCTACAGAGTTAGCAATTTGAAAAACTTTGCAATCGGGATTTGAGGATGCCAAATCTTTCAGACGACCTCTGTTTGGCACAAAACTCGACACATAGCACTGTCTCAGCAAACTACAGCTGCAGAAGCTGACGGCGCATCGATCAAAGTCTCGGTGAAGGAGTTAGTGCAATTTTCCTTCCATGAGAGTTAGCGATTTGAAAAACTTTAGAATCGGGGTTCGGGGATGCCAACTCTTGCAAATGGCCTCCGTTTGGTGCGAAACTAGAGACACAGCACTGTCTCGGCAAACTACAGTTGGAGACTAACAGCACGTCGAACGGAGTCCTGATGAAGGAGTTAGTGCAGTTTTCCTTGCTGGAGAGTTAACAATTTGATTAACTTTGGAATCGGGATTCAGGGATGTCAAATCTTGCAAACGACTGCCGTTTGGCATGAAACTCAACACACAGTACCGTCTCAACAAACTATAGTTGCAGGCACTAACGGCGCATCGAACAAAGTCCCGCTGAAGGACTTGGAGCAATTTTCCTTCTCGAAGACTTGGCGATTTGAAAAATTTTGAAATCGGGGTTTGGGGATGCCAAATCTTGCAAACGGCCTCCGTTTGGTGCAAAACTCGACATAGAGCACCACCTTAGTAAACTACAGCTGTGGGCAGTGACGACGCGTCGAATAGAGTCCCAGTGAAGGAGTTGGGACAATTTTCGTTCCCGGAGAGTTACAATTTGAAAAACTTTGTCATCAGGGTTCAAGGATGCCAAATCATGCAAACGGCCTTCGTTTGGCGTAAAACTCAACACACAGCATCGTCTCGGCAAACTACAACTGCTGGCACTAACGGCGCGTCGAACGGAGTCCCGGTGAAGGAGTTAGTGCAATTTTCCTACCCGGACAATTCGCAATTTGAAAAACTTTAGAATCAGGGTTCGGGGATTCCAACTCTTGCAAATGGCCTCCGTTTGGTGCGAAACTAGAGACACAGCACTGTCTCGGCAAACTACAGTTGCGAGCGCTAACGGCACGTCGAACGGAGTCCTGATGAAGGAGTTAGTGCAGTTTTCCTTGCTGGAGAGTTAACGATTTGATTAACTTTGGAATTGAGATTCAGGGATGTCAAATCTTGCAAATGACCGCCGTTTGGCATGAAACTCGACACACAGTACCGTCTCAACAAACTATAGTTGCAGGCACTAACGGCGCATCGAACAGAGTCCCGCTGAAGGACTTGGAGCAATTTTCCTTCTCAAAGACTTGGCGATTTGAAAAATTTTGAAATCGGGGTTTGGGGATGCCAAATCTTACAAACGGCCTCCGTTTGGTGCAAAACTCGACACACAGCACCACCTTGGTAAACTACAGTTGCGGGCAGTGATGACGCGTCGAACAGAGTCCCAGTGAAGGAGTTGGGGCAATTTTCGTTCCCGGAGAGTTACAATTTGAAAAACTTTGTCATCAGGGTTCAAGGATGCCAAATCATGTAAACGGCCTTCGTTTGGTGTAAAACTCAACACACCGTCTCGGCAAACTACAACTGCGGGCACTAACGGCGCGTCGAACGAAGTCCCGATGAAGGAGTTAGTGCAATTTTCCTACCCGGACAGTTCGCGATTTGAAAAACTTTGAAATCGGGGTTCGGGGATTCCAAATCTATCAAACGGCCTTCGTTTGGTGTGAAACATGACACACAGCACCGTCCCGGTAAACTACAGCTGCGGGCACTAACGGCGTCTCGAACGGAGTTTCGGTGAAGGAGTTAGTGCAATTTTCCTTCCCAAAGAGTTAACAATTTGAAAAACTTTAGAATCGGGGATCAGGGATGCCAAATCACTCAACCGGCCTCTGTTTGGTGGGAAACTCGACACACAGTACCATTGCAAAAAACTACAGCTGTGGGCAGTGATGACACGTCGAACAGAGTCCAGGTGAAAGAGTTATTACAATTTTCCTTCTCGGAGAGTTAGCGATTTGAAAAACTTTAGAATCGGTGTTCGGGAATGCCAAATCTTGCAAGGGCCTCCGTTAGGGGTGAAACTTGATACACAGCACCGTCTCGGGAAACTATAGCTGCGAGCACTTACGGCGCGTCTTACGGAATCCTAGTGAATGACTTATTGCAATTTTCCTTCTCAGAGAGTTGGCAATTTGAAAAACTTTGGAATCGGTGTTCGGGGATGCCAAATTTTACAACGGCCTCCGTTTGGCGCAAAACTCGGCACACGGCACCATCTCGGCAAACTATCATTGCTGGCACTGACAGTCTGTCGAACGGAGTACCGGTAAAGGAGTTAGTGCAATTTTCCTTCTCGGAGACTTGGGACTTGTAAACTTCGGAATCAGGGTTCAGGGATGCTAAATCTTGTAAATGGATTCCGTTTAGCCAGAAACTGGACACATAGCACCGTTTCGGCAAACTAACGATGTGGGCACTGACGGCGCATCGAACGAAGTCCTGGTGAAGGAGTTAGTGTAATTTTCCTTCCCTGAGAGTTAGCGATTAGAAAAACTTCGGAATTGGGGATCAAGGATGCCAGATCTTGCAAACGGCCTCCGTTTGGTTCAAAACTCAACACACAGCACCGTCTCGGCAAACTATCGTTGTTGGTTCTTACGATGCATCGAACGGAGTCCCGTTGAAGGCGTTAGTGCAATTTTCTTTCCTGAAGAGTTAGTGATTTGAACAACTTTGGAATCGGGGTTCAGGAATGCCAAATTTTGAAAATAGCCTCCGTTTGGCATGAAACTCGACACACAGCACCCTCTCGGCAAACTACAGCTGCGGGCTATGACGACGCATCAAATGGAGTTCCGGTGAAGGAGTTAGTGCAATTTTTCTTCCCGATGAGTTGACAATTTGAAAAACTTTGAAATCAGGGTTCGGGGATACCAAATCCTGCAAACGGCTTTCGCTTGGCACGTAACTCGACACAGAGCACAGTCTTAGTAAACTATCATTGCGAGCGCTTACGGCGTGTCGAACGGAATACCGGGGAAGGAGTTAGTGCAATTTTCCTTCTCAGAGAGTCAGCAATTTGAAAAACTTTGGAATTGGGGTTTGAGGATGCCAAATCTTGCAAATGGTCTCCGTTTGACGCAAAACTCGACACACAGCACCGTCTCAGCAAACTACAGCTGCAGAAGATGACGGGGCGTCGAGTAGAGCCCCGGTGAAGGAGTTAGTGAAATTTTCTTTCAATGAGAGTTAGCGATTTGAAAAACTTTAGAATCGGGGTTCGGGGATGCCAAATCTTACAAACGGCCTCTGTTTGGTGCAAAACTCGACACACTGCACCGTCTCAGTAAATTACAATTGCGGGCTGTGACAACGCATCAAGCAGAGTCCCGATGAAGGAGTTTGTGCATTTTTCCTTCCCGGAGAGTTAGCAATTTGAAAAACTTTGAAATCGGGGTTCTAGGATGCCAAATCTTGCAAACAGCCTCCGTTTGGTGCAAAACTCAACACATAGCACCGTCTCGGCAAATTACAATTGCGGGCACTTACGGTGCGTCGAACGGAGTCCCGGTGAAGGAGTCAATGCAATTTTCCTTCCCCGGGAGTTCGCGATTTGAAAAACTTTGGAATCGAAGTTTGAGAATTCCAAATCTTTCAAATGGCCTTCGTTTGGTGCGAAACTCGACACACAGCACCGTCTCGGCAAACTACAGTTGCGGGCGCTAACGGCGTGTCGAACGGAGTACCGGTGAAGAACTTAGGGCAATTTCCCTTCCCGAAGAGTTAGCAATTTGAAATACTTTGCAAACGGGGTTTGAGGATGCCAAATCTTACAAATGGCCTCCGTTTGGCGCGAAGCTCATCACAAAGCACCGGCTCAGTAAACTACTGTTGTGAGAGCAGACAGCACGTCAAACGGAGTCCCGATGAAGGAGTTAATGCAATTTTCCTTCCATGAGAGTTAGCGGTTTGAAAAACTTTAAAATCGGCGTTCGGGGTTGCCAAATCTTTCAAACAGCCTCCATTTGGTGAGAAACTCAACACACAGCACCATCTGAGCAAACTATCATTACTGGCACTGACGTTCCGTCGAACGAAGTACCGGTGAAGGAGTTAGTGCAATTTTCCTTTCCGGACACTTGGGGACTTGTAAAACTTTGGAATCGGGGTTTGGGGAAGCTAAATCTTGAAAATGGACTCCGTTTAGCATGAAACTGGACATATAGCACCGTCTCCGCAAACTAACGATGTGCGCACTGACGGCGCATCGAACGGAGTCCTGGTGAAGGAGTTAGTGCAATTTTCCTTCCCTGAGAGTTAGCGATTAGAAAAACTTCAGAATCGGGAATCAGGGATGCCAGATCATGTAAACGGCCTCCGTTTGGTTCGAAACTCAACAGACTGCATCATCTCGGCAAACTATCATTGCTGGTTCTTACGACCCGTCGAACGGAGTCCCGGTGAAGGTGTTAGTGCAATTTTCTTTCCCGAAGAGTTAGCGATTTGAATAACTTTGGAATCGGGGTTCAGGGATGCCAAATTTTGAAAACAACCCCCGTTTGGCATGAAACTCGACACACAGCACCATCTCGGCAAACTACAGCTGCGAGCGATGACAACACGTCAAACGGAGTTCCGGTGAAGGAATTAGTGCAATTTTTCTTCCCGATGAGTTGGCAATTTGAAAAACTTTGAAATCGGGGTTTGGGGATGCCAAATCTTGCAAACGGCTTTCACTTGGCGCGTAACTCGACACAGAGCACCGTCTCGGCAAACTATCATTACTGGCGCTGAGGGCGTGTTGAACGGAGTACCGGTGAAGGAGTTAGTGCAATTTTACTTCCCAGAGAGTTAGCGATTTGAAAAACTTTGGAAGCGGGGTTTAGGGATGCCAAATCTTGAAAACGGCCTCCGTTTGGCAAAAAACTCGATACACAACACCATCTCGGCAAACTACAGCTGCGAGCGACGTTGACGCGTCGAACGGAGTTCCAATAAAGGAGTTAGTGCAATTTTCTTCCCGGTGAGTTGGCGATTTAAAAAACTTTGGATTCGGGGTTCAGGGATGCCATATCTTGCAAACACCCTCCGTAGTGCCCAAAACTCGACACACGGCACCATTTTGGAGAACTACAGCAGCGGGCCCTGACGGCGCGTCAAACTGAGTCCCCGTGAAGGAGTTATTGCAATTTTCATTCCCGGAGACATGGCGATTGGAAAAACTTTAGAATCGAGGTTCGGGGATGCCAAATCTTGCAAACGGCTTTCGCTTGGCACGAAACTTAACACAAAGCACCGTCTTGGCAAACTATCATTGCAAGCACTTACGGCGTGTCAAACAGAGTACCGGTGAAGGAGTTAGTGCAATTTTCCTTCCGGGAGAGTTAGCAATTTGAAAAACTTTGGAATCGGGGTTTGAGGATGCCTAATCTTGCAAAGGGTCTACGTTTGGCACAAAACTCGACACACAGCACCGTCTCAGCAAACTACAGCTGTAGAAGCTGACGGGGCATCGAACAGAGCCTCGGTGAAGGAGTTAGTGCAATTTTCCTTCCATGAGAGTTAGTGATTTGAAAAACTTTGGAATCGGGGTTCTGGAATGCCAAATCTTACAAACGGCCTCCGTTTGGTGCGAAACCCGACACACTGCATCGTCTCGGTAAACTACAGCTGTGGGTGAGGACGACACGTCGAACAAAGTCCCGATGAAGGAGTTTGTGCAATTTTCCTTCCCGGAGAGTTAGCAATTTGAAAAACATTAAAATCGGGGTTCTACGATGCCAAATCTTGCAAACGGCCTCCCTTTGGTGCGAAACTCGACACACAGTATCGTCTAGGCAAACTACAGTTACGGGGGCTGACAGTATGTCGGACGGAGTACCGGTGAAGGAGTTAGTGCAATTTTTCTTCCCGGACAGTTAGCAATTTGAAAAACTTTGGAAACGGGGTTTGAGCATGCTAAATCTTGCAAACAACCTCCGTTTGGCGCGAAGCTCATCACAAAGCATCGGCTCAGTAAACTACTGCTGTGGGAGCTGATTGTCGCACCCAGATTTTTCGCACTCGAGAAATACTCACACAAGTAGGAAAAATGCTATGCTCTCTCGTTAGAACTCACTCTCCTAGAAGAATGAGTGCGACTAGGTTTGAATTGAAAATTGATTTGAATAAATGGCTTTTGAAAAAAATTTGGAGTCGCCAGCTAACTTGATTAAGGTGAGTTAGGTCACCTAAATACTAAGCATAATCCAAAAACTACACTTAGGGTTTTTGGAAAACGATTTTGAAAATATCACCTCAAGAGAGGGTGTTTAGAAAAACAGGTTGTTTGGCAACCTTTGGAAAACATTTAGCCATTTTTGAAAAATAACTCGGTTTGGTCTTTGAAATCAGTGATTCTAGGTTCAGAGGTTGGTTACATGTAGGGAAGACGCATTAAGCTATCACCCTACCCTGCCCTTTCGGTACCTACATGTCAATCTACCCTAGATTCACCTATGAAAGTCTTTAACTAACTATTATTCAATCCTATCCACTTTGAAAAACAATGTTTGAAAAGAAATGATGCATGAGATGCAAGTGCAAAATAAGATAGAGTTGGAGAATAGATTTGAAAAGAGATTTGATTTGATTTGAAAAGGAAAAGATAGAAGTTTGAATTTGGAAAAAAGATTTTGGGAATTGAAAATAGAGATTTGAAATTGGAAATTTGAAAATTAATGGGAAATTTGAAAAGATTGTGGAATTGGAGATTTGAAAAATGTGGAGGAATTTGAAATTTGAAAGAAATTGTCACCGCACCCATGAGGGTGGAACTAAAAGTTTGAAAAGTGTTGTGACCGCACCTATGAAGGTTGCCTCCTTTGGGGGAATTAGGTCAGTCGTAGTTCGGACCGGAGTCCGATTGAAAATAGAAGAGTTGATTGGAAGAAAGAGATTGAATTGGAAATTGAATTGAAAGTTTGAAAGATTGAACTTTGAATATAGGATTGAAAATTGGAAATTGGAACTTTGGAATTGAAGAGATTGAATTTCGATTTGAAAAAGTAGAACTTGGAAAGATTTAAACTTGTTTTGGAAAGATGGAGGTTTAGGAAACCTAGACTTAAGAAAGATGAGACTTAGGAAAGACTCGAGAGTTTAAGAAAGATTGGATTTAGGAAAGGTTCGAATTAGGAAAGGTCTGATTTAGGAAAGTTCCGAATTAGGAAAGTTTCATTTTTGGAAAGTTTTGGAATTAGGAAAGTTTAGAATTTAAGAAAGTTTGAAAATTGGAAAGTTTGGAATTTAGAAAGTTTTGAAATAAGGAAGTTTCAACTTAGGAAAGTTTGAATTTGGAAGGGTTTGAAAAAGGAAAGTTTTGAAAATTGGAGAGTTTCGTTTTAGGAAAGGTTTGAAAAAAGGAAGTTTTCAATTTAGGAAATGTTTGAATTAAGAAAGTTTTGAATTTAGAAAAGTCTTAAATTTAGAAAGATGTTGAAATTTTGAAAAGTTTAGAATTTGGAGAGATTTAGGTTTAGAAAGATTTAACTTGAGAAAGTTTCAAATTTAGAAAGTTTTGAATTTGGAAAGATTTGAAATTTAGAAACTTTAAGATTTAGAAAGTTTTAGAGTTTTAGAAAATCTTGAAATTAGGAAAGGTTTGAGTTTAGGAAAAATGTGGAAGTTGAAAGTTTTAGGACACTTATGGTTTAGGAAGGTAGGGAATTAGGAAGGAGTTGAATTAAGAAAGGTTTGGATTAGGAAGGGATTGAATTTTGTTTCTAAAAGCAAAGGATTTGATTTTGTTTCCAAAAACGGAGGACGGGATCTAGTTTCCTAAACGGGAAGATTGGATTTAGTTTCCTAAAGGGAAGATAGGATTTGACAAGGATTTGGAAAGGGAGATTCTAGAAACCCTAGATTTGGAAAATTATAGTTTCGACATAGAAAATTGGTTCTGGAAATGTGTATAGTTTGGATGTAGAAAACAAGAGGTTTTGGAAACCTAGGTTTGGGGCAAAGTTTTGAAAATCATATTTTTGGAAAGAAAATTAGGGTTTCCTAATTGCGAGTTCTAGGGTTTGATTTGGGCTCTAAAGAGAGAGGATTTTTGAAAAGTGCATTTTTAGAAACGAAGGTTTTCTAGAAGGGAATCCTAGGGAGGAGTTTCTAGAGGGAAGAGTTTTTGGAAAGTAAATTCGAAGAGAGAGTTTTTGGAAAGAGAGTTTTAAAGAGAAGGAGTGTGTTTTTTAGAAACAAAGGTTTTGGAAAGAAATCCTAGAGAGGAGTTTTTAGAGGAAAGATTTTGAAAAGAGAGTTTTTGAAAAGATTTTTGGAAAGAGTTTTTCGAGGAAGATTTTTGGTAGAAGATTGTTGAAGAGAGTTTTTAGAAAAATTTTTGGGGAACGTTTTTAGAAAGTGGATTTTGGGGAGAGGATTTTGGAAAGGAGTTGAAAAAAGGAGTTTTAAAAAATAGATTTTGTAAAGAGTTTTTAGAAAACAAATTTGGAAAGAAGGGTTTTTAGGAAGTATGTTGAAAATGAGATTTTTAGGAAGAGATTTGAAAAGAAAGTTTTTGGAAAGTATGAAAATGTCTCACTTTCCTAAAACGATTCTAGCCATAAGAGGGCTAGAACCACTTTAGGAAAGCGGTTTTGAGAACAACAAGAGTTGAAAATATGGAGCATAAAAGTCACTTCAAATATAATACTTTCCTAAAGCGATCCTAGCCATGGAAAAGCTATAATCACCCTAGGATTGTGATTTTGAGAACAAGTTTTTGAAAAGAGAATTTTGATGCAATTTTGAAAACAAGTTTGAAAACGATTTTGAAGAGAACTTTGAAAACGGTTTTTGGAAGATGCAAGATCATGATATGCACAATGCAAATTTGGGGTCATGAACATACAAGGCTAAGGCTTCACCACATAAACAAGAGGGCCAGACCCACGTGGTCTCTAGTTAGACTAGAAGAAAGCCCCCGACATGGTGACTCTCCAATAGCCCAATCCTACACATGGACCGGGAGTCCCCTTGTTTCAAGCATGCAAAGAAAGGGGGGAAACAGATGGGGGATTAAAATAGAGAAAACCCAAGTGGGTTAGGAGAGAGAAGAGAGAGGGGGGAAGTGTGGAAATTTAAATAGGGAGCCTACTGTATGCGAAAATTTAAATAGGGAGCCTACTGTATGTCTTGTTTATTTTGCGCGCCTTGCTTTCTTCGGTCTTCGGTCTTCGTCTTGATTTTCATCTTCAATCTTCAAAAGTTGTCTTCAAGCTTTAGATGGCAGCTCTTCAAGTCTTTGAAGGGGGGTTGAAGGTTAGTGTATGAGTGTATGGGGGTGTGTATGAGTGTATAGGAGGCTAAAGTTTGTGTATGGTGGCTAGGGTTTGGAAAACCTAAGGAGGCTAGGGTTTAGGAAGTGCTCGAGCTCTGTATATCGAAATATATAATTTTTAGGTTGAGTTTGCGGATCCTTTAAACGTTGAAAGAGGCTCTGTATTTATAGAGGTTAGACAACACTGGCGCTTATTGCAGTGGCGCCAGGCCAATGTTTACACTGGCGCCACTAGGAGTGGTGCCAGGCCATTTTTTGGCTTGGCACCACTACTAGTGGCGCCAGCCATTTAGAAAATGTTTAAGGTTGGCAAGCAACGTATCTTTGACTAGATTTGGGCGCCTCTACTAGTGACTACCATGCAATTTTTAGCCTAGCTTCACTAGGAGTGACTCCGAAAAGTCCGGGAATGATTTGAAGGAGCCAGGAATGACTCGGAAGGCCGAAAAAGAGCAGGAATACTTAAAATAGTGTCCTGGAGGTATTTGACTTGAAAAATGAGGATAAGATGGGTCGAAAAGGTTGACCGGGCCTTTAGGAGCAAAACGGTCAATCGGACTGGGAAACTGCCGGGACAGACTCAGATTATCTCGGAAGAAGACTGGGATCTGGAAACATCATTTAGAATGTTCCCAGAGGTTGCCGGTTTGATACCCAGAGCCGGTGTGGTCGGAAAAGGAGACAGACCCACCAGGGGCAAAACTGTCATTTTGTACCGGGTTGGCCGGAAATGACTCGGAATGATCCAGAAAGATAAAGGAAGATTGAGAATACTATAAAAAGCAGTCTCAGAAGGCTACCGGTTTGATACCCAGAGCTGGTGTGGTCGAAAAAGGAGACTGGCCCACCAGGGGCAAAACGGTCATTTTGTACCGGGTTGGCCGGAACTAACTCGGAATGATCTGGAAAGATAAAGGAAGGTTGAGAATACTATAAGAAGTAATCTCAGAGAGTTACCGGTTTAATACTCAAAGCCGGTGTGGTTCCCGGGGCATTCGAATGCCTAGGGGCAAAATGATCATCTTGACTGGAAAGTCTCGAAAAAGGTCCAAAGGGCAGTTTCATCATTTTTCACCGAAGTGGGCTAACAGACACTGGTGTTGACCTGGGTTTTGAGTGTTTTCGCCCCTCTAACGATGGTCGTCGTGACACAGGGGTTTGTTGGCAATTCCCTATATCAACTTATTTGTGAGTATTTCCGCTACTCTAACGATTTTGTGAGTAGTTTCGCTACTCAGACCGTCTCAAGGAATAAACTGTCTCGATAGAGGGATTGAAAAGTTGACTTACCATCTTTGAAAAGACGAGCCTGATTTAGAACCGTCTCGAGGAAAAAACTGTCTCGAGAGAGGGATTGGAAAGGGGTCTTACCGACTTCGAAAAGACGTGCCTGGATTGGAACCGTCTCGAGGAATAAACTATCTCGAAAAAGGGATTGGAAAGGGGTCTTACCGTCTTTGAAAAGACGTGCCTGATTGGAACCGTCTCGAGGAATAAACTGTCTCAAAAGAGGGATTGGAAAGGGGTCTTACCGTCTTCGAAAAGACGTGCCTGGATTGGAACCATCTCGAGGAATAAACTGTCTCGAAAGAGAGATTAGAAAGGGGTCTTACCATCTTCAAAAAGATGTGCCTGGATTGGAACCGTCTCGACGAATAAACTGTCTCGAGAGAGGGATTGGAAAGGGGTCTTACCGTCTCGGAAAAGACATGCCTAGATTGGAACCGTCTCGAGGAATAAACTATCTCGAGAGAGGGATTGGAAAGGGGTCTTACCGTCTTCGAAAAGACGTGCCTGGATTGGAACTGTCTCAAGGAATAACCTGTCTCGAGAGAGGGGTTGGAAAAGGGACTTATCGTCTCCGAGGAGACATGCCTGGAGTGGAATAGATTTACCGTCTCGAGGAATCAACTGTCTCGAGAGACGAATTGGAGTCGGAAAGGAAAGGACAATGCCCCTAAGGGCATTTTGGTTATTTTGCCTCTATTTGGGCCTGACGGGCCCGCGAAGCGATGGACACACGAGATTTGGACTTAGAGAGTTAGTTTAGGTTGGAATACACCCACAATGACTTGAAAACAAGTCTGGACGGAGTGTAGACTGCCGAGCGGTCAAAAATGGGGTGCTTACACTAACAGCACGTCAAACGGAGTCCCGGTGAAGGAGTCAGTGCAATTTTCCTTCCATGAGATTAGCGGTTTCAAAAAATTTAGAATCGGCGTTCGAGGATGCCAAATCTTTCAAACAGCCTTCGTTTGGTGCGACACTCGACACACAACATCGTCTCAGCAAACTACAGTTGTGAGCGCTGACGGCGCGTCGAACGGAGTCCTTGTGAAGGAGTTAGTGCAATTTTCCTTCTCGGAGAATTAGCGATTTGACTAACTTTGGAATCGGGGTTTAGGGATGCCAAATCTTGCAAATGGCTTGCGAGCGCTAACGACGCGTCAAACGGAGTCCCGGGTGAAGGACTTAACGCAATTTTCCTTCCCGGAGACATGGCGATTTGAAAAACTTTGAAATCAGTGTTCGGGGATGCCAAATCTTACAAACAGCTTTTGTTTGGGGTGAAACTCGACCCACAGCACCGTCTCGATAAACTAACGCTGCGGGCGCTGATGGTGCATCGAACGGAGTCCCGGTGAAGGAGTTAGTGCAATATTCCTTCCTTGAGAGTTAGCAAATTGAAAAACTTTGGAATCGGGGTTCGTTGCCAAATCTTGCAAAAGGCCTCCGTTTGGCACAAAACTCGACACACAGCATCGTCTTAGCAAACTATAGCTGTAGGAGCTGACGGCGCGTCGAACGGAGTCCCGGTGACAGAGTTAGTGCAATTTTCCTTCCCGGAGAGTTAGCGATTTGAAAAACTTTGGAATCGGGGTTCGAGGATGCCAAATCTTGGGAACGGCCTCCATTTTCCGTGAAACTCAGCACACAGCACCATCTCAGCAAACTACAGCTGTGAGCAATGACAACACGTCGAAGGGAGTTCCGGTGAAAGGGTTAGTGTAAAGCTTATTCCCAACGATTTGAAAATTTTGAGAATCGGGGTTTGGGGATGCCAAATCTTACAAACAGCCTTCGTCTGGCACAAAACTCGACACACAGCACCGTCTCAACAAACTACAGCAGCAAGAGCTGACGACGCGTCGAACGGTGTCCTAGTGAAGAAGTTAGTGCAATTTTCCTTCTTAGAGAGTTAGTGATTTAAAAACTTTAGAATCGGGGTTTGGGGATGCCAAAGCTTGCAAGGGCCTCCGTTTGGCGTGAAACTCAACACACAGCACCGTCTTAGCTAACTACAACTGCGGGCACTAACGGCACATCGAACGGAGTTACAGGAAGGGAGTTAGTGCAATTTTCCTTCCCACAGGGTTTGCAATTTGAAAAACTTTGGAATCGGGGTTCGGGGATTCCAAATCTTTCAAACGGCCTTCGTTTGGGGCAAAACTCGACACACAGCACCATCTCGGCAAACTACAGCTGCGGGCACTGACGGTGTGTTGAACGGAGTACCGATGAAGGAGTTTGTGCAATTTTCCTTCCCAAAGAGTTAGCAATTTGAAAAACCTTGGAATCAAGGTTTGAGGATGCCAAATCTTGCTAACGGCCACCGTTTGGCAGGAAGCTCATCACAAAGCGTCAGCGCAGTAAAGTACAGCTACGGGAGCTGACAGCCCGTCAAACAGAGTCCCGGTGAAGGAGTTAGTGCAATTTTCCTTCCATGAGAGTTAGCGGTGTGAAAAACATAAGAATCGGGGTTCGGGAATGCCAAATCTTTCGAACAGCCTCTGTTTGGTGCGAAAATCAACACACAGCACCGTCTCAGTAAACCACAGTTGTAAGCGCTGACGGCGCATTGAACGGAGTCCCGGTGAAGGAGTCAGTGCAATTCTCCTTTCCTGACAGTTAGCAATTTGAAAAACTTTGGAATTGGGGTTCGAGTATGCCAAATCTTGCAAATTGCCTCCGTTTGGCATGAAACTCAACACACAACTCCGTCTCAGCAAACTACAGCTGCAGAAGCTGACAGCGCATTGAACGGAGTCCCGGTGATGGAGTTAGTGCAATTTTCCTTCCCAGAGAGTTAGTGATTTGAAAAACTTGGGAATCGGGGTTCGGGGATGCCAAATCTTGGGAACGGCCTCCGTTTGCCGCAAAACTCGGCACACAGTACCATCTCGACAAACTACAACTACGGGAGCTGACGGCGTATCGAACGAAGTCCCGGTGATGGAGTTAGTGCAATTTTCCTTCCCGGAGAGTTAGCAATTTGAAAAACTTTAGAATCAGAGTTTGAGGATGCCAAACCTTGGAAACGACCTCCATTTCCCACGAAACTTAGCACACAGCACCGTCTTGACAAGCTACAGCTGCGGGCGATGACGGCGCATCGAACGGAGTCCCGATGAAGGAGTTAGTGCCATTTTCCTTGTCGGAGCATTAGAAATTTGAAAAACTTTTAAAATGGGGATCAGAGATGCCAAATCTAGCAAACCCCCTTCGTTTGGCTCAAAACTCAACACACTGCGCCATCCCGCAAGCTACAGATTCGAGCGGTGACAGTGCATTGAAAGGGGTCCCGGTGAAGGAGTTAGTGCAATTTTTCTTCCTAGAGAGTTTGCGAATTGAAAAACTTTGGAATCGGGGTTCAGGGATGCCAAATCTTTGGAACAGCCTCCATTTGCCGCGATACTCGACACACAGAACCATCTTGGCAAACTACAACTGCAGGAGCTGATGGCGCATCGAACGGAGTCCCGGTGATGGAGTAAGTGCAATTTTCCTTCCTGAAGAGTTAGCAATTTGAAAAACTTTAAAATCAGGGTTCGGGGATGCCAAACCTTAGAAATGGCCTCTATTTCCCATGAAACTCGGCACACAACACTGTCTCGGTAAGCTACAGCTACAGGCACTGACAACGTATCGAATGGAGTCTCGGTGAAGGAGTTAGTGCCATTTTCCTTCTTGGAATGTTAGAAATTTGAAAAAATTTAGCAACGGGATTCAGGGATGCCGAATCTTGCAAACCCCCTTCGTTTGGCTCAAAACTCGACACACAGCACCATCCCGCAAGCTACAGATTCATGCGGTGACGGCGTGTCGAAGGGAGTCCCAGGGAAGGAGTTATTACAGTTTTATTTCCCGGAGAGTTAGCGATTTGAAAAACTTTGGAATCGGGGTTCATGGACGCCAAATCTTGAAAACAGCCTTCGTTTGGCACGAAAGTCGACACTCAGCACCGTCCCGAAAAACTACAGCAGCGAGCAACGACAACACTTCAAAGGGAGTTCCCGGGAAGGGGTTAGTGTAATGTTTTTTTCCCGGTGAGTTGGCGATTTGAAAAACTTTGGAATCGGGGTTTGGGTATTCCAAATCTTGCAAACGGCCTCCGTTTGGCGTAAAATCGACACACAGCACCGCCTTAGCAAACTACAGCTTCAGGAGCCGACGACGCGTTGAACGGAGTCCCGGTGAAGGAGTTAGTGCAATTTTCCTTCTCGGAGAGTTAACGATTTGAAAAACTTTAGAATCGGGGTTCGAGGATACCAAATCTTGCAAGGGCCTCCATTTAGTATGAAACTCGATACACAGCACCGTCTTAGGAAACTACAGCTGCGAGAACAGACGGTGTGTCTAATGGAGTCCCGGTGAAGGACTTAGTGCACCTTTCCTTCTCGGATAGTTAGCAATTTGAAAAACTTTGGAATCGGGGTTCGGCGATGCCAAATTTTGCAAATGGCCTCTGTTTGGCGTGAAACTTGACACACAGTACCGTCTCGAAAAACTATCATTGCTGGCACTAGCGGTGCGTCGAACAGAGTATCAACGAAGAAGTTAGTGAATATTTCCTTCCCGGAGACTTGGCAACTTGTAAAACTTTAGAATCGGGGTTTGGGGATGCCAAATCTTGTAAACGGACTACGTTTAGCACAAAACTTGACACATAGTGTCGTCTCGGCAAACTACAGTAGCAAGTGGTTACGGCGCGTCGAACAGACTCCCGGTGAAGTAATTAGTGCAATTTTCCTTCTCGGAGAGTTAACAATTTCAAAAACTTTTGAATCGAGGTACGAGAATGCCAAATCTTGCAAACGGCCTCTGTTTGGTGTGAAACTTAACACACAGCACCGTCTTGACAAACTATAGTTGCGAGGGCTAACAGCTCGTCGAACGGAGTCCCGGTGAAGGACTTAGTGCAATTTTCCTTCCGGAGACCTCGTGATTTGAAAAAATTTGGAATCGAGGTTCATGGATGCCAAATCTTGCAAACGGCCTTCGTTTGGCGCAAAACTCTACACACAGCACCATCATGGCAAACTATCATTGCTGGAGCTGACGATGCGTCGAACGGAGTCTCGGTGATGGTGTTAGTGCAATTTTACTTCCCGAAGACTTGGCGATTTGAAAAACTTTGGAATCGAGGTTCGGGGATGCTAAATCTTACATACGACCTCCATTTGGCACAAAACTCGACACACAGCATCGTCTCAGCAAACTAACTCTGCGGGCACTGATGGCGTATCGAACAAAGTTCCGGTGAAGGAGTTAGTGCAATTTTCCTTCGTTGAGAGTTAGCAATTTGAAAAACTTTATAATCGAGGTTCGAGGATGCTAAATCTTGTAAATGGCCTCTATTTGGTGCACAACACGACACACAGCACTGTCTTGGCAAACTACAACTGCGGGCACTGACGGCGCATCGAACGGAGTCCCGGTGAAGGAGTTAGTGTTATTTTCTTTCCCAGAGAGTTAGCGATTTGAAAAACTTTGAAATCAGGGTTTAGGGATTCCAAATATTTCAAACGGCCTTCGTTTAGCGCAAAACTCAACTCACAACACCGTCTCGAAAAACTACAGCTACGGGCATTGACTACGTGTCAAACGGAGGTCCGGTCAAGGGGTTCGTGCAATTTTTCGTCTCAGAGAGTTAGCGATTTGAAAAACTTTGGAATAAGGGTTCAGGGATGCCAAATCTTAAAAACGGCCTCCGTTTGGCGCAAAATTAGATACACAGCACCATCTCGGCAAACTACAGCTGCGAGCGACGTTGACGCGTCGAATGTAGTTCCGGTGAAGAAGTTAGTGTAATTTTTCTTCCCGTTGAGTTGGCGATTTGAAAAATTTTGGAATCAGGGTTTGGGGATGCCAAATCTTACAAATGGCCTCCGTTTGGCAACAAACTCGACACATGGCACCGTCTTGGCAACCTACAGCTGCGAGCACTGACAGCGCATCGAACGGAGTCCTGGTGAAGGAGTAAGTGCAATTTTTCTTCCCGGAGACTTGGCAATTGGAAAAACTTTGGAATCGGGGTTCGGGGATGCCAAATCATGGAAACGACTTTCGCTTGGCGCGAAACTCGACAAAGAGCACCGTTTCAGCAAACTATCCTTGTTGCCGCTGATGGCGTGTCGAACGGAGCACCGGTGAAGGAGTTTGTGCAACTTTCCTTCCCGGAGAATTAGCGATTTCAAAAACTTTGGAATCGGGGTTCAGGTATGACAAATCTTGAAAACGGCCTCCGTTTGGCGCGAAACTCGATACACAACACCATCTCGGCAAACTACAACTGCGTGCGACAACGACGCGTCAAACGGAGTTTCGGTGAAGAAGTTAGTGCAATTTTTCTTCCCAGTGACATGGCGATTTGAAAAACTTTGGAATCGGGGTTCGGGGATGCCATATCTTGCAAACGGCCTCCGTTTGGGGCGAAACTTGTCACACAGCACCGTCTCAACAAACTACTGCTACAGAAGTTGACGGCGCGTCAAACAGAGTCCTGGTGAAGGAGTTAGTGCAATTTTCCTTTCATGAGAATTAGCGATTTGAAAAACTTTAGAATCGGGCTTCAAGGATGCCAAATCTTGCAAACGACCTTCGTTTGGTGTGAAACTAGACACACACAGCACCGTCTCAGCAAACAACAGTTGCGATCGCTGATGGCACGTCGAACGGAGTCCTGATGAAGGAGTTAATGCAGTTTTCCTTCCTAGAGAGTTAACGATTTGATTAACTTTAGAATCGGGGTTTAGGGATGCCAAGTCTTGCAAACAACCTCCGTTTGGCTAGAAACTCGACACACAGTACCGTCTCAGCAAACTGTAGTTGCAGGTACTAACGGTGCATTGAACGGAGTCCCGGTGAAGGACTTAGAGCAATTTTCCTTCCCGAAGACTTGGCGATTTGAAAAACTTTGGAATCTGGGTTCGGGGATGCCAAATCTTGCAAACGGCCTCCGTTTGGTGCAAAACTTGACACACAGCACCGTCTAGGTAAACTATAGTTATGGGCTATGACGACGCGTCAAATAGAGTCCCAGTGAAGGAGTTATTATAATTTTCCTTCCCGGAGAGTTACAATTTGAAAAACTTTGTCATCGAGGTTCAAGGATACCAAATCTTGCAAACGGCCTCCGTTTGGGGCAAAACTCAACACACAGCACCGTCTCAGCAAACTACAACTACGGCCACTAACGGCGTGTCGAACGAAGTCTCGTTGAAGGAGTTAGTGCAATTTTCCTACCTAGAGAGTTTGCGATTTTAAAAACTTTAGAATCAGGGTTCCAGATTCCAAATCTTTCAAACGGCCTTCGTTTGGCATGAAACATGACACACAGTACCGTCTCGGCAAACTACAGCTGCGGGCGCTAACGACGTATCGAACAGAGTTCCGATGAACGAGTTGGTGCAATTTTCCTTCCCAGAGAGTTAGCAATTTGAAAAATTTTAGAATCGGCGATCACAAATGCTAAATATTTCAAACGGCCTCCATTTGGTGGAAAACTTGACACACTGTACCGTCTCGGAAAACTACAGCTGCAAGCAGTGACAAAGCGTCGAATGGAGTCCCGAGGAAGGAGTTATTACAATTTTCCTTCTCGGAGAGTTAGAGATTTGGAAAACATTAGAATTGGGGTTCAGGGATGCCAAATCTTGCAAGGGCCTCCGTTAGGCTAGAAACTCGACACACAGTACCGTCTCGGGAAACTATAGCTGCGAGCACTGACGACGCGTCTTACGGAGTCCCAATGAAGGACTTAGTGCAATTTTCCTTCCCGGAGAGTTAGCAATTTGAAAAACTTTGGCATCGGGGTTCGGGGTTGCCAAATTTTGCAAACGGCCTCCGTTTCGCACAAAACTCGACAGGCGGTACCATCTCAGCAAACTATCATTGCTGGCACTAACGGTCCATCGAACGGAGTACTGGTGAAGCAGTTAGTGCAATTTTCCTTCCCGGAGACTTGGCATTGTAAAAACTTTGGATTCGGGGTTTTAGGATGCCAAATCTTGCAAACGGCCTCCGTTTGGCGCAAAACTCAACACACAGCACCGTCTCGGCAAACTACAACTGCGGGCACTGACGGTGCGTCGAACGGAGTCCCGGTGAAGTTGTTAGTGCAATTTTCCTTCCATCAGAGTTAGCGGTTTGAAAAACATTAGAATCAGGGTTCGGGGATGCCAAATCTTTCAAACAGCCTCCGTTTGGAGCAAAACTCGACACATAGCATCGTCTCGGCAAACTACAATTACGAGCGCTGACGGCGCATTTAACGGAATCCTTGTGAAGGAGTTAATGCAATTTTCCTTCCCGGAGAGTTAGCGACTTGAAAAACATTGGAACCGGGGTTTAGGTGTGGCAAATCTTGCAAATGGCCTCTGTTTGGCGGGAAACGGGACACACAGCACCAACTCTGCAAACTACAGTTGCGAGCACTAACGACACATCAAACAGACTCTCAGTGAAGAACTTAGTGCAATTTTCCTTCCCGAAGACTTGGCGATTTGAAAAACTTTCGAATCGGGGTTCGGGGATGCCAAATCTTACAAACAGCCTTCGTTCGGGGCGAAACTCGACACACAGCATAGTCTCGATAAATTAACACTGCGGGCACTGACGAGGCATCAAACGGAGTCCCGATGAAGGAGTTAGTGCAATTTTCCATCCCTGACAGTTAGCATTTTGAAAAACTTTGGAATCGGTGTTCGAGGATGCCAAATCTTGCAAATTGCCTCCGTTTGGCACGAAACTCGACACACAACACCGTCTCAGCAAACTACAGTTGCAGGAGCTAATGGCGCAATGAACGGAGTCCCAGTGATGGAATTAGTGCAATTTTCCTTCCCAGAGGGTTAGCGATTTAAAAAACTTTAGAATTGGGGTTCGGGGATGCCAAATCTTACAAATGGCCTCCGTTTGGGCAAAACTCAACACACAGCACCATCTCGGTAAACTAACACTGCAAGCACTGACAGCGCATCGAACAGAGTCCAGGTGAAGTAGTTAGCACAATTTTCCTTCCTTGAGAGTTAGCAATTTGAAAAACTTTAGAATCGGGGTCTGAGGATGCCAAATCTTGCAAATTGCCTTCGTTTGGCACGAAACTTGGCACACAGCACCATCCCGCAAGTTACAAATTCGAGCAGTGACGGCGCGTTGAAAGGAGTCCCGGTAAAGGAGTTAGTGCAATTTTCCTTCCCGAAGAGTTAGTAATTTGAAAAACATTAGAATCGGGGTTCGGGAATGCCAAATCTTGGGAACGGCCTCTGTTTGCTGCGAAACTCGGCACATAGCACCATCTCGGCAAACTACAGTTGCGGGAGCTGACGGCGCATCGAACGGAGTCCCAGTGATGGAGTTATTGTAATTTTCCTTCCCGGAGAGTTAGCAATTTGAAAAACTTTAGAATCGGGGTTCTGGGATGCCAAACCTTAGAAACGGCCTCCATTTCCCACAAAACTTGGCACAAAGCATCGTCTCGGCAAGCTATAGCTGTGGGCGCTGACGGCGCAACGAACGGGATCCCGGTGAAGGAGTTAGTGCCATTTACCGTCTCGGAGTGTTAGAAATTTCAAAAACGGGGTTCAGGATTGCCAAATCTTGCAAGCCCCCTTTGTTTGGCTGAAAACTTAACACACAGCACCGTCCCACAAGCTACAGACTCGGGCGATGACGGCACATCGAAAAGAGTTTCGGTGAAGGAATTAGTGCAATTTTCCTTCCCAGAGAGTTAGCAATTTGAAAAACTTTAGAATCAGGGTTCGAGGATGCCAAATCTTGCAAATGGCCTCCGTTTGGTGTGAAACTCGACACACAGCACCGTCTCGGTAAACTACAGCTGTGGGCGGTGACGATGTATCGAACAGAGTCCCGGTGAAGGAGTTAGTGCAATTTTCCTTCCCGGAGAGTTAGCAATTTGAAAGGCATTGCAATCGGGGTTCGAGTATGCCAAATCTTGCAAACGGCCTTCGTCTCATGCAAAACTCTACACACAGCACCGTCTCGGCAAACTACAAAATCGGGCACTGAAGGTGCGTCGAACCAAGTCCCAGTGAAAGAGTTAGTGCAATTTTCCTTCCCGAAGAGTTCGCGATTTGAAAAACTTTGGAATCGAGGTTCGGGGATGCCAAACCTTGAAAACGGCCTCCGTTTCCCATGAAACTTGGCATACAGCACCGTCTCGGCAAGCTACAGCTGCGTGCACTAATGACGCATCGAACGGAATCCTGGTGAAAGAGTTAGTGCCATTTTCCTTCTCAGAGCATTAGAAATTTGAAAAACTTTCGAAACGGGGATCAAGGATGCCAAATCTTGCAAACCCCCTTCGTTTGGCTCTAAACTCGACACACAGCACCATCTTGCAAGCAACAGATTCGGGCGATGACAGCGCGTCGAAAGGAGTCCCGGTAAAGGAGTTAGTGCAATTTTCCTTCCCGAAGAGTTAGCAATTTGAAAAACTTTGGAATCGGGGCTCGAGGATGCAAATCTTGCAAACGGCCTCCGTTTGGCGTGAAACTCGACACACAGCACCGTCTCGGAAAACTACAGCTGCGGGCTGTGACGACGCATCGAACAGAGTCTCGGTGAAGGAGTTAGTGCAATTTTCCTTCCCGGAGAGTTAGCAATTTGAAAAACTTTGGAATCGGGGTTCGGGCATTCCAAATCTGCCAAACGGCCTTTGTTTCGCGCAAAACTTGACACACAGCACTGCGTTCCTGTATGAACTTGTTCATCTGTAAGGAAGTAGGTTATGCATTTGTAAGCACCCCATTTTTGACCGCTCGGCAGTCTACACTCCGTCCAGACTTGTTTTCAAGTCATTATGGGCATATTCCTATCGAAACCAATTCTCTAGGTCCAAATTCCGTCTTTCCATCGCTTCGCTGGCCTGTCAGGCCCAAATAGAGGCAAAATCACCAAAATGCCCTTAGGGGCATTGTTCTTTCTTATTCCAATTCCAATCCCACTCTCGAGACAGTTTATTCCTCGAGACGGTCCGAGTAGCAAAACTACTCACAAAACCGTTAGAGTGGCGGAAACACTCACAATCCAGGTACGTCTCTTCGGAGACGGTAAGACCCCTTTCCAATCCTACTCTCGAGACAGTTTATTCCTCGAGACGGTTCCAATCCAGGCACGTCTCCTCGGAGACGGTAAGACCCCTTTCCAATCCCACTCTCGAGATAGTTTATTCCTCGAGACGGTTCCAATCTAGGCACGTCTCTTCGGAGACGGTAAAACCCCTTCCAGTCCCACTCTCGAGACAGTTTATTCCTCAAGACGATCCGAGTAGCAAAACTACTCAAAAAACCGTTAGAGTAGCGGAAATACTCACAAAACCGTTAGAGTAGCGGAAATACACACAAAACCGTTAGAGTAGCGGAAATACTCATAAAACTGTTGGGGTAGCGGAAATACTCACAAAACCTTTGGAGTAGCGGAAATACTCACAAATAGATCGATATAGGGAATTGGCAACAAATCCCTGTGTCACGGCGACCGCCGTTAGAGTGGCGAAAACACTCAAAACCCAGGTCAACACCCGTGTCTGTTAGCTCACTTCAGTGAAAAATGACCAGACTGCCCTTAGGACCTTTTCCGAGACTTTCTGGTCAAGATGACCATTTTGCCCCTAAGCATCCGAATGCCCCGGGAACCACACCGGCTCTGGGTATCAAACCGGTAACCTCCTGAGACTACTTTTTATAGTATTATCAACCTTCCTTTACCTTTCCGGATCATTCCGAGTCAGTTCCGGCCAACCCGGTACAAAATGACCGTTTTGCCCCTAGAGGGCCGGTCTCCTTCTTTGACCACACCGGCTCTGGGTATCAAACCGGTAATGTCCCGAGAATACTTTTTATAGTATTCTCAACCTTCCTTTACCTTTCCGGACCATTCCGAGTCAGTTCCGGCAAACCCGGTGCAAAATGACCGTTTTGCCCCTGGTGGGCCAGTCTCCTTTTCCGACCGCGCCGGCTTTGGAAATCAAACCAGCAACCTCTGGGAACATTCTGAATAATGTTTCCAGATCTCAAGTCTTCTTCCGGGACAGTCTGGGTCTGTCCCGGCAGTTTTTCGGTCCGGTTGACCGTTTTGCCCCTAAAGGCCCGGTCGACCTTTTCGACACATCTTATCCTTATTTTTCAAGTCAAATACCTCCAGGACACTATCTTAGGTGTTCCTACTCCTTTCTGGCCTTCCGGGTCATTCCCGGCTCCTCTAAATCATTCCCGAACTTTCCACAGTCACTCCTAGTGAAGCTAGGCTAAAAATTGCATGGTAGTCACTAGTACAGGCGCCCAAATCTAGTCAAAGATACGTTGTTTGCCGACCTTAAATCTTTCCTAATTGGCTGGCGCCACTAGTAGTGGCGCCAAGCCAGAAAATGGCCTGGCGCCATTCCTAGTGGCGCCAGTGTAAAGTTTGCCCTGGCGCCACTGCAACAGGCGCCAGGTTTGTCCAACTTCTATAAATACAGAGCCTCATTCAACGTGAAAGGGGTCTGCAAACTTAACCTAAGAATCCTATATTTCGATATACAGAGCTCGAGCACCTCCAAAACCCTAGTTTCCTTAGGTTATCCAAACCCTAGCCACCCTACACTAAACCCTAGCCACCATACACAAACCCTAGCCTCCTATACACTTATACACACCCCCATACACTCGTACACTAGCCTTCAACCATCTTTTGAAGACTTGAGGAGCTGCAACCCGAAGCTTGAAGACAACTCTTGAAGACGAAAGACGAAGATCAAGACCGAAGAACGAAGACAGCGCACCGCACAAAATAAAGAAGATAAACGGTAGGCTCCCTATTTAAATTTCCGCACTTCCCCCCCCCCCCTCTCTCTTCTCTATCTTAACCCACTTGGGTTTTCTCTATTTTAATCCCCCATCTCTTTCCCCCCCCCCCTTTCTTTACATGCTTGAAACAAGGGGATTCCCGGTCCATGTGTAGGATTGGGCTATTGGAGAGTCACCGTGTTGGGGGCTTTCTTCTAGTCTAACCAAAGACCACGTGGGTCCGGCCCCCTTGATTATGTGGTGAAGCCTTAACCTTGTATGTTCACGACCCCAAATTGCATTGTGCATATCATAGTCTTGCATCTTCCAAAAACCGTTTTCAAAGTTGTTTTTCAAAACGTTTTCAAACTTGTTTTCAAAATTGCATCAAAATCTCTTTTTCAAAAACATGTTTTCAAAACCACAATTCTAGAGTGATTCTAGCCTTTCCATGGCTAGGGTTGCTTTAGTAAAGTGTTACATTAAAAGTGACCTTTTTGGTCTATATTTTCAAATCTTATTGTTTTCCAAAACCACTTTCTTAAAGTGTTTCTAGCCTTCTTATGGCTAGAATCGCTTTAGGAAAGTTGTCATGCCTAGATTTTTCGCACTCGAGGAATACTCACCCAAGTGGAAAAAATGATGTACTCTCTCGTTAGAACTCACCCTCCTAGAAGAATGAGTGCGACTAGGTTTGAATTGAAAAATGGATTTGAATAAAGGGCTTTTGAAAAATATTCGGAGTCGCCACCTAACTTGATTAAGGTGAGTTAGGTCACCTAAAAACTAAGCATAATCCGAAAACTACACTTATGGTTTTTGGAAAACGATTTTAAAATATCTCCTCAAGAGAGGGTTTTTTAGGAAAACGGGTTGTTTGGCAACCTTTGGAAAACGTTTAGCCCTTTTTGAAAAATAACTCCTTTTGGTCTTTGAAATCAGTGATTCTAGGTTCGGAGGTTGGTTACGTGCAGGGAAGACGCACTAAGCTATCACCCTACCCCGCCCTTTCGGTACCTACATGTCAATCTACCCTAGATTCACCTATGAGAGTCTTTAATTAACAAATGTTCAACCCTATTCACTTTAGAAAAACAATATTTGAAAACTAACATGATGCATGATATGCAAGTGCAAGTTAAGAGAATTGAAAAATAGATTTGAAAAGAGATTTGAAGAGATAGAATTGAAATTGGAAAGTTTGAAAATTTGGAAATAGAAATTTGAAATTGGAAGTTTGAAAATTGATTGGAATTTGAGATTTGAAAAGATTTTGGAAACCGCACCCATGAGGGTGGAATTGAAAGTTTGAAAAGTATTGTGACCACACCTATGAAGGTTGCCAACGTATCCCTTTGGGGGAATCAGGTCAGTCGTAGTTCGGACCAGAGTCCGATTGAAAAGAGATTGATTTGAAGAGAGAGATTGGATTGGAAGAAAGAGATTGAATTGAAAATTGGATTTGAAAAGACTTGACTTTAGAAAACTCGGTTTTAGGAAACCTAGACTTAGGAAAGATAGGAGACCTAGGAAAGACTTGAGATTAAGAAAGATTGGATTGGAATGTTGATTTTGAAAGATTTGGAAAGATTTGGAAACTTGGAATTTAGGAAAGATTTGGATTAGGAAAGTTTCGAATTAGGAAAGTTTCATTTTTGGAAAGTTTCGAAATTAAGAAAGTTTTGAAATTAGGAAAGTTTTGAATTAAGAAAATTTCAAACTTAGAAATGTTTGAAAAAGGGAAGTTTTGATTTTGGAAAGTTTTGAAAATAAGAAAGTTTCGTTTTAGGAAAGGTTTGAAAAAGGAAAGTTTTCAGTTTAAGAAATGTTTGAATTAAGAAAGTTTTGAGTTTAGAAAAGTCTTAGATTTGGAAAGATGTTGAAGTTTTGGAAAGTTTAGAATTTGGAAAGACTTAGGGTTAGAAAGATTTAACGTAAGAAAGTTTTGAATTTAGAAAGTTTTGATTTTAGAAAGATTTGAAATTTAGAAAGTTTAGGCTTTAGAAAGTTTAAGAGTTTGAATTTTAGAAAGTCTTGAAATTAGGAAAAACTTGAATTTAGGAAAGGTTTTGAAAACTTGAATTTGGAAAGTTAAGATTTAGAAAGGGGGTTAAATTAGGAAAGGGTTGAATTAGGAAAGATTTAAAAGTTGAGTTTTAAAGTTTAGGAAGGATTTTTATGTTCAAGTTTTGGAAACTTAAGATTTAGGAAAGTGGAAGTTTAGGAAGGTTTTGAATTAGGAAAAAATTGGATTTTGAAACTTAAAGAAAGGTTTAAAGTTTAAGTTTAGGAAACTTATGGTTTAGGAAGGAATTGAATTAGGAAAGGTTTGGATTAGGAGGGGATTGGATTTGGTTTCTAAAAGAGAAAGGTTGGATTTTATTTCCAAAAACGGAGGACGGGATCTAGTTTCCTAAACAGGGAGATAGGATTTGGTTTCCTAAAGGGAAGATAGGATTTGGCAAGTATTTGGAAAAGGAGATTCTAGAAACCCTAGATTTGGAAAACTATAGTTTGGACGTATAAAATAGGTTTTGAAAATATGTATAGTTTTGATGTGAAAACAAGAGATTTTGGAAACCTAGGTTTGGGCAAAGTTTGAAAACCATATTTTTTCAAAGAAAATTAGGGTTTCCTAATTGTGGGTTCTAGGGCTTGACTTGGGCTCTAAGGAAAGAGTTTTTGAAAAGTACGTTTTTAGAAACGAAGGTTTTCTAGAAGGGAATCCTAGGGAGGAGTTTTTGGAAAGTGCGTTTTTAGAAACGTAGATTTTGGAAAGAAGATCCTAAAGGGGAATTTCTAGAAGGAAGATTTTGGAAAGGGAGTTTTTGGAAAGATTTTTGGAGAGAGTTTTTAGAAAGTGGATTTTGGGGAGAGGATTTTGGCAAGAAGTTGAAAAAGGGGGTTTTGAAAAATAGATTTTGGAAGGAGTTTTTGAAAACAACTTTGGAGAGGAGAGTTTTAGGAAAGTATGTTGAAAAAGAGATTTTTTTGGAAGAGATTTTTAAAGAGAATTTTTAGAAAGTATGAAAACATCTCACTTTCCTAAAACAATTCTAACCATAGGAAGGCTAGAACCACTTTGGGAAAGCGGTTTTGAAAACGGTAAGGTTTGAAAATATAGACCAAAAATGCCACTTTTAATGTAACACTTTCCTAAAGCAACCTTAGCCATGGAAAGGCTAGAATCGCCCTAGGATTGTGATTTTGAAAACATGTTTTTGAAAAAGAGCTTTTGATGCAATTTTAAAAACAAGTTTGAAAACGGTTTTGAAAACGAGTTTGAAAACGAATTTTGGAAGATGCAAGACTATGATATGCACAACGCAATTTGGGGTCATGAACATACAAGACTAAGGCTTCACCAAATAATCAAGGGGGGCCGGACCCACGTGGTCTTTGGTTAGACTAGAAGAAAGCCCCCGACACGGTGACTCTCCAACAGTCTAATCCTACACATGGACCGAGAGTCCCCTTGTTTCAAGCATGCAAAGAAAGGGGGGGAAAGAGATAGGGGATTAAAATAGAGAAAACCCAAGTGGGTTCGAGAGAGAAGAGAGAGGGGGGAAGTGTAAAAAATTAAAGAGAAAGCCTACCGTATGTTTTCTTTATTTTCTGCGCCGCGCTGTCTTCGGCCTTCGCTCTTTGTCTTGATCTTCACCTTCAGTCTTTAGGAGTTGTCTTCAAGCTTTGGATGGCAGCTCTTCAAGTCTTCAAAGGATGGTTGAAGGCTAGTGTATGAGTGTATAGGGGTGTGTATGAGCTAGGGTTTGTGTATGGTGGCTAGGGTTTAGTGTATGGTGGCTAGGGTTTGGAGAACCTAAGGAAACTAGGGTTTTTGGAGGTGCTCGAGCTCTGTATATCGAAATATAGGATTCTTAGGTTGATTTTGCAGACCCCTTTCACGTTGAATGAGGCTCTGTATTTATAGAGGTTGGACAAACCTGGCGCCTGTTGTAGTGGCGCCAGGGCAAACTTTACACTGGCGCCACTCCAGGCCATTTTTTGGCTTGGCGCCACTACTAGTGGTGCCAGCCAATTAGGAAAGGTTTAAGGTCAGCAAGCAACGTATCTTTGACTAGATTTGGGCCCCTGTACTAGTGACAACTATGTAATTTTTAGCCTGGCTTCACTAGGAGTGACTCCGAAAAATCCGGGAATGATTTGGAGGAGCTGGGAATGACCCGGAAGGCTGGAAAGGAGCAAGAACACTTAAAATAGTGTCCTGGTGGTATTTGACTTGAAAAATGAAGATTAGGGGGGTTGGAAAGGTTGACCGGGCCTTTAGGGGCAAAACGGTCAATCGGACCGAAAAACTGCCGGGACAGACTCGGATTGTCCCGGAAGAAGGCTGGGGCTCTGGAAACATTATTTAGAATGTTCCCAGAAGTTGCCGGTTTGATTTCCAGAGCCGGCGTGGTCGGAAAGGAAGACTGGCCTACCAGGGGCAAAGTGGTCATTTCGCACCGGGTTGGCCGAAACTGACTCGGAATGATCTAGAAAGGTAAAAGGAGGCTGAGAATACTATAAAAAGTAGTCTCAGGAGGTTACCGGTTTGATACCCAGAGTCGGTGTGGTCGAAAAAGGAAACCGGCCCACCAGGGGCAAAACGGTCATTTTGTACCGAGTTGGCCGGAACTGACTCGGAATGATCCGGAGAGGTAAAGGAAGGTTGAGAATACTATAAAAAGTATTCTCGGGACATTACCGATTTGATACCCAGAGCTGGTGTGGTTCCCGGGGCATTCGGATGCTTAGGGGCAAAATGGTCATCTTGACTGGAAAGTCTCGAAAGGGTAGTTTGGTCATTTTTCACCGAAGTGGGCTAACAGACATTGGTGTTGACTTGGGTTTTGAGTGTTTCCGCCACTCTAACGGTGGTCGTTGTGACACAGGGGTTTGTTGCCAATTCCTTATATCAACCTATTTGTGAGTATTTCTGCTACTCTAACGGTTTTGTGAGTATTTCCGTTACCCTAACGGTTTTGTAAGTATTTCCGCTACTCTAACGGTTTTTGTGAGTATTTTCGCTACTCTAACGGTTTTTGTGAGTATTTTCGCTACTCTAACGGTTTTGTGAGTAGTTTCGCTACTCGGGCCGTCTCGAGGAATAAACTGTCTCGAGAGAGGGATTGGAAAGGGGTCTTAGCGTCTCCGAAGAGACGTACCTGGATTGGAACCGTCTCGAGGAATAAACTGTCTCGAGAGTGGGATTAGAAAGGGGTTTTACCGTCTCCGAGGAAACGTGCCTAGATTGGAACCGTCTCGAGGAATAAACTGTCCCGAGAGTGGGATTGGAAAGGGGTCTTACTATCTCCGAAGAGACGTGCCTGGATTGTGAGTGCTTCTGCCATTCTAACGGTTTTGTGAGTATTTTCGCTACTCTAACGGTTTTGTGAGTAGTGTCGCTACTCGGACCGTCTCGAGGAATAAACTGTTTTGAGAGAGGGATTGGAAAGGGAATTGGAAAGAAACAATGCCCCTAAGGGCATTTTGGTCATTTTGCCTCTATTTGGGCCTGACAGGCCTGCGAAGCGATGGAAAGATGGAATTTGGACCTAGAGAAATGGTTTCGATTGGGATATGCCCACAATAACTTGAAAATAAGTCTGGACGGAGTGTAGACTGCCGAGCGGTCAAAAATGGGGTGCTTACAGCTGCCCCTCTTTTTCTGTCTTTGCTTGTCAAAGACAGAAAACGATAAGAGTAAGAGTCCCATGTTGACCGCGAGGTCGTCGGAGGGACGGACATTGGAAATCTTTCGACAACGGGGGTCGAAAACGGATAATGAGCCAAAAAGGCCTTTGAAAACGAGTTTTGGCGGGAAAAAGGGCAAAACTGCCCAGAATTTATAACTGGTGCCACTGCTTTGGCAGAAACGTACTGGCGCCTCTGCTAGTGGCGCCAGACTTAAAGTTGAAACCAGAAAATTTCTGGTTCGAACAGCCGCGGCACTTTGGAGGGTTTTCGCAAATTCGTGAGGCATTGCGAGGAATCCATCTTGGAGATTGAAGGAGCACTCTTTGGGGACCACGGGTGATTGCCGGAAGGAGTCCACGTCGTCGGAAAAGTTGTCGGAAGAGAAGATTTCGCCGGAGAACTTCCAAAAGGTGAGTTTTAAAATTTTGTTGATTTTGATGTGTAGAACTTCGTTTGAATCATGTGAACAGTGGAAATTAATGTTTTGATATGTTTTGAACACTTTGGTGATGTTGTTTTTGCATTTTGATGGTTGTTTGATTGAATTTGAATGATTTTTCATGAATATGTGAAGAGGGTTTTCTGCAGGACTAGGGAATTTGTTCCTACAGACTTAGGCATTGAGTTCTCTAGCTACGTTTTTGTGCAATGTGCCTTAGAAAAATGTGTTTGACAACCGTATGAAGTTTCGTGATTTTTTGAAAATTCGGTGAATTTTTTATTTTTTGAAAAATAGAAAAATATTTAGAAAATTAGAAAAAATTAGAAAATTCAAGAAATTGATGAAAATTTTAAAGTTTGAAGTTTGGGAAAAGACTGGAATATTTTTTAAACATTTGAGGTGATTTTGAAAAATTTTGGAAGATGTTTGAAAACCGTTGATCTATTTGAAAAATAAAACATGTGTCTTGAAAGTTTTGAAAATTTTGAAAAGTGTGCACGGGTGGGTTGTCATGTGATTGTTGTATTGGAAAGTGCACGTTTTGTACTCTGTGTTGATGTTATGGGTGTTGTAGGGGCCATTTTTAAACGGGACTCTGCCGAAATTTTTAGAAATTATGGAAAGAGTTGGTTAAAGTTTTTAGAAATAAAATCTTTTTGAAGGGAAAAGGCAGAGAACCCTTGAGATGTGATTTGGAGTTGGAGAAATCGAGAAGTGTGGAAATTTTATTTTTGATTTGTTATTTGAAATCCTTTATTTGTTTTGTTTGCGTTATTTGTTTATTTTATTTTACTGTTATTTAAACTGCATGGATGGTATATTAATATCACTTACCTGGCTTACCTTTTCAGGATGGCAGATGCAGGTGATGACGATTCTGAGAGGAGGCGCCGCTCGGGGAAGGCGGCCCGGACAGATTCTGCTGGCGGCTCTAGCCGATCTAGAGGTAGTCGACGATCTACCGAACGATCTTCATCCAGCCAGAGCGGGCAGGGGAGTAGACCACCTGTCGACCATTTTCGTCCGGTTGAGCAGGCTTTTGTCAAGGAGATTGACGCCGAGGAGGAGGTACCGGGCCTTGGGGACCAGGTGACCGGCTATGGGAGAGCTTCTTCCAGGCACAGGCAGACAGACGCCGACTTGGGAGATTTGCAGATACCAGATGTCCCACCTCTCGGAGATCTGGCCTATCATCCTAGTGTATATTCCAGACAGCATTTGCCACCTCCGCAGGTACATACAGCTTTTCGAGGGGCTGTTCATCAGGTTTTTGTGACCATGCAGCAGGCTGCCCCATCATACCGCGCCTTCTTGGCAGAGATCGGGTTTGGCACCTTTATGGGATTACAGGCTAACCGCCTGAACTGGCATTTGGTACTGGCACTTGTTGAGAGGTGGTTCGGGGAGACTGGGACCTTCCATTTTGTCGGCTTCGAGTTAGGTCCTACTCCTTTTGACTGGGCGATTATTACAGGACTCTCCTTTGTCGGCCGGCGGATCACCCTGCACCCCGTTAGTAGGGACGAGGCCTGTTTGCTGTTGGACTTGCCTCATCCTGAGCATTCCGCCTTCCCAATCTCTTGGATTAGTCAGGATGATCGTACTTTTGCTACTGAGCCATCACCTGCCAGGCGGGATATCATGAGACGGCAACTTGTGTTGTATATCATCTTTAGCTGCTTCTGCAACAACAACAAGTCACTTGTGCCGTGCCGTCTGATGAGTATAGTAGCCGATCTGGGAGCTTTGTCCGAGTTGGACTGGGGGTCCTTTTCTTTTGACTGCTTTCTTCGATCGATGCGGGTTCGGACTTCTTCTCGTTGGGGCAGCATGACTAGCTTTTGGCCCTTCCTTGTCTGGTGGAGTTACAAGTACCTGCCGGTGCGTCGCCCTGCAGTTGTTGAGGATGATCTCTATCCTCGTGCTTTGAGGTGGGCTCGTGACCGAGTAGCCCAGCGATCGGAGATTACTGACTTCGTGACGCTCCGGGCTAACCTAGAGTTGATTGAGGCGAGGGATGTGACCTAGCAGCCCTTCATTGGATCAGTCCATTACGAGACAGTCTAGTACTTTGTCCCGTTGTCCTTGTCGAGAGCTATTTTTCTCAGTGATGACACCTGGGAGTCCTACCTTGGAGAGCGGCACTGGAGGCAGTTTCACGAGGAATTTTGATCAGTAGGGGCTCCGCCAGAGTATATGTTTGGAGCCCTGGTGGCGGGAGTGCCCATCCCTTATCAGGAGCATCAGCCAGGTGCCGAGTTCTTGCTCCCTCCGGATACGGATTACGCTGCCCATTTTGGAGCGCATTCGGTTGGTGCCTTCACCCGGTTTGAGGTAGTAGTCGATGGGTACGCTATTGGCCAGGAGGTGGTTGACTTGTGGCGCCGCGCTTGAGGATATGTGCCCCAGGCCGAGTTTACTGCTGTGAGAGACCAGTATCAGATGGAGCGGGACCAGTACCAGGCCGATGTAGCTTCCCTGACGGCTCGACTATCTCAGATGGGTGGTGGGGGGGTAGGTTATTCTCTCTTTGCTCCTTATTGTTCTGCTGTTGCTTAGCTCCTTTTGCTTGTGGCTGATTTTAGTTCTATCTTCCCTGCAGGATGGTGGTGCTTCGAGTAGTTACCCCCCTCCTCCGATGCCGGGTTTCGGGGATTTTGATCCAGATGATACTGACTTCGACCTGTGATTGATGCCCCTTGTAGAGATTCTGATCCTCTTTTGCCCCTTGTTCCTAAAATGTATTGATGTTAGACAGTTTTATTCTGATATTTTGTACAAAAATGTATATTTATGGTATTTAGATGCATGGATAGACAGATACATTTATGATCTTTACAGTTAGGCATATGACCAGATGCATGTGATATTTATTCCATGAATTGATACTGATGACTTCTATTTCTATAAGGAGTTATATCCTGTGTGTACAAAGACCATGCTGATTTTTTTTTTATTTACTTTTAACAAATGCACAGGTTAAAAATATGCTAATAGAATGACACAGGGTGCTGTTAGACTTGTAGCCTTGGGAATGGTAACTCCCTCTTCTTCAGGGATTTAGCCTCTCTTTAGGCTCAACCCTATCTTGATTGGATGATAGCACTTCGTACTTTACTCAACCTCTTGATCGCCCCCAACTCTTTGTCTTAGGGTTAGTGTATAGGGTTATTGGGCTGAGATTTTCGGCTCTCGGGGTCTTAGCAACAACTTACCTGACCTTTGGCTGAGCGATAAGTGGCCAGTCATTTCAATCCGAGAAGACTTTGTTTAGGACCGTAATGTAGGCTAGGTTATGGGGTTTTAGAAACAACGGGATATGTAGGCTCAAATTCAATGTTGTTTTCAACAAGGTTTAGATCCAAACTGTACTTAACCGTTTTTCAGTAGGATTAGCATCTTCTTTTTTTTCCTTTTTTTTTTTTTTTTTTTTTTTTTAAGCTTTGACAGCGTATCTAACTCATTTAGATCAAGCAATCTATTTTCAATCAGAGGGGACTTTAATAGAGTTGTAATGTAGGCCATGGTTTTGGGGTTTTGCAAGAAAGGGTAAAGGCTCAAACCTATTGTTTCTACTGGGTTTCCTTGTAACCTAGGATCACCTTTAAATTTCCCTCTTGCTTTTGACCATGTACTTTTCAGGGTGAAAATGACCCTTTTTCTGTCACCCTTTCTATGTACTTCTTGAGATAAACATGACTTTCTTCTCTATGCCTTTGAAGTTAATTCAATCATGATTTTCTTTAGGCCTTTCTTTAGAATCATGGTTTTTTTTTTTTTTTTTTGGCCTCTTGCCCATTGGCAACTTCTTTCTTTTACTTTTTCTTTCTATTTCTTTTCTTTTCTTTTATGAAACGAAACAATTCTTTAATCCTTTTCCCTTAAACCTTTTCCTTTGGTAGCTCAATATACCCAGTGTGGGCGGTGATCCCTAGGTTAGGGTTTTGTTAAGAAAGGATAAGTGGCTCAACGGGTTTGGCAAGGGGTTACTTTTGACTGTATGGGGAATGAAATGAGAGCCTCTCCTCACTTTGAATTAAATTGCTTGATCCATAGAGTTTTCAACACTATCCTAGCATGATAGAGGTGGACACCACTCCTAGAGTCCTCAACTATTGTCTGCCCCAGTGTGGGGAGGACAGTCCTGGATCGGGGTTAACAAAGAAAATTTTCACTTTCCGCGAGGCACTAAGGGTTAAGCAAAAGGGAATATGAGCACATTTAGTTGTTTATTCAGTTATTTATTCTTTATATGTGGGGGGAATGAAAGATGGCTCCTCTTCATTTTGATAAACTGGCCACACATCGCTTAGCTTCGGAGTCCTGTAAGTGCTGCATTTGGGTAGTATCCTCACTCATCCTTATTCTCTCTCTCTGTGGAAGGCTGACCATTTGGCGAGTGGTTAACTCATGCTATCATCCCTTCAAGTTGGATCATTCCATAAGATAAACCATGCCCCTTGCGTAGAAAGTAGTCACTATTCCCAGGGAAAACAAGACAACAGTAATGGAATAAAAGACTGTCATTTGATTATTACTATTATTTTTACGAAAAGCATAAGGTTCTTTAGCAATAAGAAAATGTAAGCATTAATTTAAAAACAAGAAGTAAAAGGGATAGAAAGAAAGTGGATGAAAACACCCCTCTCTTGTACGCTTATGCAAAGAACCCATTTTTAGTACGGCCTTGGGACAATTCCCACATTTTTGATGCTCCATTCACGACCCGGATCCTCAGCTAAGGGGAGACAAGTAGAGGCTTCTCCTAGAGCTCCACAGACGTTGACACTGTTGATGCGGTTATTAGCCTCCTTCTTGTTCTGTACAGCAGGTTCTTCTGTGAACAGTGTGAGCAGCTCATCCCCTTCCAGTTCGAATGGCTATGCTCGTTCTCTTGTCTCTTCTAGTCCCCAACCCATGTCTTCATAATTGTACTCAGTTATGGGCCAAGAGTTTTCCAGCAAGTGACTTTCAGCTGCAGCATACTTCGAGTGTAGAAATTCATCACCCCACCCATCGGCAGTTATGCTTTCGATGTGTTCCTCCCTTGGCAACATTGGCTCCTCAATGGGCCAGTCAGAAGCATCAAGCACTTCATCAGGGTCATAGAGATAAATTTGGCATAGTGGGAGATCTTCCTTCCAGTCACTTTCTTCATCGGCCTCCCAATCGCTCTCATAACCTTTGGCCTCGAGCTCGTCGATTTCTCCCTCGCCTTCCATCTCTACTAGTATCATATTGACGGTGTGATCTGGCAAAGGGTTAGCAGTCACATTGGGAGTGGGAGCAGGTTTTACTGGCTGCAGATCAATAGTCTTATTGTCGATCAGGTCTTGGATCTTGTGCTTGAGAGCGAAGCAGCTTTCGGTGTCATGCCCCTGGCCACCTGAATGGTACTCACATGTAAGGGCAGCATTAAAGGTTGGGGGTAGAGGGCTTGGCAACGGGCAAGCAGGTACGGGTTTCAAGATGTTGTTCTTTAGAAGGCTATGGTAGGCCTCGGTTTGGGTGCAGGCTAAGGCGTCGAAGGTGCAGATGCGTCGAGCAAGTCTATTAAAGTTAGGTCGTGCCCCAACGGGGCCGTAGTTAGGGGTTGGAGCAGGCATGGTCAAGATGGGCAAGGGCAGGACTTGGGGTGATTGGGGCGGAGGTCGGTATTGAGGTGGTTGGCTAGGCAAAATAGCAGACACTTCATTTTCCTTCCTGATCGTGCCCCTTGTAGTAGCTACCTTCTTGGCTATGTTGGTGGTATTTTCTCCAGTCTTGGCATAGGGATCTGTAATTCTTCCTGTCTTGAGGCCATTTTCTATCATCTCTCCCTGCATGATGAGCTTGGAAAAGCTTTTTCCCACGCTTGTGCAGAGCTTCTCATAGAATATACCTTGGAAAGTATGTACGAACAGTTGTACGTACTCCTTTTCCTCTAACGGGGGATTAACTTGTGTAGCGGCCTCCCTCCATCTCAGGGCGTATGCTTTAAAGCTCTCCTTCTCACCCTTGCTCATCGTCATCACGGACCATCGATCAGAAGTGAGGTCGATGTTATGATGGTATTGGGCTTTAAACGTATTGACTAGCTCCATCCAGGTTGTGATCTTCCTTAAGTCCAGACGAGCGAACCATTGTAGAGCCGACCCGGTGAGGCTGTGTTGGAATAACTACATAAGGAGCTTCGGGTCGTTGCCATGTCCACTAAGCGCTCCAGCATATAGACGAAGATGAGTAACGGGGTTACTAGTACCGTCGTACTTCTGGAAGTCAGGCATTTTAAATTTAGCAGGTCTCGAATGGTCGGGGAAGAAACAGAGTTCATCATAAGAAGTGAATCCGTAAGCATCATGGCCATGGAGGCTTCGCAATGAATCCTTCAATCCTTGGATTTTCAGACTGAGAGGGTCTAGTGGGGCCTTCTTTGTGGCGGGTGAAAGCAATATGGTCTCTTCTTCTTCAGTATTGACCTTTTTGGCATCTTCTTTAGTTTTCCCAGCATTGTCAGACTGAAGCAAGATCCTCGGATTAGCGGATTCAAGGTCTTTAGATGAAGTCGTTGATGATGACGGGACCGCAGTAGCATCCTTCATGGCCAGAGTTTGAATGAGTTTGAGCATCTCATCCATCTTAGCCCTCATTTCATTAACTTCCTCTCGAGAGACTTGAGAGGATTCTTTAGAGTTAGCAGCCATCAGTGATGCTTTGTGCCGAGTGATAATAGGATCCCTAGGTGGATGTTACACTTTCTTGGGAGCAATGTTGACTCAGTGAAAGGCGACTTCTGTAAATAGAAATAAGAAGGAAGAAAGAAAAAGACAAAAACACAAGCCACAAGTTAGTTTTTGGTTTGTAGAGAACTTTATGCAATGCATGTCCTAGGGTGCCCCTCTTTAGGAGGGAAACTAATCATGATGTATTGGCTCACTTTTGGAGATAGGAGGTTTGCCCCTGTATGTAGACACCTTACCGTCAGGTGGGAACCTTCAGCCATTCATGCATTCATTCATAAAAATAAAGAAGTACATTAAATTCTGGGTTTGAAATACAAAAGAATTGAAATACATTTTAATAGGGGGAGGGGGAACATTTTTCTTTGGACTTCCACCTATTTACTTTTACAAAAGGGAAAACCTAAACTACTCTTGAGTCTTCGGATTCGCCTTCCTTGGATTTGACGTCAAGGAGGTCACTGAGAGACCTTGTTGATTGATTGCCCCTTGTCTTCTTGGCAACCCTATCTCCGTGAGCATAGAGGGATTGGGGCCCCTCTTATGGAGTGAATCGAGACGCTTGCAATGAGTCTTTAGGGTTACGCAGGAACCCTTAGGGTTTGGGTAGGTTTAATGCAAGGGAGAGTGACGTTGGTATCACTCTCAATGGGTTGATCATATACATGAGAATGCAGTGACTTGAGTTACTTGAAACTCTTGTCTTGACATGGAATATTGAATGCATGAACATGAATATGCAAAAAGTATAAAGAGAAAAGGTACAATTGAAGTAAACATACATGCATGAACAGTTAGGCAGGCATTATAACAGTATAAATACAGGCATTATAACAGCAGGTATAAATGAAAGTAAGAGTAGTCGCCCTTTCCTCCGTGATTTTGAAAACAGTGCTTGTGTCTTAAATCCGGCAGAGGTTCGGCTATGCATGGTGTCTATATGAGTATGAGGTTGAGGGTTGACTAATGCGTCCTAAAAAGGCTCGGTCCCCTGATCTTCAAACCTAGGCCCACTCCCCGAGGTGGTGCCATGATCGGTTGGTGATCCGAGTGGGGGAACCATCAAGAGGCCGTAGGCGAAGAAACTGGCACAGCATCTTGCCCACAACCAATATACCGTTCCCCCTTTCTAACTAGAAAGGACATATTAGGGTATGCAAATATGCAAAATGCAAGTGCACATGCAGTGTGTGTGTGATTTTTAAAAGTGGAGGAAAGGGCCCAACAACTCCCATTCATCCTGTACATCACATTCATGCAAAGTAGTTAATAATGTTTAAACATAAAGCGCACCTACAAAAGAAAGATGCAAGTGTCAGTATGTCGATGACAAACATAATACAAGATAATATGAATAAATGCATGTTTTTTTAAAACAATTTTGAAAATTTGGTTTTGGAGATTAAAAGTGAATACGATTGAACCAAGTTAATTGAAGACTCTACATGGGTGAACGGTAAAGAGACACGACTACAGCCTAACCCTCTAAGTTTCCCCAGTGGAGTCGCCAGCTGTCGCGCCCAGATTTTTCGCACTCGAGGAATACTCACCCAAGTGGGAAAAATGCTATACTATCTCGCTAGAACTCACCCTCCTAGAAGAATGAGTGCGACTAAGTTTGAATTGAAAAATGGATTTGAATAAAGGGCTTTTGAAAAAGATTCGGAGTCGCCACCTAACTTGATTAAGGTGAGTTAGGTCACCTAAAAACTAAGCATAATCCGAAAACTACACTTAGGGTTTTTGGAAAATGATTTTAAAATATCTCCTCAAGAGAGAGTTTTTTAGGAAAACGGGTTGTTTGGCAACCTTTGGAAAACGTTTAGCCCTTTTTGAAAAATAACTTCTTTTGGTCTTTGAAATCAGTGATTCTAGGTTCGGAGGTTAGTTACGTGCAGGGAAGACGCACTAAGCTATCACCCTACCCCGCCCTTTCGGTACCTACATGCCAATCTACCCTAGATTCACCTATGAGAGTCTTTAATTAACAAATGTTCAACCCTATTCACTTTAGAAAAACAATATTTGAAAACTAACATGATGCATGATATGCAAGTGCAAGTTAAGAGAATTGAAAAATAGATTTGAAAAGAGATTTGAAGAGATAGAATTGAAATTGGAAAGTTTGAAAATTTGGAAATAGAAATTTGAAATTGGAAGTTTGAAAATTGATTGGAATTTGAGATTTGAAAAGATTTTGGAAACCGCACCCATGAGGGTGGAATTGAAAGTTTGAAAAGTATTGTGACCACACCTATGAAGGTTGCCAACGTATCCCTTTGAGGGAATCAGGTCAGTCGTAGTTCGGACCAGAGTCCGATTGAAAAGAGATTGATTTGAAGAGAGAGATTGGATTGGAAGAAAGAGATTGAATTGAAAATTGGATTTGAAAAGACTTGACTTTAGAAAACTCGGTTTTAGGAAACCTAGACTTAGGAAAGATAGGAGACCTAGGAAAGACTTGAGATTAAGAAAGATTGGATTGGAATGTTGATTTTGAAAGATTTGGAAAGATTTGGAAACTTGGAATTTAGGAAAGATTTGGATTAGGAAAGTTTCGAATTAGGAAAAAGTTTCATTTTTGGAAAGTTTCGAAATTAAGAAAGTTTTGAAATTAGGAAAGTTTTGAATTAAGAAAATTTCAAACTTAGAAATGTTTGAAAAAGGGAAGTTTTGATTTTGGAAAGTTTTGAAAATAAGAAAGTTTCGTTTTAGGAAAGGTTTGAAAAAGGAAAGTTTTCAGTTTAAGAAATGTTTGAATTAAGAAAGTTTTGAGTTTAGAAAAGTCTTAGATTTGGAAAGATGTTGAAGTTTTGGAAAGTTTAGAATTTGGAAAGACTTAGGGTTAGAAAGATTTAACGTAAGAAAGTTTTGAATTTAGAAAGTTTTGATTTTAGAAAGATTTGAAATTTAGAAAGTTTAGGCTTTAGAAAGTTTAAGAGTTTGAATTTTAGAAAGTCTTGAAATTAGGAAAAACTTGAATTTAGGAAAGGTTTTGAAAACTTGAATTTGGAAAGTTAAGATTTAAAAAGGGGGTTAAATTAGGAAAGGGTTGAATTAGGAAAGATTTAAAAATTGAGTTTTAAAGTTTAGGAAGGATTTTTATGTTCAAGTTTTGGAAACTTAAGATTTAGGAAAGTGGAAGTTTAGGAAGGTTTTGAATTAGGAAAAAATTGGATTTTGAAACTTAAAGAAAGGTTTAAAGTTTAAGTTTAGGAAACTTATGGTTTAGGAAGGAATTGAATTAGGAAAGGTTTGGATTAGGAGGGGATTGGATTTGGTTTCTAAAAGAGAAAGGTTGGATTTTATTTCCAAAAACGGAGGACGGGATCTAGTTTCCTAAACAGGGAGATAGGATTTGGCAAGTATTTGGAAAAGGAGATTCTAGAAACCCTAGATTTGGAAAACTATAGTTTGGACGTATAAAATAGGTTTTGAAAATATGTATAGTTTTGATGTGAAAACAAGAGATTTTGGAAACCTAGGTTTGGGCAAAGTTTGAAAACCATATTTTTTCAAAGAAAATTAGGGTTTCCTAATTGTGGGTTCTAGGGCTTGACTTGGGCTCTAAGGAAAGAGTTTTTGAAAAGTACGTTTTTAGAAACGAAGGTTTTCTAGAAGGGAATCCTAGGGAGGAGTTTTTGGAAAGTGCGTTTTTAGAAACGTAGATTTTGGAAAGAAGATCCTAAAGGGGAATTTCTAGAAGGAAGATTTTGGAAAGGGAGTTTTTGAAAAGATTTTTGGAGAGAGTTTTTAGAAAGTGGATTTTGGGGAGAGGATTTTGGAAATGAGTTGAAAAAGGGAGTTTTGAAAAATAGATTTTGGAAGGAGTTTTTGAAAACAACTTTGGAGAGGAGAGTTTTAGGAAAGTATGTTAAAAAAGAGATTTTTTTGGAAGAGATTTTTAAAGAGAATTTTTAGAAAGTATGAAAACATCTCACTTTCCTAAAGCAATTCTAACCATAGGAAGGCTAGAACCACTTTAGGAAAGCGGTTTTGAAAACGGTAAGGTTTGAAAATATAGACCAAAAAGGCCACTTTTAATGTAACACTTTCCTAAAGCAACCCTAGCCATGGAAAGGCTAGAATCGCCCTAGGATTGTGATTTTGAAAACATGTTTTTGAAAAAGAGCTTTTGATGCAATTTTGAAAACAAGTTTGAAAACGGTTTTGAAAACGAGTTTGAAAACGAATTTTGGAAGATGCAAGACTATGATATGCACAATGCAATTTGGGGTCGTGAACATACAAGGCTAAGGCTTCACCACATAATCAAGGGGGGCCGAACCCACGTGGTCTTTGGTTAGACTAGAAGAAAGCCCCCGACACGGTGACTCTCCAACAGTCTAATCCTACACATGGACCGGGAGTCCCCTTGTTTCAAGCATGCAAAGAAAGGGGGGGAAAGAGATGGGGGATTAAAATAGAGAAAACCCAAGTGGGTTCGAGAGAGAAGAGAGAGGGGGGAAGTGTAAACAATTAAAGAGAAAGCCTACCGTATGTTTTCTTTATTTTACGCGCCGCGCTGTCTTCGGTCTTCGCTCTTCGTCTTGATCTTCACCTTCAGTCTTTAGGAGTTATCTTCAAGCTTTGGATGGCAGCTCTTCAAGTCTTCAAAGGATGGTTGAAGGCTAGTGTATGAGTGTATGGGAGTGTGTATGAGCTAGGGTTTGTGTATGGTGGCTAGGGTTTAGTGTAGGGTGGCTAGGGTTTGGAGAACCTAAGGAAACTAGGGTTTTTGGAGGTGCTCGAGCTCTGTATATCGAAATATAGGATTCTTAGGTTGAGTTTGCAGACCCCTTTCACGTTGAATGAGGCTCTGTATTTATAGAGGTTGGACAAACCTGGCGCCTGTTGTAGTGGTACCAGGGTAAACTTTACACTAGCGCCACTAGGAGTGGCGCCAGGCCATTTTTTGGCTTGGCACCACTACTAGTGGCGCCAGCCAATTAGGAAAGGTTTAAGGTCGGTAAGCAACGTATCTTTGACTAGATTTGGGCGCCTGTACTAGTGACAACTATGTAATTTTTAGCCTAGCTTCACTAGGAGTGACTCCGGAAAATCTGGGAATGATTTGGAGGAGCCGGGAATGACCCGGAAGGCTGGAAAGGAGCAAGAACACTTAAAATAGTGTCCTGGTGGTATTTGACTTGAAAAATGAAGATAAGGAGGGTTGGAAAGGTTGACCGAGCCTTTAGGGGCAAAACGGTCAATCAGACCGGAAAACTGCCGGGACAAACTCGGACTGTCCCGAAAGAAGGCTGGGGATCTGGAAACATTATTTAGAATGTTCTTAGAGGTTTCCGGTTTGATTTCCAGAGCCGGCGTGGTCGGAAAGGAAGACCGGCCCACTAGAGGCAAAGTGGTCATTTCGCACCGGGTTGGCCGGAACTGACTCGGAATGATCCGGAAAGGTAAAAGGAGGTTGAGAATACTATAAAAAGTAGTCTCAGGAGGTTACCGGTTTGATACCCAGAGCCGGTGTGGTCGAAAAAGGAAACCGGCCCACCAGGGGCAAAACGGTCATTTTGTACCGGGTTGGCCGGAACTGACTCGGAATGATCCAGAGAGGTAAAGGAAGGTTGAGAATACTATAAAAAGTATTCTCGGGACATTACCGGTTTGATACCCAGAGCCGGTGTGGTTCCCGGGGCATTCGAATGCTTAGGGGCAAAATGGTCATCTTGACCGGAAAGTCTCGAAAGGGTAGTTTGGTCATTTTTCACCGAAGTGGGCTAACAGACATTGGTGTTGACTTGGGTTTTGAGTGTTTCCGCCACTCTAACGGCGGTCGTTGTGACATAGGGGTTTGTTGCCAATTCCCTATATCGACCTATTTGTGAGTATTTCGGCTACTCTAACGGTTTTGTGAGTAGTTTCGCTACTCGGGCTGTCTCGAGGAATAAACTGTCTCGAGGGAGGGATTGGAAAGGGTTCTTACCGTCTCTGAAGAGACGTGCCTGGATTGGAACCGTCTCAAGGAATAAAATGTCTCGAGAGTGGGATTAGAAAGGGGTCTTATCGTCTCCGAGGAGACGTGCCTGGATTTGAACCGTCTCGAGGAATAAACTGTCCCCAGAGTGGGATTGGAAAGGGGTCTTACCGTTTCCGAAGAGACGTGCCTGGATTGTGAGTGTTTCCGCCACTCTAACGGTTTTGTGAGTATTTCCGCTACTTGGACCGTCTCGAGGAATAAACTGTCTCGAGAGAGGGATTGGAAAGGGAATTGGAAAGAAATAATGCCCCTAAGGGCATTTTGGTCATTTTGCCTCTATTTGGGCCTGACAGGCCCGCGAAGCGATGGAAAGATGGAATTTGGACCTAGAGAAATAGTTTCGATTGGGATATGCCCACAATGACTTGAAAACAAGTCTAGACGGAGTGTAGACTGCCGAGCGGTCAAAAATGGGGTGCTTACAAAAGTGAGACGTTTTCGTACTTTCCAAAAAACTCTCCCTTCAAAAATCCCTTCCTAAAAATCTCTTTTTTCAACATACCTTCCTAAAACTCTCCTCTTCAAAATTGTTTTCAAAAACTCCTTCCCAAAATCTGTTTTTCAAAACTCTCTTTTTCAACTCCTCTCCAAAATTTTTTCTTCAAAATCCACTTTCTAAAAACATTCCCCACAACTCTTTCCAAAAACTCTCTTCTCAAAATTTTTCTTCTAGAAACTCTCCTCTAGGATCTTCTTTCCAAAATCTACGTTTCTAAAAACGCACTTTCCAAAACTCCTTCTCTTTAAAATCATTTTCCAAAAGCTCCCTCTTCAAATTCACTTTCCAAAAGTTCCTCCCTAGGATTCCCTTCTAGAAAACCTTCGTTTCCAAAAACGCACTTTCTAAAAATCCCTTTTCCTTAGAGCCCAAATCAAGCCCTAGAACCCCTTATTAGGAAACCCTAATTTTCTTCCCAAAAGTATGATTTTCAAACTTTGCCCAAACCTAGGTTTCCAAAATCTCTTGTTTTCACATCAAAACTATACATATTTTCAAAACTTATTTTCTACGTCCAAACTATAGTTTTCCAAAACTAGGGTTTCTAGAATCTCCCTTTCCAAATCCTTGCCAAATCCTATCTTCCCTTTAGGAAACCAAATCAAATCTCCCGTTTAGGAAACTAGATCCTATCCTCCGTTTTTGGAAACAAAATCAAACTTTCTCTTTTCAAAACAAAACCCAATCCTTTCCAAATCCAAATCTTTCCTAACTCAAATCCTTCCTAATCCTCCACTTTCCTAAATCTTAAGTTTCCAAAACTTGAACATAAAAATCTTTCCTAAGCTTTAAAACTCAACTTTCAAATCTTTCCTAATTCAACCCTTTCCTAATTCTACCCCTTTTCAAAATCTTTTTCAAATCCAAGCTTTCAAATCTTTCTTAAACTCAAACCTTTCCTAATCTCAAGATTTTCTAAAACTCTAAAATTTTCTAAATCTTAAACTTTCTAAATTTCAAATCTTTCTAAATTCAAAACTTTCTAAATTTGAAACTTTCTTAAGTTAAATCTTTCTAAACCTAAAAACCTTCTAAATTCTAAACTCTCTCAAACTTCAAATCTTTCCAAATCTAAGACTTTTCCAAACTCAAAACTCTCTTAATTTAAAACTTTCTTAAGTTGAAACTTTCTTAATTCAAACATTTCCTAAACTGAAAACTTTCCTTTTTCAAACCTTTCCTAAAACGAAACTTTCTTATTTTCAAAACTTCCTTATTTTCAAAGCTTTCCAAATTCAAAATTTCCCTTTTTCAAAACATTACAAAATTCAAAACTTTCTTAACTTGAAACTTTCTAAATTCTAAGCCTTTCTTAAACTAAACTTTTCCTATTTCAGAAAACATTTCTAAATTCAATACCTTCCCATTTCAAAACTTTCCTAAAGTGAAAACTTTCCTAAACCTAAAACTTTCCTAATTCGAAACTTTCCTAAAACAACACTTTCCTAAGTTGAAACTTTCTTAATTCAAAACTTTCCTAATTTCAAAACTTTCCAAAAATGAAACTTTCTTAAAATGACACTTTCCTAACTTGAACCTTTCCTAATTCAAATATTTCCTAAAATTCAATCCTTCCAAATCTTCCAAGCCAAGTCAAATCTTTCCTAGGTCTCTTCTCTTTCCTAAGTCTAGGTTTTCTTAAACCTTCTCTTTTCCAAAACAAGTCCAAATCTATCTTTTCAAATCCAAGTCCAATCTTTTCCAAAATTTCAATTTCCAATCTCCTCTTCTATTCTCAAATCAAATCCAATTTTCAATTCAATCTCGTTCTTCTAATCCAATTTCTCTCTTCAAATCAGTCTCTTTTCAATCGGACTCTTGTCCGAACTATGACTGACCTGATTCCCCCAAAGGGATACGTAGGCAACCTTCATAGGTGCGGTCACAAGACTTTTCAAACTTTCAATTCCACCCTCATGGGTGCGGTTTCCAAAATCTTTCCAAATCCCAAATTCCAATCTATTTTCAAAATTCCAATTTCAAAATTTCTATTTTCAAATTTCCACTTTCAATTTCCAAAACTTTTCAATTTCAAATCTTTCCAATTTCAAATCTATTTTCAAATCAAATCAATTTCAAATCAATCTCTTTCCAAATCTATTTTTCAATTCTCTTCTATTGCACTTGCATATCATGCATCATGTTAATTTCTTTTCAAGCATTGTTTTTCTAAAGTGGATAGGGTTGAACACATGTTGATTAAAGACTCTCATAGGTGGATCTAGGGTAGATTGACATGTAGGTACCGAAAGGGCGGGGTAAGGTGATAGCTTAGTGTGTCTTCCCTACACGCAACCAACCTCCGAACCTGGAGCACTGATTTCAAAGACCAAAAGGAGTTATTTTTTTAAAAATGGCTAAATGTTTTCCGAAAGTTGCCAAACAACCTGTTTTCCTAAAAACACCCTATCTTGAGGAGATATTTTCAAAAATCATTTTCTAAAAACCCTAAGTGTAGTCTTCGGATTATTCTTAGTTTTAGGTGACCTAACTCACCTTAATCAAGTTAGGTGGCGACTCCAAATCTTTTTCAAAAGCCCTTTATTCAAACCTATTTTTCAATTCAAACCTAGTTGCACTCATTCTTCTAGGAGGGTGAGTTCTAACGAGAGAGTACAACATTTTTCCCACTTGTGTGAGTATTCCTCGAGTGCGAAAAATCTGGGCACGATAGCATTTAAATCAATTCTTACATAAATCTATGCATTTATCACAAAAAAATGGAAAACATTGCATTTAATTCTATTTGTGTATGCGCATTATCCAAAAGTATAACACGCATTCAATTCCAATTCTGTGTGAACCTGCGCATTCATAAAAAGTAGGGCACACATTCAATTCATAAAAAAAAAGTATGACACGCATTCACCCCTTAACGGGGCATTCTTAAACTATTTTTGTACAAAACTCACTCTATGTCTTTCTCTTTCTCTCAAATTGGAAACAGGGAACAAAGCAAAACATAAAAAGGAGCTAAAGCCATCCCTTAGATATCTCCAGTACCAGCTCACACCTCAGAAAGCTCAGATTTCTGGGACCAACAAGAAATAGAGAATGGGGCAATGACCCACCCTCGACCTCCCCAATCAAACAACTTCGAAAGAGGGGTATTGAATAAGTGTCCGATCACCCAAAGCGGGAATAATGAAGCACATTCCCAACCATGAGCATCGGCCCCCCTGCCAAAGTTTAGTAAGGCTCACGAAGGTCTGTCCCACAACCATAAGAGCATATGAGTGTCCTTCACGAATCCTGGCGAGCAACGCACGCAATCAACGGCTAGCCGAGTCGCTCCCTCATGGAAACATCAACAAGTTCAAGAGAAACAGAGCTAGGGCTATCATGGAAAAATGGACCAATCTTGAGAAGTATGTCAACCCCCTGAATGAGCTCTCCTATGCGTCGCAACTTAGAATGTGAAAACAAGAGCTTCATCGGGACATAAGAAAACTAGGGGCAGGAGATCAGAAGAAAAGACTGCACACGGAATCCAAGCTGAGTTGAGACAACTATGATGCAGTCATCAGGAAAAGTAGGTCCCATAATGTCAGCTGAACCATCCCAAAGACCTAGAAGGAAGCCATACTGATGGGGAGTAAGGGCAAGCTCACATTCCCGAAAATGGAAGAGAGACATGTCAGGTGGCCAAAAGGGAACCACTGTCAGAAAACACGTTACACTAACAAGAGAGAAGCCATGCAACCAAAGGACCAGCGAAAATGTCTTGCTCATCTGGAGGATACTCGTCATACCAAACCCGTAGTCAACTCAAAATAGCGTCGGCCATCCTAAAAGTCAAAAGTGGGATATCTCAGCATCCATCTCATCCTCGAAGGCTGGTTAAACTGGAGGGAAGGGGTCGACTGGAGGCCTACTCCCCCCTCCCACCCTGGCTAGAAGGTGCCCGTTTGGCAGAGTGCTGACTACCCTTAAAGCTGCTGGAGCTGCTGACATAATCTATCTGGGCCGCCTTCCCTGAGCGGCATCTCTTCTCAGAACTGTCATCACCCGCGTCTACCATCCTGAAAAGGTAAGCCAAGGTAAGAGGTGTTAATATATCAAGTAGGCAATTAACATAATAAAGCAAAGCAAAATAAACAACTAACACAAAAAATAATGAAATAAACAAAGATTTCAAATGATAAATCAAAAACAAAATTTCTACACATTTCGATTTTCTAACTTCAAATCAAATCTCAAGGGTTTTCCGTCTTTTTCTTTCAAAAAGATTTTATTTCTAAAACTTTAACCAACTCTTTCCATAATTTCTAAAAATTTCGACAAAGTCCCGTTTAAAAATGGCCCCTACAACACCCATGTCAAATGTGCACTTTCCAACAATCACATGACAATGGCACCCGTGCACATTTTCAATTTTTCAAGGTTTTCAAAACACATGTTTCATTTTTCAAATAAATCAATGGTTTTCAAAAGACTTCTAAAATTTTTCAAATTCACCTCAAATGTTTTCAAAAATATTCCAATCTTTTTCCAAATTTCAAACTTTAAAAATTTCATCAATTTCTTGAATTTTCTAATTTTTTCTAATTTTCTAAATATTTTTCTATTTTCAAAAAAATCAAAAATTCACCGAGTTTTCAAAAAATCACGAAACTTTATACGATTGTTAAACACATTTTTCTAAGGCACATTGCACAAAAATATAGCCAGAAAACCCAATGCCCAAGTCTGTAGGAACAAATTTCCTATTCCTGCAGAAAACCCTCTTCGCATAATCATGGAAAATCATTCAAAATCAATCAAACAACCACCAAAATTCAAAAACAACATCACCAAAGTGTTCAAAACATATCAAAACATCAATTTTCACTATTCACATGATTCAAACGAAGTTCTACACATCAAAATAAACAAAATTTGAAAACTCACCTTTAGGAAGTTCTCCGGCGAAATCTTCTCTTCCGGCAACTTTTCCGGCGACGTGGTCTCCTTCTGGCAATCACCTACAGTCCCCAAGGAGTGCTCCTTCAAGGTTCAAGTCGATTTCCACTTGAAGACTCTCGGATTCTCCAAAAACTCTTCAAATCCTGTAAGCGTTTGAACCAGAATTTTCTGGTTTTAACTTCAAACCTGGCACCACTAGCAAAGGCGCCAGACATTTTCTGCCAAAGGCGCCACTGCTAGTGGCGGCGGTTGCAAATTCTGGGCAGTTTTGCCCTTTTTCCCGCCAAAACTCATTTTCGAAGGCCTTTTTGGCCCGTTATCCGTTTTCAACTCCCGTTGTCGAAAGATTTACAGTGTCCGTCCCTCCGACTGCCTCGCGATCAACATGGGACTTTTACTCTTACCGTTTTCTGTCTTTGACAAGCAAAGACAGAAAAAGAGGGGCAGCTGTAAGCACCCCATTTTTGACCGCTCGACAGTTTACACTCCGTCCAGACTTGTTTTCAAGTCATTGTGGACATATCCCAATCGAAACCAATTCTCTAGGTCCAACTTTCGTCTTTCCTTCGCTTCGCGGGCCTGTCAGGCCCAAATAGAGACAAAATGACCAAAATGCCCTTAGGAGCATTGTTCTTTCTTATTCCAATTCCAATCCCTCTCTAGAGACAGTTTATTCCTCGAGACGGTCCGAGTAGCAAAACTACTCACAAAACCGTTAGAGTGGCGGAAACACTCACAATCTAGGCACGTCTCTTTGGAGACGGTAAGACCCCTTTCCAAACCCACTCTCGAGACAGTTTATTTCTCGAGACGGTTCCAATCTAGGCACGTCTCTTTGGAGACGGTAAGACCCCTTTCCAAACCCACTCTCGAGACGGTTCCAATCCAGGCACGTCTCCTCGGAGGCGGTAAGACCCCTTTTCAATCCCACTCTCGAGACAGTTTATTCCTCGAGACGGTCCGAGTAGCGAAACTACTCACAAAACTGTTAGAGTAGCAGAAATACTCACAAATAGGTCGATATAGGGAATTGGCAATAAATCCCTTTGTCACGGCGATCGCCGTTAGAGTGGCAGAAACACTCAAAACCCAGGTCAACACCCGTGTTTGTTAGTTCACTTCGGTGAAAAATGACCAGACTGCCCTTAGGACCTTTTCCGAGACTTTTCGGTCAAGATAACCATTTTGCCCCTATGCATCCGAATGCCCTGGGAACCACACCGGCTCTGGGTATCAAACCGGTAACCTCTTGAGACTACTTTTTATAGTATTCTCAATCTTCTTTTACCTTTCCGGGTCATTCCGAGTCAGTTCCGGCCAACCCAGTACAAAATGACCATTTTACCCCTGGAAGGCCGGTCTCCTTCTTCGACCACACCGGCTCTGGGTATCAAACCGGTAATGACCCGAGAATACTTTTTATAGTGTTCTCAACCTCCCCTTACCTTTTCGGACCATTCCGAGTCAGTTCCGGCAAACCCGGTACAAAATGACTGTTTTGCCCCTAGTAGGCCGGTCTCCTTTTCCAACCACGCCGGCTCTGGGAATCAAACCGGCAACCTCTGGGAACATTCTAAATAATGTTTTCAGATCCCAAGTCTTTTCCCGGGATAATCCGAGTTCGCCCCGGTAGCTTCCTAATCCGATTGACCGTTTTGCCCCTAAGGGCCCGATCAACCTTTCCGACACATCTTATCCTCACTTTTCAAGTCAAATACCTCCAGGACACTATTTTAAGTGTTCCTGCTCCTTTCTGGCCTTCTGGGTCATTCCTGGCTCCTTCAAATCATTCCCGGACTTTCCGGAGTCGCTCTAAGTGAATCCAGGCTAAAAATTGCATGGTAGTCACTAGTACAGGCGCCCAAATCTAGTCAAAGATACGTTGTTTGCCGACCTTAAACCTTTCCTAATTGGCTGGCGCCACTACTAGTGGCGCCAAGCCAAAAAATGGCCTGTCGCCACTCCTAGTGGTGCCAGTGTAAAGTTTGCCCTGGCATCGCTGCAACAGGCGCCAGGTTTGTCCAACTTCTATAAATACAGAGCCTCATTCAATGTGAAAGGGGTCTGAAAATTTAACCTAAGAATCCTATATTTCGATATACAGAGCTCGAGCACCTCCAAAAACCCTAGTTTCCTTAGGTTCTCCAAACCCTAGCCACCCTACACTAAACCCTAGCCTCCTATACACTCATACACACCCCCATACACTCATACCCTAGCCTTCAACCATCCTTTGAAGACTGGAAGAGCTACCATCTAAAGCTTGAAGACAACCCTTGAAGGTTGAAGAAGAAGATCAAGACAAAGACTGAAGATTGAAGACAGCACGGCGCGCAAAATAAACAAGACATACGGTAGGCTCCCTATTTAAATTTCCGCACTTCCCCCTCTCTCTTCTCTCTCCAAACCCACTTGGGTTTTCTCTATTTTAATCTCCCATCTCTTTCCCCCCTTTCTTTGCATGCTTGAAACAAGGGGATTCCCGGTCCATGTGTAGGATTGGGCTATTGGAGAGTCACCGTGTCGAGGGCTTTCTTCTAGTCTAACCAAAGACCACGTGGGTCCGGCCCCCTTGATTATGTGGTGAAGCCTTAACCTTGTATGTTCACGACCCCAAATTGTATTGTGCATATCATAATCTTGCATCTTCCAAAATTCGTTTTCAAACTCGTTTTCAAAATCGTTTTCAAACTTGTTTTCAAAATTGCATCAAAATCTCTTTTTCAAAAACTTGTTTTCAAAATCACAATCCTAGGGTGATTCTAGCCTTTCCATGGCTAGGGTTGCTTTAGGAAAGTGTTACATTTAAAGTGACCAATATGGTCCATATTTTCAAAATCTTGTTGATTTTCAAAATCGCTTTCCTAAAGTGGTTCTAGCCCCCTTATGGTTAGAATTGCTTTAGGAAAGTGAGACATTTTCATACTTTCCAAAAAACTCTCTCTTCAAAGATCTCTTCCTAAAAATTTCTTTTTCAACATACTTTCCTAAAACTCTCCTCTTCAAAATTGTTTTCAAAAACTCCTTCCCAAAATCTATTTTTCAAAACTCTCTTTTTCAACTCCTCTCCAAAATCTTTTCTTCAGAATCCACTTTCTAAAAACGTTCCCCACAACTCTTTCCAAAAACTCTCTTCCCAAAATTTTCCTTCTAAAAACTCTCCTCTAGGATCTTCTTTCCAAAATCTACGTTTCTAAAAACGCACTTTCCAAAACTCCTTCTCTCTAAAATCTTTTTCCAAAACCTCCCTCTTCAAATTCACTTTCCAAAAGCTCCTCCCTAGGATTCTCTTCTAGAAAACCTTCGTTTCCAAAAACGCACTTTCTAAAATTCTCTTTTCCTTAGAGCCCAAATCAAGCCTTAGAGCCCACAATTAGGAAACTCTAATTTTCTTTCCAAAAGCATGATTTTCAAACTTTGCCCCAAACCTAGGTTTCCAAAACTTCATGTTTTCACATCAAAAATATACATGTTTCCAAAACCTATTTTCTATGTCAAAATTATGGTTTTTCAAATCTAGGGTTTCTAAAACCTCCCTTTCCAAATCTTTGCCAAATCAAATCTTCTCTTTAGGAAACAAAATCAAACCTTTGCTTTAGGAAACCAAATCCAATCTCCCCGTTTAGGAAACTAGATCCTATCCTCTGTTTTTGGAAACGAAATCAAACTTTCCCTTTTAGAAACAAAATCCAATCCTTTCCTAATCCGACTTTTTTTTCTTAATTCAAATCCTTCCTAAACTTCCACTTTCCTAAACCCTAAGTTTCCAAAAACTTGAACATAAAAATCTTTCCTAATTCAACCCTTTCCAAATCTTAACTTTCCAATTTCAAGCTTTTAAACCTTTCCTAAATTCAAACCTTTCTTAATTTCAAGATTTTCTAAAACTCTAAAACTTTCGAAAATCTTAAATCTTTCTAAACTCTAAAACTTTCTAAATCCTAAACTTTCCAAATTTAAAATCTTTTCAAATCCAAAGTTTCTTAAATTTAAAACTTTCTTAAGTTAAATCTTTCTAAACTTCCAAGCTTTCTAAATTCTAAATCTTTCTAAAACTTCAACATCTTTCCAAATCCAAAACTTTCCTATTTTCAAAATTTCCTTATTTTCAAAACCTTTCCTTTTTCAAAACTTTTCTTAAAATGGAGCTTTCTTAATCCAAAACTTTCTAAACTCAAAGCTTTCTTAATTCAAAACTTTCCCTTTCTTAATTTAAACATTTCCTAAGTTGAAAACTTCCCTTTGTCAAACCTTTCCAAAAACGAAACTTTCCAATTTTCAAAACTTCCTTATTTCAAAACTTTCCAATTTTCAAAACTTTCCTAAGTCGAAAATTTTCCTAATTCAAAACTCTCCAAAAGTGAAACTTTCCTAATTCCAAAACTTTCCAAAAATGGAAACTTTCCAAAAGTAACACTTTCTTAATTCAAAACTTTCCTAATCCAAATCTTTCCTAAATTCCAAGTTTCCAAATCTTTCCAAATCTTCCAAATCCAACATTCCAATCCAATCTTTCTTAATCTCAAGTCTTTCCTAGGTCTCCTATCTTTCCTAAGTCTAGGTTTCCTAAACCTCCATCTTTCCACAACCAAGTCTTTCCAAAATCAATCTTTCCAAAGCAAGTCCAATCTTCTCAATTTCAATTTCCAATCTCCTCTCCTAATTTCAAATCAAATCCAATTTTCAATTCAATCTCTTTCTTCCAATCCAATCTCTCTCTTCAAATCAATCTCTTTTCAATCGGACTCCGGTCTGAACTACGACTGACCTGATTCTCCCAAAGGGATACGTAGGCAACCTTTATAGGTGCGGTCACAACACTTTTCAAACTTTCAATTCCACCCTCATGGGTGCGGTTTCCAAAATCTTTCCAAATCTCAAATTCCAATCTATTTTCAAAATTTCAATTTCAAAATTTCTATTTTCAAATTTCTACTTTCAATTTTCAAACTTTCCAATTTCAATTCTATCTCTTCAAATCTCTTTCAAATCAAATCAAACTCTTTTCAAATCTATTTCCAATTCTCTTAACTTACACTTGCATATCATGCATCATGTTAATTTCTTTTAAAGCATTGTTTTTCAAAGTGGGTAGGATTGAACTACAATTAGTTAAAGACTCTCATAGGTAAATCTAGGGTAGATTGACATGTAGGTACCGAAAGGGCGGGGTAGGGTGATAGCTTAGTGCGTCTTCACTACACGTAACCAACCTCCGAACCTAGATCACTATTTTCAAAGACCAAAACAGAGTTATTTTTCTAAAAATGGCTAAATGTTTTCCAAAGGTTGCCAAACAACCCATTTTCCTAAAAAACCCTCTCTTGAGGAGATATTTTCAAAATTGTTTTTCAAAAACCCTAAGTGTAGTTTTCGAACTATGCTTAGTTTTTAGGTGACCTAACTCACCTTAATCAAGTTAGGTGGCGACTCCGAATCTTTTTCAAAAGCCCTATATTCAAACCTGTTTTCAATTCAAACCTAGTCGCACTCATTCTTCTAGGAGGGTGAGTTCTAACGAGAGAGTACAGTATTTTTCCTGCTTGGGTGAGTATTTCTCGAGTGCAAAAAATCTGGGCACGACAGTTGGCGATTTGAAAAATTTTAGAATCAGGGTTTGGGGATGCCAAATCTTGCAAACGGCCTCTGTTTGGCGCAAAATTAGACACACAGCACCGCCTTAGCAAACTATAACTGGAGGAGCTGACGGCGCATCGAACGGAATCCCGGTGAAGGAGTTAGTGCAATTTTCCTTCTTGGAGAGTTAGCAATTTGAAAAACTTTAGAATCGGGGTTCGGGGATGCCAAATCTTGCAAGGGCCTCCGTTTGGTGTGAAACTTGACACACAGCACCATCTCGGGAAACTATAGCTACGGGCACTAACGGTACATCTAACGGAGTCCCGGTGAGGGACTTAGTGCAACTTTTCTTCCCGGAGAGTTAGCAATTTGAAAAACTTTGGAATCGGGGTTCGGGGATGCCAAATTTTGCAAACAGCCTCCGTTTGGCGTGAAACTTGACACACGGCACCATCTCAACAAACTATCATTGCTAGCACTGACGGTGCGTCGAACGAAGTACCGGTGAAGGAGTTAGTGCAATTTTCCTTCTTGAAGACTTGGCAACTTGTAAAACTTTGGAATTGGGGTTTTAGGATGCCAAATCTTGTAAACGAACTCCGTTTAGCATGAAACTTGACAAATAGTGCCGTCCCGGCAAACTACAGTAGCTGGTGGTCACGGCGCGTCGAACAGAGTCCCGGTGAAGAAGTTAGAGCAATTTTCCTTCCCGGAGACTTGGCAATTGTAAAAACATCGGAATCGGGGTTCCGGGATGCCCAATCTTGCAAACGGATTTTACTTGGAGTGAAACTCGACACAGAGCATCGTCTCGGCAAATTATCATTGAGGGCACTAACGGCGTGTCGAACGGAGTACCGGTGAAGGAGTTAGAGCAATTTTCCTTCCCAGAGAGTTAGCAATTTGAAAAACATTGGAATCGGGGTTTGAGGATGCCAAATCTTGCAAACGGCCTTCATTTGGTGAGAAACTCGACTTCCAGTACTGCCTCAGCAAACTACAGCTGCAAAAGCTGACAGCGCGTCGAACAGAGCCCCGGTGAAGGAGTTAGTGCAATTTCTTTCCATGAGAGTTAGCGATTTGAAAAACTTTGGAATAGGGATTCGAGGATGCCAAATCTTGCAAACGGCCTCCGTTTGGTGCGAAACCTGACACACAGCATCGTTTCGGTAAACTATTCCTGTGGGCGATGACGACGCGTCAAACAGAGTCTCAGTGAAGGAGTTTGTGCAATTTTCCTTCCCGGAGAGTTAGTAATTTGAAAAACTTTGGAATCGGGGTTCGAGGATGCCAAATCTTGCAAATGGCCTCCGTTGGGTGCAAAATTTAACACATAGCACCGTCTCCGCAAACTACAACTGCAGACACTGACGGTGCGTCGAACGGAGTCCCGGTGAAGGAGTTAATGCAATTTTCCTTCCCCGAGAGTTTGCAATTTGAAAAACTTTGGAATCGGGGTTCAAGAATTTCAAATCTTTCAAACGGCCTTCATTTGGTGCGAAACTCGACACACGGTACCGTCTCGGTAAACTATAGCTGCGGGCGCTGACGGTGTGTCGAACGGAATACCGGTGGTGGAGTTAGTGCAATTTTCCTTCCCGAAGAGTTAGCAATTTGAAAAACTTTGAAAACAGGGTTTGAGGATGCCAAATCTTACAAACGGCCTCCGTTTGGTGTGAAGCTCGTCACAAAGCACCGACTCAGTAAACTACAGCTGCGAGAGTTGACAGCGCGTCAAACGGAGTCCCGGTGAAGGAGTTAGTACAATTTTCCTTCCATGAGAGTTAGCAGTTTGAAAAACTTTGGAATCGGGGTTTGGGGATACCAAATCTTTCAAACAGCCTCCGTTTGGTGCGAAACTTGACACACAGTACCGTCTCAGCAAACTATAGTTGCGAGCGCTGACGGCGTGTTGAATAGAGTCCTTATGAAGGACTTAGTGCAATTTTACTTCCAAGAGAGTTAGCGATTTGAAAAACATTGGAAACGAGGTTTAGGTATGCCAAATCTTGCAAATGGCCTCTGTTTGGTGCGAAACTCGACACACAGCACCGTCTCTGCTAACTATAGTTGTGGGTGCTAACGATGCGTCAAACGGAGTCCCGGTGAAGGACTTAGTGCAATTTTCCTTCCCGGAGGCTTCGCAATTTGAAACACTTTAGAATCGGGGTTCAGGGATGCCAAATCTTACAAACGGCCTCCGTTTGGGGCGAAACTTGACACACAACACCGTCTCTGTAAACTAACGTTGTGGGCACTGACATCGCATTGAACGGAGTCCCGGTGAACAAGTTAGTGCAATTTTCCATCCCTGAGACTTAGCATTTTGAAAAACTTTATAATCGGGGTTCGAAGATGCCAAATCTTGCAAATTGCCTCCGTTGGGCATGAAACTCAACACACAATACCGTCTCAGCTAACTACAGCTGCAGGAGCTGACAGCATATCGAACGGAGTCCCGGTGATGGAGTTAGTGCAATTTTCCTTCTCAAAGAGTTAGCGATTTAAAAAACTTTGGAATCGGAATTCGGGGATGCCAAATCTTACAAACGGCCTCCATTTGGGGCGAAACTCAACACACAGCACCGTCTCGGAAAACTAACGCTGCGGGCACTGACGGCGCATCAAACGGAGTCCCGATGAAAGACTTAGTGCAATTTTCCTTCCCGAAGACTTGACGATTTGAAAAACTTTGTATTCAGGGTTTGAGAATGCCAAATCTTACAAACGACCTCTGTTTGGGGCGAAACTTGACACACAGCACTATCTCGGTAAACTAACGCTGCGGGCACTGACGGCCCATCAAACGGAGTCCTGGTGAAGGAGTTAGTGCAATTTTCCATCCCTGAGAGCTAGCAATTTGAAAAACTTTGGAATCGGGGTTTGGGGATGCCAAATCTTGGGAACGGCCTCCGTCTGGGGCAAAACTCGACACACAGCACCATCTAAGCAAACTACAACTGCGGGAGCTGACGGCGCATCGAACGGAGTCCCGGTGATGGAGTTAGTGCAATTTTCCTTCCCGGAGAGTTAGTAATTTGAAAAACTTTAGAATCAGGATTCAGGGATGCCAAACCATGGAAACGGCCTCCATTTCCCACAAAACTCAACACAAAGCACCGTCTCGGCAAGCTACAGCTGTGAGCGTTGACGGCGCATCGAATAGAGTCCCGGTGAAGGAGTTAGTGCCATTTTCCTTCTCGGAGAGTTAGCAATTTGAAGGAGTTAGTGCAATTTTCCTTCCCAGAGAGTTAGCAATTTGAAAAACTTTAGAATCGGGGTTCGAGGCTGCCAACTCTTACAACTGGCCTCCGTTTGGCGTGAAACTTGACACACGGCACCGTCTCAGTAAACTACAGCTGTGAGCGGTGACAACGTATCGAACCGAGTCCCGGTGAAAGAGTTAGTGCAATTTTCTTCCCGGAGAGTTAGCAATATGAAAAACTTTGGAATCGGGGTTCGAGTATGCCAAATCTTGCAAATGGCCTCCATTTCATGCAAGACTCAACACACAACACCGTATCAGCAAACTACAAAATCGGGCACTGACGACGCGTCAAATGGAGTCCCAGTGAAAGAGTTAGTGCAATTTTCCTTCCCTGAGAGTTCACGATTTTAAAAAACTTTGGAGTCGGGGTTCGGGGATGCCAAACCTTGGAAACAGCCTCCGTTTCCCACGAAACTCGGCACATAGCACCATCTCGGCAAGCTACAGCTACGGGCGCTAACGGCACATAGACCGGAGTCCTGGTGAAATAGTTAGTGCCATTTTCCTTCTCAGAGCGTTAGAAATTTGAAAAACTTCAGAAACGGGGTTTAGGGATGCCAAATCTTGCAAACCCCCTTCGTTTGGCTCAAAACTCAACACACAGCACCGTGTCGACAAACTACAAAATCGGGCACTGACAACGCGTCGAACGGAGTCCCAGTGAAGGAGTTAGTGCAATTTTTCTTCCCGGAGAGTTCGCAATTTGAAAAACGTTGCAATCGGGATTCGAGGATTCCAAATCTTTCAAATGGCGTTCGTTTTGCACAAAACTTGACACACAGCACCGTCCCGGCAAACTACAGCTGCGGGCGCTGACGACGTGTCTAATGGAGTTCCGGTGAAGTAATTAGTGCAATTTTCCTTCCCAGAGAGTTTGCAAATTAAAAAACATTGGAATCGAGGTTTAGGGATGCCAAATCTTGCAAACGGCCTCCATTTCTGGTAAAACTAGACACACAGTACCGTCTCGGTAAACTTACGCTGCGGGCACTAACGGCGCATCGAACGGAGTCCAGGTGAAGGAGTTAGCACAATTTTCCTTCCCTGTGAGTTAGCAATTTGAAAAACTTTAGAATCGGGGTCTGAGGATGCCAAATCTTATAAATTGCCTCCGTTTGGCACGAAACTCGACACACAGCACCATCCCACAAGTTACAAATTCAAGCGGTGACGGCGCGTCGAAAGGAGTCCCGGTGAAGGAGATAGTGCGATTTTCCTTCCTGAAGAGTTAGCGAATTGAAAAACTTTAGTATTGGGATTCGAGGATGCCAAATCTTGGGAACGGCCTCTGTTTGCCGCGAAACTCGGCACACAGCACCATCTCGGCAAACTACAGTTGCGAGAGCTGACGGCGCATCGAATGGAGTCCCGGTGATGGAGTTATTGCAATTTTCCTTCCCAAAGAGTTAGCAATTTGAAAAACTTTAGAATCGAGGTTTCGGGATGCCAAACCTTGGAAACGGCCCCCATTTCCCACGAAATTTAGCACAAAGCACCGTCTCGGCAAGCTACAGCTGTGGGCGCAGATGGCGCAACGAATGGAGTCCCGGTGAAGGAGTTAGTGCCATTTTCCTTCTCGGAGCGTTAGAAATTTGAAAAACTTTAGAAACGGGGTTCAAGAATTCCAAATCTTGTAAACCCCCTTCGTTTGGCTGAAAACTTAACACAAAGCACCGTCCCACAAGCTACAGATTCGAGCGATGACGGCGCGTTGAAAAGAGTCCCGGTGAAGGAGTTAGTGCAATTTTCCTTCCGGGAGAGTTAGCAATTTGAAAAACTTTAGAATCGGGGTTCGAGGATGCCAAATCTTGCAAATGGCCTCCGTTTGGTGTGAAACTCGACACACAGCATCGTCTCAGTAAACTACAGCTGTGGGGGTTGACAACATATCGAACAGAGTCCCGGTGAAGGAGTTAGTGCAATTTTCCTTCCCAGAGAGTTAGTAATTTGAATAACTTTGGAATAAAGGTTCAAGTATGCCAAATCTTACAAACGGCCTCCATTTCATGCAAAACTCAACACATAGCACCGTCTCGGTAAACTACAAAATCGGGCACTAACGGCGCGTAGAACGGAGTCCTAGTGAAAGAGTTATTGCAATTTTCCTTCCCAGAGAGTTTGCAATTTGAAAAACTTTAGAATCGGGGTTCGGGGATGCCGAACCTTGAAAACGGCCTCCGTTTCCCACAACACTTGGCACACAGCACCGTCTCGACAAGCTACAGCTGTGTGCGCTAACAACGCATCGAACGGAATCCTGGTGAAGGAGTTAGTGCCATTTTCCTTCTCGGAGCATTACAAAACTTTCGAAACAGGTGCTTCAGGGATGCCAAATCTTGCAAACCCCCTACGTTTGGCTCAAAACTCGACACACAGCACCGTCTTGCAAGCAACAAATTCGGGCGATGATAGCGCGTCGAAAGGAGTCCCGGTGAAGGAGTTAGTGCAATTTTCCTTCCCGAAGAGTTAGCAATTTGAAAAACTTTAGAATCGGGGTTCGAGGATGCAAATCTTGCAAACGGCCTCCGATTGGCGTGAAACTCGACACACAGCATCGTCTCGGAAAACTACAGCTGCGGGTGGTGATGACGCATCAAACAGAGTCCCGGTGAAGGAGTTAGTGCATTTTCCTTCCCGGAGAGTTAGCTATTTGAAAAACTTTGGAATCAGGGTTCGAGTATGCCAAATCTTGCAAACGGCCTCCGTTTCATGCAAAACTCAACACACAGCACTGTCTAGGCAAACTACAAAATCGGGCATTGACAGCGCGTCGAACGATGTCCCAGTAAAGGAGTTAGTGCAATTTTCCTTCCCGGAGAGTTCGCGATTTGAAAAACTTTAGAATCGGGGTTCGGGGATTCCAAATCTTTCAAACGGCCTTCGTTTCGCACAAAACTTGACACACAGCACCATCTCGGCAAACTACAGCTACGAGCGCTGATGCGTCGAATGGAGTTTTAATAAAGGAGTTAGTGCAATTTTTCTTCCCAGTGAGTTGGCGATTTGAAAAACTTTGGAATCGGGGTTCGGGGATGCCATATCTTGCAAACGGCCTCCGTTTGGCGCGAAACTCGTCACACAGCACCGTCTCAGCAAACTAGAACTGCAGAAGCTGACAGCGCGTCGAACAGAGCCTGGTGAAGGAGTTAGTGTAATTTTCCTTCCATGAGAGTTAACGATTTGAAAAACTATAGAATCGGGGTTCGGGGATGCCAAATCTTGCAAACGGCCTCCGTTTGGTGCAAAACTATATACACAGCACCATCTCGGCAAACTATCATTGCTGGCACTAACGGTCCGTCGAACGAAGTACCGGTGAAGGAGTTAGTGCAAATTTCCTTCCCGGAGACTTGGCAACTTGTAAAACTTTGAAATTGGGGTTTAGGGATGCCAAATCTTGTAAACGAACTCCGTTTTGCACAAAACTTGACACATAGCACCGTCTCGGCAAACTACAACAGCAGGCGGTTACGGCGCGTCGAACGAAGTCCCGGTGAAGGAGTTAGTGCAATTTTCCTTCCCGAAGAGTTAGAAATTTCAAAAACTTTTGAATCAGGGTTCGAGGATGTCAAATCTTACAAACGGCCTCTGTTTGGTGCGAAACTCAGCCAACAGCACCGTCTCGGCAAAGGAACGCTGCAGGCACTGACGACACATCAAACGAAGTCCCGGTGAAGGATTTAGTGCAATTTTTCTTTCCTGTGTAAACACCCCATGTTTGACAGCTCGGCGGTCTCCACTCCGTCCAGACTTGTGTTCGAGTCATTGTGGGCATATTTCAATCCAAATTAACTTTCTAAGTCTAATCCCGTCAATTCATCACTTCGCGGGCCCCACCGAGCCCAAAGACAAGCAAAATGACCAAAATGCTCTTAGGGGCATTATCCTTTCCATACTACGAATCAGGCACGTCTTTCCTAAGACGGTAAGACCCATTTCCAATTCCTTTTCCAATTCTAATTCCAATCCCTCTCTCAAGACAGTTGATCCCTCAAGACGGTAAATCTATCCAATCAGGCACGTCTTTCCAAAGACGATAAGTCCCCTTTCCAATTCCAATTCCAATCCCTCTCTCAAGACAGTTGATTCCTCGAGACGATAAACCTATTCATCAGGCACGTCTTTCCGAAGACGGTAAGTCCCCTTTCCAATTCCAATTCCAATCCCTCTCTCAAGACAATTGATTCCTCGAGACGGTAAACCTATTCAGTTTGGCATGACTTTCCGAAGATGGTAAGTCCCCTTTCCAAGTCCAATTCCAAATCCAATCCCTCTCTAGAGATAATTTTTTCCTTGAGACAGTCCGGCACGTTTTCTGAAGAAAGTCTCTTCGGAACGGTAAGTCCCTTGAAACCTGTTGACCGGGACGAGACCCCAAGTTCCCTAGATGGTAGAACGGTCTACCTTTGGCACCTGCTAGCCCGCCAATGCAAAAATGTCAGTTTAGGCACACCTTTCAAGAAAGTTGATTCTCAGGCGCTAAGTCCCTTTAGCAACTTCCCGAGATCAGGCAATCTCGGGAATGATCGCGAACCGTCAGAGTAGCGGTAATACTCGTAAACATCGCAACCATCAGAGTAGCGAAAATACTCCCAAACAGGTCGATATAGGAAATTGCCAATAAACCCCTGTATCACGCGACCGTCATCAGAATGGCTGAAACACTCAAATCCCAGGTCAACACCAATGCCTGCTAGCCCATTTTGGTGAAAAATGACCAAACTACCCCTAGGGCCATTTTCTGGCACGTTTCTCGAGAACACATTTGAATCCTCAAAACGGTAAGTCCAACATTCCAAGATTCTCTTAAAGGTAATTCGGCATGATTAGGTGCCTTCTAGTCCGTTTCGGGCCAATTTCGAGACTTCTTAGTCAAGATGACCATTTCGCCCCTAAGCATTCAAATGCCTCGGGAGCCACACCGGCTCTGGGTATCAAGCCGGTAACTTTCTGAGAAAACTTCTTATAGTATTCCCAACTTTCTGTTACCTTTCTGGATCATTCCGAGTAAGTTCCGGCAAACCCGGTGCAAAATGATCGTTTTGCCCCCAGTGGGCCGATCGCCTTTTTCTAGCCATGCCGGCTCTGGGTATCAAACCGGTAACCTCCCAAGAATGCTTCTTATAGTATTCCCAACCATCCTTTACCTTCCTGGATCATTCCGAGTCAATTCTGGCAAACCCGGTACAAAATGACCGTTTTGCCCCTAGAGGGCTGGTCGCTTTTTCTGACCACACCGGCTCTGGGTATCAAACCGGTAACCTTTGGGAACATTCTAAATAATGTTCCCAAGTCTCGAGTATTTTTCCAGGACATTCCAAGTCCGTCCTGGCAGCTTTCCAACCCGATTGACCGTTTTGCTCCTAACGGCTCGGTCAATCCTTCCGACACATCTTATCCTTATTTTTCAAGTCAAATACCTCTGGGACACTATTCTAAGTGTTCCTGCCTTTTTTCGGCTCTCTGGGTCATTCCCGCCCTCTTCAAATCGTTCCCGGACTTTTCGGAGTCACTCCTAGTGAAGCCAAGCTAAAAATTGCATGGTAGTCACTAGTACAGGCGCCCAAATCTGGTCAAAGATACGTTGCTTGCCGACCTTAAAACTTTCCTAATTGGCTGGCGCCACTAGTAGTGGTGCCAAGCCAAGAAATGGCCTAGCGCCACTCCTAGTGGCGCCAAGAGGAATTTTGGCCTGGCGCCACTGCAACAGGCGCCAGGTCTATCCCACCTCTATAAATACAGAGCCTCTTCCAGCATGAAAGAGGTCTGCAAACTCAATCTAAAAATCCTATATTTTGATATACAGAGCTCGTACACTTCCAAAACCCTAGTTTCTCTAGGTTTTCACAAACCCTAACCTCCTATACACTTATACACACCCTTATACACTGATACATTAGCCTCCAACCCTCCATTGAAGACTTGAAATTCTGCAACTACGAAGATTTGAAGACCAAGATAAAGCTCTCGAAGACTGAAGCGAAGACAGAAGAAAAAGCAAGAAAGCAAGGCGCGTAAAACCAAGCAAAATAAAGAACACACAAGGTAGGCTTCTTATTTAAATTTTCGCACGTCTCCCTCTCTCTTCTCTCTCCTAACCCACTTGGGTTTTCTCTATTTTAATCCCTCATCTCTTTCCCCCCCCCCTTTCTTTGCATGCTTGAAACAAGGGGACTCCCGGTCTATGTGTAGGATTAGACTAATGGAGAGTCACCGTGTCGGGGGCTTTCCTTTAGGCTAACCGGAGATCACGTGGGTTCGGCCCCCTTGATTATGTGGTGAAACCTTAACCTTGTATGTTCATGACCCCAAACTTGCATTGTGCATATCATGATTTTGCATCTTTCAAAAATCGTTTTCAAACTCGTTTTCAAAGTTTGCATTAAACTTGTTTTCAAAATTGCATCAAAATCTCCTTTTTCAAAACTTGTTTTCAAAATCACAATCCTAGAGTGATTCTAGCCTTTTCATGGCTAGGGTTGCTTTAGGAAAGTGTTACATTTAAAAGTGACTTTCATGGTCCATATTTTCAAAACCACTTTCCTAAAGTTGTTCTAGCCTTCTTATGGTTAGAATTGCTTTAGGAAAGTGCGACATTTTTATACCTTCTAAAAACTCTCTTTTCAAAAGTCTCTCCTCCTAAAAATCTCTTTTCAACATACTTTCCTAAGACTCTCCTTTCCAAACTTGTTTTCAAAAACTCTCTCCAAAAATCTATTTTTCAAAACTCCCTTTTTCAACTCCTCTCCAAAATACTCTTCCCAAAATCCACTTTCTAAAAATGTTCCCTAAAAATCTTTCCAAAAACTCCCTCCAACAATCTTCTACCAAAAATCTTTCTAAAAACTCTCTTCCCAAAATCTTCCTTCTAGAAACTCCCTTCTAGGATTTTCCTTCTAAAAACTCGTTTCCAAAAACCCACTTTCTAAAAACTCCTTTTTTTTAAAATCTTTTTCCAAAAACTCTATCTTCAAATTCACTTTCTAAAAACTCCTCCCTAGGATTCCCTTCTAAAAATCTTCGTTTCCAAAAACGCATTTTCCAAAAATTCCTTGTCTTGATGCCCAAGTCAAGCCCTAGAACTCACGATTAGGAGACCCTAATTTTCTTTCCAAAAACATGGTTTTCAAACTTGCCTTAAAACCTAGGTTTCCAAAACCTCTTGTTTTCTACATCAAAACTATACATATTTTCAAAACCTATTTTCTACGTCAAAACTATACACTTCCAAATCTAGGGTTTCTAGAAACTTTCTTTTCCAAATCCTTGTCAAATCTTACCTTCCCTTTAGGAAACCAAGTCCAATCTTTTCGTTTAGGAAATTAGATACAATCTTCCGTTTTTGGAAATAAAATCAAACACTTCTTCTTCAAAACAAAATCCAATCCCTTCCTAACTCAACTCCTTCCTAATCTCCTACTTTCCTAAATCTTAACTTTCCAAAACTTGAACACAAAAATCTTTTTCAAATTTTAAAATTCAACTTTCAAATCTTTCCTAATTCAACCCTTTCCTAATTCTACTCCTTTCCAAATCTTAACTTTCCAAATCCAAGTTTTCAAATCTTTCCTAAACTCAACATTTCCTAATCTCAAGATTTTCTAAAACTTAAACTCTAAAGCTTTCTAAATTCAAAACTTTCTAAATCTAAAACTTTCTAGATCTAAACTTTCTAAATTTCAAATCTTTCCTAAACCTAAAACTTTCCTAAGTTGAAACTTCCTTAATTTAAAACTTTCCTAAGTTGAAACTTCCTTAATTGAAAACTTTCCTAAGTTGAAATTTTCTTAATTTAAAACTCTTCCTAATTCCAAAACTTTCCTAAATTGAAAACTTTCCTAAAACAGAACTTTCCTAATTTGAACTTTTCCTAAATCGAATCTTCCTAAATCTAGTCTTTCCTAATCTTTCCAAGTCCAACTTTTGAGTCAAATCTTTTCTAAGTCTCAAGTCCTTCTAGGTTTCCTAAAACCAAGGCCTTCAAAACCAATCTTTTAAAATCTTCCAATCAAGGTTCAATCTCTCATTTTCTAATCCAATTTCCAATCTTCTAGTCTAAATTCAAATCAAATCCTTTTTCCAATCAAAGTCTCTTTCTTCCAATCCAACCTTCTATCTTCTATCAAACTCTTGTCCGAACTACGACTGACCTGATTCCTCCAAAAGGATATGTAAGCAACTGTCGTGCCCAGATTTTTCGCACTCGAGGAATACTCACACAAGCGGGAAAAATGCTATACTCTCTTGTTAGAACTCACCCTCCTAGAAGAATGAGTGTGACTAAGTTTGAATTGAAAATAGATTTGAATAAAGGGCTTTTGGAAAACATTTGGAGTCGCCACCTAACTTGATTAAGGTGAGTTATGTCACCTAAAAACTAAAAATAATCCGAAGACTACACTTAGAGTTTTTGGAAAACGATTTTGAAAATATCTCCTCAAGAGAGGGTTTTTAAGAAAACGGGCTGTTTGGCAACCTTTGGAAAATATTTAGCTCTTTTTTGAAAATAAGTCCTTTTGGTCTATGAAAACAGTGATTCTAGGTTCGGAGGTTGGTTACGTGTAGGGAAGACGCACTAAGCCATCACCTTACCCCGCCCTTTCGGTACCTACATGTCAATCTACCCTAGATTCACCTATGAGAGTCTTTAACTAACTAATGTTCAATCCTATCCACTTTGAAAAATAATGTTTAGAAAAACATGATGCATGATATGCAAGTGCAAGAAAAGAGAGTTGATTTGAAAATAAATTTGAAAAGAAAATTTTGATTTGATTTTAGAGAAAGATTTGAAAGGATAGATTTGAAATTGGAATGTTGAAAAAATTAGAAATAGAGATTTGGAAATAGAAATTTGAAATTGGAAGTTTGAAAATAGATTGGAGATTTGAAAAAATTGTGGAATTTGAGATTTGAAAAATATGGAGAAATTTGAAATTTGAAAGAAGTTGTGACCGCACCCATGAGGGTTGCCTACGTATCCCTTTGGAGGAATCAGGTCAATCGTAGTTCGGACAAAAGTCTGATAGAAAATAGAAGATATGATTGGAAGAAAAAGATTGAGTTGGAAACTAGATTAGAAGATTGAGAGATTGAACTTTGATTGGAAGATTTGAAAAGATTTGATTTTGAAAGACTTGATTTTAGGAAACCTAGACTTAGGAAAGAGAGGATTTAGAGAAGACTGGAGATTAAGTAAGATTGGACTCGAACGTTGGAATTGGAAGATTGGAGAAGGATCGAATTTAGGAATGGTTCGAATTAGGAAAGTTTCAAAATAGGAAAGTTTCGTTTTAGGAAAGTTCCGTTTAGGAAAGTTTCAAATTAGGAAAGTTTCAAAATAGGAAAGCTTTAACTTAAGAAAGTTTCAATTTGGGAAAGTTTTAACTTAGGAAAGTTTTGGTTTAGGAAATGTTTCGAATTAGGAAAGTTTCATTTTAAGAAAGGTTTTGAAATAAGAAAGTGTTGAATTTAGAAATCTTTTGAATTAGGAAAAGTTTAGTTTAAGGAAGGTTTAAAATTTAGAAAGTTTCAACTTAAGACAGTTTTGAATTTAGAATGTTTTGAAATAGGGAAGCTAAGAAAGTGAGAAAGTTTTGCATTTAGAAAGCTTTAGATTTAGAAAGATTTGAAATTTTAGGAAAGTTTAGAATTTAGAAAGTTTTAAAATTTGAGTTTAAGAAAAGGTTTGAGTTTAGGAAGATTTGAAAACTTAGATTTGGGAAGTTAAGATTTGAAAGGGTTGAATTAGGAAAGATGTGGAAGTTGAGTTTTAAAATTTAGGAAAGATTTTTATGTTCAAGTTTTGGAAATTTAAGATTTAAGAAAGTAGAGGATTAGGAAGGATTTGAACTAGGAAAGATTTGGATTAGGAAGGGATTCGATTTTGTTTCTAAAAGGAAAGGTTTGATTTTGTTTCCAAAAATGGAAGATAGGATCTAGTCTTCTAAACGGGAAGATTTGATTTGGTTTCCTAAAGGGAAGATTGAATTTTGGTTTCCTAAAGGAAAGGTTGGATTTGACAAGGATTTGGAAAGAGAGATTTTAGAAACCCTAGATTTTGAAGTGTATAGTTTTGACGTAAAAAATAGGTTTTGGAAATATGTATAGTTTTGATGTAGAAAACAAGAGGTTTTGGAAACCTAGGTTTTAAGACAAGTTTGAAAACCATGCTTTTGGAAAGAAAATTAGGGTCTCCTAGTTGTGAGTTCTAGGGCTAAACTTGGGCATCAAGAAAAGGAATTTTTGGAAAGTGTTTTTTTGGAAAGAGAGATTTTTGGAAAGAAATCCTTGAGAGGGGTTTTTGAAAAGTAAATTTGAAGATAAAGTTTTTGGAAAGAGATTTTAAAAAAATGAGTTTTTGGAAAGTGAATTTGAAGATAAAATTTTTGGAAAGAGATTTTAAAAAAAGGAGTTTTTGGAAAGTGTGTTTTTGGAAATGAGTTTTTAGAAGAAAAATCCTAGAGGGGAGTTTCTAAAAGGAAGATTTTGGGAAGAAAGTTTTTAGAAAGATTTTTGGTAGAAGATTGTTGGAGAGAATTTTTTAGAAAGATTTTTAGGGAGCGTTTTTTAGAAAGTGGATTTTGGGGTGAGTATTTTGGAGAGGAGTTCGAAAATGGAGTTTTGAAAAATAGATTTTTGGAGGGAGTTTTTGAAAACAACTTTGGAAAGAAGAGTTTTAGGAAAGCATGTTGACAAGAAGGGTTTTAGAAAGAGAGACTTTTAAAAGGAGAGTTTTTTGGAAAGTATAAAAAAACGTCTCACTTTCCTAAAGCGATTCTAAGCATAAAAGGGTTAGAACCACTTTAAGAAAGTGGTTTTGAAAATAACAAGATTTTGAAAATATGGACCATAAAAGTCACTTTAAATGTAACACTTTCCTAAAGCAATCCTAGCCATGGAAAGGCTAGAATCACCCTAGAATTGTGATTTTGAAAACAAGTTTTGAAAAAGGAGATTATGAGGCAATTTTGAAAACGAGTTTAATGCAAGTTTTGAAAATGAGTTTGAAAACGATTCTGGAGAGATGCAAGATAATGATATGCACAATGCAAATTTGGGGTCGTGAACATACAAGGTTAAGACTTCACCACATAATCAAGGGGGCCGAACCCACGTGGTCTCCGGTTAGCCTAATGGAAAGCCCCCGACACGGTGACCCTCCAATAGTCTAATCCTACACATGGATCGGGAGTCCCCTTGTTTCAAGCATGCAAAGAAAGGGGGAGAAAGAGATAGGGGATTAAAATAGAGAAAACCCAAGTGGGTTAGGAGAAAGAAGAGAGAGGGGGAAAGTGCAGAAATTTAAATAGAAAACCTACCTTGTGTCTTGTTTATTTTGCGCGCCTTGCTTTTCTTCGGTCTTCGCTTCACTTCAGTCTTGATCTTCGAGGGCTTGTCTTCAGTCTTCAAATCTTCGTAATTACAGCAATTCAAGTCTTCAATGGAGGGTTGGAGGCTAGTGTATATGTGTGTAGGGTGTGTATGAGTGTATATAAGGCTAGGGTTTGTGTATGGTGGTTAGGGTTTAGAAAACCTAGGGAAGCTAGGGTTTTGGGAGTATGTGAGCTCTGTATATTGAAATATAAGATTTTTAGACTGAGTTTGTGGACCCCTTTCACGCTGGAAGAGGCTCTGTATTTATAGAGGTGGGATAGACCTTACGCTTGTTGCAGTGGCGCCAGGCCAAAAATGCTTCTGGCGCCACTAGGAGTGGCGCCAAGCCAAATATTGGCTTGGCGCCAGCCAATTAGGAAACTATTAAGGTCGGCAAGCAACGTATCTTTGACTAGATTTGGGCGCTTGTGCTAGTAACTACCATGCAATTTTTAGCTTGACTTCACTAGGAGTGATTCCAGAAAGTCTGGGAATGATTTGAAGAGGCCGGGAATGACCCGAAAGACCTGAAAAGAGCATGAACACTTAGAATGGTGTCCCGAAGGTATTTGACTTGAAAAACGAGGATGAAATGTGTCGGAAGGATTAACCAAGCCTTTAAGGGCAAAACGGTCAATCGGATCGGGAAGCTGCCGGGACAGACTCGGACTGTTCCGGAAGAAGACTCGAGATTTGGAAATATTATTCAGAATATTTCCAAAAGTTTCTGGTTTGATACCCAGAGCCAGTGTGGTCGGAAAAGGAGACCGGCCCACCAGGGGCAAAACGGTCATTTTGTACCGAGTTTGCCGAAACTAACTCAGAATGATTCGGAAAGATAGAGGAAGGTTGAGAATACCATAAGAAGCAATCTAAGGAGGTTACCGGTTTGATACCCAAAACCGGTGTGGTCGGAAAAGGAGACCGGCCTACCAAGGGCAAAACGGTCATTTTGAACCGAGTTTGCCGGAACTGACTCGGAATGATCCGGAAAGATAAAGGAACGTTGAAAATACTATAAGAAGCAATCACAGAAGGTTACCGGTTTGATACCCAGAGCTGGTGTGGTTCCCGGGGCGTTCGGATGCCTAGGGGCAAAATGGTCATCTTGACCGAAAAGTCTCAGAATTGGCCCGAAACTGACTAGAAGGCACCTAATCGTGTCGGATCAATTTTAAGACAATCTTGGAAGGTTGGACTTACCATTCTGAAGACTCAAATGTGTTCTTGAGAAACGTGCTGGAAAAGGCCCAAGGGGCAGTTTGGTCATTTTTCACCGAAGTGGGCTAGCAGGCACTGGTGTTGACCTGGGTTTTGAGTGTTTCCGCCACTCTGATGGCAGTCGTGTGATACAGGGGTTTGTTGGCAATTCCCTATATCGACCTGTTTGTGAGTATTTCCGTTACTCTAACGGTTGCGGTGTTTGCGAGTATTTTCGCTACTCTAACGGTTCGCGATCATTCCCGAGACTGCCTGATCTCGGGAAGCTGCTAAAGGGACTTAGCGCCTGAGAATCAACTTTCTCGAAAGGCATGCCTAAACAGACATTTTTGCATTGGCAGGTGCCAAAGGTGGACCGTTCTACCATCTAGGGGAGTTGGGGTCTCGTCCCGGTCGACAGGTTTAAAGGGACTTACAACTCCGAAGAGATTTTTTCTGAAAAATGCGCCAGACCGTCTCGAGGAATAAACTGTCTCGAGAGAGGGATTGAAATTGAAAAGGGGTCTTATCGTCTTCAGAAAGACGTGCTTGATTTGGAATAGATTTACCGTCTCGAGGAATAAACTGTCTCGAGAAAGAGATTGAAATTGGAAAAGGGTCTTATCGTCTTCGGAAAGACGTGCCTGATTTGGAATAGATTTACCGTCTCGAGGAATAAACTGTCTCGAGAGAGGAATTGGAATTGGAAAGGGGTCTTATCGTCTTCGGAAAGACGTGCCTGATTTGGAATAGATTTACCGTCTTGAGGAATCAACTGTCTTGAGAGAGGGATTGGAATTGGAATTGGAAAGAAATTGGAAAGGGGTCTTACCGTCTTCGGAAAGACGTGCCTGATTGGAGTAGATTTACCCTCTCGAGGAATAAACTGTCTCGAGAGAGGGATTGGAATTGGAATTGGAAAGGAATTGGAAAGGGGTCTTACCGTCTTCGAAAAGACGTGCCTGATTGGAGTAGATTTACTGTCTCGAGAAATAAACTGTCTCGAGAGAGGGATTAGAGTTGGAATTGGAAAGGACAATGCCCCTAAGGGCATTTTGGTCATTTTGCCTCTATTTGGGCCTAGTGGGGCCCGCGAAGCGATGAATTAACGGGATTAGACTTCGAGAGTTGATTTCGATCGGAATACGTCCATATTGACTTGAGTACAAGTCTGGACGGAGTGTAGACTGCCGAGCGGTAAAAAATGGGGTGCTTACAGCAACCCTCATGGGTGTGGTCACAACTTTTTTCAAATTTCAAATTCCACCACATTTTTCAAATTTCTATTTCCACAACTTCTTTTAAATCTCCAATTCTACAATCTTCTTCAAGTTTCCAATTCTATGTTCTATTTCCAATTTCTAATTCTAAAAATCTATTTTCAATCTTCAATTTCAATTTCCAAAACCTTCTTTCCAATTTCAAACTTCTATCTCTTTCTTTTCAAATCAAATCAATTTCTTTCCAAATCTACTTTTCCAACTCTCTTTTCTTGCACTTGCATATCATGCATCATGTCTTTTTAAACATTCTTTTTCAAAGTGGATAGGATTGGCCAATAGTTAGCTGAAGACTCTCATAGGTGAAGCTAGGGTAGATTGACATGTAGGTACCGCAAGTGCGGGGTAGGGTGATGGCTTAGTGCGTCTTCCCTACACGTAACCAACCTCCGAACCAAGGATCACTGATTTCAAAGACCAAAATGGAGTTATTTTCTAAAAAGAGCTAAATATTTTCCAAAGGTGGCCAAACAACCTATTTTTCTTAAAAACCCTCTCTTGAGGAGATATTTTCAAAATCGTTTTCCAAAACCCTAAGTGTAGTTTTCGGATTATGCTTAGTTTTTAGCTGACCTAACCCACCTTAATCAAGTTAGGTGGCGACCCCGAATTTTTTTTGAAAAGCCCTTTATTCAAATCAATTTTCGATTCAAACCTAGTCGCACTCATTCTTCTAGAAGGGTGAGTTCTAACAAGAGAGTACAGTATTTTTTCCGCTTATATGTGTATTCTTCGAGTGCGAAAAATATAAGCACCACATCCTGAGAGTTAGCAATTTGAAAAACTTTAGAATCGGGGTTTGAGCATGCCAAATTTTCGCGCCCAGATTTTTCGCACTCGAGGAATACTCACACAAGTGGGAAAAACAATGTACTCTCTCGTTAGAACTGACCCTCCTAAAAGAATGAGTGCGACTAGGTTTGAATTGAAAAATAGGTTTGAATAAAGGGCTTTTGAAAAAGATTTGGAGTCGCCACTTAACTTGATTAAGGTGAGTTAGGTTACCTAAAAACTAAGAGTAATCCGAAGACTACACTTAGGGTTTTTAAAAAAAAACGATTTGAAAATACCTCCTCAAGAGAGGGTTTTTTAAGAAAACAGGTTGTTTGGCAACCTTTGGAAAATATTTAGCCCTTTTTGAAAAATTAACTCCTTTTGGTCTTTGAAATCAGTGATCTAGGTTCGGAGGTTGGTTACGTGTAGGGAAGACGCACTAAGCTATCACCCTACCCCGCCCTTTCGGTACCTACATGTCAATCTACCCTAAATTCACCTATGAGAGTCTTTAATTAACTATAGTTCAATCCTGCCCACTTTGAAAAGCAATGCTTGAAATAAAACTAACATGATGTATGATATGCAAGTACAAGTTAAGAAAATTAAAAAATAGATTTGAAAAGAGATTAATTTGAAATTGATTTGATTTGAAAATAGATTTGAAGAGATGGAATTTGAAATTGGAAAGTTTGAAAATTGAAGGTAGAAATTTGAAAATAGAAATTTTGAAATTGGAATTTGAGATTCGAAAAGATTTTGGAAACCACACCCATGAGGGTGGAATTGAAAGTTTGAAAAGTATTGTGACTGCACCTATGAAGGTTGCCTACGTATCCCTTTGGGGGAATCAGGTCAGTCGTAGTTCGGACCAGAGTCCGATTGAAAATAGATTGATTTGAAGAGAGAGATTGAATTGGAAGAAAGAGATTGAATTGAAAATTGAATTTGATTTGAGATTAGAAGAGGAGATTGGAAATTGAAATTGAGAAGATTCGACTTGCTTTGGAAAGATGGATTTTGGAAAGACTTGGTTTTGAAAAGATGGAGGTTTGGGAAACCTAGACTTAGGAAAGATAGGAGACTTAGGAAAGACTTGAGATTAAGAAAGATTGGACTTAGGAAAGGTTCGAATTAGGAAAGTGTCATTTTTGGAAAGTTTGAAATTTGGAAAGTTTTCGACTTAGGAAAGTTTTGAAAATTGGAAAGTTTTGAAATAGGGAAAGGTTTGAAAAAGGGAAGTTTTCAACTTAGGAAATGTTCAAATTAAGAAAGGGAAAGTTTTGAATTAAGAAAGCTTTGAGTTTAGAAAGTTTTAAATTAAGAAAGCTCCATTTTAAGAAAGGTTTTGAAAAAGGAAAGGTTTTCAAAATAAGGAAGTTTTGAAAATAGAAAAATTTTGGATTTGGAAAGATGTTGAAATTTGGAAAGTTTAGGATTTAAAAAGTTTTAGAGTTTGAATTTTAGAAAGTCTTGAAATTTGGAAAGGCTTGAGTTTAGGAAAGATTTGAAAGCTTGGATTTGAAAAAGATTTTGAAAAGGGGTAGAATTAGGAAAGGGTTGAATTAGGAAAGACTTGAAAGTTGAGTTTTAAAATTTAGGAAAGATTTTTATGTTCATGTTTTGGAAACTTAAGATTTAGGAAAACGGAAGTTTGGGAAGGATTTGAATTAAGCAATAGTTAGATTTTGAAATTTAAGGAAAGATTTAAAATTTAGGTTTAGAAAACTTATGGTTTAGGAAGGAATTGAATTAGGAAAGGTTTGGATTAAGAAGAGATTGGATTTAGTTTCTAAAAGAGAAAGGTTGGATTTTGTTTCCAAAAACGGAGAAGGGGATCTAGTTTCCTAAACGGGGAGATTGGATTTGGCAAGGATTTGGAAAGGGAGATTCTAGAAACCCTAGATTTGAAAAACCATAGTTTTGACGTAGAAAATAGGTTTTGGAAACATGTATATTTTTTATGTGAAAACATGAGGTTTTGGAAACCTAGGTTTGGGGCAAAGTTTGAAAATCATGTTTTTGGAAAGAAAAATTAGGGTTTCCTAATTGTGGGCTCTAAGGCTCGATTTGGGCTCTAAGGAAAAGGGATTTTTAAAAAGTGCGTTTTTGGAAACGAAGGTTTTGGAAGGAAAACCTATAGGGGAATTTCTAGAAGGAAGATTTTAGAAAAGAGAGTTTTTGGAAAGATTTTTAGGAGAGATTTTTTTAGGAAAGTGAATCTAGGGAGTGATTTTAGAAAGTGAATTTTGAGGAAAAGATTTTGGAGAGGAGTTGAAAAAGAGAGTTTTGAAAAATAGATTTTGGAAGGGTGTTTTTAAAAACAATTTTGAAGAGGGGAGTTTTAGGAAAGTATGTTGAAAAAGAGATTCTTAGGAAGAGATTTGTAAAGAGAGTTTTTAGAAGGTGTAAAAACATCTCACTTTCCTAAAGCAATTCTAACCATAAGAAGGCTAGAACCACTTTAGGAAAGCGGTTTTGAAAACAACAAGATTTGAAAATATAGACCAAAAGGTCACTTTTAATATAACACTTTCCTAAAGCAACCCTAGCCATGGAAAGGCTAGAATCACCCTAGAATTGTGGTTTTGAAAACAAGTTTTTGAAAAAGAGCTTTTGATGCAATTTTGAAAACAAGTTTGAAAATAATTTTTGAAAACAACTTTTTGAAAACGAATTTTGAAAGATGCAAGACTATGATATGCGCAATGCAATTTGGGGTCGTGAGCATACAAGGTTAAGGCTTCACCACATAATCAAGGGGGCCGAACCCACGTGGTCTTTGGTTAGACTAGAAGAAAGCCCCCGACACGGTGACTCTCCAATAGCCCAATCCTACACATGGACCGGGAATCCCCTTGTTTTAAGCATGCAAAGAAAGGGGGGGAAAGAGATGGGGGATTAAAATAGAGAAAACCCAAGTGAGTTGGAGAGAGAAGAGAGAGGGGGGAAGTGCAGAAAATTAAATAGGGAGCCTACCTTGTATCTTCTTCAATTTGCACGCCTTGCTTGTCTTCGGTCTTCGGTCTTTGTCTTGATCTTCTTCTTCAGTCTTCAAGGGTTGTTTTCAAGCTTTAGATGGCAACTCTTCAAGTCTTCAAAGGGTGGTTGAAGGCTAGTGTATGAGTGTATGGGGGAGTGTATGAGTGTATAGGAGGCTAGGGTTTGTGTATTGTGGCTAGGGTTTGGAAAACCTAAGGAGGCTAGGGTTTAGGAGATGCTCTAGCTCTGTATATCGAAATATAGGATTCTTAGGTTAAGTTTGCAGACCCTTTTCACGTTGAATGAGGCTCTGTATTTATAGAGGTTGGACAAACCTCGCGCCTGTTGCAGTGGCGCCAGGGCAAACTTTACACTGGCGCCACTAGGAGTTGCGCCAGGCCATTTTTTGGCTTGGCGCCACTACTAGTGGCACCAGCCAATTAGGAAAGGTTTAAGGTCAGCAAGCAACATATCTTTGACTAGATTTGGGCGCCTGTACTAGTGACTACCATGTAAATTTTAGCCTAGCTTCACTAGGAGTGACTCCGGGAAGTCCGGGAATGATTTGAAAGAGCCGGGAATGACCCGGGGGGCCGGAAAGGAGCAGGAACACTTAAAATAGTGTCCTGGAGGTATTTGACTTGAAAAGTGAGGATAAGATGTGTCGGAGAGCTTGACCGGGCCTTTAGGGGCAAAACGGTCAATCGGACTAAGAAACTGCCGGGGCGAACTCGGATTGTCCCGGAAAAAGACTTGGGATCTGGAAATATTATTTAGAATGTTCCCAGAGGTTGCCAGTTTGATTCCCAGAGCCGGCGTGGTCAGAAAAGGAGACCGGCCCACTAGGGGCAAAACGGTCATTTTGTACTGGGTTTGCCGGAACTGACTCGGAATGGTCCGGAAAGGTAAAGGAAGGTTGAGAATACTATAAAAAGTATTCTCGAGACATTACCGGTTTGATACTCAAAGCCGGTATGGTCGAAGAAGGAGACTGGCCCTCTAGGGGCAAAACGGTCATTTTGTACCGGGTTGGCCGGAACTGACTCGGAATGATCCGGAAAGGTAAGGGGAGGTTGAGAACACTATAAAAAGTATTCTCAGGAGGTTACCAGTTTGATACCCAGAGCCGGTGTGGTTCCCGAGGCGTTCGGATGCCTAGGGGCAAAATGGTCATCTTGACCGAAAAGTCTCGGAAAAGGTCCTAAGGGTAGTTTGGTCCTTTTCCACCGAAGTGGGCTAACAGCCACTGGTGTTGACCTAGGTTTTGAGTGTTTCCGCCACTCTAACGGTGTGAGTATTTCCGCTACTCTAACAGGGTTGATGATTTGTGAGTATTTCTGCTACTCAGACGGGGTTGAGTATTTCCGCTACTCTAACGGTTTTGTGAGTATTTCCGCTATTCTAACGGGGTTGATGATTTGGGAGTATTTCCGCTACTCTAACGGGGTTGATGATTTGGGAGTATTTCCGCTACTCGCACGGGGTTGAGTATTTCCGCTACTTCAACGGGGTTGATGATTTGGGAGTATTTCCGCTACTCGGACGGGGTTGAGTATTTCCGCTACTCGGACGGGGTTGATGATTTGGGAGTATTTCCGCTACTCGGACGGGGTTGAGTATTTCCGCTACTCTAACGGCTTTGTGAGTATTTCCGCTACTCTAACGGCTTCGTGAGTATTTTCGCTACTCTAACGGCTTCGTGAGTATTTCCGCTACTCAAACGGTTTTGTGAGTAGTTTTGCTACTCAAACCGTCTCGAGGAATAAACTATCTCTAGAGAGGGATTGGAAAGGGGTCTTACCGTCTCCGAAGAGACGTGCCTGGATTGGAGCCGTCTCGAGGAATAAACTGTCTCGAGAGTAGGATTGGAAAGGGGTCTTACCGTCTCCGAAGAGACGTGCCTGGATTGTGAGTGTTTCCGTCACTCTAACGATTTTGTGAGTACTTTTGCTACTCGGACCGTCTCGAGGAATAAACTGTCTCGAGAGAAGGACTGGAATTGGAATAAGAAACGACAATGCCCCTAAGGGCATTTTGGTCATTTTGCCTCTATTTGGGCCTGACAGGCCCGCGAAGCGATGGAAAGACAGAATTTGGAACTAGAGAATTGGATTCGATAGGAATATGCCCAAAATGACTTGAAAACAAGTCTGGACGGAGTGTAGACTGCCGAGCGGTCAAAAATGGGGTGCTTACACAAATCTTGCAAACGGCCTCCGTTTGGTGCAAAACTCGACACACAACACGATCTCGGCAAACTATCATTGTTGGGGCTGACGATGCGTCGAACGGAGTCCAGGTGAAGGTGTTAGGGCAATTTTCCATCCCAAAGACTTGGCGATTTGCAAAACTTTGGAATCGGGGTTCGGGGATGCTAAATCTTACATAAGGCCTCCGTTTGGTGTAAAACTCGACACACAGCACCGTCTCGGCAAACTAACGATGTGAGCACTGATGGCGTATCGAACGGAGTCCCAATGAAGGAGTTAGTGCAATTTTCCTTCCCTAAGTGTTAGTGATTAGAAAAACTTCAGAATCGGGGATCAAGGATGCAAGATCTTGCAAACGGCCACTGTTTGGTTTGAAACTCAACACACAGCACCGTCTCGGCAAACTATCATTGCTGGTTCTTACGACGCATCGAACGAAGTCCCAGTGAAGGTGTTAGTGCGATTTTCCTTCCCGAAGAGTTCGCGATTTGAAAAACTTTGGAATCGGGGTTCAGGGATGCCAAACCTTGGAAACGGCCTCCATTTCCCACGAAACTCGGCACACAGCACCGTCTCGGCAAGCTACAGCAGCGAGCGCTGATGGCTCATCGAATGGAGTCCTAGTGAAGGAGTTAGTGCCATTTTCCTTCTCGGAGCGTTAGAAATTTGAAATACTTTGGAAACGAGGTTCAAGGATGCCAAATCTTGCAAACCCCCTTCGTTTGGCTCAAAACTTGACACACAGCACCATCTCGCAAGCTACAGATTTGGGCAGTGACGGTGCGTCGAAAAGAGTCCCGATGAAAGAGTTAGTGCAATTTTCCTTCCCGAAGACTTAGCAATTTGAAAAACTTTAGAATCGAGGTTCGAGGATGTAAATCTTGCAAACGGCCTCCGTTTGGCGTGAAACTCGACACACAGCACCGTCTCGGTAAACTACAGCTGCGGGCGGTGACGACGCATCGAACAAAGTCCCGGTGAAGGAGTTAGTGTACAAATGGCCTCCGTTTCATGCAAAACTCAACACACAGCACCCTCTCGGCAAACTACAAAATTGGGCACTGACGGCGAGTCAAACGGAGTCCCAGTGAAGGAGTTAGTGCAATTTTCTTTCCCGGAGAGTTCGCGATTTGAAAAACTTTGGAATCGGGGTTCGGGGATTCCAAATCTTTCAAACGGCCTTCGTTTGGCACAAAAAATGACACACAGCACCATCTCGGCAAACTAACGCTGCAGGCACTAACGGCACATCAAACGGAGTCCCGGGGAAGGAGTTAGTGCAATTTTTCTTATTTGAGAGTTAGCAATTTGAAAAACTTTAGAATCGGGGTTCGACTATGCCAAATCTAGCAAACGACCTCTGTTTGGCGCACAACACAACACACAGCACTGTCTCGGCAAACTAAAGTAGCGAGCACTGATGGCACGTTGAACGGAGTCTTGGTGAAGGAGTTAGGGCAATTTTTCTTCCCGAAAAGTTAGCGATTTGACTAACTTTGGAATCGAGGTTTAGGTATGCCAAATCTTGCACACGACCTCCGTTTGGTGCGAAACTCAACACACAGCACCATCTCAGCAAACTACGGTTGCAGGCGCAAACGGCTCCTCGAACGGAGTCCCGGTGAAGGACTTAGTGTAATTTTCCTTCCGAAGACCTGGCGATTTGAAAAACTTTGGAATCGGGATTCGAGGATGCCAAATCTTGCAAACGACCTCCGTTTGGCACAAAACTCGACACACAGCACCATCTTGGTAAACTATCATTGTTGGGGCTAACGATGCGTCGAACGGAGTCCCGGTGAAAGTGTTAGTGCAATTTTCCTTCCCGAAGACTTGGCGATTTGAAAAACTTTAGAATCGGGGTTCGGCGATGCCAAATCTTACATACGGCCTTCGTTTAGCGCAAAACTCGACTCACAACACCGTCTCGGCAAACTAACGCTGCAGTCACTGACGGCGCATCGAACGGAGTCCCGGTGAAGGAGTTAGTGTAATTTTCCTTCCCTGAGAGTTAGCAATTTGAAAAACTTTAGAAACGAAGTTCGAGTATGCCAAATCTTGCAAACGGCCTCTGTTTGGTGCACAACATGACACATAGCACCATCTTGGCAAACTACAGCTGCGAGCACTGAAGGCGCATAGAACGGAGTCCTAGTGAAGGAGTTAGTGCTACTTTCTTTCCCAGAGAGTTAGCGATTTGAAAAACTTCGGAATCGGGGATCGGGAATGTCAAATCTTGCAAACGGCCTCCGTTTGGTTCGAAACTCAACACACAGCACCGTCTCGGCAAACTATCGTTATTAGTTCTTACAACGCATCGAACGGAGTCCTTGTGAAGAAGTTAGTGCAATTTTCTTTCTCGAAGAGTTAGCGATTTGAACAACTTTGGAATCGGGATTTAGGGATGCCAAATTTTGAAAACAGCCTCCGTTTGGCATGAAACTCAACACACAGTACCATCTCAGTAAACTATAGCTGCGGGTGATGACGACGGGTCGAACGGAGTTCTGGTGAAGGAGTTAGTGCAATTTTTCTTCCTGATGAGTTGGCGATTTGAAAAACTTTAAAATCAGGGTTCGGAGATGCCAAATCTTGCAAACGGCTTCTGCTTAGAGCGAAACTCGACACAGAGCACCGTCTCGGCAAACTATCATTGTTGGAGCTAACGGTGTGTCAAACGGAGTACCGGTGAAGGAGTTGGTGCAATTTTCCTTCCCGGAGAGTTAGCGATTTGCAAAACTTTGGAATAGGGGTTCGGGGATGCCAAATCTTGAAAACGGCCTCCGTTTGGCTCAAAACTTGATACACAGCATCATCTCAGCAAACTACAGCAGCGAGCGACGTTAACCCGTCGAACGAAGTTCCGGTGAAGGAGTTAGTGTAATTTTTCTTCCCGTTGAGTTGGCGATTTGAAAAACTTTGGAATCAGGGTTCGGGGATGCCAAATCTTGCAAATGGCCTTCGTTTGGCGCGAAACTCAACACACGGCACCATCTTGGCAAACTACAACTACGAGCACTGACGACTCGTCGAACGGAGTCCTTGTGAAGAGTAAGTGTAATTTTCTTCGCGGAGACTTGGCGATTGGAAAAACATTGGAATCGGGATTTGAGGATGCCAAATCATGCAAACAACTTCCGCTTGGTGTGAAACTCAACACAGAGCACCGTCTCAGCAAACTATCGTTGTTGCAGCTAACGGCATGTCGAATGGAGTACCGGTGAAGGAGTTTATGCAATTTTCCTTCCCAGAAAGTTAGCGATTTGAAAAACTTTGGAATCGAGGTTCAAGTATGCCAAATCTTGAAAACGGCCTCCGTTTGGCATGAAACTCGATACACAACACCATCTCGGCAAACTACAGCTGCGGGCGATAACGACGCGTCGAACGGAGTTCCAATGAAGGAGTTAGTGCAATTTTTCTTCTCGGTGAGTTGGCGATTTGAAAAACTTTGGAATCGAGGTTCGAGGATGCCATATATTGCAAACAACCTCCGTTTGGAGCGAAACTCATCACACAGCACCGTCTCAGCAAACTATAGCTGTAAAAGCTGACGGCGCGTCGAATAGAGTCCCGGTGAAGGAGTGTCGCACCCAGATTTTTTGCACTCGAGGAATGCTCACTCAAACGGGAAAAACACTGTACTCTCTCGTTAGAACTCACCCTCCTAGAAGAATGAGTGCGACTAGGTTTGAATTGAAAATATATTTGAATAAAGGGCTTTTAGAAAAGATTTGGAGTCGCCACCTAACTTGATTAAGGTGAGTTAGGTCACCTAAAAACTAATAATAATCCGAAGACTACAATTAGAGTTTTTGGAAAACGATTTTGAAAATATCTACTCAAGAGAAGGTTTTTAGGAAAATAGGTTGTTTAGCAACCTTTGGAAAATATTTAGCCCTTTTTGAAAATAACTCCGTTTTGGTCTATAAAAACAGCGATTCTAAGTTCGGAGGTTGGTTACGTGTAGGGAAGACGCACTAAGCCATCACCCTACCCCGCCCTTTCGATACCTACATGTCAATCTACCCTAGATTCACCTACAAGAGTCTTCAACTAACAACTGTTCAATCCTATCCACTTTATAAAAGAATTTTTGAAAAGAAACTAACATGATGCATGATATGCAAGTGCAAGAAAAGACACTTGATTTGGAAATAGATTTAAAATGAAGAATTTGGTTTGATTTTAGAAGAGAGATTTGAAAGGATAGATTTGAAATTGAAAAGTTTTAGAAATTGGAAATAGAGATTTGAAAATAGATTTTTGGAATTGGAAACTTGAAATAGATATGGAATTGGAGATTGAAGAAGATTGTAGAATTGGAGATTTGAAAGTGGTTGTGGAATTGAAAATTTGAAAAATGTTGTAGAATTTGTGATTTGAAAAATGTGGAGACCGCACCCATGAGGGTTGCCTATGTATCCTTTTGGAGGAATCAGATCAGTCGTAGTTCGGACAAGAGTCCGATTAAAAATAGAAGAGTTGATTAGAAGAAAGAGAATGAATTGAATTCGGATTAGAATTGGAGAAGTAGGGAAATTTAGACTTTGATTGGAAGATTTGAAAAGATTGATTTTGAAAGACTTGGTTTTGAAAGACTTGGTTTTAGGAAACCTAAACTTAGGAAAGACTTGAGACTTAGAAAAGATTTGACTTGACTTAGAAGGATTTTAGAAAAGATTTTACTCAAACGTTGGACTTGGAAAGATTAGGAAAGACTAGATTTACGAAAGGTTCGAATTAGGAAAGTTTCAAAATAGAAAAGTTTCGTTTTAGGAAAGTTCTGTTTAGGAAATTTTCAAATTAGGAAAGCTTCGACTTAGGAAAGTTTTGAATTAAGAAAGTTTCATTTTAAGAAAGGTTTTGAAATAGAAAAGTGTTGAATTTAGAAATGTTTTTGAATTATGAAAAGTTTAGTTTAAGAAAGGTTTAGAATTTGGAAAGTTTCAACTTAAGAAAGTTTTGAATTTGAAAAGCTTAGAATTTTAGAAAGATTTTAAATTAGGAAATATTTGAATTTAGAAAGCTTTAGAATTTTTGAAAGATTCAAAGTTTGAGATTTAGAAAGATTTGAAAATCTAGATTAGGGAGTTAAAGTTTGGAAATGATGTGGAATTAAGAAAGGTTGGAATGAGGAAAGGTTTAGACTTTGAAAGATTTGAAGTTTAGGAAAGTGTGGAACTTAGGAAATTTTAGAGTTTGAAAGTTTCGAATTTAGAAAGTTTAGGATTTAGAAAGTTTTGGAGTTTGAGTTTTAGAAAACCTTGAGATCAGGAAAGGTTGAGTTTAGGAAAGATTTGAAAACTTAGATTTGAAAGTTAAGATTTGGAAAAGGGATAGAATTAAGAAAGGGTTGAATTAGGAAAGATGTGGAAGTTGAGTTTTAAAATTTAGGATAGATTTTTATGTTCAAGTTTTGGAAACTTAGGATTTAGGAAAGTAGAAGATTAGGAAGGAGTTAAATTAGGAAAGATTTGGATTAGGAAGGGATTGGATTTTGTTTCTAAAAGAGAAAATTTGATTTTGTTTCCAAAAACAGAGAATTGGATTTAGTTTCCTAAACGGGAGATTGGATTTGGTTTTCTAGAGGGAAAATTGGATTTGATAAGGATTTGGAAAGGAAAATTTAGAAACCCTAGATTTGGAAGTGTATAGTTTTGACGTAGAAAATAGGTTTTGAAAATATGTATAGTTTGGATGTGAAAAGGGAGATTTTGGAAACCTAGGTTTTAAGATAAGTTTGAAAACCATGTTCTTGGAAAGAAAATTAGGGTTTCCTAATTGTTAGCTCTAAGGCTTGACTTGGGCATCAAGAAAAGGGATTTTTGGAAAGCACATTTTTGGAAACGAAGATGTTTAGAAGGAAATCCTAGAGAGGAGTTTTTGGAAAGAGATTTTTAAAAAAAAAGAAGTTTTTGGAAAGTGTATTTTTGGAAACGAGTTTTTAGAAGGAAAATCCTAGAGGAGAGTTTCTAGAAGGAAGATTTTGGAAAGTTTTTTAGAAATATTTTTGGTAGAAGATTGTTGGAGAGAGTTTAGAAATGAGATTTGGGAAGCGTTTTTAGAAAATGAATTTTGAGGGGAGGATTTTGGAAAGGAATTTAAAGAGGGAAGTTTTGAAAAATAGATTTTTGGAGGGGGTTTTTGAAAACAACTTTGGAAAGGAGAGTTTTAGGAAAGTATGTTGAAAAAGAAATTTTTGGGAGGAGAGACTTTTGAAAAGAGAGTTTTTAGAAGGTATAAAAATGTCTCACTTTCCTAAAGCAATTCTAACCATAAGAGAGCTAGAACCACTTTAGGAAAGTGTTTTTGAAAATAACAAAGGTTTGAAAATATGGACTATAAAGGTCACTTTAAATGTAACACTTTTCCAAAGCAATCCTAGCCATGGAAAGGCTATAATCACCCTAGGGTTGTGATTTTGAAAACATGTTTTGAAAAAGGAGATTTTCATGCAATTTTGAAAACAAGTTTAATGCAAGCTTTGAAAACGATTTTTGGAAGAATGCAAGATAATGATATGCACAATGCAAATTTGGGGTCGTGAACATACAAGGTTAAGGCTTCACCACATAATCAAGGGGGCCGAACCCACGTGGTCTCCGGTTGGACTAAAAGAAAACCCTCGACACGGTGACCCTCCAATAGTCTAATCCTACACATGGACCGGGAGTCCCTTTGCTTCAAGCGTGCAAAGAAAGGGGGGGAAAGAGATGGAGGATTAAAATAGAGAAAACCCAAGTGGGTTAGGAGAAAGAAGAGAGAGGGGGAAAGTGCGGAAATTTAAATAAGAAGCCTACCTTGTGTCTTCTTTATTTTGCTTGGCTTTGTGCGCCTTGCTTCCTTGCTTTCTCTTTAGTCTTCGCTTCAGTCTTCGAGAGCTTTATATTGGTCTTCAAATCTTTGTAGTTATAGAACTCCAAGTCTTCAATGGAGGGTTTGAGGCTTTTGTATAAGTGTATAGGGGTGTGTATGAGTGTATAGGAGGCTAAGGTTTGGTATATGGTGGCTAGGGTTTGGAAAACCTAGATAAGCTAAGGTTTAGGGGGAACTACGAGCTCTGTATATCGAATATTAGGTTTTTTTAGACTGAGTTTGCGGATCTCTTTCACGCTGGAAGAGGCTCTGTATTTATAGAGGTGGGATAGACCTGGCGCCTGTTACAGTGGCGCCAGGCCAAAATTCCTCTTGGCGCCACTACTAGTGGCTCCAGCCAGTTAGGAAATTTTGTTAAGTCGGCAAGCAACGTATCTTGGGAAGATTTGGGCACCCGTACTAGTGACTACCATGCAATTTTTAGCCTGGCTTCACTAGAAGTGACTCTGGAAAGTCCAGGAATGATTTAAAGAGGCCGGGAATGACCTGGAGGGCCGAAAAAGGGCAAGAACACTCAAAATAGCATCCCAGAGGTATTTTACTTGAAAAATAAGGATAGGATTGTAAGTACCCCATTTTTTACCGCTCGGCAGTCTACACTCCATCCAGACTAGTTTTCAAGTCATTGTGGGCATATTCCAATCGAAACCATTTCTCTAGGTCCAAATTCCATCTTTCCATTGCTTCGGGGGCCTATCAGGCCCAAATAGAGGCAAAATGACCAAAATGCCCTTAGGGGCATTGTTTCTTTCCAATCCCTCTCTCGAGACAGTTTATTCCTCGAGATGGTCCGAGTAGCGAAACTACTCACAAAACCGTTAGAGTAGCATAAATACTCACAAAACTGTTAGAGTGGCAGAAACACTCACAATCCAGGCACGTCTCTTCGGAGACGGTAAGACCCCTTTCCAATCCCACTCTCGGAACAGTTTATTCCTCGAGACGGTTCCAATCCAGGCACGTCTCCTCGGAGACGGTAAGACCCCTTTCTAATCCCACTCTCGAGACAGTTTATTCCTCGAGATGGTTCCAATCCAGGCACGTCTCTTCGGAGACGGTAAGACCCCTTTCCAATCCCTCTCTTTAGACAGTTTATTCCTCGAGACGGCCCGAGTAACGAAACTACTCACAAAATCATTAGAGTAGCGGAAATACTCACAAAAACCGTTAGAGTAGCGGAAATACTCACAAAACCGTTAGAGTAGCGGAAATACTCACAAAACCGTTATAGTAGCGAAAATACTCACAAATAGGTCGATATAGGGAATTGGCAACAAACCCCTGTGTCACAACGACCACCGTTAGAGTGGCGGAAACACTCAAAACCCAAGTCAACACCAATGTCTATTAGCCCACTTCGGTGAAAAATGACCAAACTACACTTTCGAGACTTTCTGGTCAAGATGACCATTTTGCCCCTAAGCATCCGAATGCCCCTGGAACCACACCGGCTCTGGGTATCAAACAGGTAATGTCCCGAGAATACTTTTTATAGTATTCTCAACCTTCCTTTACCTTTCCGGATCATTCCGAGTCAGTTCCGGCCAACCCGGTACAAAATGACCGTTTTGCCCCTGGTGGGTCGGTTTCCTGTTTCGACCACACCGGCTCTGGGTATCAAACCGGTAACCTCCTGAGACTACTTTTTATAGTATTCTCAACCTCCTTTTACCTTTCCGGATCATTCCGAGTCAGTTCCGGCCAACCCGGTGCGAAATGACCACTTTGCCCCTGGTGGGCCGGTCTTCCTTTCCGACCACGCCGGCTCTAGAAATCAAACCGGCAACCTCTGGGAACATTCTAAATAATGTTTCCAGATCCCTAGCCTTCTTCCGGGACAGTCTGAGTCTGTTCCGGCAGTTTTCCGGTCTGATTGACCGTTTTGCCCCTAAAGGCCCGGTCAACCTTTCCAACCCCCCTTATCTTCATTTTTCAAGTCAAATACCACCAGGACACTATTTAAGTGTTCCTGCTCCTTTCCAGCCTTCTGGGTCATTCCCGGCTCCTCCAAATCATTCCCGAATTTTCCGGAGTCACTCCTAGTGAAGCCAGGCTAAAAATTACATGGTAGTCACTAGTACAGGCGTCCAAATCTAGTCAAAGATACATTGCTTGCCGACCTTAAACCTTTCCTAATTGGCTGGCGCCACTAGTAGTGGTGCCAAGCCAAAAAATGGCCTGGCGCCACTCCCAGTGGCGCCAGTATAAAGTTTGCCTTGGCGCCACTGCAACAGGCGCCAGGTTTGTCCAACCTCTATAAATACAGAGTCTCATTCAACGTGAAAGGGGTCTGCAAACTCAACCTAAGAATCCTATATTTCGATATACAGAGCTCGAGCACCTATAAAAACCCTAGTTTCCTTAGGTTCTCCAAACCCTAGCCGCCCTACACTAAACCTTAGCCACCATACACAAACCCTAGCTCATACACACCCCCATACACTCATACACTAGCCTTCAACCATCCTTTGAAGACTTGAAGAGCTGCCATCCAAAGCTTGAAGACAACTCTTAAAGACTGAAGGTGAAGATCAAGACAAAGACCGAAGACCGAAGACAGCGCGGGGCGCAAAATAAAGAAAACATACGGTAGGCTTTCTCTTTAATTTTCTGCACTTCCCCCCTCTCTCTTCTCTCTCCAACCCACTTGGGTTTTCTCTATTTTAATCCCCCCTCTCTTTCCCCCCCCCCTCCCCCCTTTCTTTGCATGCTTGAAACAAGGGGACTCCCGGTCCATGTGTAGGATTAGACTATTGGAGAGTCACCGTGTCGGGGGCTTTCTTCTAGTCTAACCAAAGACCACGTCGGTCCGGCCCCCCTTGATTATGGTGAAGCCTTAGTCTTGTATGTTCACGACCCCAAATTGCATTGTGCATATCATAGTCTGGCATCTTCCAAAATTCGTTTTCAAACTCGTTTCCAAAACCGTTTTCAAACTTGTTTTCAAAATTGCATCAAAAGCTCTTTTTCAAAAACATGTTTTCAAAATCACAATCCTAGGGTGATTTTAGCCTTTCCATGGCTAGGGTTGCTTTAGGAAAGTGTTACATTAAAAGTGGTCTTTTTGGTCTATATTTTCAAACCTTACCGTTTTCAAAACCGCTTTCCTAAAGTGGTTCTAGTCTTCCTATGGTTAGAATTGCTTTAGGAAAGTGAGATGTTTTCATACTTTCTAAAAATTCTCTTTAAAAATCTCTTCCAAAAAAATCTCTTTTTCAACATACTTTCCTAAAACTCTCCTCTCCAAAGTTGTTTTCAAAAACTCCTTCCAAAATCTATTTTTCAAAACTCCCTTTTTCAACTCCTTTCCAAAATTCTCTCCCCAAAATCCACTTTCTAAAAACTCTCTCCAAAAATCTTTCCAAAAACTCTCTTTCCAAAATCTTCCTTCTAGAAATTCCCCTCTAGGATCTTCCTTCCAAAATCTACGTTTCTAAAAACGCACTTTCCGAAAACTCCTCCCTAGAACTTCTTTCCGAAAACCTTCGTTTCTAAAAACCTACTTTCCAAAAAATCTCTTTTCTTAGAGTCCAAGTCAAGCCCTAGAACCCACAATTAGGAAACCCTAATTTTCTTTCCAAAAATATGGTTTTCAAACTTTGCCCAAACCTAGGTTTCCAAAATCTCTTGTTTTCACATCAAAACTATACATATTTTCAAAACCTATTTTCTACGTCCAAACTATAGTTTTCCAAATCTAGGGTTTCTAAAATCTCCTTTTCCAAATCCTTGCCAAATCCTATCTTCCCTTTAGGAAACCAAATCTTATCTCCCTGTTTAGGAAACTAGATCCCGTCCTCCGTTTTTCGAAATAAAATCCAACCTTTCTCTTTTAGAAACCAAATCCAATCCCCTCCTAATCCAAACCTTTCCTAATTCAATTCCTTCCTAAACCATAAGTTTCCTAAACTTAAACTTTAAACCTTTCCTTAAGTTTCAAAATCCAATTCTTTCCTAAATCAAAACCTTCCTAAACTTCCACTTTCCTAAATCTTAAGTTTCCAAAACTTAAACATAAAAATCTTTCCTAAACTTTAAAACTCAACTTTTAAATCTTTCCTAATTCTAATTCTACCCTCCTTTCAAATCTTAACTTTTCAAACCTAAGTTTTCAAACTCTTCCTAAACTCAAACCTTTCCTAATCTCAAGATTTTCTAAAATTCTAAAACTTTCTAAATCTTAAACTTTCTAAATTTCAAATCTTTCTAAATTTTAAACTTTCCAAAACTTCAACATCTTTCCAAATCTAAGACTTTTCTAAACTCAAAACTTTCTTAATTCAAACAATTCCAAACTACAAACTTTTCTTTTTCAAACCTTTGCCAAAACGAAACTTTCTTATTTTCAAAACTTTCTTGTTTTCAAAACTTTCCAAATTCAAAACTTTCCAATTTTCGAAATTTTCTAATTTCAAAACCTTTCCTAAAACAACACTTTCCTAAGTTGAAACTTTCCTAATTCAAAACTTTCCAAAAATGAAACTTTCCTAAATTCGAAACTTTCCTAATCCAAATCTTTCCTAAATTTCAAGTTTCCAAATCTTTCCAAATCTTTCAAAATCAACATTCCAATCCAATCTTTCTTAATCTCAAGTCTTTCCTAGGTCTCCTATCTTTCCTAAGTCTAGGTTTTCTAAAACCGAGTTTTCTAAAGTCAAGTCTTTTCAAATCCAATTTTCAATTCAATCTCTTTCTTCCAATCCAATCTCTCTCTTCAAATCAATCTCTTTTCAATCGAACTCCGGTCCGAACTACGACTGACCTGATTCCCCCAAAGGGATACGTAGGCAACTTTCATAGGTGCGGTCACAATACTTTTCAAACTTTCAATTCCACCCTCATGGGTGCGGTTTCCAAAATCTTTTCAAATCTCAAATTCCAATCAATTTTCAAACTTCCAATTTCAAATTTCTATTTCCAAATTTTCAAACTTTCCAATTTCAATTCTATCTCTTCAAATCTCTTTTCAAATCTATTTTTCAATTCTCTTAACTTGCACTTGCATATCATGCATCATGTTAGTTTTCAAATATTGTTTTTCTGAAGTGAATAGGGTTGAACATTTGTTAATTAAAGACTCTCATTGGTGAATCTAGGGTAGATTGACATGTAGGTACCGAAAGGGTGGGGTAGAGTGATAGCTTAGTGCGTCTTCCCTACACGTAACCAACCTCCGAACCTAGAATCACTGATTTCAAAGACCAAAAGGAGTTATTTTTTCAAAAAGGGCTAAACGTTTTCCAAAGGTTGCCAAACAACTCGTTTTCCTAAAAAACCCTCTCTTGAGGAGATATTTTAAAATCGTTTTCCAAAAACCCTAAGTGTAGTTTTCGGATTATGCTTAGTTTTTAGGTGACCTAACTCACCTTAATCAAGTTAGGTGGCGACTCCGAATCTTTTTCAAAAGCCCTTTATTCAAATCCATTTTTCAATTCAAACCTAGTCACACTCATTCTTCTAAGAGGGTGAGTTCTAACGAGAGAGTACAGCATTTTTCCCACTTAGGTGAGTATTCCTCGAGTGCAAAAAATCTGGGTGCGACAGCTGGCGACTCCGCTGGGGACACTTAGAGGGTTAGGCCGTAGTCGTGTCTCTTTACCCTTCACCCATGTAGAGTCTTCAATTAACTGGGTTCAATCCTATTCACTTTAAATCTCCAAAAACAAATTTTCAAAATTGTTTTCAAAAAACATGCATTTATTCATATTATCTTGTATTATGTTTGTCATCCACATACTGACACTTGCATCTTTGTTTTGTAGGTGCGCTTTATGTTTAAACATTATTAACTGCTTTGCATGAATGTGATGTACAGGATGAATGGGAGTTGTTGGGCCCTTTCCTCCACTTTTAAAAATCACACACACACTGCATGTGCACTTGCATTCTGCATATTTGCATACCCTGATATGTCCTTTCTAGTTAGAAAGGGGGAACGGTATATTGGTTGTGAGCAAGATGCTGTGTCAGTTTCTTCGCCGACGGCCTCTTGATGGTTCCCCCGCTCGGATCACCAACCGATCATGGCACCACCTCGGGGAGTGGGCCTAGGTTTGAAGATCAGGGGACCGAGCCTTTTTAGGACGCATTAGTCAACCCTCAACCTCATACTCATATAGACACCATGCATAGCCGAACCTCTGTCGGATTTAAGACACGAGCACTGTTTTCAAAATCACGGAGGAAAGAGCGACTGCTCTTACTTTCATTTATACCTGCTGTTATAATGCTTGTATTTATACTGTTATAATGCCTGCCTAACTATTCATGCATGCATGTTTACTTCAATTGTACCTTCTCTCTTTATACTTTTTGCATATTCATGTTCATGCATTCAATATTCCATGTCAAGACAAGAGTTCCAAGTAACTCAAGTCACTGCATTCTCATGCATATGATCAACCCATTGAGAGTGATACCAACGTCACTCTCCCTTGCATTGAACCTACGCAAACCCTAAGGGTTCCCGAGTAACCCTAAGGACTTATGGCATGCACACCAATCCATTTCATAAGAGGGGCCCCAATCCCTCTATGCTCACGGAGATAGGGTTGTCAAGAAGACAAGGGGCAATCAATCAACAAGGTCTCTCAACGACCTCCTCGACATCAAATCCAACGAAGGCAAATCCGAAGACTCAAGAGTAGTTTAGGTTTTTTCCCTTTGTAAAAATAGATAGGTGGAAGTCCAAAGGAAAATGTTCCCCCTCCCCCCATTAAAATGTATTTCAATTCCTTTGTATTTCAAACCCGGAATTTAATGTACTTCTTTATTTTTATGAATGAATGCATGAATGGCTGAAGGTTCCCACCTGACGGTAAAGTGTCTGCATACAGAGGCAAACCTCCTATCTCCAAAAGTGAGCCAATACATCATAACTAGTTTCCCTCTTTAAGAGGGGTACCCTAGGACATGCATTGCATAGATTTCTCCAGGAACCAAACTCTAATTTGTAACTGTTGTCGTCATTGTTATAGGTAATGAATACTAGTCCAACTTCCTCTATAACAGTGAAGGCCATGGGTTACAAGCTTCAGGAAAACATACCATTGAGAAGCGGGAATGCAAGCAGGAACCCCTGTCGCACCCAGATTTTTCGCACTCGAGGAATACTCACACAAGTGAGAAAAACACTGTACTCTCTCGTTAGAACTCACCCTCCTAGAAGAATGAGTGCGACTAGGTTTGTATTGAAAAATTGGTTTGAATAAAGGGCCTTTGAAAAAGATTCGGAGTCGCCACCTAACTTGATTAAGGTGAGTTAGGTCACCTAAAAACTAAGCATAGTCCGAGGACTACACTTAGGGTTTTTTGAAAAACGATTTTGAAAAGATCTCCTCAAGAGAGAATTTTTAAGAAAACAGGTTGTTTGGCAACCTTTGGAAAATATTTAGCCCTTTTTAGAAAAATAACTCCGTTTTTGGTCTTTGAAATCAGTGATTCTAAGTTCGGAGGTTGGTTACGTGTAGGGAAAACACACTAAGCTATCACCCTACCCCGCCCTTTCGGTACCTATATGTCAATCTACCCTAGATTCACCTATGAGAGTCTTTAATTAACCCATGTCCAATCCTATCCACTTTAGAAAAACAATGTTTGAAAACTAATATGATGCATGATATGCAAGTGTAAAAATAAGAGGGAATTGAAAAATAAATTTGAAAAGAGATTAATTTGAAATTGATTTGATTTGAAAATAGATTTGAAGAGATAGAATTTGAAATTGGAAAGTTTGAAAACTTGGAAATTTGAAAATAGAAATTTTGAAACTAGAATTTTGAAAATTGATTGGAATTTGAGATTTGGAAAGATTTTGAAAACTGCACCCATGAGGGTGGAATTGAAAGTTTGAAAAGTATTGTGACCGCACCTATGAAGGTTGCCTACGTATCCCTTTGGGGGAATCAGGTCAGTCGTAGTTCGGACCGGAGTCCGATTGAAACTAGAAGAGTTGATTTGAATAGAGAGATTGGATTAGAAGAAAGAGGTTGAATTGAAAACTGAATTTGATTTGGGATTAGAAGTGGAGATTGAATTTGAGAAAATTGGACTTGCTTTGGAAAGATTGATTTTAGAAAGACTTGGTTTTAGGAAACCTAGACTTAGGAAAGATAGGAGACCTAGGAAAGACTTGAGATTAAAAAAGATCAGATTGGAATGTTGGATTTGGAAAGATCTTGAAAGATTTGGAAACTTGGAATTTAGGAAAAATTTAGATTAGGAAAGTTTCGAATTAGGAAATTGTCATTTTTGGAAAGTTTTGGAATTAGGAAGGGTTAGAATTAGGAAATTTTTAAATTAAGAAAGTTTTGAATTTTGAAATGTTTGAAAAAGGGAAGTTTTGAATTTGGAAAGTTTTGAAAACAAGGAAGTTATGAAAATAAGAAAGTTTCGTTTTGGGAAAGGTATGAAAAAGGAAAGTTTTCAATTTAGGAAATGTTTGAATTAAGAAAGTTTCGACTTAAGAAAGTCTTAAATTAAGAAAGCTTTGAGTTTAGAAAAGTCTTAGATTTGGAAAGATGTTGAAGTTTTGAAAAGTTTAGAGTTTAGAAAGATTTGGGTTTAGAAAGATTTAACTTAAGAAAGTTTTGAATTTAGGAAGCTTAGAATTTTAGAAAGATTTGAAATTTAGAAAGTTTAGGATTTAGAAAGTTTTAGAGTTTAAATTTTAGAAAGTCTTGAAATTAGGAAAGGCTTGAGTTTAGGAAAGGTTTGAAAACTTAGGTTTAAGAAGTTAAGATTTGAAAAGAGGGTAGAATTAGGAAAGGGTTGAATTAGGAAAGATTTGAAAGTTGAGTTTTAAAATTTAGGAAAGATTTTTATGTTCAAGTTTTGGAAACTTAAGATTTAGGAAACTGGAAGTTTAGGAAGGATTTGAATTAGGAAAGAGTTGGATTTAAAACTTAAGGAAAGATTTGAAGTTTAGGTTTAGGAAACTTATGGTTTAGGAAGGTAGGAAATTAGGAAGGTTTGGATTAGGAAGGGATTGGATTTAGTTTCTAAAAGAAAAGATTTGATTTTGTTTCCAAAAACGGAGGACGGGATCTAGTTTCCTAAACGGGGAGATTTGATTCGGTTTCCTAAAGGGAAGACAGGATTTGGCAAGAATTTGGAAAGGGAGACTCTAAAAACCCTAGGTTTGAAAAATTATAGTTTAGACGTAGAAAAGAGGTTTTGAAAATATGTATAGTTTGGATGTGAAAACTAGAGCTTTTGGAAATCTAGGTTTGGGGCAAAGTTTGAAAATCATGTTTTTGGAAAGAAAATTTGGGTTTCCTAATTGTGGGTTCTAGGGCTTGATTTGGGGCTCTAAGGAAAGAGTTTTTGGAAAGTGCGTTTTTGGAAACGAAGGTTTTCTAGAAGGGAATCCTAGGGAGGAACTTTTGGAAAGTGAATTTGAAGAGGGAGTTTTCGAAAAAAGATTTTAAAGAGAAGGAGTTTTGGAAAGTGCGTTTTTAGAAACGTAAATTTTGGAAAGAAGATCCTAGAGGAGAGTTTCTAGAAGAAAAATTTTGGGAAGAGAGTTTTTGAAAGAGTTGCGGGGAATGTTTTTAGAAAGTGGATTTTGAGGAGAGGATTTTGGAGAGGAGTTGAAAAAGAGAGTTTTGAAAAATAGATTTTGGAAGGGAGTTTTTGAAAACAATTTTGAAAAGAAGAGTTTTAGGAAAGTATGTTGAAAAAGAGATTCTTAGGAAGAGGGATTTTTGAAAAGAGAGCTTTTAGAAGGTGTAAAAACATCTCACTTTCCTAAAGCAATTCTAACCATAAGAAGGCTAGAACCACTTTAGGAAAGCGGTTTTGAAAACAACAAGATTTGAAAATATAGGCCAAAAGGTCACTTTTAATGTAACACTTTCCTAAAGCAACCCTAGCCATGGAAAGGCTAGAATCACCCTAGGATTGTGATTTTGAAAACATGTTTTTGAAAAAGAGCTTTTGATGCAATTTTGAAAACAAGTTTGAAAACGATTTTTGAAAATAACTTTTTGAAAACGAATTTTGGAAGATGCAAGACTATGATATGCGCAATGCAATTTGGGGTCATGAACATACAAGGCTAAGGCTTCACCACATAATCAAGGGGGGCGGACCCACGTGGTCTTTGGTTAGACTAGAAGAAAGCCCCCGACACGGTGACTCTCCAATAGCCCAATCCTACACATGGACCGGGAATCCCTTTGTTTCAAGCATGCAAAGAAAAGGGGGGAAAGAGATGGGGGATTAAAATAGAGAAAACCCAAGTGGGTTGGAGAGAGAAGAGAGAGGGGGAAAATACAGAAAATTAAAGAGAAAGCCTACCGTATGTCTTCTTTATTTTGCGCGCCGCACTATCTTCGGTCTTCGGTCTTTATCTTGATCTTCACCTTCAGTCTTCAAAGGTTGTCTTCAAGCTTTAGATGGCAGCCCTTCAAGTCTTCAAAGGATGGTTGAAGGCTAGTGTATGAGTGTATGGGGGAGTGTATAAGTGTATAGGAGGCTAGGGTTTATGTAGGGTGGCTAGGGTTTGGAAAACCTAGGGAGGCTAGGGTTTAGGAGGTACTCGAGCTCTGTATATCGAAATATAGGATTTTTAGGTTAAGTTTGCAGACCCCTTTCACGTTGAATGAGGCTCCGTATTTATAGAGGGAGGACAAACCTGGTGCCTGTTGCAGTGGCGCGAGGGCAAACTTTACACTGGTGCCACTAGGAGTGGCGCCAGGCCATTTTTTGGCTTGACGCCACTACTAGTGGCGCCAGCCAATTAGGAAATGTTTAAGGTCAGCAACCAACGTATCTTTGACTAGATTTGGGCGCCTGTACTAGTGACTACCATGCAATCTTTAGCCTGGCTTCATTAGGAGTGACTCCGGAAAGTCCGGGAATGATTTGAAGGAGCCGGGAATGACCCAGAAGGCTGGAGAGGAGCAGGAACACTTAAAATAGTGTCCTGGAGGTATTTGACTTGAAAAATGAAGATAAGATGTGTCGGAAAGGTCGACCAAGCCTTTAGGGGCAAAACGGTCAACCGGACCGGAAAACTGCCAGGACAGACTCAAACTGTCCTGGAAGAAGACTTGGGATCTGGAAACATTATTTAGAATGTTCCCAGAGGTTTCCAGTTGGATTCCTAGAGCCGACGTGGTCGAAAAAGGAGACCGGCCCACCAGGGGCAAAACGGTGATTTTGCACCGGGTTTGCCGGAACTGACTCGGAATGGTCCGGAAAGGTAAAGGAAGATTGAGAATACTATAAAAGGTATTCTCGGGACATTACCGGTTTGATACCCAGAGCCGGTGTGGACGAAGAAGGAGACCGGCCCTCTAGAGGCAAAACGGTTATTTTGTACCGGGTTGGCCGAAACTGACTCGAAATGATCCAGGAAGGTAAAGGAAGGTTGAGAATACAATAAAAAGTAATCTCAGAGGATTACCGATTTGATACCCAGAGCCGGTGTGGTTCCCGGGGCATTCGGATGCCTAGGGGCAAAATGGTCATCTTGACCGGAAAAGGTCCAAAGGGTAATTTGGTCATTTTTCACCGAAGTGAGCTAACAGACACGGGTGTTGACCTAGGTTTTGAGTGTTTCCGCCACTCTAACGGTGCAAGTATTTCCGCTACTTAGACGGGGTTGATGATTTGTGAGTATTTCCGCTACTCAGACGGGGTTGATGATTTGGAAGTATTTCCGCTACTCGGACGGGGTTGATGATTTGTGAGTATTTCCGCTACTCTAACGGCTTTGTGAGTAGTTTTGCTACTCGGACCATCTCGAGGAATAAACTGTCTCGAGAGTGGGACTGGAAGGGGTCTTACCGTATCCGAAGAGACATGCCTGGATTGGAACCGTCTCAAGGAATAAAATGTCTCGAGAGAGGAATTCGAAAGGGGTCTTACCGTCTCCAAGGAGACGTGCCTAGATTGGAACCGTCTTGAGGAATAAACTGTCTCGAGAGTGGGATTGGCAAGGGGTCTTACCGTCTCCGAGGAGACGTGCCTGGATTGGAACCGTCTCAAGGAATAAACTGTCTCGAGAGAGGGATTGGAAAGGGGTCTTACCGTCTCCGAAGAGACGTGCCTGGATTATGAGTGTTTCTGCCACTCTAACGGTTTTGTGAGTATTTCCGCTACTCTAACGGTTTTATGAGTATTTCCGCTACTCTAACAGTTTTATGAGTAGTTTTGCTACTCGGACCGTCTCGAGGAATAAACTGTCTCGAGAGAGGGATTGGAATTGGAATAGGAAAGGACAATGCCCCTAAGGGCATTTTGGTCATTTTGCCTCCATTTGGGCCCGACAGGCCCGCGAAGCGATGGAAAGACGGAGTTTGAACCTAGAGAGTTGGTTTCGATTGGAATATGCCCACAATGACTTGAAAACAAGTCTGGACGGACTGTAGACTGCCGAGCTGTCAAAAATGGGGTGCTTACAACCCCCTGTGCAACACACTTACCACAATCTCAAAAAGGATAATTCCTGCCTTAGAGGAGCCCGAATACCAAAATCCTTCCTTCCTAACCACGCAATCTTATCTCCCTGACATGAACTTAACCATAGGAGCCTTACTAGACCCTTCCCCTTATCCCCTTATCCTCAATACGTTGTTCGAACCTGAACCCATGATCGCTATGGCTCGACCTGAACCTCAAACCAACAACCAAGGAAACACACGACCTAAACTACCTTTAGTCTTGCCAAAGAAGCCAAATGTGCCCACCACTCTACGCGTCCTCACCAACCCTTCAGCTGTAGCAATCCCTTTGCCCGTAAACCCAAGGATAACTCTTCCCACCATAACCCAAACACCAATACCCAGTCTTCATAACGTCCCATGGAATTACCCACCTGATAAGGGCATCGGAGAGCCCGTAATAGAAATAGGGGGAATGACTCGGTCAGAGCGCCTTTATACCTCTGGTGAAGTGGAAAGAAAAAGGAAGGGTAAGGATAAAGAAGGAGAGTGCTCCAACCAGCCAACAGATCAGGAGATGTCAAAATTCACCAAAGCTTTAGGAAAGGTCGATTACGATATCATGGAACAGCTTAGGAAAGCCCCAGCCCATATTTCGATGTTGGGTTTGCTGCTCACTTCTGAGGTGCACCGAAATGCTTTAATAAAGATCCTCAAGGATGCTCATGTGCCCGATAGTTTCACGCCAGACAATCTACATGACATGGTCAGTCTCATTATGGCCCCAAACATCATCACTTTCTCTGATGACGAGATTTCAGCTGATGGAACAGGTCATACTCGGGCTTTGCATATCGCTGTAAGAACAAGAGGAAGAATAGTGGCCAAAGTATTGATAGATAATGGGTCGGCATTGAACGTGTGCCCGTATTCTACTCTAGAAAGGCTGGGAATGGACCAAACTTATTTGAAAAATAGTGGTATGATCATCCGTGCCTTTGATGGATCTCGGAGGGAAGCCATGGGAGAAATTGAAATGCCTGTTGAGATAGGACCAGTAACCTTCACAATTAAATTTCAAGTTTTACACATTCCGACTGTCTATAACTTGCTGTTAGGAAGGCCCTGGATTCATTCGGCAGGAGTGGTTCCTTCTAGTCTTCATTAGAAAGTCAAGTTCATCGTGGGCTCCAAGCTAATCGCTATTTTCGCTAAAAAAGAGCTCGCCGTATACAAAGCTGACATCATTGCATCGGACACTGAACTGCCTTCTTGTTTTCAATCATTTGAATATATCACTGTCGTGCACAAGGAAGATCAGGTGAAGCCAAATTATTCCAAGAACTCTCAGATGGTAGTACGGTACTTTAAAGAAAATGGTTTCCATCCGGGTAAAGGCTTAGGGAGATGTTTACAAGGAAGACCAGAAATCGTAGAAATACCGTCAGCTGAACCCACCTTTGGGTTGGGATATGAACCCACAAAAAGAGAAAGAATAGAAGCAGCGCGGAAGAAAAGGGCTGATAAGAAAGCTGTCATGGAGCTCTCGGACCAATTCAAGCAGTTAGACATGAGGAAAGGAACACCTGCATTAAGTAATAAAAAGAGAAAAGTCCAAGAAGAAGCGTCTGTCATGACAATCAGCATCGGAGTAACCCAAGATGGATCCATTCGAGCGATGTTGCTAGGCGAAAAGTTGTATAATTGAGCCAGCCAAGACATCATCCGTGCTCGCAAGTTTCGGTACAAAGCCCGTTAAAGCGAGACCCTGGAGCAACTGATTCGCCATAAACTTTGTCCTTTTAAATTTATTTGTCTTAACTTTTTAAAAGCAAGTTATCAATGAATAAAATAATATCCCTTTCTTGTTTGATTTATTGTACACTATTTTCCATGCTAGGGACCCTTGCATCCGATATCCTACTCAGCTAATCTAGGGAATGCCAATCTTGATGAATGATGACTTGAACACCGAGTTTGATTACCAACAACTGGGGATTGAAGAAGATGTAAATTTTACAAAGGAGGTGCCAGAGGAAATTCGAGAACAAATAGAAAGACATGAGAATCGTAATACCCCAAACATTGAGGAAACGGAAACCGTTAATCTGGGAAATGAAGGGGATCCGAAGGAGCTTAGAATCGGTACGGGCCTAGATCAATGGCAGCACAAAGAGTTATTGGAACTTTTGCATGCATACTTGGATGTTTTCGCATGGTCCTATCAAGACATGCCCGAACTAGATGAATCCATTGTCCAACATAGACTACCTTTAGACCCGCAGATGAAGCCCTTTAAGCAGAAGCTAAGGAGATTGAAACCCAAATGGAGCCTGAAGATTAAGGAGGAGGTGATTAAACAATTCCAGGCAGGATTTCTGCAAGTGGTAGAGTATCCTCAATGGCTGGCTAATATTGTCCGGGTACCCAAGAAAGATGGCAAGGTGCGGATGTGCATTGACTTTCGAGACCTCAACAGGGCCAGTCCAAAGGATGATTTTCCTCTTCCCCACATAGATTTGCTTGTTGATAACACGGCCGGTCATGGAATGTTTTCCTTCATGGACGGTTTTTCGGGCTATAATCAGATCAAGCTGGCTGAAGAAGATTGGGAGAAGACTGCTTTCATTACCCCCTGGGGAGTATACTGTTATAAGGTCATGCCATTCGGTCTTCGCAACGCAGGGGCAACCTACCAAAAAGCCATGGTAACTTTATTCCATGACATGATGCATCAAGAAGTAGAGATCTATGTGGATGACATGATCGTCAAGTCCAAGCAACAAAAGGACCACTTGTTCAACTTGCGGAAGGTGTTTGATCGCCTCCGTAGATATCAGCTTAAGCTAAATCCGGCCAAATGCACGTTCGGAGTATCTTCAGGGAAATTGTTGGGATTTATAGTCAATGAAAAGGGGATAGAGGTTGATCCTGCCAAGGTGAAATCCATTGTTGAAATGCCTACACCAAAAGGGGAAAAGGAGGTTCAGTCTTTTCTAGGAAAGTTAAACTTTATTAGCAGGTTCATCGCCCAAATGACCCACCTGTGCGAACCTATTTTCAAGCTCCTTAAGAAAGACGTTCCAAAGGAGTGGGATGATAACTGTCAAATGGTGTTTGAGAAAATTAAAGAATATCTTCGAAATCCCCCTATCCTAGTGGCACCAACCCCGGGGCGTCCTTTGCTGATGTACATGACAGTGTTAGATACTTCTATGGGATGCGTCCTGGGGCAACATGATGAAACGGGGAGAAAAGAGCAAGCCATTTACTACCTCAATAAAAAATTTCTACCATATGAAGCGAAGTATTCCGATCTCGAGAAAACCTGCTACGCATTAGCCTGGGCAGCTCACAGGCTTCGACACTACATGCTCTATCATACCACCTTCCTCATCTCTCAAATGGATCCCCTCAAATATATATTCGAGAAACCAACACTGTCCAGCAGAATCGCTCGATGGCACATGATCCTGTCAGAATTCGACATTGTGTTCACTACCCGTAAAGCAGTCAAGGGGCAGGTGATTGCTGATTATCTGGCTGAGAACCCCATTGATGATTACCAATCCATGGAGCCCCAATTTCCTGATGAAAATATACTATGCGTCGATGGTACGTCTGAAGAGCAAGAACCAGCCGGGTGGAAGATGTTTTTCAACGGCGCTGCTAATAAAAGGGGAGCTGGCATTGGGGCAGTAGTAGTGTCAAGAACCGGCAGTCATTATCCCATTGTAGTTAAGCTACAACTTGAACTCTGTACTAATAACATTGCCGAATATGAGGCTTGCATCCTGGGGTTAAGATTGGCATTAGAAATGAGGATTGATGAATTGGTTGTTCTTGGTGATTCAGATTTGGTCATTCAGCAATCCAAGGACGTGTATCAAACTCGAGATGCCAAACTCTCCCCGTATCATCAACAGGTCAAGGACTTGTGTCAGCTATTCAAAAGCGTGGATTTTCGTCACGTGCCCCGAACAGAGAACAACTTCGCCGATGCCTTGGCTACATTGGCTGCAGCAATCAAGGTCGACAGTGGTACTGAAATACCCCCTCTACAAATCTTCACCAGGGATGTCCCCTCTTATTGTCTACATACAACTATTGAACCTCATAAGAAACCATGGTTTTATGACATCCAGAGGTATATTCAAGCCAGGACATTCCCCGATGCGGCAACACAACGCGATAGGAAGACCATTTGTCATTTGGCGGGACACTATTTCATGGCTGGAAATGAGCTTTTCAGGAAATCATGGTTCAGACCTCTAAGATGTGTCAATGCCGCCGAAGCCAAAGTTATCATGGAGGAAGTGCACGAGGGAGTTTGTGGCCCCCACATGAATGGCCACACACTTACAAAAAAGATTCTCCGGACAGGGTATTACTAGTCAACAATGGAGTCAGATTGCATTAGATACGTTCTTCGATGTCACAAATGTCAGATACATGGGGATAAGATCAAAGCACCACCGTCTGAGCTCCATTCTATGTCTGCCCCATGGCCCTTTTCTATGTGGGGGATAGATATGATTGGTCCTATCACTCCTAAAGCTTCCAACGGCCATCGCTTCATCCTGGTCGCCATTGATTATTTCACTAAATGGGTGGAAGTCGTCTCTTACGTCCATGTCACCAAGAAGGTCGTAGAAAGGTTCATAAAAAATTACATCATCTGCCGGTATGGGATTCCCGAGTCACTCATTACTGATAATGCTTCCAATCTGAACAACGAATTGATATCAAAGTTATGCCAAACATTTCGCATTACTCACCGAAATTCGGTCACCTACCGGCCCCAGATGAATGGGGCAGTAGAAGCAGCCAACAAGAATATTAAGAGAATACTCCGAAAAATGATTGACAATTACAAAGATTGGCATGAGAAACTTCCGTTTGCATTGATGGCTTACCGAACTACTATGAGGGTCTCCACCAGAAATACCCCTTTTGAGCTAGTTTACGGCACCGAGGCAATCATCCCCATTGAGATTGAGATTCCTTCTTTACGAATCTTAACAGAAATCAAGTTAGACGAAGCAGAATAGATTAAAGATCGATATGCCCAACTTTGTTTGCTAGATGAGAAGCGGTTAGCTGCAGTTTATCACGCTCAATGTTACAGAAGGAGAATGGCCAGAGCATTTGACGAAAAGGTACGACCTCGATCATTCCAGCCGAGAGATTTGGTGCTCAAGAAGGTGTTCCCCCATCAGGAGACAACACAGGGAAAGTTTGCTCCAAACTACGAAGGGCCATTTGTGGTAAAGAAAGTCTTGTCTGGAGGAGCTCTCGTTTTGGAGGAAATTGATGGCCAAGAATTTCCTAGCCCATTGAATTCAGATGCTGTCAAAAACTACTACATATGATTCCGAAAGCTAGACCTTTGGTTTCTACAAAGAAGCAATAAAACCTACTCTCCTCATTCTCCATTAATCAATAAGGTAGTGTTTTAAGGTTAAAGCTCTATGGACTAAACAATCTAATTCCAAGATGACGAGGGGCCCTTATTTCATTTTCTATCCAATTAAAATGCATATATACATAACCTTTGTCAAACCTTTAGAGCTGGTTACTTTCTTTCAGGAGCATTCCCCCCAATAAAGTGATCATGTTCAGTAGAGGCACTAAAAAAAAAAAAAAAAAAAACCCTTGAAGTACTACTTGAAGTCCGCACAAATATTGGTATTAACGTCATTGGCAAAAAAAAAAAAAAAACAAAGAAGACGTGCAATGAGATACCCAAGGAAAGATGGGAATACGCAGGAAAAGTGTCATTGAACCAAAAACTATCAAAGATGATCACTAGTAGAGTAGTAGGCTTGAGCCTTTTCTTTTTCGAAAGTAAATACCAACACCATAACCCCTAAAAGTCCTCTCAGATTGAAGTTAAATTGATTAGTCCAAATGAGCTTACTAAATATGTCATGGGTTGGAGAATGATGCAAGTAGCGTTTAGGAGCTTCTCAACAGAAGCCCGAGACCAAGCTGAGGAAAGAGAGAGAAAGAAGAGAGAAAAGTGAAGCGCTTCCCGAGGATGCGGTGAAAACCCGAAAGGGCGCCGTAGGTAAAAAGGTAGGGATGTGGCAAGATACAAAACTGTCGACCTTGGCGAAAACCTGCAAAGGCGCCTTGGTGCAAAAATGACAGAGCTGGGACTGGTGAAAACCCTCAGGGGCACTAGTAGCAAAAATAGCCAAAAAAAAAAAAAAAAAGAGGGGGGTGGGAACAAGAGATTTAGATATAGGAAATAGCTCGAGCTATTACATTCCCTAGAAGTTAAGGTATGAAAGTAACAGTGTAAAAGTCGAAAGGCGTCTTGAAAGGCATTCTTTGGTTTAGCTCAGTTAGGGTTAAAAGAAGCAGAGGTCCCTTTCGCGGAACAGTCAGTGAGTCAAAGAATCAAACAAAGGGGAGTTATTTTTTATTAAACTGCAATTCTCGTTTAATTTTTCCCAAATTTGTTACTATACTAATCATGCAGAGAAGTTATACCAAAAGCACGGGAGGTCATGAATTCATAAGATAAAAGAGGCATAACACTAAACAAAGTATGTTTTTTCTACAAATGCAGAAATCAGCAAATCTAAGAGCGAGGGGCAAAAATATATCTCTCCCCGTCATCATCAGAGGAAGAATCAACTATGCAGGGATCCACTGGCTCGCCGGTCACAAGAGGAGCACTCGAAGAAGTACTAGCAATAGAAGACCCAGGCCGGCCTCGCTCATAGTCCGCACATCTAGCCAGAAGCATGTCTCTCTCTCGAGTAAGGGACTCCACAGTCTCCCGCAAGGACGGGCCATCCATCACATCACCCTCCAGGGAAGGAGAACTACCTAGAACGCCTCGTGGCCGCCTGCGGACCCGCGCAGTACCCAAAGGTGGGTCATCATGTGTCGATCTGGCTGTTGCTAACTGCCTCTCTAGT